>CM051236.1:492021979-492621979 GCA_027917425.1 Gastrophryne carolinensis | reverse complement strand
AGCAGAAAGGCGTCCAGATCTTTACCTTTGTCAAAGACAAGGAAATCCTCCGCACGCAACTTTGGGGCCTGGTTCTCAGGGGGCCCGCTACCAGCTGTGCTGGGTTGAGGGTGCTGGAGCTCTAGCTGCAGTACTTGGAGCTGGCGTTCACGTTCAGCTTGCTCCCGGCGTTCTGCAGCCTCGATCTGTTCGCGCTTCCGGTGTTCCTCACGTTCCGCTTGGCGCCCGGCAGCCTCAACCAGGACCTTATAGGTGGCGCAGTCTCCAGCCCAGAGACTTGCCAGAGCAGCGTGCGTCTGAGCCTGCTTGGCTGGGGAAACCGGTAGGCGGGGCATGGTCCTCCGGGATGCTGAGGGTCAGTCATTGGCTTCTGGGAGAGCCCTGGCTGGGCCCCTCCACACCCAGTGTAACATTGGCAGCCACATCCCTGCTTCTGGCCCTGGTGCCACTTGCCATGCCTGCAGCTGCTGGTCACTGACAGATATTGCACACTGTTGTAATCACACAACCTACTGTAACCACTCTCAGAATATGCCTAGTGTTGAGCCGATCTTAAGATCCCAGCAACAGAAAAGCCACTGCTGGTAATCTTTAGTGTATGAGATTATGGGGCCCACACTCACACTATTTGCCTTATCCCAACACGCTGCCACCAATATGTCAGGGAACCGCGGGTCACGTGATCCCACTATCAACCAGGGACCTTCGGACACACAGACTACGTTCCCCAAAAACCCTTGTCCGAGTCCTCCTATCAGGAATACCAGGCCCAAAGCCTGCGGACACACAGATTCTTGGTTTGAGGCAAACAGATCGCTCAAGTTAAAATTAAGTTTTAATGCTATAAGCGCACACTAGGCAGTGATAAACATTTGGCTATGATGGAATATGAAATGATACAGATGATACAAAATGCTGTTCTGAGACGGTTACAGGATAGAGTGAGTTACACAGAGAAACAATAGTCAGTTACCTTAATATGCAGTTGCAGAGTAGTGGTGATGGGGAGCTCCCACAAGAGGTAAGTGAAGAGCTTACAGATGATTTCGGACACCTCCAGCAAGACCCCTCCAGAGAATGACGAAGTTCTCATCCCCTTGCCCTACCTTTAAGCAGGGCTCTCCCCTCCACCCTTCCCAGACACAGACCCTGAAGCATTCCTTTGAAGCACCAGGCTATCACACCTTTCCAGGGAAGAGGCAGGCAGGCTCCTCTGTGTCTCAGTAAGGCGTTAGGAGGGCAGCAGGGGGGCTTTGAAGCTCAAACTGCCTTTCCTGAGTGTTAGAACCTCCTGCTCATATATGGACTTCCTTTTCCTGCTGGCCTTGTAATGGCAGACATTTGCTAAGAAGAAAGAACCTTAAAGGGGGATGCCGTGCATAAGCGATAAAATGCAATGTAATATTTGCCCTATTCCTCACAGGACCGTACTGGGGGGTTTCACGAAGCCACTTTGAACCACGTTCCTCCGAAGATATGCGTCCACATGACTGGCCAGCTGCGGTCACATGTCCCGTTCTCGTCCAGCAAAGAGGAAACCAAGGGAGTACAGTTTAAAGGAGCACTATCGGGAAAGAATGGCCCAATACACCGACATCAGGAAATATCCAGCCAGGCTTGTTTTTTTAAATTTTAATTGATGGAAGAGTAAAACAGGTGACAGGCTCTGTCACCCCTCATAGACTGAACCCGTCACCCCTGGATTTTATTCCTAACATGAGAGAATAAATCACAAGCTTGGCGAGAGTTTTATTTATTTCAGGTGTATAAGTGACTCCTCTCATTAGCCGACGCTTTTATATGGATTTTTAACATTGCACAATTTCACGATAGTGCTCCTTTAAAGCGGACCTTCACCCTGAATAAGAGCCTATCTTATATGTTTCCCACACGCTCTACATACAGATTGCCCACATTAAAAATCATCCTACCTGCATCTACTGCATGTTATAAGCCTTTAAACATCTAAGATGGCGGCTCATGGAGCATCAGGCAGCTGCAAACAGGAAGTGTCTTCTGATTATGCCGCTCTGCATTCTGGGATTGCTGTCCTTTCCCTGACCCCAGCTCTGCTCTGTCTGTGCAAAGCACAGCTATAACCCTGCCCCATGTACTTTATCCCGCTCTCCTCTCCTCAGTATGCGATGCTTCTGAGTTATAGATGGCAGCGCCCGTATACTAGAGAACAGCAGCAGCCCAGTGAGGGAAAGAATAATAAGTGACTAAAAACGTAAAAATATTTTAACTTTAGATGCTGGGGGATAGTTTTTTTAAGGGTTTGGGCTTTTCTTTAAATCATGCTGAAGGTCCGGTTTCAGGTATAATTTACAGGGATTAATCAAGAGGTGGGATGCCTACCTGCTAAACATGGACAAGACAGAACTGGTCATTTTCCCACCATGTAACTCCCCTCCCCTCTCTAACACGTCTATCTCTGTCAACAATTACACAATAACTGCAACTCCCCAAGCTCGGTGCCTGGGAGTCATTCTGGACTCTGGACTCTCGTCTCATTCAAACCACATATTCACTCCCTGGCCACCTCCTGTCGCCTCCAACTTAAAAACATCTCCCGCATCCGTCGCTTCCTCTCACCTGACACCACTAAAATGTTCATATCCCGACTGGATTACTGCAACATCCTTTTTTGTGGCTTACCAACTAACAGACTGGCACCCCTCCAATCTATCCTGAACTCTGCTGCTCGCCTCATCCATCTCTCCTCCAGCTCTGCTCCTCTCTGCCAATCCCTACACTGGCTGCCAGTCTCACAGAGAATCCTGTTTAGAACTCTAACACTCACCTAAAAAGCTCTCTCCAACCAGATCCCTCCCTACATCTCATCTCTAATCCAACAATATCAAGCTAGATGCAGCCTCCGCTCTGCTGCCGACCTTCTCCTGTCCTCCACCCTGGTCACCTACTCTCATGCCCGCCTCCAGGACTTCTCACCTCGCCGGCCCGCATACCTCCCCCATGTGCACTACCAACAACGGGCCCATATATCCTCACACATACCCTTCCTTAAAGCGGACCCTGAATAAGAGCCTATCTTATATGTTTCCCACACCCTGTACATACAGATTGCTCACATTAAAAATCTTCCTACCTGCATCTACTGATGTTATGAGCCTTTAAACATCCAAGATGGCAGCTCATGGAACATCAGGCAGCCTGCAAACAGGAAGTGTCCACTGACTTTGCTGCTCTGCATTCTGGAATTGCTATCCTTTCCCTGACCCCAGCTCTGCTCTGTCTGTACAAAGCACAGTTATAACCCCGCTCCCTATACTTTATCCCGCTCTCCTCTCCTCAGTATGTGATGCTTCCGAGTCAAGATGACGGCGCCCGTATCCTAGAGTCCTGAACAGAGTTGCTGCCCAGTGGGGGAAAGAATAATAAATAAGCGACTAAAAACTTAAACTATTCTCCAGCACCTAAAATTAATATATTTTAAGTTTTTAGTCGCTTATTTATTATTCTTTCCCCCGCTGGCCTGCAACTCTGTTCAGGACTCTAGGATATGGGCGCCGCCATCTTGCCTCAGATGCATCACATACTGATGAGACGAGAGCAGAATAAAGTGCAGGGGGTGGGGTTATAGTTGTGCTTTGTACAGACAGAGCAGAGCTGGGGTCAGGTAAAGGACAGCAATCCCAGAATGCAGAGCAAGACACTTCCTGTTGGCAGGCTACCTGAGCAGAGCTGGGGTCAGGTAAAGGATAGCAATCCCAGAATGCAGAGCAAGACACTTCCTGTTGGCAGGCTACCTGATGCTCCATGAGCCGCCATCTTGGATGTTAAAGGCTCATAACATGCAGTAGATGCAGGTAGGATGATTTTTTATGTGGGCAATCTGTATGTACAGGGTGTGGGAAACATATAAGATAGACTCTTATTCAGAGTGAAGGTCCGCTTTAATATAGGGGGGCTAAAGAGACCAAAAAACCCTACTTAGGTAAAGGAAGGGTGACGCTTTCCTAGAACGAAAAGTATTTGCACAGTACCCAGTACAAGGATAGAGCATTACCCATCTATCCTTGCAGCAGGCGGAGCTATGCAAATCATTTCTTTATGTCTCTGTGCCATCCAAGGCCCTTAGAAACGCTAAGGGTGCAATGCCAAGGATAGATGGGTAAGGCCATCTATACTTGTATTGGGTATTGTGCAAATACTTTCCGTTCTAGGAAAGCTTCACTCTTGCCAATGATAACAAATCTTTATAAATATGCTGGATGGTGGGAGGAGGGGTCACTTATACACCCGGCATCAAGAAATATCCAACCAGGCTTGGTTATGTTTTTAATGGAAGGAAAAGGAATCAGGGGTGACAGGCTCTGTCACCCCTGATACACTAAACCTGGATTTTATTCCTACCAGGAGAGAATAAACCACAAGCTCGGCGGGAGTTTTATTCAGTTCGAGTGTAAAAGTGATCCCTCCTCTCATTAGCCAACATTTTTAAATGGATTCGTTACACAATTTCGCAATAGTGTTCCTTTACGTGCAAGGTGAAAGTACAGTCATGCCACATCTAGGACAAGAACTGTCTAGACTGGTAATAAAGCTGGGCCAAAGCAGGGAAGAACTATAACTCAAGGGAAGGGGCTTGCACATTGCACCACATAATGCTGCAGTGCTCCTATTGGTGGTGGAGATCGTATGGTCTGCAGCAGCATTGGGGGCATAGACTCCCCCCCCCCCCCCCCCCGTCCGTCCATCTGTCATGAAATCCTCACCTGCACCTCGATCCTTATTATTGTTAATTTATATAGCGCCATCATCTTCCGTAGTGCTGTACAAAGTAGTAATTACAGACAGGGTAGAAACATACAGTACATTGACTATTTCAGATGCAGTGTTACAGAGTTAACAATGGATATTCTGAATACAAGATACAGTAGGAGAGAGAGAGCCATGCCTTTGTGAGCTTACAGTTAAGGGATGATGGGTGAAGTTGAGGGGGAAGGATCACACACAGTCAGTATTGAGCTTTGTGACATGTGCCCTTTGGAAAATTGGTTAATCCAGATTATATGCTTGTCTGAATAGGTGAGTTTTAAGGGCACCTTTGAAGATTTTGAGGGTTGTGGAGTGGCGGATTGGGTGGGGGAGGGCATTCCAGAAGATTGGAGTTGCACATGAGAAGTCCTGGAGGCGGGCATGAGAGGAGGTGACCAGGGTGGAGGACAGGAGAAGGTCGGCAGCAGAGCGGAGGCTGTGTCTAGGTTGATATTGTTGGATTAGAGATGAGATGTAGGGAGGCGCCTGGCTGGAGAGAGCTTTATAGGTGAGAGTTAAGGATTCGCTGTGGGACTGGCAGCCAGTGCAGGGATTGGCAGAGAGGAGCAGAGATGGATGAGGCGAGCAGCAGAGTTCAGGATAGATTGGAGGGGTGCCAGTCTGTTAGTTGGTAAGCAACAAAGAAGGATGTTGCAGTAATCCAGTCGGGATATGACCAGGGCATGCATTAACATTTTAGTGGTGTCAGGTGAGAGGAAGGGACGGATGCGGGAGATGTTTTTAAGTTGGAGGCGACAGGAGGTGGCCAGGGAGTGAATATGTGGTTTGAAAGAGAGGGCAGAGTCCAGAATGACGCCCAGGCACATAGCTTGCGGAGTTGCGGTTATTGTGTAATGGTTGACAAAAATAGACGTGTTAGAGAGGGGAGGGGAGTTAGAGGGTGGTTTCGTCTAAGGTGGGATCCTCAGGCGAAATGCAGCTCTGAGATGAAAAGGATTTCGAGGTTGCAGGGAGTCTATGAGCAGGAGGAGGAGCCATCTGGATGCCCCCTAAAGACTGCCACAATCCAGCCCAACACCCATTAGGTAGAAAATGGAAATGAACCACTTTAAAATGAAACCAAAAGCAGCCCTGGAGTCTATGATGATACTCGAGGGCTGCCAGGTTCCTTCTCCCCAGGGCATCCTGATTAATGTATGTGGCTGGGGAAGCCGATTGGAGGAGAACCGCACCTGCGCCAGGGGCCGTGGTACAAAAAAGAACAGCGGGGCTTCACACAGCAGGGCATCCCAAACCGGGGTGCCCCAAAGCCCGGGAGTGAAAAACACAGGGTTTTGATCAACTTTAGATTTTGGCCTGTCAAAAAAAAGACTCCAGGGCCAGCTGATTGTCTTTTCTTGGGGCATCCCGATTTGGGAAGACCCACTCCGTGAAACTCCTTAGAATCACCAGCATACTCACAGACAATCCCTTAAAGGAGCACTATCGTGAAAAAATGGCCCAAAGATAATCCATATAAACATGCTGGATGATGGGAGGAGGGGTCACTTATACACCCAACATCAAGAAATATCCAGCCAGGCTTGCTCATCTTTCTTTTAATGGAAGGAAAAGGACATCCGGGGTGACAGGCTCTGTCACCCGTCATAGACCAAACCTGTCACCAATGGATTTTATTCCTACCACGAGAGAATAAACCACAAGCTTGGCGGGGGGTTAATTCAGTTAGGGTGTATAAGTGACCCCTCCTCTCATTAGCCGATGTGTTTATAGGGATTTTTAACATTACACAATTCCTTTAAAGTGGACCAACACCCAGGGGGGATCGGCCCGGAAATCTATAAGATTCCCGGACCGATCAGATCCCTCCCCGCGGGGCATCCGAAATAGGGATGTCCCGCGGGGAGGAACCCCCCAGGAGGCCCACAAACCTTACCTCAGCCCCGTTCCATCGGCGCATGCGCGAGCCGCGTCTCGCGCTTCCCTCCAGCAGGGCGCGCACCCGCGCCGGCCGTTTGTGAATGGTCGGCGCAGGCGCGCTCCCTGTTAGAAGGAAGCGCGAGACGCGGCCTCCAGCGCTCAGAGCCAGCTGAGCTGGTATGCGCGTCCAAGCGGCCTTGGACGCGCATACCACAGCGGCTCTGAGCGCTGTGATTGGCTGGCGCGGTCACGTGGAAGCGGGGAGAGGTGAGTTTTTTTGGGCTTTCTGGGGGGTTTCAGACAGCGGGGCACCCCCGATCGGGGTGCCCCACCGAAGTGGACCAAAACCCAGGATAGTCAAAATCCTGGGTGTTGGTCCACTTTAAGCTTCCACGAGCTGTGGATACACTCCCCACATTTCTGAGCTGAAGTGTCCTCTACGCCCAGCCATTCAGAAAAGCTAGGGGTAGGAGCGCGCCGCAGACTGCAGGAAAACGGGGGGATGCAGCCAGTGGTGTGGAATTTTTTAGGTCGGCAATCTAAAAATCTGAAGGGTGGGCGTGGCTAAAACCCCATTCAAGCCCCATTCACAAAAAAAAAAAAAAAAAAAAAAAAAAAAGCGCAAGATGAAGGAGGATTGCTTCCAGATACGCAGGTGGAAATGTACAGAGGAGACAGGGGGGAGGGAAATGCTGGATTATTCTTATAGGTAAGATGTTTTGCGCAAACGACTCCACGACACCCTACCAGGAGAGCATCTCCCCTTGACCCCATAGGGACAGGAAGCACCATAGAAGTAGAAGTCACTTCACGTCTTCCTCAGTGTTTACATATTACCCATTAAGAAACAGACAAATACCACAGGTACAAATATACACAAATAAACATTAAGAAAGGATCGGAATACCCCAGGTGTCGTGGAGCAGTTTGGTGAATAAGTCTTACAGGTAAGAATAATCCAGGATTTCCTGACTCCTCCTCCAACGACACCCTACCGAGATTATAACATATACCTCCTAAAGTGGGATGACTGCTTAAAGAACCTTCCTTCCAAAGTCCTGCATGGCCAGAACATCAAGCTGGCAGTGCCTGAAAGCCCAGGTTGCCTCCTTACAAATCTGTTACAGAGATGCCGAAGCCAGCTCCCTCCATGAAGCGGAAACTGCAAAACTGAAAGCCAACGGGCTTTCCCACGGATTCAGGGAAAAAAATGCAGAAGCTTCGCATTGACTCGTGAGACAAAGGTCTACGGTGGGGGTTCCCCACTAATGTCAAAGCTTTTGCAAAAGTATTTTGTTAATACTCCATTCTATGTGGTGAAGAATGAGGCGGCCTAGGTAATCTGCCTGTTTTACATTTAGGCGTAGAGCCTCCAGGGACAATACATTCCTTTTGGGCCAGGCAAAGATCCTCATTGCTAATGCAATGAGACGTAGGGTAACTGTACTACCCCACATGTCGGTTCACATAAGCCACTGACACTGCATTGTCCGTCAAGACTCAAACATTTTTATGAAGAATCAGACTCTGCGAATGTAGAAGCACATACCAAATCTCTAGAAACTCCTCCATGGAGGAAAGGAAACACACTTCCTGGTTCCAACGTGGCCTCCCCAACCCTGTGTGCTGGCATCCGTTGTGATGCAAATCGCATTTTCTCCAATCCACGGAACCTCCCTCTCCAGATTTGGTGTAGATTGCCACCAATCTAGAGAGGATCGAACCGGATCTGAAAGGAAAAATCCTGTAGTCCAGAGTTTTCTGTTGACCGTTCCAGTTCAAAAGAATGAAAAATTGAAGGATTCTTGAACGAGCTTGTGCCCATTCTCCTGCTGGGATGCAGGAGGTCACGAGACCCAAAATCTACATTTCTAGGAGCCATAGTCACTCGGAAACTCTGGAATCTGGCTGCCAAAAAAATGTATATTTTCTCGTAGACGAACGGAGCTTTGGGCTCTTGAATACAGTATTATTCCTAGAAACCTTTTCAAATGGCCTGGGACAAGGTCCGATTATCAATGATCCCAATGATTTGAAGTACGAATTTAATCTGTTCTGTCAACAAAGCTTTCGACACAGGATGTCATCTAAGTAAAGAATAATCCTTACCTGCCCCTCCACTTCTACCATCACTTTTGTAAAGACCCTTGGGGCCGAGGAGAGCCTGAAGGGAAGGGCAACAATCTGAACCTGCCAAACGAGACTCTTCCAGGGAAAGGCCACTCTCAGATAACACTGAGATTCTTGATTAATCTAGAGGTCATAACAAGCATCCGTGAGATCTATTGACGCCATGAAATAATCCTTCTCCAGCAAGGGAATTGCTGACATAACTGATTCCATCTTGAATTTTCGTTATAAAAATAAACTGGTTTAGTTTTTTTTTAGATTCAGAATTAATCTGTGGGACTCATTTGGTTTCTTCACCAAAAACAGTGTAGAATAAAAGGCGCTGCCTTGTTCCTGCACAGGGACGAGCTGGATAAAGTTTTTGAGAAAAAGAGCCTGTACCTCCTTCATTAATACTTGGTGATGAGTCTTGTCCGGAGGGTGTGTCAGCCTGAAGGTTTCGAGAGAGATATGACTGAATTCCAGTTTGTATCTCGACCTATATTGGGCAAAGCAGGCTAATCTTACCCCCACAGTATGATAGTCATTGTGAGGTAGGCTTATTGAGCTGGATTCTTGTTGAGCTGCAGCAAAAATATATCCTCTCTGACATTTGTTTGTCGGCAAAAAAACTTGTAGATCTTTTTGGGAAAAGATTTCTTTTTAGGAAGGGGTCTGGGATTTACTTTCTTAAAAAAAAAAGGCAAATCCAGGACATCTCTGTTTTTCCCTAATAAGACACTGAGGAGGAGGTGGAATGACCGACCTTTTAAACTTCTCTGGTGCTTCCTGTCCCTTTTGGGGTCAGGGGGAGGCGGTCTCTTGGTAGGGTGTTGTGGAGTAAGAGTTGGGGGGGGGGGGGAGGTGTTTTGATCTGCTTTAAGGGAAAATTCAACTTCTGTAGACTTTTCGTTATACTCCAGGACCATGCAAGCTCCCCTCTGGCAATAGCTAGAGGATCTGCTTACCTTACAGCTGGTCCCGCCCCACTGATTGTCCTCCCGCATCCCCGGTTTGTGAAGCTGTGAGCTGAGCTACAGGCTGGTGGGTCGGCAAGGCCTGGATACAGCCGTCTCCCAATGACAACAATGGGAGCTTCTGTACTCCAGTTCCTTCCGTGTACGGAGGCGTCCATTGTTTTCAATAGGACCTGACCTTACACAGCCAACGTCCATCCTGAATCCTAAAGCGCAGCTCCCGACTTTCTAACTGGGGCTGCAGGAGGACGATCGCCGGCACGGGGCCAGATGTAAGGTAAGCGGATCTTCTAGCTACTGCTGGGGCTTCCCGACACTGGCACCTGAGGAAAAGTTCCTTTAAAGCAGAAGTAGAGTCTATAGTAACCCCATCCCTGGAATTTCCCCAGAATCCAGCAGATTCTGCAGACCATCTTGTAGAGGCTGCACAGAGTGGCATCCCCTTATCTGTTTGCCCACCCATTCTCTTCAACGGCAGGATCGGAGCGCGCACAAAGCGTGGATATACCTGCTGGATGCTGTACAGTTTTGTTTGGACAATGCCTCCCACCCCCGTTGTGCCTCAGTGCCAGGGGAGGGACTTTATTCAGATTGGACATCCACTTTAAAAATGAGCAATTGTGGCTGAAAGCAGACCTAATATCCACAGTGACGCTGTGCCGAGTACAAGTCTGAAAGGAGGCAAACCCACCAATTCGAGCAGCATTTTCCAAAATAAAGTTGTCTGGGGGGGGGGGGGGGCATGAAATGCACTGGAGGTTAACTTACAGCCTCAAACTATCAGCAATACTAACCTTTTCTTATCAGAGCTCCAATGGGCATATGTCCAGCAGTGAGCTCTCTTCCAATAGCAGCTTTTAGCACTACAGTGTGTGCCCCACCACACAATCTGGGGCTCAAATGCAGCAGAAGGAGGTGGATTAGGCTCCACTCCATTTAGCTTCTGCTAGCTGCTGACATCAGAGCGGTGAGCGAGCGAGTGCTCTGCCGGCTGCATCTCCACTGGCCTTTTCACAAATGCCTGCCGCGGGTACGCACCCCAGCTAAGGGTATATCAGGGATGCGGCTGAGGACCGAATACGTGACTCCCAGGGTTTCCCACAACAGGGAATCCCTAATAAGGATGTCCCAGGGAGAGGAAATTGGCCTCCCGGGCCAGCATAAACCACATGCTAGTCAGGTAAGTCTAGTTTAGCCAACACAAATGAGCACTCAGGTTGGCCTACTTACCCGCTGGCAGACAGGCGGGATGAGGGTGGTGCGTCGGCTGCTCTCCTGCCTCTGGTAGGTGATGGCTGAAAAAAAATAGAAAAAAAAACACAGTGTGGGTATACAGGAAACATGGCGGCCTCCAGGCATTATAGCTGACCAATGTAATGTAAGACGTTCTTACATAGTGCAAGTGATACAGGCTACTAAAAACTCTTTCGAGCCTGGGCCTATGACGTCTGGCTTTTATTAAAGTGGACCAACACCCTGGGGTGATCGGCCCGGGAATCTATAAGATTCCCGGGCCGATCACCCCCCTCACCGCGGGACATCCGAGATCGGGATGTCCTGCGGTGAGGAACCCCCCCGAAAACCCCCCAAAAACTCACCTCCCCGGCGGCGGCAGCGGCCGCCGCCGCCTCCCGCGCGCCCCTCTAGCCGTGCGCGCGCCCGCGCCGTCAGAGGGACGTGCGGGAGGCGGCGGCGGACGCGCTGGCTTGTCCGTCGCTGTCAGCGCTTGTCCGTCGCTGTCACCCGGCCACGTGGGAGCGTTTTGAGGTGAGTATTGGGGTGTTTCTGGGGGGTTTTACACAGCGGGGCACCCCTAATCGGGGTGCCCCCCTGAAGTGGACCAAAACCCAGGATAGTCAAAATCCTGGGTGTTGGTCCACTTTAAAGTAGACCAAAATCTTCCTTTCCCCCAATCGGGCTGCCCTGCTGCAGGAAACCCCCTAGATCGACTAAGGCAACTCACCTCTTGTCGGTTCTACGGCGCATGCGCGGCCACTTGTCCAATCAGCGACGCCACATCGTCTAAGAGCAGCGGATCGGAGCACGCCGGCGGTCGCATCCTTTGCTTCCCTCTAACAGGGAGCGCGCCCGCGCCTCCCATTCACAAATGCCTGGCGCAGGTACGCACCCTGCTAGAGAAATAGCGGAGATGTGGCTGTGGCTCTTGCATGTGCCGTTGGACCAGGAAACAAGGTAAGTTTATGGGGCGACCTGGGGGGGGGTTTCACACAGAGGGTCATCCCGATTTTAGATGCCTCGGGGGGCCAAAGGAAAGACGTAGAAGTCCTACAAGCTGGTACCACAAGACATCGCCCAGATGGTGGATACTGGAATAAGGCGAGTCCAGGGTGGGAGGGGTCGGCAAGAATATTTTCCGCCGCATTAAAGTGGACCAAAACCCAGGAGTTCGACTGACTTTTTGGGTTTTGGTCCATTCCCCCGCTATGTGAAACCCCCCAGATCTCCCGCATCACCTCACCACGGTCCTAAGGCGCATGCACGGCCGCTTGTCCAATCAGCGCACTCGGAACCGCTAAACTATGCACATCTGAGCGACGTCTTAGAACAGCAGCCACATCTCGCGTTTCCCTCTAACAGGGAGCGTGCCCACACCGGCCATTCACAAATGTCCAGCGCCCTGCTAGAGGGATAGCGAGATGCGCCCGTGGCCCACGCATTCGCTGTTGGACTGGGATTAAGGTAAGTGTAGCGGGCGACCTGGGAGGTTTCACATTATGGAGCATCTCGATTTTTGGATGCTCCCCCGCGGGGAGTGAACGGATCATATATCATATAGATTCCCGAGCCGATCCAGCTGTGTTTTGATCCACTTTAAAGAAGAGCACTAGCAACTTTGACAGTCCCGTCTTCTTTAGTTGCCTTAGGAAAAACAGTCTCTGTTTTTTTTTACTTTAGTCCTCATGAGATTCTCACATACTTTCTGTCCTGCTGACACCCATGGCAATGCTAAGAGGCAAGAAGGCTCAAACATGATAAAAAGAGGGCCAACAACAACTTTATACAATGAAAAGGAAAAGTAACTCAGAAAGGCTCGACCCCTCTGCCAGGTTTCCTTCCTGACAGGTCAGTCTGGCTAAAAGGACAACTGTCATTAAAGAACCATTAAAATTAAAAAGGAGAAGAAGAAATTCTCCATTCACAACAATCAAAGCCCTTTGCTGCAATGAAGTAAACAGAGCAAAGGGCACAGGATGAGAGCGAGCTCATGCGCAGTTGGAGTGAGAAAAGGTGAGTTTTACAGGCACCCTGGGGGGTTTCACACTGAAAGGAATCCCAATTTGGGATGCCGCAGGGAAGAGCCAGCAGCCGGCCCAGGAATCTTTAAGATTCCAGGTCAGCCGCTGGTGGGTTTTGTTCCGCTTTTGTTCAGTGGGGTATCCTCAATCAAGCTGCCCAGTGATCCTACCGCGCAATCAGAGCCGTTTGCCGTGCATATTAAAGCGGACCTTCACCCTGAATAAGAGCCTATCTTATATGTTTCCCACACCCTGTACATACAGATTGCCCACATTAATCCGGACCTTCATCCTGAATAAGAGCCTATCTTATATGTTTCCCCCACCCTGTACATACAGATTGCCCACATTAATCCGGACCTTCACCCTGAATAAGAGCCTATCTTATATGTTTCCCCCACCCTGTACATACAGATTGCCCACATTAATCCGGACCTTCACCCTGAATAAGAGTCTATCTTATATGTTTCCCACACCCTGTACATACAGATTGCTCACATTAAAAATCATCCTACCTGCATCTACTGCACGTTATGAACCTTTAAACATCCAGGATGGCGGCTCATGCAGCATCAGGCAGCCTGCAAACAGGAAGTGCCTTTTGAATGCGCAGCTCTGCATTCTGGGAGTGCTGTCCTTTTTCTGACCCCAGCTCTGCTCTTTCTGCGCAAAGCACAGCTATAACCCTGCCCCCCCTGGACTTTATCCCGCTCTCCTCTCCTCAGTGTGATGCTTCTGAGGCTAGATGGCGGCGCCCGTATCCTAGAGTCCTGAACAGAGTTGCAGCCTGGTGGGGGAAAGAATAATAAGTGACAAAAAACTTAAAATATATTAATTTTAGATGCTGGGGATGAGTTTAAGGGTTTAGGCTTGTCAACAAATCATGGTGTGGTGAAGGTCCGGTCTTAATATCAGCAACAGGCTCTGTACACGGCAAACCAAAGTGAGGGCGGCCATGTCCCCAGACTATCTGCGGGAGCACACCACAGCTCAATGATGCCGGTGAGGGAGCCAGCAAGAAGGTGAGTTTTGTACCACCGGAGGGGTTTCAGACAGCAGGGCATCCTGATTTGAGATGCCCCTGTGGAAGACCGGCAAACTTACCTGCATCCTTGGGGTTTTGTTCCGCTTTAAAGCTCTATTTTAAAGCTCTGGCGTGAGGCATGTTTCTTAACCCTTTAAGTGCCAAGCACGTAACCCCTACGGGCTGGCTTGTCCGGGCCTTAAACCGGACCTTCAGCGTGATTTAATGAAAAGCCCAAACTCTTAAAAAACAGTTCCCCAGCATCTAAAATTAATATATTTTACATTTTTAGTCACTAACTTATTATTCTTTTCCCCACTGGGCTGCAACTCTGTTCAGGAATTTAGGATACGGGCGCCACCATCTTGACTCAGAAGCATCACACTTACTGAAGAGGAGAGTGGGATAAGGTACAGGGGGGCGGGTTATAGCTGTGCTTTGCTCAGACAGAGCAGAGCTGGGCTCAGGTAAAGGTCAGCAGTCCCAGAATGCAGAGCAGCACAGTCAGGAGGCACTTCCTGTTTGCAGGCTGCCTGATAAGATGGCGGATTCCATAAGCCCCCATCTTGGATGTTTGAAGGCTCATAACATGCAGTAGATGCAGGTAGGATGACTTTTAATGTGAACAATCTGTATGTACAGGGTGTGGGAAACATAAGATAGACTCTTATTCAGGGTGAAGGTCCGGATTAATGTGAGCAATCTGTATGTACAGGGTGTGGGAAACATATAAGATAGACTCTTATTCAGGGTGAAGGTCCGGATTAATGTGAGCAATCTGTATGTACAGGGTGTGGAAAACATATAAGATAGACTCTTATTCAGAGTGAAGGTCCGCTTTAAGTGCCAAGCCCGTAGGGGGTACGTGCTTGACTTTCCCCGCTGTTATTTAAAAAAACATTGTAAAAAAAAAATACTCACCCAACCCCTCTATGGATCCGGCCGGGTCTCCTCCTTAATTTGGTGCCATCCAATCCCCCGTGGGGGGTCGGATGGCTCCAGGAGAGCCCCCGGAATAGCCCCCCCCCCCCCCCCGCTTCGGCAGCAGCAGCTGCTAACTGTAAAGAAAAAAATAAAAATAACAATGACATTTACTTACCTGTGGTCGCGCTGCCTCCCGACAGGTCTCCTCTTCACTGGGGGGGCCTCCGATCGCCCCCCCCAGCCTCTTCTGTGGCGAGGAGAGGGCAGAGATCGCCCTCTCCCCCCACTTCCTGAAACGCGACTGCTAGCCCCGCCCCCTGGGGTGGGTGACATCATTGTGATGTCACCAGCAGCCGGCCTCTTAAGTCCAGCACCCGAGACAGAGAATCAGTCTGCTCGGGTGGTTGGAGGAGAGAGGTGGGGAGGAGAGAGGTGGGGAGGAGAGAGGTGGGGAGGAGAGAGGTGGGGAGGAGAGAGGTGGGGAGGAGGAGAAGGCTGTGAAAAAGAATATAATTCCCTGGGAAATCCCTTCAAAAATCACAGCTGAACATGTGGAGCGCAAAATAGTGCAAAAGGGTCTGGCAACAGTGAATGAAGAATGCTCCAGGTAGGCTGGAACTTAAAGGGTTAAAACAGACCTTCAGCATCATTTAATAAAAAGCCCAACCCCTTAAAAAACTATTCCCCAGCATCTAAAATATATTTAAAGTTTTTAGTCCCTTACTTTTTATTCCTTCCTTCAATGGCCTGCAACTCTGTTCAGCATATAAGCACCGCCATCTTGGCTCTGTAGCATCACATACTGAGGAGAGGGGTCATAAGTGCAGGGGGCGGGGTTATAGCTGTGCTTTGCACAGACAGAGCAGAGCTGGGGTCAGGGAAAGCTCAGCAATCTCAGAATGCAAAGCGACACAGTCAGAAGACACTTCCTGTTTGCAGGCTGCCTGATGCTCCATGAGCTGCCGTCTTGGATGTTTAAAGGCTCATAACATGCAGTAGATGCAGGTAGGATGATTTTTAATGTGAGCAATCTGTATGTACAGGGTGTGGGAAACATAAGATATGCTCTTATGTAGGGTGAAGGTCCGGATTAATGTGAGCAATCTGTATGTACAGGGTGTGGGAAACATATAAGATAGGCTCTTATTCAGAGTGAAGGACCGTTTTAAAGTTATATTTTAAAGCGGACCTTCACTCTAAATAAGAGTCTATCTTATATGTTTCCCACACCCTGTACATACAGATTGCTCACATTAAAAATCATCCTACCTGCATCTACTGCATTTTATAAGCCTTTAAACATCCAAGATGGCGGCTTATGGAAGCTGCCATTTTTGCAGGCAGCCTGCAAACAGGAAGTGCCTGCAAACAGGAAGTGACTGTGCTGCTCTACAT
The DNA here is from genome assembly GCA_027917425.1 of Gastrophryne carolinensis. NCBI lineage: Eukaryota > Metazoa > Chordata > Amphibia > Anura > Microhylidae > Gastrophryne > Gastrophryne carolinensis. The sequence goes on along the minus strand of CM051236.1, from coordinate 492,605,630 downwards.
TCTGGGACTGCTGACCTTTCCCTGACCCCAGCTCTGCTCTGTCTGAGCAAAGCACAGCTATAACCCGCCCCCCTGTACCTTATCCCACTCTCCTCTCCTCAGTAAGTGTGATGCTTCTGAGTCAAGATGGCGGCGCCCGTATCCTAAATTCCCGAACAGAGTTGCAGCCCAGTGGGGGAAAGTATAATAAATTAGTGACTAAACATGTAAAATATATTAATTTTAGATGCTGAGGAATTGTTTTTTAAGAGTTTGGGCTTTTCATTAAATCATGGTGAAGGTCCGGTTTAAAGATCTGGCGTGAGGCACGTCTCTTACTGCAGGAAGTGCCGCTGCTATGCAGCTGTTCACTGTCCCAACATTGTTTAAAGCGCTAGTAAAAGGTGAGTATCCCTCTAATACATACTAATGAGGGCAGTTTAGTGACACAGTTGCACGGGAGGCTTTAGGTCAGCTTTAAGGTGCTTCAGCCAATGAGGTGGAAGCCTGACAGCTTGCCAAATAAGAGGGTGGCTTTCTCAAAAAAAAAGGCCGCAGTAGTCCACGAGAGGTAAGTTCGAGCCCACACACACACACACTCACCAGAGCCATCCAGTAGGTCCATCATGGTCAAGGTTCTCCTCACAGAGCTCCACCAGCAGCAACACACTATACAGCCATGAACTAGCGGACGATGAGGAAGTAAGGCGTGATGACGTCACGGGATAGGGAAAGGGGAGGAACATCACGGTGTGTGTTTAGGAGATGGAACGCAGGGTTTGCGTTCCACGCTGCTGCTGGTGCTGCCATCTGGTGGCGGAGGGCTGGATTGCGGGGAGCAGGAAGTGGCATGGCGGCGGATTGGGGTGAGTGATAAAGGAAGTAAATTCGTTTTTCTTCAGCTTGGCAGCAAAGGTGTGCCATATAAATATATATATATATATATATATATATATATATATATTAGCCCAGGAGGGGCGCATGGATCAAATCAAGGGGAAGGGTGACCCCATCCCATTAACAAGGGTGGAGAAATGTCTGAGAAGAGCCATTCACTATTTTTTGTTGCTTTTCCACACCTTACATGTGAATAAGAGCCTATGTTATATGTTTCCCCCCTGTACATACAGATTGCCCACATTAATCCGGACCTTCACCCTGAATAAGAGCCTATGTTTCCCACACCCTGTACATACAGATTGCCCACATTAAAAATCATCCTACCTCCATCTACTGCATCTTATGAGCCTTTAAACAACCAAGATGGACGGCTCATGGAGCATCAGGCAGCCTGCAAACAGTGTCTTCTGGCTGTGCTGCTCTGCATTCTGGGATTGCTTTTCTTTTCCTGACCCCAGCGCTGCTCTGTCTGTGCAAAGCACAGCTATAACCCCGACCCCTGCACTTTATCCCGCTCTCCTTTACTCAGTATGTGATGCTTCTGAGGCAAGATGGCAGTGCCCGTATCCTAGATCCTGAACAGACTTAAAGTGGACCAACACCCTCCCGTGATCGGCCCGGGAATCTATAAGATTCCCAGACCGATCAGCTCCCTGACGCTGTGTGAAACCCCCCAGAAACCCCTAAATCCCTACCTGCTCCTCAATCCAGCGGCGCCCGCCGCCGCCTCACCCGCGTCCCTCTAGCAGGACGCGCACCCGCGCCGGCCGTTTGTGAATAGGGCGCCCTGTAAGAGGGACGCGCGGGAGGCAGCGGCGGGCGCGCTCTCTTGTACGTCGCTGCCTCCCGCTTGTCCGTCGGCTGGGATTAGCAGCAGCGGTCACGTGGGAGCGGGGAGAGGTGAGTTTTTGGGGCTTTCTGGGGGGTTTCACACAGCGGGGCACCACCGATCGGGGTGCCCCGCCGAAGTGGACCAAAACCCAGGATAGTCAAAATCCTGGGTGTTGGTCCACTTTAAAGCCCAGTGGTGGAAAGAATAAAAAGAAAATGGCTAAAAATGTAAAATATATTAATTTTAGATGCTGGTGAATCGTTTTTTAAGGGTTTGGGCTTTTCATTAAATGATGCTGAAGGTCTGTCCCAGCACGGACAAGCTGATTGACAGCGACGGACAAGCAGCTTGTCCGTCGGTGCCTCCCGCGCGTCACTCTTGACGTGTGCGCGCCCGCGCCGGCCATTCAGAGACGGCCGGCGCGGGCGCGTGCACGTCTAGAGGAGCGCGAGTGAGGTTGCGGCGGCGAAAGCAGCGGCTGGAGAGGTAAGGTTTTTCGGGGGTTTTGGGGGGTTTACACCCCGCGGGACATCCCGATCTCGGATGTCCCGCGGTGTGTGAGGTGATCGGCCCGGGAATCTATAAGATCACCTCAGGGTGTTGGTCCACTTTAAAAAAACTATTCCCCAACATCTAAAATTAATATATTTGACCTTTTTAGTCACTTTTTATTCTTTTCCCCCTGGGCTACAAATATGTTCAGGACTCTAGGATACGGGCGCTGCCATCTTGCCTCACTTCCTGTCTGCAGGCAGCCTGAGACTCCATGGGCCGCCACCTTGGATGTTTAAAGGCTCAGAAAATGCAGTAGATGCAGGTAGGGTGATTTTTAATGTGAGCAATCTGTATGTACAGGGTGTGGGAAACATATAAAAAAGGCTCTTATTCAAAGTGAAGGTCCGGTTTAAATGTTTAAACGACACCAGTATCCCGTAGTTACCAGATCTTGAGCCAACAGAGAGTGGCTGTTATTTGACTTACACAGGGGCAACCTGCCAGAGCCTTTGTAGTAGGGGGCAGCTCGCAAGGGCAGGGCTCTCTCCCCTATTGTATCTTGTACTCAGAATATCCATTGTCAACTCTGTAAAACTGCATTTGAAATAGTATATGTATCGTATGTTTCTACCCTGTCTGTAATTACTATGTAAAGCGATACGGAAGATGATGGCGCTATATAAATAAACAATAATAATAATAATAATAGGGGGCAATACCAGGGTCACATGTGCAAAGCTGATCCTTGTTATGGTCTCTGTGTCATAGCTTCCTTTTTGTTATTGGTTTTTGTGCAGGAGAGCTCTGGAACATCCATGTGTAGCTGCGGGGGTTATATCTTCTGATATCCTGACTGCAGGGTAAGGTAAGCAGTGTGCGTGTGATGTGCATGAGCTGTGGGTGTTCCTATACTAAAGATACAGGTGACAAAGAGGGCATCTGCTCCACCATTTTATAACTGATCAGGGTGATGTGCAGGCAAAACACTTGAAGTGGACCAAAACCCATCTCAGCCAGCCCTGGAGTCTAAAAGACTCCACTTTAAAGTGGGCCAACACCCAGGGGTGATCGGCCCGGGAATCTATAAGATTCCCGGGCCGATCACCTCACACACCGCGGGACATCCGAGATCGGGATGTCCCGCGGGGTGTAACCCCCCCAAAACCCCGAAAAAACCTTACCTCTCCTGCCGCTGCTTCCGCCGCCGCCGCCTCTCTCGCGCTCCTCTAGACGTGCGCGCGCCGGCCGTCTCTGAATGGCCGGCGCGGGCGCGCACACGTCAAGAGTGACGCGCGGGAGGCGGCGGCGGCGGGCGCGATCCCTTGTCCGTCGACGGACGTCACTTGGACAGCGCACTCACGTGGGAGCGTGGAGAGGTGAGTTTTCGGGGTGTTTGGGGGGGTTTCAGGTAGCGGGGCACCCCAAATCGGGGTGCCCCGGGGGAAGTGGACCAATACCCAGGATAGTCAAAATCCTGGGTGTTGGTCCACTTTAAAGTGGACCAAAACCCACCGCCCTCCCCCGGGGGCATACAAAATCGCAATGCCCCACTGTGTGAAACCCCCCAGGTCACCCCATACACTTGCCTTGTTTTCCTGTCCAATGGCGCATGCGGGAGCTGCGGCCGCATCCCCACTATCCCTCTAGCAGGGCACGTGCCAGCACCAGGCATTTGTGAATTCCCTGTTAGAGGGAAGCAGGGGATGCGCCGCCAGCGTGCTCGGAGCCACTGGCCTTAGACGAAGACTTAGACGACATAATGTCAGCGGCTCAGAGCATGCTGATTGGACGAATGGTTGTACATGCACCGTAGGACCGGGAAGAGGTGAGTTGGACTCGGTGATCTGGGGGGTTTCATGCAGCGGGGTGCCCCAGGGGAAAGGACCAAAACCCAGGATAGTCAAAATCCTAGGTTTTGGTGCACTTCAAAGGGATTCCCAATTCCTGGGGTATCCTGAGTTGGAACCGCCACACGAACTCCGCCCCAGCCCCCCTATACCTTTAGCTAGGTGCATACCCGCAGCAGGCATTTGTGAATGGCTCCTCACCTAGAGTTGAGCAGCGAGGCGGGTGGCAGCCGGCATGCTCTGCTCCATTCAGTTCCCTAGCGGCTGTGGCTGGCAGAGTTAAATAGAGCCGAGCACGCTTATTGCCTGCGCCATGAAAACGCTGAAAAGGTGTTTTCTCGGTGATCCGTGGGGTTACACAAAGCAAGGCATCCCAAATCGGGATGCCGCATCTAGAAGGAACAATACCTGGGAGAGTGAACATCCTGCTGTGGTCTGGTTTTGACCAATAGGGGAGAACTAGCTGAGATGATCCAGAAAAAACTGCTTTGTGAAACCCCCCAGGTCACCTGCTACACTTACCTTAATCCTGGGCCAACGGCGCATGCACGGGCCGCATCCCGCTATCCCTCTAGCAGGGCGTGTGCCCGCGACGGTCATATGTGAATGGCCGGTGCGGGTGTGCTCCCTGTTAGAGGGAAAGGCAAGATGCGGCCGCCAGCGCGCTCGGAGCCGCTGAGCTAAGACGTCGTTTAGACGGGCATAGCTCAGCAGCTCCGAGTGCACTGATTGGACGAGCAGCTGCGCATGCGCCGTAGGACCACGGTGAGGTGGGTTGATGCGAGCAATTTTGGGGTTTCACACAGTGGAACACCCTCGATCAGGGTGCCCCGAGGGAGTGGACCAAAACCCAGGATAGTCAAAATCCTGGGTTTTGGGCCACTTTAAAGCAGAACAAAACCCAGCAGTGGACGGCCTGGAATCTGGGCCATGTGTCACAGTGGGACATCCCTGTTGGGGATGGCCCAGGAAAAAGCCAGCGGACGGCCATTGAATCTTTTAGATTCCAGGGTCAGCCGCTGCCTTTCCCCAGGGCATCCCAAACTGAGATGTCCCACTGTGTGAAACCCCCCAGTTCACCCATAAAAACTCACCTTTCCACGCTCCAATGGGGCATGTGCAAACTCTCGTCCATTGAGAGCCACCTGCTTTGACTGTGTCATTCGGCAAATGGCTCTCATTGTTTACAATAGGGGGACTCGTGCTGCCGCATCTCCGGCGATGTAGAAGGTTGACGGCAGAAGGAGACCATACGGTCCATCTAGTCTGCCCTTATGTGTATACTGTATGTACTCTTTATCAGGATAGATGGAGGCTTATCCCAGGCACGTTTAAATTCAGTGACTGTTGATTTTTCAACTAGCTCTGCTGGAAGTTTGTTCCAAGCATCTACTACTCTTTCTGTAAAATAATATTTTCTAACATTGCTCCTGATCTTCCCTCCGACTAGCTTCAGGTTGTGCCCCCTTGTTCTATCATTAAGCGCATGCTCCCCACCCCCCAGCCATTCAGACAACCTGGGGCAGGAGCATGCCCAGGGATGGAGGGAATGCAGCAGCGTGCTCTCCCCATTTAAGTCAATGAGAGCCGCCTGCCGAATGACGTAGTCACAAATGGTGGGTCTCAACGGACAGGGGCCCGTGCATTGGCTGTTGGAGCCTGGACAGGTGAGTTTTTTTTTATGCTAACGGGGGTTTCACACAGCGGGTTATGCCAATTCAGTATGCCCCTGGGGCAAGAAACAAAAGTCAGGAAAGTCAAATTCTCAGATTTTTTTCTGCTTGAAGTGGCCACTATCATTAAAACGGACCTGGGTTTTGGGCCACTTTACTGCACCTGCACGGGATGCCCCTGTGTGTGTGAAATTCCATGGGAAAGCCAGGAATTGTTACCCCTCTGGCGATCCTGTGGTGCATGCACAGGTCCTCTTCTGATGAGAATAGATTGGCTGTTGACACCAGCCAGTAAGAATGGATTTCATCAACCGGCAATCTATTCTGAATTAATGTGGACCCAGGATTTTACCATGCCAGGTTTTGGTGCGTTTCCTCGGGGCATCCCAATTGGGGACGCCCTTCTATATGAAACCCCCTGAGATGGCTGGGGGGCCAGAGCCGTCCTCAGCCGCAAGGCTCCAGGAACGCTGACCGGGGGACTTACGAAAAGGTACAATTTGTGGATGTTCTCGTGGTTTTCACATAGCGGATGATCCCAAAGAGCGTATGCACCTGGGTGTGTTGAAGCAGCCCGATCTTTTCGACTCCAAGGCTGGAAAAAGAGATGATCAGTCCACTAGAATGGCAGACATGTCCCGCAAGGCGCTTCCCTCCCGCCATTCAAAAATGCCTATCACAGGTACACGCATCAGCCGTGAGAAACTGGTGATGCCACCGACACCCACGCATGTGCCATGGCATCACCATATTGGTATGTACGCAGAGTGGAGAAAGAGGGGCATCCCAAATCGGACAACGTGTGTCTGCTCACAAATCCTGGGTTTGGTTCCACTTTTAAGTGGAACAAACCCAGCCAGCAGCCAGCCTAGAATCTTAAAGATTCCAGGGCTGACCGCTGGATTTCCAGTGGGGCATTCCACATCGAGATGCCCTGCCGTGTGAAACTCCCCAGGGCGCTGCTTATAACTCACCTTTCCCCTGTCCAGTGGTGCATATTCCGGCTCTCAGCCAATCAGAGCCATTTGCCTTTCAACAAAGGGCTCTGACTGTTTACAATGTGGAGCATGTGTGCAGCCACATCCCCTGCATCCCCCGCAGTGTGCTTGCGCTCCCGCCCCAGCCATTCAGATAGGCTGGGGCGTGTGCGCATGCCGCCAGGGATGTGCCAGTGCGTGCTTGCCATTGAAGGCAATCAGAGTACTTTGCCAAAGGATGTAAACATGGCAAAGGGTTCTAATGGGACAAGAGCCCACGCATGCGGCGTTGGACCGAGGAGAGGTAAGTTTTACTGGCCTCTTCGGGGTGGTTTCACACAGTGGGGCATCCCGTGTTTTGTTCGCCTTTAAAGTGGACCAAAACCCGGGAGTATGACTATCCTGGGTTTTGGTCCTTGCCCCCAGGGCATCTCCTTTGTGAAACCCCCAGATCGCTAAGTGCAACTCACCTCTTCCTGGTCCTACGGCGCATGCACAGCCGCTCAATCATTGCATAGTCCACACGCTGCTGATGTCACATCGCCAGAGGGTCGCACCCCCCGCTTCCTTCTAACAGCAAGTGTGCACGTGCGCTGCTAAAGGGATAGCGGGGATGCGGCTGTAGCTCGCGCATGCGCCACTGGACCGGGAAACAAGGTAAGTGTATAGGGCGACCTGGGGGGTTTTACCCAGCGGGGTATCCCAATTTTGGATGCCCGGGTGGGAGGGAATCGATTGGCCCAGGAATCTTGTAGATTCCCGAGCCGATAAAGGTGGGTTTTGGTCCACTTTAAAAATAATTGTGCTTTAATAACAATCCTAAATACAACCTTGTGGAATTGTCAGCTTGGTCACAGGTCTGATCAGTTGGGGAGGCAACAATCAGATCCCCTATGGGCGGCCATGTTTGTTATTAATGGCTGTCCTCCCTGTGTTGAGGTGACAGGGGTGAGGAGTGGGTGAGCCTTTGTCACATCTGTCCTCCTGAGAAGTAAAAGTGTGATCACTCTATGGAGGCCATCAGGAGGGTCTCAGAGGCCAGGCTCTGAGTGATCTTATCAGCAGCCCCCTGGGACAATGATCCCGGCCTGTCAGGCAACACTGAGGGGTGATGTGGAGATAAAAATAAATCACCCCCCTCCCCTCCGCTAGTGTCACTATGAAATATGCTGCATACTCCTCCATTGTCCAGCTCCACCTCGGTGACCCCTGGGAAAAAATGCCCGCAGGTTCCCACAGGCAGAGGGCCATACCCACCTGTGACCTTTGTGAGGGCGGCCATATGCTGTCCTGTAATTGCAGAATACTTGATACTACGAACACACTACTGAACTAGGAAAATATGATTAAAATTAATATTTGCTGCACATTAATCTCCAATATATTTCTTTTAGAGATTAATATTATAAATATCGCAAATACTAATACTAATAAATACATATCAGCCCAGCGGCCATCAATCTGATACAAACCAATGCTGAGGATGTCTTCATACATCCAGTGAAATGCCCCAAGGAAGAAATATTAAATCTGATCTATGATTAAGGGCGTTCCATGCCCGAAACGCGTTAGACGGCGCCAGGATTGCTTTCATGCTTTTATCTCGGAATTCTTTTATCTTGGAATTTTTGTATACATTTTTTAATCGATGGCAATAAAAGCTAAATTTTAGGAGTGCGGATTCCCTACCCTTTTTTCTTCCTTTCTACTGGATCACAGGGCTTTGGAAACACCCTGACTCCTGCACCCAAGGCATTTGCCAAAACAGTGTGCATCCATACACGTTTTCAAGAAATATTAAATATTTAAAGTGGATCAAAACCCAGCTGGATCGGCCCAGGAATCGAAATGATTCCTGGGCTGATCCATTCCCACCACGCGGGGCATCCAAAATCGGGATTTCCCCCGCTTTGTGAAACCCCCCCAGGTCGCCCCATACATTTACCGTAATTCCGGTCCAATGGCGCATGCGCGGGTCATGGCCGCATCCCCGCTGTCCCTTTAGCAGGACGCACGCCTGCACCGGCCATTTGCCCCAGAGGCACACACCAAAACCTGAATACTGAAAATCCCTTGTTTTGCTCTACTTTTGTAGACTTTTCCTAAGACCTCAGATCAGCGGTGCCATAAAGGGTACAAGGTGACCCGCTTACCTCACCACATTTCCCCCGCAGCTGATCCCTGGATTGTGACGCCACCAGCTTTCATTTACAGAAACACCCATTGTTATTAAAGCGGAGCAAAACACTGGATTTTGATTATCTTGGGCATTGTTTCCTGCCCTGAGGGCATCCTGCATTGGAGTGCCCCGTTGTGTTAAGCCCCCCAGATTGCCCAGAACAACTCACCTTTTCCTGGGCCTACAGCACATGCACAGGCTGTCGTCCAGTCAGAGCTGTTTGCCGTGCGTAATAAATGTTGCGGGCACCCGGGGGGCTCACACAGTGGGGCATCCCGATCTGGGACCCCCTGGGAAAAGGCCAGTGACCGGCCCAGGGATCTTTTACATCCCAGGGCCATATGGGTTTTGTTCTGCTTTAATGGGATCTGGGTGTACATAGACTATGCCTCTTACACAAACTGGGCCTATGGGTAGCCCAGTTGACAGGGCTAGAGCAGCAGTGAGGTAAGTGGGTCTGATCTGAGGTCTTATGAAAATTCCACGAAAGCAGACAAAGAGGAACAACCACCTCCCTAGACTCTATAAGACTCTCAAGGTGGTGGTCTACCTTTTTATGGGGCATCCTGAAATTGCTGCACCCCCACTTTACCTTTATCTGGGGCATCCCCATGGCTAGAGGTGAGCTTGAATGTGGTGGGTGGTGCACACTTCTGTTGGGGTAACCTGTATATACCCTGGGTTTGTGGCCCCAGACGCCCTGAAGTACCCTGGGATTACGGCCCCAGACGCCCTTTAACCTCTTGTGATCGTCCTCAGTCAGTTCTGTATGATCGAGAGCTTGTACGGATCGCAAGGAAATACATAACAGCGTCCACCATACAAGACTCCAACTTTATTCATTCCAACTGGTCTTTAAATACATGTCACACACCCTAGGAGGGATTTCGGCCTCCACCTTTGGGACCTATACAGGCGGCGTTCTTATGGCAAAATACATTGTCTAAGCAGTTCCATATCTTGTTTCTCAGAAATGCTGTCTGTTACTTCTAGTTACACAAATGGCCTATCCACAACTTCTGCTACTTGTGTCAGCGATGTTCCAGATAAGCTGTTAAGCCAGCGTGGGCAAGTTTCTATAATACAGTATATTGTATATAGTACATTGTTCATATATCACTAAGCATGCATTAAAAGCCTAAAGGGACAGAATCAAAAGTTATCCTAAGGCATGATATTCCCCATTAACTCCCTTCAGCTTTCCTCCTCTGAGCTGACAAAGAAATTTGAAATGAAACCCCCACATGCACTGAGAGAACAAGGAAAAATTTACAGGTGATGCACAAAGCGGGGCATCCCAAATCAGGAAGGCAGGAGGAAAAAAAGTAAGTGCAAATTTAGATTTTTGTTCCTCTGTAAAGCATAGACTATGGGGGGTGATTCCCTTTCTCCTCTGTGTCCCATACGAGGATGTTTGCTTGGTATACTTACCACAAGGCATGTGCGTTATCATTGGCTTTCCCCAGCTGATGCGTGTGACCAGACATTACTGACATTGCCGGCGTGGATTCACAGCCGCTAGAGTGAGGTGCCCAGCATTCTATTCAAACAGAAACAGCAATCCATTCTGATTGGCCGGTGTCACCCGGCAATGTAATCTGATTGGAGAGGAGCATTCGTGGTGGGATCCCAGGGGAGGTAAGAATACCGGGGGAATGTTTACTCTGGATGCCCCAGTAAAGCGGATTAAAACCCACTCCAAGCTGGCCATATTGGTTGAGATCTGGTTATTCATCTAGTAGACAAATCAACCAGATTCTTTGAAGAAAAAAAAAAGACTCCTGGCATATTCTAAACTCTGTTTATTTTTTTTTTAAGTGTCCTTCTCCTTTAACTGTGTGTCCATACAGTGCGGGGCACAGGTGAGCGGGTCAGGTGTAGGTCACAGCAGCTGGAGGTGGTGAGTTACTGATGTCCTTCTCCAGGATCACTAACAAACACTTCACTCTGACTCTGCTGTCAGCAGCTACAGGCGACATCCAGGGTTCCCACATTCCTCCAGGTGAACATGGCAGAGGTTGAATGGAGTTCAGCTGCTGCAGATAAGGTGTGTGCCCCCGCCCTGGAAGCTATGGAACCTGTACGGCTACAGAGCTCCAAGTCTTTCCTTTAAGCTCCATTGCAGCACCTTTCGTCCTTTCTTGGTTCACATTAAAAGTGGACCATTCACCACCGCGGCTGGGTGCCCCTGGGGCATCACGATTTGGGATAGCCCACTGTGTGAAACGCCCAGATTAACTGCAGACCCCTTACCTTTCCACTGCTCCTTCGCTGCAATCCTTGGCTTCGTTCACATTCCCGGCACCCCTGCGGCTGTGCGCTCTCCCTCCGCCCAGACTTTCAGGTAGGCCTGGTGTCAGGGAGCGCACATTCTGCAGGAAAACCGGGGATGCGGCTGCTCCCACTCCCTGTGCCGAAGCTGAGTCAAAAACAATGGCATTCGCTAGTTTGCACTGCATAAAGCCCACGCCTGCGATGTGGGAAAGTTGAGTGGGCAATCTGGGGGGTTCACACGGCGGGTCATCCCAAATCAGGATGCCGATCCATTCCCTCCCTGCATGGCATCCAAAATCGGGATGCCCCGCTGTGTGAAACCCCCAGGACGCCCGCTACACTTACCTTAATTCCAGTTTAACAGCGCAGGCTGCGGCCACATCTCACGCTTCTCTCTAGAGTTTGCCCTGTTAGAGGGAAGCGTGAGATGCGGCTGCCAGCGCACTTGGAGCCGCTGAGCTAAGACACCGCTAAGACGTGCATAGCTCAGCGGCTCCGAGCGCGCTGATTGGACGAGCAGCCGCGCATGCGCTGTAGGACCGCTGTGAGGTGAGTTGATCCAGGCGATCTGGGGGTTTCACATAGCGGGACACACTCGATTGGACAGATGCAGTGATGAGTGTGCTCAAGATGAATGCAACCAAGAGCAGTGGCGGACTGGGACCAAAAATTGGCCCTGGATTTAGCCAGCCCAGAAGTAGCCCAAAAAAGCCCCCGCTGAGCTTGAGTGCCCTCCAAGCTGAAGTTATAGCATTGCAGAGGCAGATCATGTACACACATTATGGCGAACTTGATGTTAATGATGATTTTAGGATTCTGGGGGTAGATAATGTGGCAGGGTTGGGTATGATGAGTGGGTTAGGAGGATACAGTGGGGCCAAGTATACGGGTGCTGGAGGCAGGAATTGGTGTAGAAGGCAATAAGCAGCAGCTCAACTGGCCCCAAAGCAGTGCGCCCCACTGGGGTCAGCGGCCAGTCCGCCCGAGCCTGCACATGCACTGCAGGATCACCAGATTGAGGTATCGGGCAAAACGGGAGGTTTCCAAAGCTTTTTTTATTATTATTTTTTTTACAAGCACAGCATAGGAAGTGTAAAGGGCCTGATTAGAATGAAGGAGTCTTATATTTGCCGACAGTTGTGATTTTAAGCAATTATTTTTTTTTTACTGTGCAATGTCTAAATAGTTTTGCATCTTTCTTGTCATTTTACAAAGCCATTTGATGGCTGTCACCAGAACTCCTGTGTAACTGGTGCCGGTTAATGTTTAGCCAACCAGCCTGTTACTGGTGTAAAGGTCTCCAAAACTTCTGTTTTTCGTGTAAGCTATGTAGACTGGAGAGGCCTTGAAATGGACCTGCATCCTGTAGGATTCAGCACAAAACCCCAACCCCCCCACATACACACCTCTCCTCATGTCTAACAAGTGTAACCTATCCACCTCCACTGGCATCATTCCCTCCTCCTATAAGAATGTGACCATAGCTCCAGCAATCCACTAACCCTCCATGGACTCCTCAGCCCTCACCGGCTATTGGTCATTCTTTCTTTTAATCTGATCCAAGTTCCTTAAACATGGAATTTTGACTATCCCGGATTTTGTTCCTTGCCCCGGGGGCACCCCGATTTGGGGTGCTTTGCTATGTGACACCCCCAAGATCACCCAGAAGAACTCACCTTTCCGTGCTCTTATGGCACGCCAATCAGAGCCGTTTGCTGTGCATATTTAATGCTCGTCAAATGGCTCTGTTCATGGCAATTATGAGTGAAAAGGGCCACAACCCCAGTACTGTGCACGCTCCCGTTCTTTGGGCTGTGCGCACGCCCCTATCTAATTGGCTGAGGGTGAAAGTGTAAGCACAGCCCAAAGATGCTTGGGATGGGGCCGACTATATTTACATCGGCGAGGGAGACAGGAAGCAAGTGAGTTTTGGCGATTTGGGATGCCCCAGGGGGGGAAGGCCAGTGGCCTTTTTGATTCCAGGTCTGGCTGTCTTGGGTTTTGTTCGCTTTAAAGCAGACTAAGACCCTAGTAACCCGGCTCTAGGGTGAGGTTACAGCTCAGACGATTTGTGATTCCCCGTTATGTGAAACCCCTGGGACTGCCCTGGAAATCGAAACCACGGGGCATGAGTGATCCTCAAGCAGCATCCCTGGCACTCCTTTATCTGATGCGCACAAACCTGCCAGCATATCAGAATGTCTGGCGATGGGTGTTAATAGCAGCGGGCGGGGGGGCACCCTAGCAATGATTCCATTCAGAATTTGAGGGTCTGAATATTCACAGCAAGGAGTTGTGACTGCAAGAGAGCGTGTGCCTGTGCTGTGGGAACGTGGAGCAAGTTAAAGCGGACTAAAACCCAGGATTTTCATGATCCCAGGTTTTGGTCTTTCACCCCGGTTTGGGAAAACCCCCAGAACACCGGACAGACTCGCCCCTCCTCGAGCCCTCGGCGCATATGCAGCCGCTTCTCTAATCAGCTTCTTCCACTGCGCATATTAATGTGCAGCTAGAGAAGCTATATGGAAAGCCGCACACATTTGCAGCAAGCGGCATCTCTCGCTCCCTACAGCTGTGCGTGGTCAGGCACAACCATTCAGTTGCGGGGGGTGTGGCCTCACAGAGTGTAAAGGGATGCAAGTGATGTTGGCGCTGGCCGCACATACGCAGTATGCTTGGGGGGAAAAGTAAGTATTTCGGGCGCCCGGTGAAGGGGCTTCACACAGCGGGACATCACAGTTCTGGATACAAGATATCCTGGAGGTTTTACACCAAAACCTGGATTTTGGTCTGGTTTAAAAGAAAAAACCCCCTTTGCGGATGCCAGTTCTGGGGTGCCATTTGTGGTGAACCCTCTGAGCTGCCATTGCTCCAGCTGCACCCGTCATTGTACTAGGTACCCAGCCTTTCGGTGATCTCCCACAGTTCAGGACTCCAGGGGGTGTGAGAAGTACAACCCCAAAAACTAGCCATCTATTATGGCCTTCGGGGCCTTGGATAGGTCCCTTTCTCGCCAGTGGACTTTCCCTCTCAGGCAGATGTAATGTCATGACTTTAGGTTGCTTTCTAAAATTGGGCGGCTGCTCGTCTAGACAGACTAATGGTTCTCATGAACCCCAAAACTATGACCCACCTCGGTCTAATTGTGCATCATTGAAATAAAATAAAAGAAAAAAAAAAGAGGGCCAAATGGGAAATTATCCCATACGGCCTAACAGAAGAGCTGGTGTGGTAACGGGCTAGTGGCACAAATTTCATAGGCAAGAGAGAAAGGGTTTGTTGGCACCCTAAAAGGACAAGCACTTAAGCTCCTGTTAACCAGACCACGCCTACAAGAGCATACTGGATACTATACACAAACTATTTGTTAAAAAATATACACAATTTATTCATAGATAATTTTAAATCATCATGCATGTACATCCAAATGAGCATATCTACAAATATACAAAAACCCAGAAGAAATAACTGACATATATAGTACAAAATTGGAAAGAACTACGTTGCTTATCTTATAAATTCATAGTGATGACACCAAAATAGGTCCTTATAAATTGATTCAGTCCATTGAAAACATTGGGTGGACTAGTTTCGCCTATCACAAAGCGGCTTCTTCAGCGCCCAGTTGTTCACTTCAATTATTCTATTTCACAAATATAATCAAGAAAAAGAAGAAACAGACAAGAGAAAGAAAAAAACATTTTTTTTCATCATAAGAACTTAGCATATGAAAAAATTAATAACATTGATAAATTGATAAGTGTACCTCCATGGTATTTAAACAAGATAAAGTTCTAGCCTGGGTGGCCTCCGGAACTGTCATATATCAAGTTGAAACGTAGTTAAAACCTTGATTATATCACAAAGGGATGTTCAGTACATGACCCCGATGTAAAGTGCAACAAAAATTAATGCGCATGATAAATGTGCTTGGTATACATATGTAGGAGCCAACTATGACCCATCTATATATATATATATATATATATATATATATATATATATATATATGCTCTGTGAAAAGGACAAAGCACTAAGATATTACAGAGGCGGCAATCTATATCTAATGATCATTAAACTATCCTATGCTATAGCCATCTATTATAAATAGCAAACTCAGTAAACGCCAAAATGCAAGGGATTCGATAGTAGACCTAATAGGGGAAAACATTACCTTGTTATATTTTCTGAACCGGCGTAGCTTGCATGAAGGGGAGGGAAACAAAAGCAGACGGCTGCTCGTCTAAAGACCTCTAGGAAGTCTGAAATTGGGCATTAATACTGACTGTAGTATTTCTGTAGTATTGGGGCTGTGGCAGCTGCATCTGTGCATACTCTTCTCCACCAGTGACCAGGTTCACCCACCCCGCTCCCCAGTTTGGAAATCCATGCTTTTTAAAGAGGAGCAATGCCCCCCCCCCCCCTCCAGTCTATAAGACTTTTGGGGGGGGGGGGGGTTGCTATACCTCTTTATGAGGCATCCCAAATTGGGAATTCCCACTTTGTGAAACCCCCTGGATTGCTTAATGTACTCACCAGACCGGCATACCTCTACCTACCTATCCCCGCTGGCAACAAACAATAGGCCAGGTTGTGAAAACCACGGCAGTTGTTTTCCTTTAAAGAGGAACACCCAACAAAATAATTTTTCTTTTTGATATTCCTTCCTGGAAACCCAATTTGGAATGACTTTTTGTCCACTTAGATGCTCTACAGTGTTTATCGCTCAGGAACTGTTGTGGCTCATGCTGCATACTTACCTCCTTTCAGGATCCTGCAGCGATCAAATACAGCATCCAGCCTAAATATATATATATACCGGTATGTATGTATGTATGTATGTATATATATATATATATATATATATATATATATATATATATATATATATCATAAAGCTAAATACTGACTGTTTGTGATCCTTCCCCCTCGTCTTCACCCCTCATCCTTTAGACTGTAAGCTCACAAGGGCCGGTCTCTCTCCTACTGTATCTTGTATTCAGAATATTCATTGTAAACTCTGTAACACTGCATTTGTAATAGTCTATATACCCTGTCTGTAATGACTACTTTGTACAGTGCTACGGAAGATGATGGCGCTATATAAATAAACAATAATAATAATAATAATAATAATAATAATAATAAATAGTCTACTTTTGGTCCCCTATCACTAATCGGGATGCCCCACTGTGTAAATCCCCCGGGAACCACCGTGAATCTTGCAGCGTACTCGCATACTTCGGGATCCTGCAGCAATCAAATGTGGCTTTAAAGCGGACCTTCATCCTGCATAAGAGCCTATCTTATATGTTTCCCACACCCTGTACATACAGATTGCTCACATTAAAAATCATCCTACCTGCATCTGCTGCAAGTTATGAGCCTTTAAACATCCAAGATGGCGGCTCATGGAGCATCAGGCAGCCTGCAAACAGGAAGTGTCTTCTGACTGTGTCGCACTGCATTCTGGGATTGCTGTCCTTTCCCTGACCCCAGCTCTGCTTTGTCTTTGCAAAGCACAGCTATAACCTGCCCCTCCTGTACTTTATCCCCCTCTCCTAAGTATGTGATGCTTCTGAGCCAAGATGGCGGCGCCCGTATCCTAGAGTGCTGAACAGAGTTGCAGCCCAGTGAAGGAAAGAATAAAAAGTATGTGACTAAAAAATGTTAAATATATTAATTTTAGATGCTGGGGAATTGTTTTTTAAGGGTTTGGGCTTTTCATTAAAGTGGACCAACACCCAGGGGTGATCGGCCCAGAAATCTATATGATTCCCGGGCCGATCACCTCCCAGAAACCCCAAAAAGATCTTACCTGATCTGCCGCCGCCGCCTCCCGCGCGCCCCTCCAGACGTGCGCGCGCCCGTGCCGGCCCTCTGTGAATGGCCGGCGGGGGCGCGCGCGCGCCGAGAGTGACGTGCGGGAGGCGGCGGCGGCGGAAGCGGCTTGGACGTTCCTGTCCCCCGCCTGGACGTTGGCGGGGATTGGCTGCGGCGTTCACGTGGGAGCGTTGAGAGGTGAGTTTTTGGGGGTTTCTGGGAGGTTTCACACAGCGGGGCACCCCCGATCGGGGGGCCCCACCGAAGTGGACCAAAACCCAGGATAGTCAAAATCCTGGGTGTTGGTCCACTTTAAATGATGCTGAAGGTCCGGTTTAAAGCCCAACTGATGGCAACAGATTTTTTTTTTTTAATATTTAATCCTAATGTTGCAATTCTGGACTCTGCCCTCTCTTTCAAACCACATATTCACTCCCTGGACACCTCCTGTCGCCTCCAACTTAAAAACATCTCCCGCATCCGTCCTTTCCTCTCACCTGACACCACTAAAATGCTAGTGCATGCCCTGGTCATATCCCGTCTGGATTACTGCAATATCCTTCTTTGTGGCTTACCAACTAACAGACTGGCACCCCTCCAATCTATCCTGAACTCTGCTGCTCGCCTCATCCATCTCTCCTCTCGCTCCTCCAGCTCTGCACCTCTCTGCCAATCCCTACACTGGCTGCCAGTCCCACAGCGAATCCTGTTCAAAACACTCGCCTACAAAGCTCTCTCCAACCTGGCCCCTCCCTATATCTCATCTCTAATCCAACAATATCAACCTAGACGCAGCCTCCGCTCTTCTGCCGACCTTCTCCTGTCCTCCACCCTGGTCACCTCCTCTCACGCCCGCCTCCAGGACTTCTCACGTGCAACTTCAATCTTCTGGAATGCCCTCCCCCACCCAATCCGCCACTCCACAACCCTCAAAACCTTCAAAGGCGCCCTTAAAACTCACTTATTCAGACAAGCATACAATCTGGCCTATCTTCTAAGGGGCGCATGCCACAAAGCTCAATAAGGACTGTGTGTGATCCTTCCCCCTCGTCCTCACCCCTCTTCCTTTAGACTGTAAGCTCACAAGGTCAGGGCTCTCTTTCCTATTGTATCTTGTACTCAGAATATCCATTGTCAACTCTGTAAAACTGCATTTGAAATAGTGTATGTACCGTATGTTTCTACCCTGTCTGTAATTACTACTTTGTAAAGCGCTACGGAAGATGATGGCGCTATATAAATAAACAATAATAATAATAACATGTCTGTACTTTGATGTGGACCTCATTGTCCTGCGACCTCCCGGGCGGGCGGGCGGCCTGCTGATAGCACATTGGTCAGGCTGCTGATTTACAGTGTTGAACTTTTCCTGACTCCTTGTCCCCGTGTTGTCCTCGGACTCTCCATTATCGTCCCGTCCCTGCTCACAGGTAATCCAAGAATGTGTTTACTTAGTTACACTCGACTGGAAAGCAAAGCAAAGCCCCAAAACTGGCTGAAGTGCCTCTGGATTTCCATTTTACTGGCATCATTTTTCCTGCCGATATGATCTCCGCGCTGGCAAATTCCTGCAGGAAAAATGTATTTGAACTCTGGAGCCTCGATAGGATGTAACGTCAGGATTGTGTAGCGCTGCCGCTCTGATGCCCTCACTCCAAATGTTACTTGGACTTTTGGTCCACTTAGGTTGCCCTAACACTAATCGGGATGGGAGTGTAAATCCCTTTTGCAACCACCATGGCTCGTGCAGCATAGTCTCCTACCTCTAGGATGCTGCAGCAGAGCACTCCACTTTAAAAATGAAAAAAAAAATACTTTAGGTCCACTGAATACACTCCCAGCAGGTTATCCCAATTTGGAAATCCCCCAATTTGGAAATACTTTAGGTCCATTGAATACTCTCCTGTAAGGGGCACCCTAATTTGGAATGCTCCACTTCCTAAAACAGACTAAGAATACTTTGGGTCCACTAAATACCCTCCCATAAGGGCATCCCAATTTGGAATGCTCCGCTTACTAAAACAGACTAAAAATACTTTAGGTCCACTGAATACACTCCCAGCAGGTTATCCCAATTTGTAATGCTCCACTTCCTAAAACAGACTAAAAATACTTTATTTCCACTGAATACCCTCCCATAAGGGCATCCCAATTTGGAATGCCACATTTCTTAAAACGGATTAAAAGTCTTTCGAATTTTAGTCCGTTTGAAATGCACCTTAGCCCTAATGGGAGACCCTTGGGAACCGCAAAGGCTCATGCAGCATACTCTCCTACTTCTGGGATCCTGCAGCAATCAAATGCAGCTTTGAGCAGAGCACTCCACTCTAAAAATGGAAAAAATATATACTTTAGATCCACAGAATACATTTCCATAAGAGCATCCCATTTTGGAATGCTCTGCTTCCTAAAACAGATAAAAAAATTTTTAGATCCACTGAATACCCTCCCATAAGGGCATCCCAATTTGGAATGCTCCACTTCCTAAAACAGACAAAAAATACTTTGAGTTCACTAAATACCCACTCAGCAGGGTATCCCAATTTGGAATGCTCCATTTCTTGAAACAAACCAAAAGTTTTTCGAATTTTAGTCCTTTTGAAATGCACCTTAGCCCTAATGGGAGACCCTCGGAAACCGCAAAGGCTCATGCAGCATACTCTCCTACTTCTGGGATCCTGCAGCAATCAAATGCAGCTTTGAGCAGAGCACTCTAAAAATAAAAAATAAAAATGTGGACCAACACCCAGGGGGGATCGGCCCGGAAATCTATAAGATTCCCGGACCGATCAGATCCCTCCCCGCAGGGCATCCGAAATCGGGATGTCCCGCGGGGAGGAACCCCCCAGGAGGCCCACAAACCTTACCTCAGCCCCGTTCCATCGGCGCATGCGCGAGCCGCGTCTCACGCTTCCCTCTAGCAGGGCGCGCACCCGCGCCGGCCGTTTGTGAATGTTAGAGGGAAGCGCGAGACGCGGCCTCCAGCGCTCAGAGCCAGCTGAGCTGGTATGCGCGTCCAGGCGGCCTTGGACGCGCATACCACAGCGGCTCTGAGCGCTGTGATTGGCTGGCGCGGTCACGCGGGGAGAGGTGAGTTTTTGGGGCTTTCTGGGGGGTTTCAGACAGCGGGGCACCCCCGATCAGGGTGCCCCACCGAAGTCGACCAAAACCCAGGATAGTCAAAATCCTGGGTGTTGGTCCACTTTAACATTTAAAGCGGACCTTCACTCTGAAATGGAGTCTATCTTATATATTTCCCACACCCTGTACATACAGATTGTCCACATTAAAAATCATCCTACCTGCATCTACTGCATGTTATGAGCCTTTAAACATCCAAGATGGCAGCTTACATTTTAAAACAGACAGAGCAGAGCTGGGGTCAGGAAAAGGACAGCAATCCCACAATGCAGAGAGGCACAATCGGAAGACACTTCCTGTCTGCAGGCAGCCTGAGCCTCCATGGGCCACCATCTTGGATGTTTAAAGGCTCAGAAAACGCAGTAGATGCAGGTAGGATGATTTTTTAATGTGAGTAGTCTGTATGTACAGGGTGGGGGAAACATATAAGATAGGCTCTTATTCAGGGTGTAGGTCCGGATTAATGTGGGCAATCTGTATGTACAGGGTGGGGGAAACATATAAGATAGGCTCTTATTCAGGGTGTAGGTCCGGATTAATGTGGGCAATCTGTATGTACAGGGTGGGGAAACATATAAGATAGGCTCTTATTCAGGGTGAAGGTCCTTTAAATACAGCATATCCAGCAGAGCACTCGCAACTGGGATGCCCCACAATGAAAATCCTTTGGGAGCTGCCGTGGCTTGTGCAGCTTCCTTACCTACTTAGGCATCCTGCAGCAACCAGATGTGGCATTGAGCGTGCCCAGAAGCCCTGATGGTCTGCTGGCAGGTTGCACACAGCAGGGGGAGCAGGTAGGCCACACCAGAGGGGAGAGCTTCACCTGATGCTGGATTTGATCACCACGGGATTCCAGAACTAGGTGAGTATTCTGCACAGGCCAGTGCCTAGCCTTTTACACTACAGGGCCTAATTGGGATTCCCCCTAATTAAGATACGGTTTAAACAGGCTTCAATACTTACTATTCCATGATCCTCTTTAGCTGAAACTGTAGCTGCAGGGCAGGTGTGAACCTGTTTGGTTGCCATCCAAGTCGAATTATTGGGCTTCCTAGCAGTTGTTAAAGGGATTGTCCAAGCTAAGTGTAGAAATAAAGCATTGTTTGTATACCTATTATGCAGAACATTCATCCTGCTGAATAACGCTGTTGTTGCTGAGGTGCACGCCATTTCTGTAGCCCAGTCCCTGGCTTTTATTCATTCACGACCACTTTCTCTTAGCACTAAAAGGTGGACTAATACAAAGGAACAGGGAAAAGACAGACAAGCAAAGCATGGAGCAGCTATTCTCCCCTGCACATACAAGCATCAGGGTGTCGCACAGTCTAGTGCAAGAGGGGGTGGAGATAGGTCCACCTCTCAATGCTAAAAAGAAGGTAGTCATGAATAAATGAAATCCAGGGGCTGTGCAACAGGAAAGGGGCTAAATCTAAAAGGATAGGGGGCATCGCATATTGATTGAATTTCATGCAAACTAATCATGTGTTAACGGCTCCTGTGGCCATTTTGTACTGAAGATCTTCTTCCCTCTACAGGTGACAGAATGGTGGAGAACTCCCCGTCCCCTCTCCCGGAGAGGGCCATTTATGGCTTCGTGCTCTACCTGGCTTCTCAGTGTGGCTTCAGTGAGTATTATTCTGTTGTCATCGTATTGGCTGCAGATCAGGTGACCCTTAATGGCTCTACACATGCACATCATTTTATTCAGTCAAAGAAGACCTAAATTCATGGGACCCCTTCCAGCACTGAAGAATTTCCCAAATTCAAAACTCAAAAATAAGGCCCACTGCACCCCTATTTTGGATGCCCTGCCACATCGATCGTTAACGCTTGCAGTGTTGCAAAAATCCTGATTTGTGATGCTTCGCTGTAGGAAATGCTAGTGACACCCGTCTACCAGATGGTGAGTATTTAGCACAGGCAGCTGGGTGTCACTAGCGATTCCCACTGGGGCAATTCAGGGTCCCCCTTGGTAACAGTACAAGTTTTGGTCTACTTTAAAGCAAACCAAAAACTTCATTTTAACTTATGTCAATTTGGGATGCCCCGCTGTGTAAATAACCCTAAGAATCAGCAGATTCTTCCCTTGCTGCTCGCTCCCACGGCACATGTGCCCATCTTTGCCTCGAACATCACCGTGGACGCCCTCTGGGAGATGAACGCAGTGCATGGATGCTGCAGGCATGTGCCATGGGAGTGAGGAGCAGGGTAAGAACTAACCACCATACTGACCGGCCCTGGAGTCTAAAAAACGCCAGGACTGGACATTTCAGTCCCACTCCAGTCGCCCGAAAAAATCACTGACCTCTCTGGGGCTCCCACATGGCCACAGCTGCATCCCTGGATGCTACATAAGCCTCAGTCCACAGAGAAGCTCCCTATGGCCTCTGGTCCAAACAGTGCTTTATGCTGTGCATTAATATACATGGCGCACATCGCTGATGGGACCATTCCACGCAACCACCATGGGAACACTGGGAGGTACGCCATTAGGGGCGATCTGGGGGGTGTCACACAGCAGGACATCACGATTTGGGGACAATAATTAAAACCCGTGATATTTAATCCCTAGTTTTGGTCCACTTTAAATGGAGTGGAAATATAAGTCAGTCATGTCCATGACCACCATCTTGGACCAGAGGACCCACAGGGCGCTCGTTCTCCACCTCCAGTAGGTTTTACACAAGGAGGTACGCGCAATGGAGCTGCGCTGGATGAAATGTGAGTATAGCTGTTTTTATGTTAGTTTTTTTCGCCTGCAATGTTTCATCTGTCTATACCCATAGTGTGTGTGTGTGTGTGTGTGTGTGTGTGTAACCACTAGGTGGCGCCCATTCCGTCTTATTCTTACAAGAATCGTTCCTTGCAATGCCCACAGAGGTTCTATTTGATCTTGATCCCAGAAAGTGATTGATTCAAAAGTGAAAAATAATTGCCCTGGTGGGCCACAGCTTCTCTCTTTTTGTTATCCGTATAATTACTTTGGGCTGAAAGTGAGGCTTGGCTTTTTGATTGGGAGCCAGAGCCAAAAAGAAAACAAACCTCTGAGCTTGCATGTTGCCTATACGGGTATATGGTCAAAATTACTTAAAAGCAGACAAAAACCCTGGTATACCCAGCCTCAGAGACCTAACTTAATGTGACCTGGGCCCTGAAGCAGGCTCTCGTCCAATCAGAGGCATTTGATTTGTTAACAGCCTTCGCCAAAGGACTCTGATTGATTTCAATGGGAAGTAAGAGTGGGCACATCCCCAGCGGCGATGCTGAAAGGTAAACGGATCTGATTGGACGAAAGCCTGTGCATGCGCCGTTGGAGCGGGAAAAGGTGAGTGTTTACTGGCGCCCTAGGGTCATTCACACAGCAGGGCATTCCGAATCGAGCAGCCGGCCCTGGAATCTTTTTGATTCTAGGGTGGCCGCTGGTGGGTTTTGTTCTGCTTTAATGTCTGCCAGTGGAAGTGTTCAGGGCACCGCACAGCATCCCTCTCCCCCTGCACGGTTGAGTCTGCTGGACGTATGCAGAGTATAGGCCTCACCTGCTCCATGCGATCACCGATTGAGGTGAGTATACCACAATACCAGGGGGTTTCACTCTGAAATCGGGGTCATCGCTGATAGATTTTGGGCAGGGGGCTTAATTTGAAATGGCCACTTGGAGGTCAGTTAGGGGCCCCAACATTAAAGTGGACCAACACCCAGGATTTTGACTATCCTGGGTTTTGGTCCACTTCGGCGGGGCACCCCGATCGGGGGTGCCCCGCTGTGTGAAACCCCCCAGAAACCCCAAAAAACTCACCTCTCCCCGCTCCCACGTGAACACCGCAGCCAATCCCCGCCAACGTCCAGGCGGGGGACAGGAACGTCCAAGCCGCTTCCGCCGCCGCCGCCTCCCGCGCGTCACTCTCGGCGCGCGCGCGCCCCCGCCGGCCATTCACAGAGGGCGCGCGGGAGGCGGCGGAAGCGGCGGCGGATCAGGTAAGATCTTTTTGGGGTTTCTGGGGGGTTTCACCCCGCGGGACATCCCGATCTCGGATGTCCCGCGGGGTGGGAGGTGATTGGCCCGGGAATCTTATAGATTTCCGGGCCGATCACCCCTGGGTGTTGGTCCACTTTAAGTACACAGGTTTTTAGAATGCTAATGATTCCAGGGGAAGAGGTCCTCCTGTGACCTGGACTTGTCCCTCCCCTAAGCCATAGGCACTGTCTCATGTCTCAATATGTCTTTCTTTTATTTCAGTCCTGTATCTGACCTGGGCTTTTGTTCCTGAATCCTGGTTACACTCCATAGGACTCACCTATTGGCCTCAGAAGTAAGTACCATAGTACGGCAGGTGTACCAGGGATGGAGCATGCCCAGTTGGTGTCCTGTCACAGTTTGCTTTTGTGGGCAAAAGACATTAATTGGATGAGCAGGACTTTTGGAGTCACAGAGCACTCGGCACATGTTCCTTTAATGAGCACATATACTCACCGATGCTGCTTTTATTTGGGGCACTGACCCACTAGCCAGCAGCCCTGTGCCAGGGACGGAGCTGGCCTACATGAATCCTTACCTGCTAGGTTAAAATCCTTTAAAGTCGACCAAAATCCGGGCACGAATCTATAAGATTCTCAGGCCGATCGATTCTCTCCTCCGGGACATCCAAAATCAGGATGTCCCGCTGTGTGAAACCCCCCAGGTCGCCCCGTTCACTTACCGTCGTTCCCATGCGTGAGCCGCAGCCGCATCCCCACTATCCCCCTAGTATTTGTGTTAGAGGGAAGCAGGGGATGCGGCCGGAGCCGCTGGCCTAAGACGCCCTCTTAGATGGCATAACTTCAGCTGCTCCGACCTGGGACGTTTCACATAGAGAGGCACCTCGATCAGGGGAAAGACCAAAACTCAGGATAGTCAATATCCTGGGTTTTGGTCCACTTTAAAGATGAACAACACCCCGATTTGAGATGCCCAGCTGTGTGTATACCCACAGATTGGCTAGGAAACTCACCTTTCCTCCACTCCCATGGCGCAGACGCGGGCCGCTCAGCCAATCTGTGAGGCTAGCAGAGCCAAATGGAGATGATCTAGCTGTGGGCCTGCCTGTGCTGCCATTCAGAAAGGCCTAGCACAGGTACACGCACAGCTAGAGGCATAGTGGGGATGCAGTGAGGGCTCAGGAAAAGATAAAGCGAATGGGCGAACCAGGGGGCCAATTTGGGATGCTCCAGGAAGTGGAACTCAGTTGAATCTGGAGTCTTTTAGACAGACTGCTGCAAGTGTGCAGCTATTTCTGGGATTCCTGTTAGATGGAGCAGTGTAAGTTAAAGTGGACCAAAGGCAACTCTGGAGTCTATAAGACTCCAGGGCCACCTGATTCCAGATTCGGGATGCCCCGCTGTGTGAGACGCCCCCCCCCCAAGTCCCCTGTAAAACCTACCTTCTCACCGACCAAAGGACACATGCCCGAGCAGTGGCCGCCCTAAGCTATACCTTTAGCCGGGCCCCTGAAAGGCCAGCGCAAACATGCACCCTGTTAGAGGCTAGCGAAGATGCGGCCACCAGTGCGCTCGCCTGCTTTCGGCTAGTTTTGGCCCTTAGCCAAGTCTTAGCCGAAATTGACAAGAGCAGCCGAGCACACTGATCGGATGTGAGCCTGTGCTTGTGCCGTAGGACTGGGGAAAGGTGAGTTTACTGGGCGACCTGGCGGGTTTTACACAACTGGGCATCCTGAATTGGGGTGCCCCGGTGGCAAGGACCAAATCCCGGTATAGTCAAAATCCCAGGTTTTGGTCCACTTTAAAAAGAAACAACAGACAGGAAATTGATTTGTGCGGCCGCTCAGCCACACACATTTTTAAATTCTGGTGTGTATCCCGATTGGGGACCATTAACTACCTTACTATCCAATCGAGCAGTGTAATGGCAGCCAGTTGATTTTCTGGTTGTGCACCTATTTAAAGTGGACCAAAACCCACATTTTTAACTAGCATCCCCTGAATTGCTCCCCCTATGAAAATTACCTTTTGCCAATTTCCACTGCTCCTGCTTCACTCTAATACCAGATAATGGCGCCTATTTTGGCTGTAAAGCCCCGCCTCCTCCATTCATTGCCACTGTTGTGTGTGGCAATGATGTCACTGCCATACCTATGTGATGACTGATCAACTGTCATCTTACACTGAGGGGCAGCTAAAAAATCAGTGTTCCAGGACAATTCGGAAAGCGAAAAGCAATTTCTAGTTCTACAACCTACGATGGGAGTATCAGCAGGGGCTTTGGCCAAATGTATTTCACAAGTTTGGTGGGTTTTGGTCCACTTTAAATGTTTTTCATGTTTCCTTGCGCAGGGTTTGATCTGCCAAAACTTTCTTTTCACTATTTCACTACTTTCAGTATTTCTCTGATTTCTCCCCCAGGTATTGGGCTGTGGCCATCCCCGTGTACCTGCTGGTGGCCATCGGCATCGCCTACATCTTCCTGTTTGGCATTAATCTGATGAGCACAGCACCCCTGGACTCCATACACACAGTCACAGGTACGTGCTCAGGATACCCGGGGGGTTATGCAGAGATTTTACAGTAATGTACATTATGACTACAGCTGGTTGTTCTTTCCAATTAGACTTCTGGACTCGTCTAAGATAGAAGGAGGCCTAGATGACATAGTAGGTGTGCAGCGGCATATTTAAAGTGGACTAAAACCCACTGAACTTGCGAAATACATTTGGCCAAACCCCCTGGCAATACTCCCTTCTCAGGGTGTAGAACTAGAAATGGATATTTTTGCTTTTCGAATCGTCGTGGAACACTTTATTTTTTGTTGTCCCTCTTTGTAAGATGGCAGGTGATCAGTCATTACAGAGATGCGGACAATGACATCATTGTCACTAGGGGTGTAAATTGGCAAGAATCTGGCGATGCGATACACATATGATACAATATATCCCCATATATTCTGATTCTGTCTCAAAGACGATATACCCGCTAGCCGCAGGTGACTTGCCAGCCCCCAGTGAATTGGTATAGGGGTCTCATGGACCCGGTACCCGTTCACAAAGGGTTAACGGTAAAAAAACACACCACACATCAGAAAAAATGTCTTTATTAAAAAAAAATGTTTTCTTTACTCGCTTTCAATTGTCAGCTCCTGTGCCCTTGCCGATGACAGATGCGGTGATCGCTGGAGGGGAGGGGAGAGGCAGGGGATAAGAGGATCGCCTAGCACTCTCCTCCTCTGCCCAGCCATCATAGCATCTGACTGAATCGCCGAGCCGGGAATATGGCAGCGTCTGTCGGGAAGGCAGAGGGGAGAGAGCATGTTGGGCTCTCTCCTGAAGACTGAAGAGCCTTGGGGGGGATCGGAGGCCCCCCGGGTGAGAACGAGAGCCTGCCGGATCGAAAAAGGGGTCAGGTGAGTGTTTTTTTTTACTTTTACTGTAGCGGGAGGCGGAGTCAGAATCAATACTGAGGAGAAAGAATCAATTCAAGTATTGCCGAATGAAATATCGCGATACTTGAACGATTCAATTTTTTTCTGACACCCCGTCTCTTAGACTCTAGGTCCGACTGCACGGCGGTTTCCATTCACTGCTGCCCTCCGGTTTCAGCATCGTTGCTGACCATACACTCCTTTCTGTTGCTTGACATAGGGGTCCCTTGGCCCCTTTAGCAGTTCACAAATGGTTGAAAAAGAAAATAAAATGTTTTAAAATAATAAAAAAAAAAAAAAATTGCCGCATCTACCTTCATCTGCCCCCTGCTGGACGGTCTCCTCTCTGCAGGTCCACCGGCTCCCTGCCATGTTCTGATGGGCTGTGATCTTCCTTAGGAAATTCCCCTCC
This sequence comes from Gastrophryne carolinensis, assembly GCA_027917425.1. Lineage (NCBI taxonomy): Eukaryota > Metazoa > Chordata > Amphibia > Anura > Microhylidae > Gastrophryne > Gastrophryne carolinensis. The sequence continues at coordinate 492,577,690 of CM051236.1, read as the reverse complement.
AGCAGGCTTACATTAGCTCTCTGGACCAGGAGGGAGCCCCCGAGCCAGTGGACCTGCAGAGAGGACACCGCGCAGCAAGAGGCAGATGCCGTTAAAAAAAAAACTCACTGTGAGTTTTTTATTTTTTTAACTGTTTGTTAAACTGGACCTTCCCCCTGAATAAATGCCTACCTTATTTGTTTCCCCCACTCTATATGTGGGCAATCTGTATGTACAGATTGACACATTAAAAATCATCCTACCTGCATCTACTGCATTTTATGAGCCTTTAAACATCCAAGATGGCGGCCCATCATAGAGTCTCAGGCTGCCTGCAAACAGGAAGTGTCCTCTGACTGTGCCGCTCTGCACTCTGGGATTGTTGTCCTTTTTCTGACCCCAGCTCTGCTCTGTCTGTACAAAGCACGGCTATAACCCCGCCCCCTGCACTTTTGCCCCCTGAGGCAAGATGGTGGCGCCCGTATGCTAGTCCTAGTCCTGAACAGAGTTGCAGCCCAGTGGGGGAAAGAATAAGTGACTAAAAACTTAAAATATATTAATTTTAGATTCTGCAGAATAGTTTTTTAAAGGTTTGGGCTGATGGTCCGGTTTACCTGGTAAGGGGTCCAAGGGATCCCTATACCAGTCCACACGTTGTGGTGGCCTGGGCTATTATATCCAGCATTTAAGAGTAGTGCATACTGAATACTGGGGACTATTTGGCTAGAGAGTTTCTGACCTGGATTAGCCCTGCTCCAGCTCATCATGATCTAATAGCAGATAGCAAACCTGGGATTCTGCCCCATAGTCTCCATATGCCCCCTCGCTATGGGTCCTTTTAAGAATAAAGTTGGGTGCTGTGCTTGGAACATGTTCACCGAGTAACTGTTTCTATTGTTTGTTTTTTTTAGACACATATGCCAAAAACCAGCAGATCAAAGAGTGTCCGGAGGACGCCATCCCGGCCCTGCGAGATATCCCGATCAGCGAGGTCAATAAGATCTTCTTCCTCCAGCACCAGAGACCTGATAGGAACAGACGCATGACCCCAAGCTGAGCACCATGTCTCTATGGGGTTGATTCAAAGCCAGGTGAGAAAACTCAGAGAGAAATCTGCCTTTTATTTTCATTATCTACCTTGGGGCTGATTCAACACCAGGTGAAAATTTACATCTGGTTGTTGAATCAGCCCCAAGGTAGACAATGAAAATCAATGGAAGTTTTCTTGCCTAAAAAAGGAGTGAGTTTTCTCACCTGGCTCTGAACCGACCACCCATTTGTCCATTCTGGTTATTTTATCACTATTTATTTCGGAAAGTGGTTTGAGGGCGACATATTTATTATAGAGCGTATTCTAATTACACAGGAGGCAGCTGGATTTCTTTTTCTCTTTAGTGGAGAATTGACCTTCCAATGAATACACAATGTCCCCAATTATTATGCAAAAGATATTTTTCTATTTTTCAAGTCATCAGTGGTTAGAGTAGAAATCAAATTTTACTGAACAAACCTCCCAATGATGTGTTTTTTTTTTTTGCTAAAAAAAGTGTCAATACATTTTATAGGTTGTAAAGAAAACGTGTTGAATTTGCAGCAGTAACGTGTTACATTTACTGATATCAAAAGCTATTTCAATCAAAAACATCCTAACAGGCCAAGTGACCTGGTAACATAGGGGCCTGTTTTTGATACACAATTCCAGCCACAATTCTAATAACATGAGAGGCAGCTGGAGTTTTTTTTTTTTCTCTTTAGTGGAGAGTGGAAACCAGAACCCGAATGTTCCGAATTATCCGAATTAATCTGAATGTTCCAAATTATTATGCAATTTATATTTTTCTCATTTTCAGGTCATCATTGGTTAGAGTCACATTTTACTGAACATTTTTGCAAATTAAAATACTCAAAATGCACATTTCCAAATTTATTCTGCACAAAAAAGTGTCAATACATTTTATAGGTTGTAAAGAACTGAAAATGTGTTGAATTTGCAGCAGTAACGGGTCACACTTACTGACATCAAAAGCTATTTCAATCAAAAACATCAACAACAGACCAAGTGACTTGGTAACATAGGGGCCTGTTTTTGATACACAATTCCAGTGGTGGACTGGGGCCAAAAATCAGCCTGGGATTTTACCAGCACCTGGCCTGCCCATGATCACCCAGTGGTATCTCTGCTGCTTCCTGGCCAGTCAACCAGTGTGCTCCAAGGCTGAGGCTATATCATTAGGGTGAGGGCATGGGCTGGGGTTGCTTGGGTGAGGGGATAGAGTGGTGAAGGGGATGAGGGGCTGGGATTGGATGGCAGTGTTAGTAAAGGTAGCAGCCCAGACCGCAATTTCAATGAAGCAAAGCGAGCCAGCGTTTGGGAAATATAAAAGACTCCATCTTTATTTCGTCCTCATTAAAACGCCATCCGACAGTTTAGGCAGTGTAAAAGTGCATAAGATGATAGGTCCCGGTGTCAACGCGTTTTGGACACAGGGTCCTTATTCATGACATAGGGACTAGTGAATCATTAAGATGCACTAGTCCCTATGTCATGAATAAGGACCCTGTATCCGAAACGCGTTGACACCAGGACCTATCATCATTATGATGCACTAGTCCCTATCTCATGAATAAGGACCCTGTGTCCGAAACGCATTGAGACCGGGACCTATCATCTTATGCACTTTTACACTGCCTAAACTGTTGGAAGGCGTTTTAATGAGGACGAAATAAAGATGGAGTCTTTTATATTTCCCAAACGCTGGCTGGCTTTGCTTCATTGAAATTGTGTCGGATGCGAGGTGAGCACTGAGAGCCGTAGCCGCCTTTTGTGTGTTTCCCACTGGATCTGGATATCTGCCGCAGGTAGAGCTGACATTCTATTGTTTTCAGAAACCCAGACTGCCCCAAAGCAGTGTAGCCCACCGAGCATATGCACGGGTCTCCCTATGGCCAGTCCGCCTATACACAATTCTTCCATCCATTAAACGTGTGAATTTCTTTGCAAGATGTTCAAGTCGCCATTCTACCTCCACCCGCCCCCCCCCCCCCGCCCATCCCGCAGTCTCTGCCCCTGTTCCCTGCCCGACCCCCATCTACACAACATTATTGAGCAAAGCGTGAGGGTAACCAATGGAAAATACCCTCCGCCCATCTTAGTCCCTCACTCGAAGGCCCACAAACCATATACAGGGGCTAGAAAGGTAGAATCAGTGAAGGTCCGACTGTTCCAGTCCGGGCAGAGATGGGACGGACAATTGCAGGCGGAGCCGCCGAGATCCACTGTAGACCACCATTTAAGAGAAAAGAAGAAGTAGAGAAAAAAAAGAAAACAAGACAGATAAGCTCCAGGGGTACAGGACAAGAAGAAGGGGGGGCAGGAGTGCGCGGACAAGCCCCATCTACCGTGCCACAGCTGCTGTTTTGATGGGAATTGCCTTCCACCCTTGTATATCTTTTGCCTGAGGAAACTCTATAGGTTCCCAATAGGGATGAGGTCAGGGGAGGATGGTGGCCACATATGCCCTTTATGCCCATAGCCGCCAATGACTTAGAGGTATCTCTTCAGCAACAGGTGGGTAATTTTCATGCATGAACTCTGGAAGGGAAGTCTTTAGAGAACAGGCCTCTCTTCATAACTTTAGAGGGTGTGTGGCTCCTTTAAAGTGTACCAAAATCCACGGAAATTCATGGGCTGATTGATTCTCTCTCCCCCCCCAGGGCATCCAAAATCGGAATGCCCCGCTGTGTGAACCTCCCAGGTCGCCCATAAACTCACCACCTTTTCCGGTCCAACAGCGCATGCGTGATCAGCGGCCACATCCCCGCTATGCCTCTAGCAGGGCGCGTGCCCGCACCAGGCACTTGTGAATAGTGGGCGCGGACACGCTTCTTGTCAGAGTGTAGCGGGGGATGCGGCCACCAGCAAGCTCGCCTTAGACGAAGGGACGGGAGCGGATTCGAGTGGGCTGATTGGACGAGAGGCTGCGCATGCACTGTAGGACCGGGAAGAGGCGAGTTTGTTCGGACGACCTGGGGGGGGGAGGGTTTCACACAGCGGGGGATCCCTGATCGGGGTGTCCCGGGGGGCAAGGATCAAAACCCAGAATGGTCAAAATCCTGGGTTTTGGTCCACTTTAAATATAAAATAACACAATCTCTTCCCAACACTGCTGCCATATGCAAGGCATATACAGGCATGTGATGTAGGTGGTAAAGCTGAATGAGCAGACTCCTGGCTCTGTTGTAAATACTAAGGGATAAGGGTATATAAACAACATTTACAAGAAAACCACATTTATAAGAAAGTAAAAGCTTTGCTTTGAGTGGTGCTTTAAACTAGTCCAGACTTTGTAGTTCTTTAAAGCAGACCAAAAGCCGGGCAGGACTGATTCATCACTAGCGCCAGTTACCGACAGATGAGCGTCTGTAGCGAGGCGCTCAGAGCGACCGCTAGCAGTCTCTGTGCTTGGCTACGGTTCGCTATTTCAGAGCGTCTCAGTCGCTGGCTGGCATTGATGAATATATTGCGTGAGTCGCTCTAACACCAGTACAGCGCTGTATGGTAGCGCCAGCTCAGTGCGACCGACTCACACCATCTTCATAAAAAAAAATAGCCCCACACAGCGTCATCACTCAAAATTGGGTCGTTGTAGCCCATAGCGCCAGCTGTGTGATTAAAGTCTGTTTTTGAACACACATCCACCAGTAACAAAGCGAAAACACATTGTTATTACATTGTAACATGAACACTTTAATACCAGACATGTAAGGACAATTCTGCATAAAAATATTATAAATCAAAAAAGTTTTCAAAAATGACTTTAAATAGGCCAGGAGAGGTCACACAAGTATTTAAATAATTAAAAAAAAAATAATATTAAAATAAAACACGGTTTAAAGAGAATAAAAGGATTGTCCATTGAAATGTATGGGAGAGCGACAGGTAGCAACAGGTAATACCAGGCGCTCTGGAAGCCAGAGCGCCGGCGGTATACGGAGCCGTCTGTGATGATGAATCGGTTGCTGTTAGATTCGCTCACCAGAATCACTTTGATAAATGTGGTATTGCGTACAGCACCCGGTGGTCACCGTTCGCTACCTGTCCTTACCTGTCGCTGCCAGTTGTTACCTGGCGCTATGGCTTGATGAATAAAGCACAAAGTCTTTAATCCAAAAGTAGTTTACCTAGGAGGCATCCCTATGGTCATAGGCCATCCTATAGGGTCATGCATGCAGTGGCATACTCGCCCCCTGTCAGCAGGCGGTCTGCCAGGATGTAGCAGGGATGCCACTGTGTGCACTGCAGTTGCCAGATTGGAACATCAATGGGATCCTGGAGAGGTAGGTGTGCTGCTCTATTGGAGTCAGGGGGTTGGTAGCAATCTGGATGCCCCCTAGAAAAAGTCAGGTCACCATTTGTATGGCAGCAAGTTATCCCCCAGAAACCAGGTTTGATGTGCAAGCCCACTTGGCAAAACCCGATGGGTCAGTGGCAGTCACATGATTGGCCATACAATGAATGAGGTAGTGGTATACGTTGGCTGACTTGATTTTAGTTCCTCTTTAAGTATATTCCAGGAAGGCAGTAGGTCTACAGTGAATGGTTCTTGCCTATTCAAGGCTGGGCCCTTATCTGAAGGGGCACCAGCACCTCATCCAGTAGGAGGAGCCAGTTACTGCAGTGTGTGATCCCCATTGGAGGCGTTCCAGCCTGGTATTAGACAATGGATCTGCATGCTGCAGTATTCCCATCATGGCTGCTCCCATGAACCACAAGAGTTATTTAGACTGGACTGTTCCTTTAAACTGGATCAAAATGATGCTGAAGGTCCGGTTTAACTGGTATAGGGTCCAAGGGATCCCTATACCAGTCCATATGTTGTGGGGGCCAGGGCCATTTGGGAGTAGTGCATGCTGAATACTGGGGACTATTTGGCCGTCGGGCTTCTGACCCGGATTAGCCCGGCTTTGGCTCGTCCTGATCTAATTCCAGACAAGAAACCTGGGATTCGGCCTCCCATAGTCTCTATATGCCCCCTTGCTATGGGTCCTTTTAAGAATAAAGTTAGCTGCTGTGCTTAGAACTTGTGCACCGAGTAACTGTTTCTGTTGTATTTTTTAGACACATACGCCAAAAACCTGCAGATCAAAGAGTGTCCGGAAGACACTTATCTGAAGGGGCACCAGCACCTCCAATTTAAGGTGCCAAGAACACGGATGGGTTTTTTCTTTAGTAAAGGCTTAGGTACCTGGCTCTATAGTCTAAAAGACTTGAGGGCTAGGTTACAGCTTACCCCTGGGGCATCCTGATTTGGGATGCCTTGCTGTGTGAAACCCTGCTGTTCACCCATATATCCTCTCAGGGTTCGATCCCACAGCGCATGTACGGATCTCCAGCACCATCCCTGACACTCTTCTAGATTATGTGTGGGGCTAATAGGAGGCACCCAGCAATCTGTATTATTCACAACTTTTGTTGGGGGAGCGTGGATCAAGCTGATTCCAGGGGCTTCACACACACACACACAGGGGCATCCCAAATGGTAAAGGAAACCAAAACCCAGGTAAGTGAAAACCCTGACTTTTGGTCCACTTGCAGGAAATTCCTCTGGCTTCTCCGTCTTTGCTGTTGCTGGAGCAGCAATCCTTCTTTTGTAGGATACGGGCACAGCAGGATTCTATGGGGGTTATTTAAGAAGGGATAGTGCCAGGTAGCGCCTCGTAGCCGCAGGCAGCGTCTGGTGAACGCCGGGCGCTGTAAGCAAAACCACATATTCTAAGCATACAGCACGTCCTGCTCCATCTATAATAATTAAACATGGGTAATACTCCGCCAGAGGGCGCTGTTCACTGCAGACATGCAAAAACAGGCTCCTCCCGGCCCTTCATATACCCAGGGACCTCCCACAAATCCCCAGATTTCTCTGCAGTGCTGAACTGCGAAGACATGAAGTATCACGCTCTCTCGCAGGCGAGCGGGGCTTTACAGCCCGAGGCCCTGCGGGACTATTTCCACCCGTCCTCTTGTGAAAAATATGCCTCCCAGCCTGGGCTGCGTTGGTCGGGTGAAGGTAGGCAGCACCTTGTGTGCTTAACGGAGCCATGCTCCACCGCAATCCCCCACCATAGGGTAGGCGGTTAGGCCGATGGTGAGCCTCTAGTGGATGCCCCTCCCGCATTGTTGCCCGTGCCCCTCACAGAGTTAGTCCCTGGACGCTGGTCCGCTTCTCCCTCGCTTCCTCCCGTAGCTCGGGGGAAAAGAAAGGGGGGGGGTATGTGTGGCAGTCCTAGTGCAATATAACACGTTAAGGCCTTTGATCTTTTATTATACTTGGGTGTCAGTGTCGCGCTCCTTGCTCCATAGTTGCGAGCCTGTTTGTCCATCTATCCACTACTGTCTCTTTTTTCCGTTGGTTAGAGCTTCGCGCTCTTTGGGGGAGGCGGGGACTCGGCATTACGCGCTCCGCGTCACAGCCTGGTCAGGCCCGCCCCTCGAGGTTCGCTTGGCGCCATTTTGACAATCTTCGCGCGTGGTGCGATCCGCCTCCTCCCTTGGTCATGTAAGTGCCCTCCGGGACGGCATTGTTCTACGTGTTTATTCGGCTGCGCATGGCACTGACACCACCCCTCTTGTCCCATTATGTCTTTCAGACGCCAGGACTTCGGTGGCTTCTCCCGGCCTCACATATATTACAGCGGGTCCACGTAACAAATTCTCCCACTTCCTAGCGGGTCTTGGGGCATCCAGGGTTGCCTATTGCATAAATCCCTGCGGGCATACTGCTCAGATAATCACCATATGGAGGCATCTCAGAATTATGTACCCGGGGTCCCTCTGGGACATGACCGGCTGTGTGCGGTGTGTGGTCAGCCCCATGCTGATGCTGACAGAGCACGGGGTCTGCGGACCGTGTGCTGAACAGGCACTGACCCTGCAATCAGGTTTGCCAGTGGCTCCCTTCAATACACCCGTCTCCCTGGACCTAAACCCCACTCCTGATGAGTCTCACTCGAGCGGGGATGACCTGCAAGCCGTGCCGCGCGTGCTGCCTACGGCGGAGCAGGTGCTGTCTGGATTGGCGGAGCGTATGGGCCCTGGAAAGAAGTGGTCCCTGACGCCTCCTGGCTCTCCGGTTCCTAACGATACCGATGACTCTGCTGATATGCAGGACCTTGATCCTTCTGAGGAAGGTGAGCTATTCTCAGATTCGGGCTCCTCGGATGAGATGCCCGGGAGCTGTGATGATTCTGGGCCCGGTCCTTGGGGCCTGTGTGACACAGATGAAATTCTTATTAAGATCTTCGAGGTTTTGTCAATCTCCCCTCCTGGAGAGGCTCCCAAGCCTAAGGAGAGTTTCCACACAGTGCCGCCGCGCTTGGAATTCCTGGAACAGGATCATTTCCAGAATCTTATATCCCAAGAATGGGAATCACCTTGCAAACTTAAAGGGGTCCCAGGGGTCTGGGATTGGAAGTACCCTTTCCCTCCTGATGTGGTTAATTTTTGGTCAGCACCTCTTTTGGTGGATGCACCGATTATAGGGGTTACTAACCCCCCCTTCATGACGGCTCCTTATTACCGTACCCTTCGGGATGCTGAGGACCGGCGCATTGACAGACTGGCTTCCCATGCCTTTTCGTGTGCAGGGACGGCTCTGCGCCCGGTCTGTGCCGCGTCCATCACTGCGGTGGCCGCCAGGACTCTTGTTAGAAAAGTACTTGACCACCGGCCTGAGGACCTCCCCTGGGGGGTGTTTAATGCGCTATCAGACTGTGATGTGTTTGTGAAGTTCATCCTCTCAGCGCTGGATGACACCATTAAGATGTGTGCTAGAACCTCTGCCCTTGTAGCTATTCGCCGCCTGGTCTGGCTGCGACAGTGGGGTGCTGACGATGCTACGAAAAAGGCTCTCACTGGCCTTCCCTTCAGAGGACGGCGACTATTTGGGGCCCGTTTGGACCTTTTTGGGAAAAAGGGTAAGGCACCCCTGCGCAGAAGGCCGCTCCGGCCTCCCCGGGGCAGGGCCACCCCTCCACCTCCCTACGTTAGTGTCAAATGCGAACCTGAAGTGTGCTTCCAACTGTTCGGTGTGGATTTCCACCATGGGGTGGGCAGGCAACGCCCTGGGCCCTCTGGCAGGACTAAGTCCAAATCTGCCAAGACCTCCCAAGCATGAAGGGACGCCCTCGCCCTTCTGGCCGAGGGTACTGCTGCAGCAGCTGTCTCCCATCTAGGAATGTACCTTCTCCTTCTGGTGGTTCCAGGAGGTAGTTCCCCTGAACACAGGATAGCTTTTGCTGGGCGGTCCCTCTCAGTGGTTGTCAGGGTGCTTCTAGCCCCTGTTTTTCCCTCAGGAATTGGTGCAGGCCGTACTGGCCCTACAGAGTTTGGGCTTACTTACAGGTTGCCCTTAATAGTATGGGGCTATGGCCTCTATATTACCTTCCTCCTTCCCTCAACAGTATGAGGCAGTCTGGGCCACGCTGGCCTATGGTAGGCCTGGCAATTCTACTCTCACAGGTAGTCCCTATATGACATCTCTGTCTTGGGACACAGGCGCCCTGTGCAAGGGGGGCTTCCGACCTCCTGTGGAGTTCTAGATCTTAGTTCCCCCTGTGTCTGCTGGACACCAAGACCGTTACTAGGCGGTGTGGCAGGACCAACCCTGCGGCTTGAGGCATTGTTGGTGGCCTCTCTTTCGCTCCCAGGCTACTCGCCATGGCGCAAATGGGGGTGATGTCTCGGACATGCCTGGGGGGGGGCGTCCGCATTAGCACCTACCGGGTCGTCTTTCCTTACTCCCCAGTCTCTACGTCAGGCCGAGTGGATTGGTCGGCCAGCGGTGTCCCCTGGGAGTTACTGGATGGGTGCTCAGTCACCTCAATCCCTCTTGGTCCCTTATCTGCTATCTCCATTCCTTGGATTCGGTTCAGGCTTGAGCCTTCTTCCTTGGCAACAAGTGGACTCCTGGTTACGGGGGCTCCGTCCCCCTTTTTGCTGACATCTTACTTTCACCAGGCAGGATTGCAGCTGGTGGGCCCGTTGGTGGCGTATAAGATGATGTCCCCTATATACCGAGCCCTTGGGCTCTTCGGCACAGTAGGTTATTGATCCTACATGGGGTTCCAGCACCCCTGGGGCTTGGTCTGTGCTCATTCCCCCTTGGTAAGGTGGTTCCTCTTGAGCTGATCATATTCAAGGGCCCTGTCAGGGGGCACCCCCTTCTTTGCTTGCATCTTCCTGTGAATGGTCACCTTGGGTACCAAGTCTCGCAGGTGGGCGGGAGGGGTTGGGGACTTTCTTCCCAAGCCCCCCGTGGTTCCTAGGTAGGGTCCCTTAGAGGGTCCATCTTACCTACTGGTTGTTGCAACAGTGAGCCTTCCGTTGACTCTCTACGGCTGGACTTCTCTTTTAAGACCTGTGTATTTGGGGACTCTTGGTCTGTTGGAAGACAACGGTCTGTTTTATTATTGGTCTGGAGCTTGAAGCAGGATGATCCCTCTGGAGGGTTCCTGATGCCGATCTGGGCGGGGGTCTACGCCCCCTGCTCCTCAGCGGTATTCGCTCCAATAGATGCCTTTCAGTGGCAGGTTATGCTATCCCGGTGGCGCTCTGAGAGCCAACTAGGGTGGCTCTGTTGGGTCTCGCTTATACCACAGGGGCTCCGCCCTTGTTTTTACTGTCCCAGAATATTCTGACTCTGGTCATGGGGGCTTAGTAAAATTATGCATAGACTTTCTATTTTATATGCCTTCTCTTCGTTCACCCTACTATGTTGGGTTCTGCGCACAGTTGTGCTGATAGAGAGACCCGTGAGATTGATGGCCTGGGTGGCCTTGTGAACTGTGGTTCGCAGATGCTTCTGCTGAGGTCTGCTGACCTGTACGCTCTCTCAGGAGTGCGGTTCTGCCCTTGTCAGGCCCCTTCGTTTGTCGTCTCACTCTACAGACTCTTGTCTGGGGCTTGACAGCTGATTCATTCACCCCTTGGAGACGGGCTTATCTTCTGGGTGACTTGGTATATGGGGGGCTAGGAGCAAGCTTCCTTGGCTTCCTTTTCCTCCGTCTATTGTGGTTCATGGTGTACCCATACTGATTGGCATGAGTTTCGGTCTCTTACCTGTTGGACGTTCTTGGTTCCCAGGGTTCTAGAGTCTTTACAGCATAGGTTGGGGTTGGCTCCCCATCTAGGTACTCTGAAGGTCCAGGTTCTGTCCTGGCTGTCTTCCTGTAGGAGTCTGGTTCTGTCTTCCTTGTGAGGAATTCTCTTGGGGTTTTGCTCATGGGCATCTCCCAAGTAGTTTCTGTGGTTCCTGTTGGGATCCATTTTTCATTCTGTTTGCCCTGCGGATTTTCCTTTGGGACTTATGCTGGATGCTGTCTGAGCTGCTCTGTAGTCCAAGTCGCTTCTCTGGGGGCTCCTGCCTCAGTCAGGCGTGTGCCTGAGAAGGTGGATCTGATTACTTAGCCTTGGCTATATATATATATATATATATCTATATGCACACCATGCCGTGGTGGTATTCCGTCTTATGCCGTACCTCTTTGCCCAAGTGGTGTTTTTATGATCATTGTTTAAGTCCTTTTAGTTTTTCCTGATGGTTTCTTGTCCCTTAGGGGGACTGATGCCCTTGGGGTCTGCGGGCGCCTCCTTATGTATGCGCCTGATATCGCTTGCTTCCAGGGCCACTGCGCCCTTTGGATTGATCTTACTGGATGCCTTCTGGTCCTGAGTAAAGCTTTCGGCTTCTTGCTAATGAAGGTGTCAGTATTCCCGCCTTTTGACGGGTGACCAGTTCTCATTCCCCTTGGGAGAGTTCTACGTTTTCCACGAGGCTTCTGTGGGCTGGTTGGGCCGTTACACTGGCCTATTCCTTTAAGGGGGAAGAATCTCCCTTTTTCATTTTATTCCGTTATATTGGTGTTTGGGTACCTTTGGCCCTTCAGCACCAGGTTTTTTCTGTTGAATAAGTTACTAGACTGCTGCTTGTCTCTGTTCATACCTTTCGAAGGTCTTGTTATGAGATTGACGTTAGAGCCTCTGCTCATGTCATACCTGGTTGCAAAGTTTTGCAGGTGACAGCGCCTTTACTGTCCGCTGTGCCTTGTTTTTGGGGATCCCACCCTACTTTATGGACACTGCTATTGGATGTCCCATGTGTAATTATTATAGATGGAGCAGGACGTGCTGTATGCTTAGAATAATACAATTCTGTGAAATACTCACCTGTAGAATTGGTATTATACGCATACAGTACGTCCTGCTCCACCCCACCCTGGTTTTACATTTTTCTGGATCCCCTGTATGGTGATTGTTATCATTACTATTGTTACCAGTTGGTGGTTGGTTTCTCCCGGCTTCTTTTCTCACTGCTTTTCAATGCTGGGGATTTGTGGGAGGTCCCTGGGTATATGAAGGGCCGGGAGGAGCCTGTTTTTGCATGTCTGCAGTGCACAGCGCCATCTGGCGGAGGATTACCCATGTGTAATTATTATAGATGGAGCAGGACGTGCTGTATGCGTATAATACCAATTCTACAGGTGAGTATTTCACAGAATTGTATTTTATGAAAGCGAATCTGGTGAGCGCCTCTAACAGCGCCATGTAGCCTCCCATGTATTATAACAGGCAGATCTATAGCGCCGGCGCTCTAAGCTCAGAAGCTCCAGGTATTACAGTTTGCTCAGTGTCGCTCTCCCATACATTTCAATGGCCGTTCATTTGCTTGTGTTTAAACAGCGTGTTTGACATTTTTTTGGTTTTTTTTTGCTTCTCCTGGCTGCAAACAAACATTTTTAGAAACGGTTTTTTTTTTATGCAGAATTGTCATTACAGGTCTGGCACTAAAGTGTTAATGTCACAATGTTACAACAATGTCATTCCATGTGTTTTTGCTTTGTTACTGGTGGATAAGTGTTCAAAAACAGACTTGAATCACACAGCGTCTGGCGCTCTATGCTATAGCGACCAGATTTACAGCGCCACCGCTGTGTGTGTGTAGCGCCAAGTCGGTCGCACTGAGCTGGCGCTACCTCTCACTCGCTGCAGTGCTGTACTTGTGTTAGAGCGCCCAACATACATCACATTCATCAATGCTGGCCAGGTTACTACAGCGACTGAGGCGCTCTGTTACAGCGCCCGCTACCCGCTTACAACTTCTACTAGAGGTCGCTCTAAGCGCCGCTATACAGACGCTCATCTGGCAATACCTGGCGCTAGTAATGAATCAGCCTCTATGGATCTGGAGGAAACGAGAGCTGTTTACATGAGCATCGGCCATTCTAACGTTTGTGTTGTGGTGAATCTGTTCCCAATGATCACTCTTGCCCAGGTGACACCCGTTCCTGTCTCTGGATACAGGAATCTGCTGGGAAAGAGGTAGCCGGGGTCCTTGAGGGCCGAGATGAAAGGAGCCCGAGTCACCACAGATCCTATCAATGATGAATCAGCCGGGAGATGTTTCACTGAAGACGAATCGCAGGTAGCGCGCCAAGGTCGGGGGACTTTGAAGTGGCCGCTCCTCGGCCTAGGCCGTATCTGCCAGTATTCATCCTCAGTGCCGCTTGCGTTTATGGGAAAACAAGGAGAAAAGGGAAACTCTCAGGATAAGTGACGCTGTTTAACTGCTAACAAAGCAGGTTTAGATTGCAAGCTTCTCAGACTACTCAGGTATTCTCATCAGTCATAGTCACATTGATCTGTTATCTTACTACAGGGAGCAGGACGAGGACAGGCAAACTCACTTCCTATTGGATGACTCATATCAGCAGTCAGGAACGGGTGATAGATGCCATTGCAATGGACTAAGGGTCTAATAATAAAAATCACCATAAATAAGGAAGGAAAGGGCCCACATCAGCATCGGGCTTACCGGGGCCCCTGCACCTTGGGAGAGCCACATGCTGGTCATGTGATACCTCTTCCCACTGATGGGCAGTGCCATTCCCTCCCTAATAACCAGGACTGGGCACTATCATGGATTGGCCACTGGTACATCTTTTCTTTCTTTCTTTTTATTCTATCTGCTGTTCCTTCTATTCTTTCTTTCTGTCAATCATTTTTTTTCGTTTTCAGTCATTTATTCTATTATCTCTTTATGCCTCCATTCTACGTTTTCTTTTATTCCTTCTATTCTTTCTTTTATTCCTTCTATTCGTTCTGTCAATCATTCTATTTTCTTTTTCAGTCCTTCATTCTATTCTTTCTTTATGTCTTCATTCTACTTTTTCTTTCTTTTATTCCTTCTATACTTTCTTTCTGTCAATCATTTTTTTTTCTTTTTCAGTCATTTATTCTATTATCTCTTTATGCCTTCATTCTACGTTTTCTTTTATTCCTTCTATTCTTTCTTTATATCTCTCTATTCTACTTTTTCTTTCTTTTATTCCTTCTATTCGTTCTGTCAATCATTCTATTTTCTTTTTCAGTCCTTCATTCTATTCTTTCTTCATGTCTTCATTCTACTTTTTCTTTCTTTTATTCCTTCTATTCTTTCTTTCTGTCAATCATTCTTTATTCTTTTTCAGTCATTTATTATATTCTTTCTTTATGCCTTCATTCTACGTTTTCTTTTATTCCTTCTATTCTTTCTTTATATCTCTCTATTCTACTTTTTCTTTCTTTTATTCCTACTATTCGTTCTGTCAATCATTCTATTTTCTTTTTCAGTCCTTCATACTATTCTTTTTTTATGTCTTCATTCTACTTTTTCTTTCTTTTATTCCTTCTATTCTTTCTTTCTGTTAATCATTCTTTATTCTTTTTCAGTCATTTATTCTATTCTTTCTTTATGCCTTCATTCTACGTTTTCTTTTATTCCTTCTATTCTTTCTTTATATCTCTCTATTCTACTTTTTCTTTCTTTTATTCCTACTATTCGTTCTTTTTGTCAATCATTCTATTTTCTTTTTCAGTCCTTCATTCTATTCTTTCTTTAAGTCTTCATTTTACTTTTTCTTTCTTTTATTCCTTCTATTCATTCTTTCTGTCAATCATTCTATTTTCTTTTTCAGTCCTTCATTCTATTCTTTCTTTAAGTCTTCATTCTACTTATTCTTTCTTTTATTCCTTCTATTCGTTCTTTCTGTCAATCATTCTATTTTCTTTTTCAGTCCTTCATTCTATTCTTTCTTTAAGTCTTCATTTTACTTTTTCTTTCTTTTATTCCTTCTATTCGTTCTTTCTGTCAATCATTCTATTTTCTTTTTCAGTCCTTCATTCTATTCTTGCTTTAAGTCTTCATTCTACTTTTTCTTTCTTTTATTCCTTCTATTCGTTCTTTCTGTCAATCATTCTATTTTCTTTTTCCGTCCTTCATTCTATTCTTTCTTTAAGTCTTCATTCTACTTTTTCTTTCTTTTATTCCTTCTATTCTTTCTTTTATTTTTACCATTCTTCCTATTCCTTTTTTTCTTTTGTACTTTCTTTTTGTCATGCTTTTTCTCAATTTCTTTCCTACATTCTTTTTGGCTTATTTTCTTACCTTCTTGTCATACCTTATTTTCTTTCTTTCTGTCTTACATTCTGTTATATTTATTCTTTCTTTCTTACTGTCATGCCTTATTTTTTCTGCAGTAACTTATATCCTTTTTACCTTCTTTCTGACTTTCTTTTTTTATCATACCTGTTATTATTATTTTTCTTTTTTTCTTATTTTCTTTCTGCCATCTATTCTTTCTTACAATAGGCTAAGGCCCTTATTTAACAAGGTATAGCGGCAGGTAGCGAATGGTGAGCGAATGGTAATGACGCTCACCGCCACGAGAACGCCGGCTCCCCTCCGCAATCACACATTTATGAAGCCAATCCTGCTTAGCGACTGAGAGAGCGCCAGATAGCGAATCATTCATCATTATTCCAGCCTCAGCCCACAGCGCCAGCGTCCGAACTTGAACAGCGACAGGTATGACCTCTCGCTACCTGGCGCTCTCCAATGCATTTCAATGGAGCAATCTTTAAATAGTAATAATTAATTATTATTATTTTTTTATTTTTTTTTTAATGTCAAAAATTCTGTGACCACTTCTGCCATGTTAAATATTTTTTTAAGCTTAAAAAAAAAAAAAAAAAAAAATGTGCAGAATTGATATTACAGGTCTGATATTAATGTATTCATATTACAAAATGTTTTGAAAAACATGTTTTTTTTTTTTCAAAAAATATGGTTGTTTGGGGGTTAAAAAACTACTTTTAACCCATCGCCGCCAGCGCTCTGGGGTTTAAACATGCATTTCACAGCGCGAGAATTTTTGGAGCGTGATTTGTTAATGAATATGGTGGGAGCCGTTCGCTATGGCCATTCGCTGTCATGCGCTCCCATACAGCGCGGAACCTGTCAAACAGCGACTCATAACCCCGTATTCAACATTACCGCACACCGACTGAGTCGCTGTCAACAGCCGAACAACGGCCAAGCACAGCGAATACTAGCGGGCGCTGTGAAAATAACGCTACTGGCGCTCATCTGTCGCTACCTGGCGCTATTAATAAATCAGCCTGCCCGTGACTCTATTTAACTGCTAACAAAGCAGGTTTAGATTGCAAGCTTCTCAGACTACTCAGGTATTCTCATCAGTCATAGTCACATTGATCTGTTATCTTACTACAGGTAGCAGGATGAGGACAGGCAAACTCGCTTCCTATTGGATGACTCATATCAGCAGTCAGGGACGGGTGATAGATGCCATTGCAATGGACTAAGGGTCTAATAATAAAAAACACCAGAAATAAGGAAGGAAAGGGCCCACATCAGCATTGGGCTTACCCGGGGCCCCTGCACCTTGGGAGAGCCACATGCTGGTCATGTGATACCTCTTCCCACTGATGGGCAGTGCCATTCCCTCCCTAATAACCAGGACTGGGCACTATCATGGATTGGCCACTGGTACATCTTTTCTCTTCTTTCTTTATTTCTTTTTATTCTATCATTTTATTTTATTTTTCAGTCCTTCATACTATTCTTTCTTTATGTCTTCATTCTACTTTTTCTTTCTTTTATTCCTTCTATTCTTTCTTTCTGTCAATCATTCTTTATTCTTTTTCAGTCATTTATTCTATTCTTTCTTTATGCCTTCATTCTACGTTTTCTTTTATTCCTTCTATTCTTTCTTTATATCTCTCTATTCTACTTTTTCTTTCTTTTATTCCTTCTATTCGTTCTGTCAATCATTCTATTTTCTTTTTCAGTCCTTCTATTCTTTCTTCATGTCTTCATTCTACTTTTTCTTTCTTTTATTCCTTCTATTCTTTCTTTCTGTCAATCATTCTTTATTCTTTTTCAGTCATTTATTCTATTCTTTCTTTATGCCTTCATTCTACGTTTTCTTTTATTCCTTCTATTCTTTCTTTATATCTCTCTATTCTACTTTTTCTTTCTTTTATTCCTTCTATTCGTTCTTTTTGTCAATCATTCTATTTTCTTTTTCAGTCCTTCATTCTATTCTTTCTTCATGCCTTCATTCTACTTTTTCTTTCTTTTATTCCTTCTATTCGTTCTTTCTGTCAATCATTCTATTTTGTTTTTCAGTCCTTCATTCTATTCTTTCTTTAAGTCTTCATTCTACTTTTTCTTTCTTTTATTCCTTCTATTCGTTCTTTCTGTCAATCATTCTATTTTCTTTTTCAGTCCTTCATGCTATTCTTTCTTTAAGTCTTCATTCTACTTTTTCTTTCTTTTATTCCTTCTATTCTTTCTTTTATTTTTACCATTCTTCCTATTCCTTTTTTTCTTTTGTACTTTCTTTTTGTCATGCTTTTTCTCAATTCTTTTCCTACATTCTTTTCGGCTTATTTTCTTACCTTCTTGTCATACCTTATTTTCTTTCTTTCTGTCTTACATTCTGTTATATTTATTCTTTCTTTCTTTCTTTCTGTCATGCCTTATTTTTTCTGCAGTAACTTATATCCTTTTTACCTTCTTTCTGACTTTCTTTTTTTATCATACCTGTTATTATTATTTTTCTTTTTTCCTTATTTTCTTTCTGCCATCTATTCTTTCTTACAGTAGGCTAAGGCCCTTATTTAACAAGGGATAGCGCCAGGTAGCGAATGGTGAGCGAACGGTAATGACGCTCACCGCCACGAGAACGCCGGCTCCCCTCCGCAATCACACATTTATGAAGCTGATCCTGCTTAGCGACTGACAGAGCGCCATATAGCGACTCATTCATCATTATTCCAGCCTCACCCCACAGCGCCAGCGTCCAACCTTGAACAGCGCCAGGTATGACCTCTCGCTACCTGGCGCTCTCCAATGCATTTCAATGGAACAATCTTTAAAAATTCATAATTAATTGTTATTATTTTTTTTTTTTTTTTTTTTTTAATGTCAAAAATTCTGTGACCACTTCTGCAATGTTAGATATTTTTTTTAAGCTAAAAAAAAAAAAAAAAAATTTGTGCAGAATTGATATTACAGGTCTGATATTAATGTATTCATATTACAAAATGTTTTGAAAAACATGTTTTTTTTTTTTTTTCTAAAAATATGGTTGTTTGGGGGTTAAAAAACTACTTTTAACCCATCGCCGCCAGCGCTCTGGGGTTTAAACATGCATTTCACAGCGCGAGAATTTTTGGAGCGTGATTTGTTAATGAATATGGTGGGAGACGTTCGCTGTCATGCGCTCCCATACAGCGCGGAACCTGTCAAACAGCGACTCATAACCCCGTATTCAACATTACCGCACACCGACTGAGTCGCTGTCAACAGCCGAACAACGGCCAAGCACAGCGAATACTAGCGGGCACTGTGAAAATAACGCTACTGTCGCTCATCTGTCGCTACCTGGCGCTATTAATAAATCAGCCTGCCCGTGACTCTATTTAACTGCTAACAAAGCGGGTTTAGATTGCAAGCTTCTCAGACTACTCAGGTATTCTCATCAGTCATAGTCACATTGATCTGTTATCTTACTACAGGTAGCAGGACAGGGACAGGCAAACTCGCTTCCTATTGGATGAATCCCATCGACTGTCAGGAACGGGTGATAGATGCCATTGCAATGGCTTAAAGTGGACTAAGGTCTAATAATAAAAATCACCAGAAATAAGGAAGGAAAGGGCCCACATCAGCATCGGGCTTACCCGGGGCCCCTGCACCTTGGGAGAGCCACATGCTGGTCATGTGATACCTCTTCCCACTGATGGGCAGTGCCATTCCCTCCATCCTGGGTAACCCCTAATAACCAGGACTGGGCACTATCATGGATTGGCCACTGGTACATCTTTTCTCTTCTTTCTTTATTTCTTTTTATTCTATCATTTTATTTTATTTTTCAGTCCTTCATACTATTCTTTCTTTATGTCTTCATTCTACTTTTTCTTTCTTTTATTCCTTCTATTCTTTCTTTCTGTCAATCATTCTTTATTCTTTTTCAGTCATTTATTCTATTCTTTCTTTATGCCTTCATTCTACGTTTTCTTTTATTCCTTCTATTCTTTCTTTATATCTCTCTATTCTACTTTTTCTTTCTTTTATTCCTTCTATTCGTTCTGTCAATCATTCTATTTTCTTTTTCAGTCTTTCATTCTGTTCTTTCTTCATGTCTTCATTCTACTTTTTCTTTCTTTTATTCCTTCTATTCTTTCTTTTATTTCTACCATTCTTCCTATTCCTTCCTTCTCTTGTCTTTTTTGTCATGCAATCTATTCTATCCCGTTTTGGAAATCACCGCTGTGTGGAACCCGCCTGTGATCGCTGCCAATCTTACCTTCCTATCGGTCCCACAGTGCGTGCATGGGACTGCGGCGCCAGCATCTTGTGGCTGATGTGTTTTTTGGTGCCCAGCCATTCAGATAAGCTGGGGATGGGAGCGTGCCTCAGACCGCAGGGAGACTGGAGATGCGACCGCTCAGAGCTCTATCATACCTCCCTGATTTGGAGGGACTGTCCCTCTTTTGAGTCCATGTCCCCCTGTCCCTCATTGTTCTCATTTGTACCTCTTTGAGGTGTAACGTGCAGATCTGCATCAATAAATGATTCATTTGCCTATTTAAAGTGTTTCTATTGTTGTAACTGTTACACCCTATCTCCTATACATCCCTAAATAAGGGGGCGTGGCCTAAATTAACAAATGTCCCTCTTTCCCACCCTGAAAAGTTGGTAGGTATGGCTCTATTTCCATGGCATATGGTGCTGTGAATAGAGCCCGCACATGCACCGTGGGATCGGTGGGAAGGTTTTACACGGCAGGGGATCCTCCACCAGGAATATGGTGTTGGATCACTTTAAACAAGACCAACATCCTTTTGCAGTTGGAAAAAAAACCTCCCCAATACTCCCTTGCCCCATCTGCATACATGATACTGAAGCATTGTCAGCACTTACATTTGCTCCTGCATCCACTCAAAACTGAAACACCTCCTCACTGATTTTCTAGTGGTAGCGGCCATCTTGGAGCTTCTTCTACCAGCATCTCAGCCATGCTGCTGCCCGAATTCAACTGACAATGAGCAGTGGCAGGAAGCCCAGCAGCACTTCCTGTTTGCAGGTGGCCTGCAAATACTTGAGCCGCAATTTTGTTATTCTAAGTATGTCACACACCCCGCTTCAAGATATCCATAACATGTGGGTAATGGTGGTTCAGGAGGTTCGCCAGTAGCATTTAGGGGGTCCCTCCTGATCCTTTATCACTGGGTTCATTATTGTTATAAATCCTCCCACTCGGGACATTAAAGGGGCATCCCGGGTTGTCTAGCGGCGTAATTCCCTGGGTCATAGCGACTATTCATATAAAAAGTTCACCTTATGGAGGCATCCCCGGATACTGGGCTCGGGGCTCCTTCGGGGCATCCCCGAAAGTGTATGTTGTGTGGGGTATCCATTTCTGGGGACGATGTACTTCTGTGTATACCATGTGCACAGCAGACCATCACGCGGCAGTCCGAACCACAGGCGTCTGGGTCAGCACCGCCGGTCGCTTCATCTCCCCCTCCCGCCTTGACACGCACCCCGTGTGACGTCGTCATGGGCAGGGAGCTGCAATCTGAGATGTGCGCCAGATTGGCTAACCTTGAAAAAAAAAAAAAAAAATTATCTCCAGCTCGGTCGCCCGTAAGGCTCTGACTAAGAGAAAGCATTTGTCGCCGGCTCCGCTGGTGGAGGACCAGGAGGATGTTAATAATCTGGATTGGTCTGATTATTCCCAGCTAGAGGAAGGGGAAGTTTATGAGGATTCTGATTTTTCGGACGATGAGCAGTCCTTTGGCGCTGAAGCCGAGCTGGGTGACTTGGGGAGATCCTCTGATACTCCCCACGCTCTGGCTCTGATGTTAGAGGTACTGAATATTTCCCCTCCTGAGGAGGTGTCACAGCAGAAGGGTGAATTGTTTGAGGAATCCAGGCCGCGCTTGGAATTCCCTACACAAAGGCATTTTGACAAAATTATTGCCAAGGAATGGGACAGGCCGGCTCGGCTCCCTGGCATCCCTCAGGGATGGGATAGGAAATATCCCTTCCCTTCGGAGGCGGTTAAGCGCTGGGCATCTCCCCCCGAGGTGGATGCGCCGGTTTTGGGGTTGTCCAATTCCTCGGTTTTAAATAGACCTGATTGTTCCATTCTCAAGGATGGAGAGGATAAACGTATTGACCAGATGGCTTGTCATGGTTTTGCTAGCGTTGGATCAGCCATGCGGCCCGTTTGCGCATCGGCACTAATGGTGTTGGCTGCCAGGTCCATGGTTAGGGACCTGTTGACTTCTTCTGGGCTGCGTCCTGGTAGTGCTGAGTTCCTTAGCCTTAAACGGTGTGAGTTGTTTTTATCTTTTGTGTTGACAGCCTTGGATGACACTTTGATGATGTGTGGTAGAACGTCGGCGCTGCTGGTCACTATTCGGCGCTCGGTGTGGCTGCGCCAGTGGGCGGCAGATTTTATGTCCAAGAAGTCACTAACGGCTCTACCCTTTGTTGGATTACGGCTTTTTGGAGAGACATTGGACTCTGTTACCAAGGGTGGTAGGTTACCTCAACGCAAGAAACAACGCCGTCCCTTTCGGGGGGCGCCTTCCTTTACCCCCTCCTTTCGTGGGGCCAGATCTGGCAGGGGATTTGCATTCCCCTCTTCCAGAGGAGATTCTGGGAGCAGGGGCAGAGGACGTGCCCGTCCAGGATTCAGTTGGGGCTCTAAGCCCAAGCCGGCTGCCAAGCCGGCTCAGCAATGAGGGGGCGCCCTCACCCTTGCGGGTGGGGGGACGGCTGCGACTCTTCTCCCAGGTCTGGGATCAAGAGGTCTCGGACCGATGGATCCGGGAAGTGGTGTCTTCCGGTTACAAGCTGGAGTTCGAGCTCCGCCCCCCTTTCAGGTTTTTCAGGTCTCGGATGCCTTCGGAACCTCTAGCGGCGCAGGGGCTCCTGTTGGCAGTGCAGAACCTTCTGGACATGGCTGTCATTTGCCCAGTGCCCTCTTCGGATCAGGGCAGGGGTTTTTATTCCAATCTGTTCACGGTACCCAAGAAGGACGGATCGGTCCGACCCATCTTGGATCTGAAGTTTCTCAACAGGTTCATCCGGCCACGGAAATTCCGCATGGAAACGCTGCGTTCGGCCATTCACTCTCTTCGTCAGGGAGACTTTCTGACGTCCATAGACATCAAGGATGCGTATTTACACGTTCCAATCTTTCCAGCACACCAGAGGTTTCTCAGGTTCGTGGTGGAGGATCGCCATTTTCAGTTTGTGGCACTCCCCTTCGGTCTCACCTCGGCTCCTCGGGTGTTCACCAAAGTGCTAGCGGGAGTGATGGCTCTGCTGAGGGTTCAGGGTATCCGCATTGTGCCCTATTTGGACGATCTTCTGATCATGGCCTCCTCTTTCAACCAAGCGGAGTTGGACACCGGAGTGGTGGTGTCCACCCTGGAAAGGTTCGGTTGGGTGGTCAACCACCCCAAGTCTTCTCTTTCTCCGTCCAGAGTAGTGACTTTTCTGGGAATGTCTCTGGACACTTCGCAGGCCAGGGTGTTTCTGCCCCAGGCCAAGATTCTTTTGATTCAGGATTTAGTTCGGCTTCTTTTGTCGGTCCCTCGTCCAGCCATCCGGCTAGGGATGAGGCTGGTGGGGTTAATGGTGGCCTCATTCGAGGCAGTTCCCTTTGCGCAGTTTCATACAAGGACGCTTCAGCTTCATCTGTTGAAGGTTTGGGACAAGTCCCCTCTATCGTTGGATCAGTCCTTCCTGATGACTCCCCGAGTTCGTCGATCCCTGCAATGGTGGCTGGGGTCGGTCAATCTGTTGAAGGGCAGATCTTTTCTGGCCCCGTGTTGGGAAACAGTCACCACGGATGCCAGTCTGTCAGGTTGGGGGGGTGTTTGGAAGGACCTCCAGTTCCAGGGTCTGTGGGGCCCGCAGGAGGCTCACGAGCCCATCAATGTTCTGGAATTGAGAGCTATCAGGTTGGTTCTGTTTCGCTTGACTCATCAGTTGCGGGGCCTGCCTGTTCAGGTTCGGTCGGACAACCGGACGGCGGTTGCTTACATCAATCACCAGGGGGGGACTCGCAGCAGGAGTGCCCTCAGGGAAGTGTCTTTGATTCTGGACTGGGCGTAGAGCCACGTCCCGTGTATCTCAGCAGTCTACATTCCGGGAGTGGAGAACACGGAGGCGGACTCGCTGAGCAGGGCCTCCTCTCGTCAGGGGGAGTGGTCTCTCAGTCCCAAGGTGTTTCGCTCGATCTGTCTCAGGTGGGGGTTCCCAGCGGTGGACCTCTTTGCCTCTCGTCACAATCACAAGCTTCCAGTCTTTGTGTCTCTCTCGCAGGATCCTCTGGCTCTGGCAGTGGATGCCATGTCTCTGAACTGGAGGGATCTGGGGTTTCTTTACCTGTTTCCTCCGTTTCCAATGGTAGCCAGAGTGGTGCGCAAGCTGGCCCTGGAGGGCGCGTCAGCGATTCTGGTGGCACCAAGGTGGCCAAGGCAGGTTTGGTTCGCAGACCTGGTAAGACTGGCAGAGGATCAGTTCGTTCTGCCTCTACTGCCGGACCTGCTCACTCAGGGTCGGCTGCGCTATCCCAATTTACCTTCGCTGGCTTTGACGGCGTGGCTGCTGAAACCGCCATCTTGAAGGAGGAGGGTCTTTCTGACGCGGTGGTTCAGACTCTTATTAGCGCCAGGAAGCGCTCTTCCTCTACTATTTACTATAGGACTTGGAGGTCCTATATTGACTGGTGTGAAAGTAGGTCTTTCTCTTGTCGGGAGTTCTCCATTTCCAGAATTCTGGAGTTTCTTCAACATGGTCTGGATCTGGGGCTTCAACTTAGTACCTTGAAGGGGCAGGTTTCTGCCCTGGCGGTGTTCTTTCAAAGGTCCTTTGCACTTCATCCCTTAGTCAAGACCTTTTTCCAAGGAGTTACGCATGTACGGCCTCCTAGGAAGCCTTTTGTTCCAGTTTGGGATTTGAACCTGGTTCTTTCTGCTCTTCAGGGTCCTCCGTTTGAGCCCTTGAATGAGGTTGCTTTGTCTTCTCTTACTCAAAAGGTGGCCTTTTTGGTGGCTATCACTTCGGTTAGGCGTGTTTCTGAGTTGGCAGCTTTATCTATTAAAGCTCCGTACTTTGAGAGGCACCAGGACAAGGTTGTCTTTCGTTTCAAGCCGGATTTTCTTCCTAAGGTGGTCTCTGCCTTTCATCTGAATCAGGACATTTTTCTGCCTTCTCTATGTCCTAATCCCAGCAATGACAAGGAAAGTGCGCTGCATTCCTTGGATGTGGTTCGTGTTGTGAAATATTATCTGGTGGTTACGTCTTCCTTTCGTAAGACTGATGCATTTTTTGTGGTGCCCTTTGGACCTAGGAAAGGTTTGGCTCCTGCCAAATCTTCCATTAGTAAATGGATTCGTCAGGCCATCATTGGGGCCTATTCTGCCAAGGGGAGGAGTCCCCCTTTTCGTGTTACTGCTCATTCTACTCGTGCGGTTGGAGCGTCCTGGGCTTTCCAGCACCAGGCCTCTGTTGAGCAGGTTTGTAAGGCCGCTACTTGGTCCTCTGTTCACACTTTTTCCAAGTTTTACAAGGTTGATGTTCGGGCCTCAGCGGATGCTGTTTTTGGCCGCAAAGTTCTGCAAGCTGTTGTGGTTTAAGTTGTGCATTGTTGCCTTGTTTTGGATCCCCGCCCCTTTTTATGGACACTGCTATTGGATGTCCCACATGTTATGGATATCTTGAAGGGGGGTGTGTGACATACTTAGAATAATACCATTTTGTGAAATACTCACCTGTAAAATGGGTATTGTAAGTATGTCACACACCTCGCTTCACCCGCCCTTCTTGTATTCTGGATCCTTTATTTTGTGAACTTTGCGTTGTTATGACTTATATTTGCCTCTTCCTGGTCCCTTACCTTACTGCTTCTATATACTGGGTGATGAGTGGGAGGTCCCAGGTATTTATGGATCAGGGAGGGGCTTTCTTTTTTGCTATCATCTCTGCAGGAACACCCCTTCAGGTCGGTATTACCCACATGTTATGGATATCTTGAAGCGGGGTGTGTGACATACTTACAATACCCATTTTACAGGTGAGTATTTCACAAAATGGTATTTTTAAAATTGACCCCAGCAGGAGTTGAAAAAGGTAAATTAATTTTTATTTTCTGCAATCTAAATTGCCCCGGGAAGGGATGAATATGAGCACTGTTTGTTGTGTTGGTCTGGTTTAAGACATTTTCGACTGTGGGTCCACTTTAAGTAACAAATTGACTTTTAAGTCCATATGTTCCCGAGCACCCCATTGGGATTCCACTACAGTTAAGGATGGGAGATAAGAAACAGCTGCACACTGCAATGAAGCTTGTCTCCTAATGGTGGACGTTCAGCTCCTGCATATGGGTGCAGCTTTCCCCTTTCAGGTGGAGCTTCGTTAGAAGAAGGTGAGTGTTCCCATACTATAGGGCTTACTGATAGTATGACGGGGTATCTTAGGTTAGATTAGTGGACCAGGGAGCTCTGTGTGCAGCTCTGTGCCAGGGAGGGTTTAAGTCTGCATTAAACTGTTCCTAGCGCAGGGGGGATCCAGATTGCAAATTAACCCCTGTTAAATCCTACCTTTCTCCTTGATCCCCCAGCAAAAAACAAGCACTGCAATTGGTCGGCGTAGTCAGCTGGTCTGTAGGCTTCTTCCGGGTGTACAGCCTCCAGCAACCACATGACCCTGGCAGCCAATTGCAGCGGGCAGCCCACATGTTCTGTTATAAAGTGGACCAAAATCCACCCTGGAGTCTACTCGCTCCCCCCGGGTGCTCTGCTGCGTCAAACCCCCAGGTCACCCAAAAACCCACCTTCATTCCTGGCCCAACCGCGCATGCCTGCTGCTATCCCGCAGACGCGCTCTCTGTTAGGGGATGTGGCCGCCAGCGTGCACTGACTGGACTAGCGGCCGCCCATGCGCTGTATGAATGAGGAAGGGTGAGTGAGATTGGGCGACCTGGGGGTTTCACACAGGGGTGCCCGGGGGCAAAGACCAAAGCCCAGGATAGTAAAAATCCTGGGTTTTGGTCCACTTTAAGTCTTTTTTTCGACCATAGATCCACTTTAAAGGGACATTCCAAGCATAAAGATAAATTGGCTGTTAGGGGCTGCATCTTTTTTTCACCACCAATTTACATTCCCTGATGAGCCCTATTGAACTTGCACGTTTCTGCTAACTCATCATACACAGTCCCCTCAGTGAATTCACTCCTAGAGGGACCTTTACATTGAGACATTCGTGGATGTGTAATCCTCTGCTGTTATGGAGGCCCAGTAGAGGGATGAGAGTTCACTAGGGCTTATTAGTGTTGACCAAAACCCTCCGGTCCTGTAGTGTAAAAGACACCAAGGCCAGAGGGTTTTGGTCCGCTCTAATAAATATAAAGCAGGCAGAATGAAAGATGTGGCCCCTCATAGCCAACATGGGAGAACAAATAGCTAAATTCAATTAACTGAACCCTCATAGTTGATAAGAGGCAGAGATGGACATTGATGTTTAGGGTACCGTATAATTAAAGTAAACCAAAACCTGGGTTTTGGTCCATGTCCCTGGGACACACTCATTTAGGATGTCCTGCCGTGTGGTACCCTTGGGAATGCTGATGTACTCACCTTTCCAGCAATCCAACTGTGCATGTGCGGCTTTCATTCAATAAGCATTTTATGTTCCAGGGAAATTCCTGGCTAAGGGTTATATTAGGCTGCTTTTTGCTACTCCCATGCCATGCTGGCTGTCACAGAGCTGCTTCTTTCATTCAGCCCTTATTAAGCCTGCATTATATTTCTTAAAGTGGACCAAAAGCCATCTTTGGAATCATATAGATGAATCCCTCTCACCGGGGCTTCCCCGCTGTGTGAAACCTGCCAGGTCCCCAGTAATTCCCCGATCCAATGGTGAATGCGCGGGCCACAGCCACACTACGCTATACATTTAAACAGACGGGCACCTTGTGAATGGCCACGTGGGCACGCCTCCTTCATTCAGGGCTGATTCTCTGAAATTAACGAATAGAGCCATGCACTGTAGGGCGGGGGAATGGTGAGTTTTTATGGGTAACCTGGGAGATTTTATACAGTAAACCAAATTGGGGTGTCCCAGGGGCGAGGACTAAAACATGGGATTTGCTCCACTTTAATAACTCTCAGTGAACTCTCTCCCTTCTGCAAGCCTCATCAGCAGATGATTACTCATCCTTGCATGTTTCATTGTGAGGGTCCCTAAAGAAGTCAATTAATTTTGTGGGCCTTGAAAAATCAGCAGAAAGGAGCAAGTTCTATAGGGTTTATCAGGCAATGCAAAGTGCTGGAGAATGAAAGATGACAACCCTGACAGGCAGCATAGGGAGAGCAGAATGGCTGTGAAATGAAAAACTATGGGGGTTATTCATGAAGGGATAGCGCCAGGTAGCGCCTTGTAGCGGCAGGCAGCGTCTGGTGAACGCCGGGCGCTGTACGCAAAACCACATTTATGAAAGCGAATCTGGTGAGCGACTCTGGCCTTGAGGAAAGGGCCAGGGGCCCTGAAACGTTGGCACTCTATTATAATCCACGGGTATATATGCTTTTGCTTTATGACTATCTTTTTGAGATACGCTGGTGTATTATGCATAAGGTGTTCATATGTTCATTGTGCTTGCTTTGATTGATGATCTGTGCATGTATATGGGGCATTAACTGTTCACTGTGCCTTCCTTATGTACTTTAATGATATTTATGTTATGCTGTTTCATAACCTTATAGATTCTTTGACTATATTTCCCATAGCCAGATCATCTACCTAACCCTCAGGAGGACCTTAAGTGACACCTCTAGTCATAGTAACTTGGAGGCCGATTCATTAATAGCGCCAGGTAGCGACAGATGAGCGCCAGTAGCGTGATTTTCACAGCGCCAGCTAGTATTCGCTGTGCTTGGCCGGGGTTTGCTTGTTGACAGCGATGTTGAATGTTGAATACGGGGTTAGGGGTCGCTGTTTCACAGGTTCCGCTTGTATGGGTGCGCCTGACAGCGAATGGCCAGAGCGAACGGCTTGCTGCAGATTCATTAAAAAATCACGCTCAAAAACTTCTCGCGCTGTGAATTCCTTGTTTAAACCCCAGAGCGCTGGCGGCGATGTGTGTAAAGTAGTTTTTAACCCCCAAACAACCTTTTTTTTTATATGTAAAAATTATACAAGTTTTTTATAAACATTTTGTAATATGAATACATGAATATCAGACCTGTAATATCAATTCTGCACATTTTTTTTTGTTTTTTTTGACTTAAAAAAAAAACCTAACATTGCAGAAGTGGTCACAGAATTTTTGACATTAAAAAACATTAAAAACATTAATAGCAATTAATTATGGTTATTTAAAGATTGCTCCATTGAAATGCATTGGACCACGCCAGGGAGCGCCAGGTCATACCTGTCGCTGTGATGGGATTAGCAGCGGCGCTGTTCGTTGCAGTCGGCTACATGATGAATCCCGCGCTAGCTGACGCTCTCGCCGGCGCTAGCCTCATTTAGCGTGATAAATGCGTCATTGTGACCGCCGCCGGGCGTACTTGATTCGGTAGCCGCCGATAGCTGGCGGTACCTGGCGCTCGTCAGACACTACCTGGCGCTAGCCCTTGATAAATAAGGGCCTTGGTAAATTACTGTGTTTACTGGACTTCATTATTATTCACTATTATAGATTCATACATACTTTATCCCTGTTTCAGAAGGTGCACTTCAATCCTGAGGTTATGCATAACTGTTACCAGACTGCAGCTAGTTCCTATGTGTCCTTTTTTGTTCTTGGAAATTGATGGTCATTTATTGCTGCATATGTTATGATGTGCAAATACACTTTTTTTTACTTGCAATCTATTACTTATAGTGTGGTGTGCGTCCTTTCCATGTTTAGTCCAGAGCGACTCTAGCAGCGCCATGTAGCGTATTATTACAGGCGGCTCAGCATATAACAGAGCGCCACATATTATCTGTCGCTACCTGTCGCTCTCTCTCATACATCAATGGACGTTCCTTTTCTTCTGTTTTTTTTTTTTGTTTTTTTTCCTATTAAATAATTGTGTGACGTCTCCTGGCCTAGAAAAAGTCATTTTTGAAAACTTTTTTGACTTTTTATATTTATATGCAGAATTGTCATTACAGGTCTGGCACTAAAGTGTCATAATGTTACAACAATGTCATTCCATGTGTTTTCGCTTTGTTACTGGTGGATATGTGTTCAAAAACAGACTTTAATCACACAGCCTCTAGCGCTCTATGCTATAGCGACCAGATTTAGAGCGCTGACGCTGTGTGTGTAGTAGTTTGAGAAATATGATGTGGAGCACCGAGGGTCGGTCACACTGAGCTGGCGCTGCCTCTCACTCACTGCAGAGCTATGCTGGTGTTAGAATGCCCAACATGCCGGCCAGGTTACTACAACGACTGAGGCGCTCTGTTACAGCGCCCGATACCCACTTACAGCGTCTACTAGCGGTCGATCTAAGCGCCGCTCATCTGCCGATACCTGGAGTTAGTAATGAATCAGCCTCCACATGTCTGTTGTAGATCATCAAAATTCTCCATCTATCCCCAACACAATAATTAATGCAAATTTAACATGAGATTTATCAGTGATCACCAACTATTAAATATTAAAAACATAGTTTATTTTTTAAATAATGTTTAAATATCTCAATAGCATCATGATTCCATACTGCAATATTTTATCTGTGAATAAATTACTTTTCATCCACTTAATGTACACGTTTCGATATATACATTGTCTTGATCTTGGTCACCATCAAGTGGACCTGAACATAAATTCAAATATGTATAAATAAATACATGAATAATTCATCCATTAATTCATAATATTATAAATTCATGCTTTAAATCTTTAAATCTTTAAATTCACAGCGAGCACCTTTTTAGGTCTCGTTAGTGTTCTCACACAAATAGGGACACCTTAAAGTGGAACAAAACCCAGCGCAATCGGCCCGGGAATCTGTAAGATCGATTCCCTCCCCCTGGGGCATCCAAAATGTGTGAAACCCCCCAGATCGCCCCGTACACTTACCTTGCTTTCCGGTCCAACGGTGCATGCACAACCCGTGGCCACATCCTCACTATCCCTCTAGCAGGATGTGTGCCCGCGCCAGGCATTTGTGAATGGCCGACGTGGGCACGCTCCCTGTTAGAGGGAAGCAGGTAATGCGGCCGCCAGTGCTCTCGGAGCCACTGGCCTTAGACGCTGGCTTAGATGGCGTGACGTCATCAGCTCCGAGTGTGCTGATTGGACGAGCAGCCGCGCATGTGCCAAGAGGTGAGTTGCGTTCGGCGATCTGGCGGGCTTCACACAGCGGGGGCCCCCGGGCGAAAGGACCAAAACCCAGGATAGTCAAAGCCCTTGGTTTTGGTCCACTTTAAATGTGTCACAAAAATGAATGATGCAGATCATGCACATTGCCCATTTCCCGATTTCGCCCATATAGAGAAATACATACCTACCAAATTTTCAGGGTGGGAAAGAGGGACATTTGTTAAATTAGGCCACGCCCCCTCACTGATTGATGGATAGGAGATAGGGTGTAACAGTTACAACAATAGAAACACTTTGAATAGGCAAATGAATAATTTATTGCTGCAGATCTGCATGTTACACCTCAAAGAGGGACAAATGAGAACAACGAGGGACAGGGGGACATGGACTCCAAAAATGGACAGTCCCTCTAAATCAGGGACACTTGGGGGGTATGGAAATGTGAGAATTGGCTGGCCCTGAACTGGGTTTTGGTCTACTTCAAACTTAGGGGATTATTCATCAAGCGATAGCGGCAGGCAGCATCTGGTGAACGCTGGGCGCTGTATGCAAAACCACATTTATGAAGGCGATTCTGGTGAGCGACTCTAACAGCGCCATGTAGCTTTCGATTCATCATTATAGGTAGCTCAGCGTATAGCGCTGGCGCTCTCTGGCTTCCATTGCACCAGGTATTACCTGTCGTTCTCCCATACATTTCAATGGACGTTCCTTTTCTTCTGTTTAAACAGGGTTTTTTGTTTTTAATTTTTTTTTCTCTCACATAATTGTGTGACATCTCCTGGCCTAAAAAAAAGTTATTTTTGAAAACATTTTTGATTTTTTTGTTTTTAATGCTG
Source organism: Gastrophryne carolinensis (assembly GCA_027917425.1). Lineage (NCBI taxonomy): Eukaryota > Metazoa > Chordata > Amphibia > Anura > Microhylidae > Gastrophryne > Gastrophryne carolinensis. Next base: position 492,546,125 of record CM051236.1, on the reverse strand, counting down.
GATTGTCATTACACGTCTGGCACTAAAGTGTTAATGTCACAATGTTACAACAATGTCATTCCATGTGTTTTCGCTTTGTTACTGGTGGATATGTGTTCAAAAACGGACTTTAATCACACAGCGTCTGGCGCTCTATGCTATAGCGCCCAGATCCAGAGCGCCGACGCTGTGTGTGTGTTATTTTTTTGTTGAATATGGTGTGAGTCGCTGAGAGTTGGTCGCACTGAGCTGGTGCTACCTTTCGCTCCCCGCAGCGACTGAGGTTAATGGCGACAAGGTAAAAAAAAGTAAATATGGTGTGAGTCGCTGAAAGTCAGTCGCAATGAGCTGGCGCTACCTTTCGCTCCCTGCAGAGCTGTACTGGTGTTAGAGTGCCCAACATACATCACATTCATCAATGCTGGTCAGGTTACTACACAACAACTGAGGCGCTCTGTTACAGCGCCAGATAGCCGATCACAGCGTCTACTGGCGGTCGCTCTTATCGCCTCTATACAGACGCTCATCAGCCGATACCTGGCACTAGTAATGATTCAGCCTGCCCATTCTGATCCTCTGGGAAGGCGCTCTAGTAAATGGACAGCTTTAGCGTAGCCTTTCTATTTGTTTGTGGTTATCTGAGCTGTCATTGGTGCTATTCAGTGTGTGTGTGATAAGATGGACGGGGGTATTTCAGCAGCAGCAGCAGCAGCAGCATCCATGCGAGTGCACAGCAATGCTGGGCCATCATCAGCTCCCTGCAGCTCACTGTACTGATAGCAGATGTGCGGCTCCATTACTCCTCACCTCCAGAGACAGGCTGTGTAATGATTCACCTGGAGCTGCAGCCGCCATACACTTGCCCTCACCCTCACCCCGTGACCTCCCCTATCAGCCTCCCCGCTGCAGATGACAACCCCAGATAGTGTTCAGGGACCACGGCCCTGCTGCTGACACAGCTGGGGGCAGGGCCGGATCAAGTGCGGTGGAGGCCCAATTAGTTACTTGCCTAGTCCAGCCAAGTAACTGATTGGTGGTTGTCTGGCACCCGCCTACTTACTGGAACGTCAGATGGAGTCCCTTGTGCCACCCTTGTGCGGGTGCGTGCTGCTCGGGAACTCCTGCTTTGCCATTCTGGGCGGGGGGAGTAGTGGCACAGTTGGTCCAGCAGAAAACAGTTCCCTGCATTAAAGTGCACCAAAATCCAGGATTTTGACTATTTTGTCCCACTACGTGAAACCCCCCAGATCGCCCAAGAAAACTCACATCATCCCGATCCTACAGCGCATGCGCGGGCGCTCGTCCAATCAGCGCGCTCGGAACCACTGAGCTATGCACATCTAAGCGGCGTCTTAGCAGAGCGTCTCCGGGCGCTGGTGGCCGCATCCCCTGCTACCCTCTAACAGGGAGCGTGCCTGCGCTGGTCATTCACAAATGGCTAGCGTGTGCTAGAGAGATAGCGGGGATGCGGTCTGCGCATGCGCCGTTGGACCGGGAAGTAAGGTAAGTGTAGCGGGCGACCTGGGGGGTTTCACACAGCGGGGCATCCTGGGGGGGGGAATCAATCGGCCCGGGAATCTATAAGATGCTGGTTTGCACCCTGCTAGAAGGATAGCGGGGATGCAGCCATGGCTCACGCATGTGCTGTTGGACCGGGGAGCAAGGTAAGTGTAGGGGGTGACCTGGGGTGATTCACACAGTGGGACATCCCGATTTTGGATGCCCTGGGGGAGCGCTGAGTTTTGGTCCACTTTAAAGACTCCAGGGCCAGCCAATTCTCACATTTCTAGGAGACTTTCTCTAAATAGGCAACTATTTGAAATCGGGGAATGGGCAATGTGATCCCGCTGGGTTTTGGTCCACTTTAAGCTGCCAGCGGCTGTGCTTGGTGGCTTATGTGCAGTGACAGCTCTGCACCCATCACTGTAGCGTTGCTGCCGGCAGCTTTGCTGCTCTAGACTCTCCTTCCTGCCCTGTGGGGGCTTTGGCTACAGGCTGGCAAAAATTTTAAAAAGGCGCGCCCCCTGGACCAGACCATAAACCAAAGGTTGGTGGAGGCCCTCTTTGCAGGGCAAGTGGTGGAGGCCCCCGGGCACGCACCACTTGTGCCCTCCTCACAATACGGCCCTGGCTGGGGGGAGGGGTTAGGCCACCATACAATATTATATTATGATTACTATAGCACCGTCATATTCCATAATGCTGTCAGCAACAGTCAAGACTATAAAAGCCATATTATTAATCTTTATTCATTTATAAAGCACTATCATCTTCCGTAGCTCTGTACAAAGCAGTGATTACAGACAGGGCGGAGAATACAGTACATAGACCATACCTACCAACTTTTTAGGGTGGGAAAGAGGGACGTTTGTTAAATTATGCCATGTCCCCTCATTGAGGGATGGATAGGAAATGTTTAATAAAGTGGACCAAAACCCACGGCGATAGGCCTGGGAATCTTTATGATTCCCGGGCTGATCAATTCCCTCCCCCTCTGGGACATCCAAAATTGGGATGCCCTGCTGTGTAAAACCCCCCAGGTCACCCCATACACTTACCTTCTTTCCCAGTCCACCCGCGCATGCGCGAGCCATGGCAGCATTTCCGCTATCCCTCTAGCAGCGTGCCAGTGCCAGGCATTTGTGAATGGCAGCCTCCCTGTTAGAGAGTAGCAGGAGATGCAGCCGTCAGTACACTTGTTGGACGAGCAGCCATGCATGCGCCATTGGGAACAGGCGAGTTGCTTTCGGCGACCTGGGGGGTTTCACATAGTGGGGCATGGACCAAAACCTAGCATAGTCAAAATCCTGGGTTTTGGTCCACTTTAAATAGGCAATTTAAAAGTTTATTGATGCAGATCTGCATGTTACACCCCAAAGAGGGACAAGTGAGAATGAGGGACAGTGGGACATGGACTCAAAAGAAGGACAGCCCCTCCAAATCAGGGACACTTGGGAGGTATGCATAGACTATTATAAATGCGGCATTGCAATGAATATTCTGAATACAAGATTCAAAAGAGCCCTGCCCTCCCAAATGTCCCTCTCTTGAGTCCATGTCCCCCTGTCCCTTACTGTTCTCATTTGTCCCTCTTTAAAGAGAACCAAAACCCAAAAAATCTATAAGATTCCAAGGCCGCTAGATCCCCTCCCCACGGGGCATCCAGAATCAGTAACTCACCTGCATACACAAGCAGCAGCCGCTTCCCCACTGTCCACTTAGCAGGGCGCGTGCCTGCACCAGGCATTTGTGGACAAGCTCCAAGTTAGAGGGTAGCGGGGGATGCGGCCGACAGTACGCTCGGATCCGCTCGCCTTACAGGAGCTCTTAGACAAAGGGGTGGGAGCGGATATGAATGTGATTGGACGAGAGGCTGCCAATTCATCGTAGGACTGGGGAAGGGTGAGTCAGATCGGGCGACCTGTGGTGTTTCACACAGCAGGGCATCCCCGATCAGGGTGCTGAGGGCTCAAGGACCAAAACCCAGGACACACAGTACACAGTAAATGGGGTAAAACACACTCTACCGACAACCGTACGTAAGCAGATCAACCCTGGCAATGATGTTAAAGTGATCTTCCTTTAATAGATGATCGACCCTGAAAAAGGCTGAAGATCTAAACTGAGCCAAAAAAAAAATAAAAAATCCTGGTGATTGGTCCACTTTAAAGCAGAACTAAACCTGGGACCTTCACTACCCCCTGGTTTTGATCCTTGCCCCAGGGACATCCTGATTTGGTATGCCCTGCTATGTGAAACCTCTCGAATCGCCCATAAAAGCGTGCCATTCCTAGTCACATGGTGCATGCACAAGCTCTCGTCCAATCATGATAATGATAATGCGCTCATTTGACCAAAGGAATTTGTGCTCCACTTTTAACGTACCAGATAAAAGTGCAACAAAGAACATAAGCACATGCTAGTGAACACACTAAGGAGTGCAAACGTGCTGCTCTAACAACGGCGTCTGAGGAGCAAATGGGAGTTAGGTGCCTTGCTCAAGAGCACTTCAGTCATACCCCAGCTGGGAATCAAACCTGCAACCCTCTGGCCACAAGGTTGATTCCCTAATCACTAGGCCATGACTGTCCCACCAATAAGCACCGACATAGGCATAGAACACAGCAAGATGGCCAGGGCTCTATGCAGGGCAGAAGCTGCACAGGTGTGTAGTTAAAGTGGACCAACACCCAGGATTTTGACTATCCTGGGTCTTGGTCAACTTCGGTGGGGCACCCCCGATCGGGGTGCCCCGCTGTGTGAAACCCCCCCGAACCCCCCGAAAAACTCACCTCTCCCCGCTCCCAGCGCCGACGGACAAGCCGCGGAGAAGCGGCTCCTCCGCCGCCGCCTCCCGTGCGTCCCTCTTGACGTGCGCGCGCCCACGCCGGCCATTCGCAGACGGCCGGCGCGGGCGCGCGCACGCCTAGAGTCAAAAAGATAAGGTAAGGAGTTTGGGGTGTTTGGGGGGGGGTTTCACCCCGCGGGACATCCCGATCTCGGATGTCCCGCGGGGAGGGAGGTGATCGGCCCGGGAATCTTATAGATTCCCGGGCCGATCACCCGTGGGTGTTGGTCCACTTTAAGGCAGTGGCAGGGCCCCTTTAACTTTAACAATTACAGATTAATTGAGCAAACAGAAAAGCCCCTAAACCTCGATCGCACTCTGGGTGCTTAAAGGGTAAGTCCACTTTCAATGGAATTTGTGAATAATTTTGGGCCAAAACAATGTGCTCAGGGTGCAGTATTCACTATCTGCAATCTGTTGCTGTTGGCAATGTACACCCAGGAGAGAGAAGTGAGGCCTGTACCATACCTCCCAACTTCTGAAAATGTGAAAGCGGGACAAGCCACGCCCCCAGCCGTGCCCATGTCACGCCCCGACCACACCCCCTGTCACGCCCCGACCACACCCCCTGTCACGCCCTCCAGCTCCGATCCTCCAGCAATGTCGGCTGCCTTTACCCCTGCATGCCAGCCTGCGTAAGTTTTTTTATCCCCAACCCAGCCCCCCGGGCGCCGCCCCCGCCCCCTGCGCGCTCACCCGCAAGCCAGTATCTTCGCGCCGGCCAGTGTTTATACTGAAGACGCCGGCGTCGCTGCGGCACTGGGCACACCGCCACAGCGCAGGGCGTCCCGGGACACTTGCTAACGATCCGGGACCACGGGATTTTGTTGAGAAACGGGACAATCCCGGGAAAATCGGGACAGTTGGGAGGCATGCTGTACACAAAGAACACTGCTGCTATGGCCTCTGCTGGGGTGAGGGAGCTCACTCACACCTACACAGTGTTCTGTGCAATTATCTGCAATCTGTTACTATTAGCAAGGTACACCAAGTCTGCACTTGGTGTACGGTTGCCAATAGCAATAGCCAGATTGCAGATAGTGAAGACTGCTTCTATAAAACACACACTTGCTAATATTTGAAAAAAATGTAAAAAATAAAAAAATACTCGATCAGCTCAGCACTTTTGACTATTCTGGGTTTTGGTCCACTTTAAGTGTTAAGAGTTTGCCACATGAAGCGGTGAGCTTGCCACGTATTGTAGGTTGGTGGAGCTATCTCACATGAGATGGCGAGTTTGCTATGTTGGGATAAATGCCCCCGTTAGTGAGAGGTTTCCATTGGGTAGAAGGATGACAATAGTGTTGGTAGGTTTGTAGTCGCTCCCCAGGTCAGCTCTTTGTAAATACGTCCCCATCCAATAATTCCCCTGTAGCGTCTATTGCTCTGCGGCTGTTTGATTTTCCTATGACAGCCGTGTGAACCATCAGGAAGGTGACCCAGGTGACTAAGCGCGACCTTTGGGTCATCCATCATTGTGAGTGAGGAGGGGTCACCATGGAGGTCTGTAATCCACAAGGAGTCAGGGGCCAGTGAGGATGGGGGACCCCCTGCCCAGGATGTGTTTACCTGCAGTCAAGGTGTTCCCATGAGAGCCGAGCCTGTTCCCATAGCAACCAGTGACAGCTCTCCATATGACATGTGCTGAATGTGATTGATGACCCCTGATACAGGGGAAATCCAATATTCCGTCACAGCCTGCTGCCGGCGCACTGCGGCGTCACCCGACCCTGCTCCGCCGAGGCACACGGTCACTTTTTATTAAACTCAGAAACTAAGAATATGACATTAAAGCGGACCTTCACTCTGAATAAGAGCCTATCTTATATGTTTCCCACACCCTGTACATACAGATTGCTCACATTAATCCGGACCTTCACCCTGAATAAGAGCCTATCTTATGTTTCCCACACCCTGTACATACAGATTGCTCACATTAATCCAGACCTTCACTTTGAATAAGAGCCTGTCTTATATGTTTCCCCCTGTACATACAGATTGCTCACATTAATCCAGACCTTCACCCTGAATAAGAGCCTATCTTATATGTTTCCCCCTGTACATACAGATTGCCCACATTAATCCAGACCTTCACTTTGAATAAGAGCCTGTCTTATATGTTTCCCCCACCCTGTACATACAGATTGCTCACATTAATCCAGACCTTCACCCTCAATAAGAGCCTATCTTATATGTTTCCCCCTGTACATACAGATTGCCCACATTAATCCGGACCTTCACCCTGAATAAGAGCCTATCTTATATGTTTCCCACACCCTGTACATACAGATTGCCCACATTAATCCGGACCTTCACCCTGAATAAGAGCCTATCTTATATGTTTCCCACACCCTGTACATACAGATTGCCCACATTAAAAATCATCCTACCTGCATCTACTGCATGTTATGAGCCTTTAAACATCCAAGATGGCGGCTCATGGAACATTAGGAAGCCTGCAAACAGGAAGTGTCTTCTGACTGTGCTGCTCTGCATTCTGGGATTGCTAACCTTTTCCTGACCCCAGCTCTGCTCTGTCTGAGCAAAGCACAGCTATAACCCGCCCCCCTGCACTTTATCCCGCTCTCCTCTCCTCAGTAAGTGTGATGCTTCCGAGTCAAGATGGCGGCGCCCATATCCTAAATTCCTGAACAGAGTTGCAGCCCAGTGGGGGAAAGAATAATAAGTAAGTGACTAAAAACTTTAAATATATGAATTTTAGATGCTTGGGAATCGTTTTAAAAGGGTTTGGGCTTTTCAATAAATCATGGTGAAGGTCCGATTAAAAACGGTTAGATTACATTAAAGCGTAAAAGCTTCCCATCCACTGCCCTACACCGATGTTATAGTCTGTAGATTTTTGGGGCAATGAAATGATCCCATTATATAATAATTCTGTCTGAAAAAAAGAACTGATTCTGGATGCCCCTGAATTACTGGCCTGGGTATGCACAGCTGGAGGGAAGTGGCCACAGGGATGCTTGCCGCCCCCCCCCCCCCTGCATTCAGCGTTCTATGCCACTCCTTCAAGTAAAGGGGGTTTCACACAGTGGTGCATCCCAAATCAGGATGCCCTCTGGCAGGGCCGGCTCCAGGTTTGTGGGGGCCATTGGGCAAGACAGTTTTAGTGGGCCCCAAAGTAGTGAGTCACATTATGTCACCTTTCAGCTCCGCTGCCATAAATGGTCCATTTCCTGCTGCTGATCGCCCTCCAGTCCTTGTCAGCTGTCACCTGGTTCTCACCACCACCATCCATTGCCCCCCATTCCATGCCACCTTCTCCATTGTTGCTGAGGCCAGCCATGAGCAGGTCTGTACACAGCACCCGGCATTCGGTGGTTCAGGTCCACTGTAAAATAATACCATGGCCAAGTGTAAGCCTGAGTGGGCCCCTGAAGATGCCAGGGGCCCTGGCAATTGCCCAGGTTTGCCCTGTGCTGGTGTCGGCCCTGCCTCTGGGATGACGAAAGCCCAAGAGAGTGATAATCCCAGGTTTTGTTCCTCTTTAATGAGGAACAACACCCAACGCCCTTCTTCCTGGTTCCCACGTGAGCCGCTCATTCAATCAGCAGTGCTCGTTCCATTCAGATTTCCTTTGCCGCAAAAATCTGAATGGAGCAAGCCCCGCATGTCGCCATTCAGAAAGGCCTGGCACTGGCGCGCCCACAGCTAGAGGTATGTCCCATAAAAAGGTAGAGCAACCCCCCCAAGAGTCTTAGAGACAATTAAGGGGTTTATTCATCAAGGGATAGCGGCAGGTAGCGCCTCGTAGCGGCAGGCAGCGTCTGGTGAACGCCGGGCGCTGTACGCAATATCACATTTATCAAAGCGATTCTGGTGAGCGACTCTAACAGCGCCATGTAGCGTCCGATTCATCATCACAGCCTCACTCAGCGTATAGCGCCTGCGCTCTAGCTTCCAGAGCCTGGTATTACCTGTCGCTACCTGTCGCTCTCCCATACATTTCAATGGACATTACTTTTCTTCTCTTTCAACAGGGTTTTCTTTTATTTATTTATTTTTTTTATTTATCAAATAATTGTGTGACCTCTAGAAAAAGTCATTTTTGAAAAATGTATTGATTGTTTATATTTTTATGCAGAATTGTCATAACAGATCTGGTATTAAAGTGTTAATGTCACAATGTTGCAATAATGTCATTCCATATGTTTTCACTTTGTTACTAGTGGATATGTGTTAAAAAAACGGACTTTAATCACACAGCTTCTGGCGCTCTGGGCTACAGAGACACAATTTTGAGCGCCGGCGCTGTGCGGGGCTGTTTTTTTGATGAATATGGTTTGAGTCGTTCACACTGACCAGTCGCTACCGTTTGCTCCCATACAGCTCTGTACTGGTGTTATAGTGACTCACACATCAAATTCACCAATGCTGGCCAGCGACTGAGGCGCTCTGTAACAGCTACCCATAGCCAATCACAGCGACTACTAGTGGTCGCTCTGAGTGCCTCTCTACAGACGCTCATCTGCCGTTACCTGGCACTAGTAATGAAACAGTCTGTAAAACTCTAGGACCACCCACCGGCCACCCTTCTGGGCCACCCCAATATAGGATGGCCTGATGGTAAGCAGGGCTTAGGAGGTCGGCTTCCAGGATCCACAGGTTCCAGACACAACTTTGAGCCCGGAACTGCAAGCTTTGCCTGCTCCATCCCATGGCGCATGCACAGCCTCTCATACATATAAATACTCCTCAATCTATTCTGAATGACTGGAGAACTGAGTCGCCTTTCTTTGGCAGCTCCCTTCGCTATCCACTGCCAGGCATTCAGATAGGCATCACAGGGGTGCTTGCATCAGTTGTGTAGGGTATATGGAGTACCAATGGAGGCCCACACATGCTCCGAGGGAACAGGGATCAAGGAAAGTACAAGATAATATAGGCGATCCAACGGGTTTCACACGTCAGAGCATCCTAAATCAGGATGCCACTGGGACCAATTTTAGACTCTATCCTCAAAAGTTGGGAGGTATGGTTTTCATATCCCTGGCATATAATCCATAAGGTAAAGAGGAGTATCTCCTCATCGTCCATGGCGCTGTACAACATGGAACTACAAGCAGGGTAAAACAACTAATTTACTATCTATGAGTCAAACAGAAATCCATAAATACACATACAGAAATACACTAGGAGAGAGAGTCCTGTCCTTGCAATCGAATGGGTAAGGGGTGAAGCTATAAGGTAGGTCACGAGTAATAGCAATAACAGCCCTTGGTAACAAGTGGTGGAGACCCCAATACGAGAGCCCTTGTTCACCCCCCTGCTTCATCTCGGCTTTGCTCTGGACAGTTCTTTCTGGCGCTGCTGGTGTTCATTGTCAGGCCGTCCTCTGATGGCCGCCCAGAAGCAAATGCGTGGATAGAACTCTGGCCACATTCAGGAGCGGTACTCATGGCATCTTCAGCCATGAACAGTTTTGCACAGGGACAACCAGATCTAGGCCTCGACTAAGTGTGGTGGAGGCCCCTGGGCACAAAATCTGGTGGGGGCCCGAGATACAGGATTGTTTTTCCTTTATAGTTCAGTGAGTCTGGTCAGCGCCAGATAATGAAGGCGGCCTTGCCTGTAAAGGGGACCTCCACCAAACTTTGGGTTATGGTCTGGTACAGGAGGTTTTTCAGTCTTTGGTTTGACGGTCTGCAGGGCCAGCAACAAAGCTATCGGCAGCAGTGGGGCCCCCCCGGCGCCTGGGCAAGCTTTTGAAAACCTGAAGCCAAAGCCACCACAGGGCAGGACGGAGAGTCTAAATCGGCAAAGCCGCCATCACCAACTCACCGCTCACTGCACATAAGCCACCAAGCACAGCCGCTGGCAGCTCAATGCAGGGAACTGTTTTCTGCTGGACCAGCCGGGCGACTACACTACCCCCCACCCAGAATGGCAAAGCAGGAGTTCCCGAGCAGCACACACCCGCACAAGGGGGGCACAAGGGACCCGATCTGACGTTCCAGTAAGTAGGCGGGTGCCAGACAACCACCAATCAGTTACTTGGATGGACTATTATTTTAAAGGAAAAAAAATACTATATCTGGGGCCACCAGATTTTGTGCCCAGGGGCCTCCACCACACTTGATCCGACCCTGAACACACACATTATTATTATTGTTTATTCATGAAGCACCATCATCCTCCATAAAGCTGTACAATGTGAAGTTACAAATGGAGTAAAAAAACTTACACTACATGAACACTTACTTTTTTAATAAATGGGTCTGTTCAGGCAAAAATGAAAAATACCATACTCACCTTTCACCCTCTGCAGCTGTCCCATCTAAAATGTCCTGGGTCCAGAGTCATGTAGTACTGGCAACATTAGAGACATGGGAAGAATAACTCAATTCACAGGCATTTGTAATCTTAATCTCAATTGGCTTCTTCCTTCGGAAACAAGTGAAGGTGCCTGTAGAAACCAACTGAGCTACTACACTACCCCCCCACCCAGAATGGCAAAGCACAAGGGACTCAGTCTGACGTTCCAGTAATTGGGTGGGTGCCAGACAACCACCAATCAGTTACTTGGATGGACTTATTTTAAGAAAAAAAAAAAACTATATCTGGGGCCTCCACCAGATTGAGTGCCCAGGGGCCTCCACCGCACTTAATCCGGCCCTGCCCGTATGCTAGTATTTCACTTTAAAGCTAACCCACGTCTAGCCCAATTTTTCTCAAGAAAGAGGATCAGCAGTCATCTTTACAAAAATGAGTGTTGGTTCAGCGCTGGGAATTGATTGTTGATCCAGTTCGAGATAAGTGAGAGTTCCCCTTTAATTGCTATATATGGCTGTTTTCATCTCTCATGGAGAAACTTTAGCTGTGCTCATCATCTCAGGTTTCATGGTGGTGGACACTTGCTCAGCACATCCTGCATGGATCAGATGGACATCTCCAGCAATATGCTTGACTTGCACTTGTTCTGCTCCAGTGACCCCCAATTCCTGTCCTCCTGAGCTCTTCCTTCCTTCTCCCTCCTCCTGTGTTACCAAAACTTGCTTCTCCTTTAAGTGCCACCCTTATCCACTTATCCTCCATATTCTCAAACCATTTTTCTTGAACCCTTCTGTATCTATAAGCCCCACATTAGAAATATACTCGTTCCAAGCAGAGCTCCATCTAACAGGGGGCAGGAAGCAGCTGGACCTTTTTTAATAGGAATGCAGCTATTTTCCATACCTCTCAACCTTCCTGATTCCTCTGTGGCCATCATGTACTGGCTGCCCTGGTGTCCTACAGCAGTGATTTTCAACCGGTGTGCCGCGACACATGGTCAAGTGTGCCGCGGGGAAAGTTCCCCAAACTAAGGTGCCCCCTGTTCCCCGGCAATGCGCAGCGATGCGGCTTGCGCACAAGGAACAGGGCCGTATTTGCCTTAAGGCAATGCCTGCGAGGAAGGCACTGTCACTTACCCGCCAGTGGATCCGGGGGGCGGGGGCACTGAGCGGTCGCACGCTTCCCGCGAGGAAGGCATTTTCCAGCTAGTGGAACCATCTCGCCGGCCTCCTCGCTTCCCCCCGAACAGCTGCTTCGCGGCGCGCGCCCGCCTCCATCTCGCTTCCCCCTCCCCCCGATCAGCTGCTCCGGCACCCGCCCGCCTCCATCTCGCCGGCCTCCTCGCTGCCCCGGCACCCGCCCGCCTCCATCTCGCCGGCGTCATCGCTGCCCCCCTCCCAGCTGCTCCGCGGTGCGCGCCCGCCTCCATCTCGTCGGCCTTCTCGCTGCCCCCCTCCCCCGATCAGCTGCTCCGGCACCCGCCCGCCTCCTTCTCGCTGGCCTCCTCGCCACCCATCCCCCCCATCAGCTGCTCCGGTGCCCACACACAACTTGCCGGCCTCCTCGCTACTCGCCCCCCCCCCCCCCCGATCAGCTGCTCCGGTGCCCACCCACGGGGGTCGCTCCGTGCTCCTCACTAACCCCCCCCCCCAGTCCAGTACCAGCACGGGACATGTGAGCGCGATGCCAGGCTCTGGCCACCCGCTGATTCATCACTCCCAGACGCGTGACTGCTGAGGACCCCGGAGGATAAGGTAAGGAACTTTATAATATTTTATATATATAAAAAAAAAAAAAAAATTATGATTTTGGAGTGTGTGTGTGCTTGCTTGCATGGCAGAGGGCAGCCTTACATGACTGCAGCAAGCAAAAAAATCTTTTTTTTTACAGTTCGGCCATGGGGCTCCCGCGCGTGTGCCCGCAGGAGCGCACATGCCCCGTGAAGTAAATCTGGCCAGCTGGTGTCAGCAACCCCTCTGCCTCAGCGGCTCCAGCGCCCTTCCCCAGGGGAATCCCGATCTGGAATGCCCTGGGCGGAAGGTCAGAGGCCAGCCCCCACAACACCCATAGACACTCACCTTTTCCCGGTCCAATGGTGCATGCGCAAGCTCTGGTCCAGTGAGAGCCGGCCACTGTCACTAGGTAATTCGGCAGGTGGCTTTCATTAGAATCAATAGGGATCCCAGCCTGTTGAATTACGCAGTGACGGTGAGCGGCTTTCATTGGACCAGAGCCTGTGCATGCACCGTTGAAGCCAGGTAAATGTTAACTAGACTTTCTGGGGGTTATACACAGCAAGGTATTCTAAACTGGTATGCTCCGCTGGGTAACCCCCCCCCCCCAGAAGCCCCATTTCACTCACCTTGTCCCAGAGCCCTCACCACATATCTGCACAGCGGCCGCATCCCGGCTCACCTCTGCCCGAACCTGCGCTTGGCCTTTCTGAATGGGTGCACCACCCACACGTCCACCGCACATGCAACGGCTGATAGGTGAGTGGGGAATGCGGCTGGATGTGCACTCTGCTCCCTTTGGCTGCTTAGCCTTCAGTGGTGCCAAAGGGAACCAAGTGAAAGGCGCTCAGGCAATCAATCAGTGCGCTCGTTCTGACCCCAGTCTCGGCTGTGGGAGCAACAGGAAGCAGGAAGGTGAGTGAATAGGGCAACCTGGGAGGGCACACACAGTGGGGCATCCCAAATCAAGATGCCCTCGCCGAGAGGAACAACACCAAGTGAAACAAGTGAAAATCTTGAAAGTGGACCAACACCCAGGATTTTGACTATCCTGGGTTTGGTCCTTTCCAGATCGGGGTGCCCTGCTATGTGAAACCCCCCAGATCGCAAGTTACAACTCACCTCACCCTGCTCCTACGGCGCATGCGCGGGCACTCGTCCAATCAGCGCGCTCTGAGCCGCCGTGGTATGCGCGTCAATGAGAGGTCTTACCGCAGCGGCTCCGAGCGCGCTGGCTGCTGCATCTCACGCTTCCCTCTAACAGGGAGCGCGCCCTCGCCGGCCATTCACAAATGTGAATTCACAAATGTGAGCTGGGCTTCTCAAGCTTGACTGCGATAAAAACTAAAAACAGGGAGAGACTGAGAACTGTTGAGGAAGAGCTTCGTGTGTGTCTTTCCACCATTCCTGCCAGGATATCCCTTTTGTGTTCATCGAAACAGGCCCAGGTTTCACACTGAGTGGTAAGAAATACATTTAGAATCTATATTATTAACTATATGTATAGTATGTACTGTTTTAGTGTCATTTTGTGCCATTTTGGTTGGTGGTGTGCCGCGGGATTTTTTAGTATAATCAATTTTTATTGGTTTTAGACATTTTACAAAAAAGAAAGGGGGAGGAGGAAAATAAAGGGGAAGGTAAAGGGTAGCGTGGGGGGACAAAAGGGGAAGGGGAAGGGAGGGGGCAAGGTTTACAGCACGGGAAGGGTTACAGCATGTGGGAGCACAGGTTTCTTGCAGCAATGAAAAATACAAAACATTATTTCTGTGATACCAAACACATTCTCCAAACAGTGTTCTGTCTTATATGAAAGTGGGCCAACCAGGTGAAGGTGAAGTCCCAGAAGTGTCTGAGAGAAGATCGTGAAAAATCCCCTGAACCAGTTGGGGCTTTAAATGGTCTGTCTCGCCCGTGACAGCACCGACTGGTTGGGGGAGATCAGGAAATGTAGCTTTAGGCTTCTGGGACCCATTGCATCATAAGTGAAAAGAGTCCCCGAACATGTCAGGGCGAAGGGGTGAGTAGGCCTACGAGTGAATCGGGGGGGGTGGAATGTGCCAGGAGAGTCGAAGCACAGCAAAGGCAAAGGGTAATGTGAAAACTAGAGTCAGGCAACCACTAGTGTTACACCTCGACTCGTGAGGCCTGTAACAAGTATATGATTTCCCTAAGGTATCAGGGCCGGGAGGTTCGAGTCACGGTACGTTATCCACCCCGTCCAGGTCAGCAGGAAACGGTCTATGCGGTCACTGTCTTTTGCAATTAGATCCTCCATGTATCGGATCCTCTCCAGCTCCTGGACCCACTCCAGCAATGTAGGGGCTTTCTGCGATTTCCAATGTCTTGGGATGATGGCTCTCATAGCTGAAATGAAGTGTCGCAAGACACTTTTTTTGATGTCAGAAATGGGCCCAGGAACAAGAGACAGCAGCGCTAGTTGGGGAGTGTTAGCCACCCTAGAGCCCGAGATCTGTTCATAAATAGAAAAGACCTGGTCCCACAGGGCCTTGATGGCCGGGCACTCCCACCATATATGTGTCATGTTGCCCGTGTCTTTCTGGCATCTCCAGCACTTCTCCGAGTAAGAGGCAGCGAATCGGTGTATGTCCGCTGGGCACTTGTACCATCTTGCAAGAACTTTATAATTTCTTTCTTGAGTGGCACAGGAGACTGACGACCCCAGGGTACACAGGTAAATCTTGGCGATATCATCCCCTGACAGCTGTAGCCCTAGTTCCCTCTCCCATCTCTCAATGAACTTAGGGTGTGTGTGTTGGCTAGATCTGCGCAGAATGGAATATAGGTTCGATATTACGTGAGAGGGGGGACTGTCCTGTGTGATCAATGATTCAAGGTCTGTAGGCGAGCTTCTCGATATCTCCACCAGATTGTTAGTGTTTAAGAAGGTATGCAGCTGCCTGTGTAACAACCAAGACACATGTCTGCCCCCTGCTTCCCGTCTTAAGTCCTCCAGTGTAGGCACCCCTCCCGATTTTAATATTTGGCCTACTGTGATGTTGGCATGGGCCTCCTAGATCAGGAAGCGTCGAGAGAGTAGCCCCGGTTCGAAGGCAGGGTTGCCAAATATTGGTGTGAAGGGGCCCGGTCTACGGACCAGTTGGCGTTTACCCTGTAGGGGGTCCCAGACATCCAGAAAGTGCTTCATGAGAATGGGCAGGGAGCCTTTTTGCGTCTTGGAGAGGGGACTAGCCCACGCGACTGAGGTGGGGTTAAACGGGGAGAGCGCCCCCTCCAGCTGGACCCACAATTTGTCCCTACCCCTACGCGTCCAGTCTACTATTCTTTGCAGGACCGTCGCCGCGTGATATTCCGCAGGATTTTTTAAGTATAAAAAGTGTGCCGCGGCTTAAAAAAGGTTGAAAATCACTGGACCACCATGAACCACCATGAACCCTGACGATATCCCGGTAGGCCGGCACCTGGGACCGCCACAGAGAATACAGGAGGACAGGTGGCAGCTCATGCGGGAGGGCAGGTGGTGGCCGATCAGAAGACCCCTGAGCACTGGACAAAAATAAGGCCATGGGCAGGAACACACACTTAGTAAGGCGGTAGTTTTGGCAGCCATTGGGTTGTGGAAACAGCTGCGGAGGCCGGCAGGCATGAATGGTTTCCCCTGCTCGTCTGATGCCTTATTTTTGTTCAGCTTTCTTGGGGGTGGGTGCTGCACACTGCCTGTAATTGGGGATGCCCCTCGCTGCCTGTAATGGGAGATGCTGCACACTGCTGGTAATGAGGGATGCAGCAAACTGCCTGTAATGGAATATGTTGCACACTGCTGGTAATGAGTAATTGGCTATAATTGGGGATGCACCTCGCTGCCTGTAATGGGAGATGCTGCACACTGCTGGTAATGAGCGATGCAGCATACATCCTTTAATGGAAGATGTTGCACACTACAGGTAATGAGGGATGCAGCATACTGCCTGTAATGAGTAATTGGGGATGCCCCTCACTGTCTGTAATGGTAGATGCCCCTTACTGCCTGTAATGGGAGATGTTTCACACTGCTGGTAATGAGGGATGCAGCACACTGCCTGTAATGGGAGATGCTGCTCACTGCTTGTAATGAGTAATTGGGGATGCCCCTCACTGTCTGTAATGGTAGATGCCCCTCACTGCCTGTAATGGGAGATGCCGCACACTCCTGGCAATGAGGGATGCCGCTTATTGGCTGTAATGAAATGATTCTGCACACTGTCTGTAATGGGGTGATTGGGAGGGGGATTTTAGCACACCTTTTGGTTCAGAATATTTTTTTTCTTATTTTTGTTATCTAAACCCCGGGTGTAGATTGCATCACTTGGCAATCTATTCGGAATGCATCAGCCAGAGGGATGCCACTGGGGCTGAAACATGCACTGTGGGATGACTCTCAAATCAGGACGCGGCACGGAGGGGGAATCTTTTAGACTCTAGGGCCAGTCAAAAAAGAGGTTTTTCTCTGCCTTGGAGAAGGCTGGGTGTGAATTGGTGTTAAATTTGGTGTGGCTAGGGGCATGGTTTAATCACAGAAAAGTTGTGAGATATGGACCTCGATACAATAAAGGTAGAAAAAAATTCTCATGGTAGTAAAAAATTCAATTCATGAGAAAAAAGCCTGAGAATGTCACTGTTGTTGAATCACCAGCTAAGAAAACAATGCAGTCAACGGCACTTTTTTACTCCTAAGAAAAGAAGAGAACTGTTTCCTCCTTTCTACACGGTAGTAAAAGCTGCCATTGACTTTCATTGTCTTTTTATCTGGTGATTCAGTAACAGTGACATTATCAGGCTTTTTTCTCATGAATTGAATTTTTTACTACCATGAGAATTTTTTTCTACCTTTATTGAATCGAGGCCATGGTTTTCATATTACCTGGCATATAATCCATAAGGTAAAGAGGAGTATCTCCTATTTGTGGGGCTCACAGGCAGCAGGTGTGGGTGGGTTAGGGTCCTTGTGGTACCTGGCAGTTTACATTTTAAGTTTCCCTTCATAGCAGACTATTCAAAATGTGTTAACTAAAACCCCTCTCCTGTACCCCTAATGCTGATTTAGCATTTTAAACTAAAATACACTCACCTGGTCCACTATCCCGCAGCCAGAAGCTTTATCCCTCTGCATCCCTCCCCCTACTACCACCTGTATATCAATTTGCATGATGGTGGTGGGGGGAGGGATGCTGCAATGAGTTCAGGAGTCAGTACTAAAGCTCAACAAACTGCCCTGCAGCATTATGACTTTTTATAATAATGCAGAGTTCGGGGTCAGTCTGGCAATATACCATTTCTTGTCTGCCCACAGTTCACTGTTATAGTGGACCTAGATGGACCCCTCAGATACAGTTCACATATTTCCTAGAGTTCTTCCCTGTGCATCTTACCTCCCTTTTTTTTTTTACAAGAAGACATCCCCTGTATCAGTGACGTAACTAAATGTGATGAGACCCTGGTACGAACATTAAATTGGGCCCTTTCACGGCTCAGTTAGACAACTGAAGACTGAAACACCAGAGGGAAATTGTGCTTCCTTTCTCTAAATGATGCCAAGTGAGCACAAATATGACAAATAAGGTGGAGGAGCAACAACCTTCTGGGCCCGGAGTGGTTGCCCCCCCCCCCCTGCACAAGTTACGTCCCTGGACTGTATACTGGGGCTTACAGAGGCAAGTGCTGGGGTCCCTGGCATCTTTAGCCATGAACAGGTCTGCACATGGGACAACCTGACCCACCCAACTGGTCATTCGGGTGTTCTGTGTGTAGACCTGATCATGGCTGGTCTTGGAACCAGAGGAAGATCTGTGGCAATGGAGCAGTTAGCGAGGAATGGAGGGCGATTTGTGGCAGCTCAGAAGGTGGTGAGGGCCAGAGGACAATTGGCAACAGTGGTGGACTAGAGCGAGGAGGATAATCAGCACAGCAGATAAAGTAATAAGGCCTGGAGGGGAACTGCAGCAGTGGAAAAGGCGACAAAGACCACAAGAGAAGATGAAAGTTGGAGAAGGCCACAAAAATGAGAGAATATCAGCGGAGGTTGAGAAGATGACAAGGACCAGAGAATATCAGCAGCGATGGAGAAGGTGACAAGGACCAGAGAATATCAGCAGCGGTGGAGAAGGTGACAAGGACCAGAGAATATCAGTGGAGGTTGAGAAGATGACAAGGACCAGAGAATATTAGCAGCGGTGGAGAAGGTGATAAGGACCAGAGAATATCAGTGGAGGTGGAGAAGGTGACAAGGACCAGAGAATATCAGTGGAGGTGGAGAAGGTGACAAGGACCAGAGAATATCAGTGGAGGTGGAGAAGGTGACAAGGACCAGAGAATATCAGTGGAGGTTGAGAAGATGACAAGGACCAGAGAATATCAGCAGTGGTGGAGAAGGTGACAAGGACCAGAGAATATCAGCATTGGTGGAGAAGGTGACAAGGACCAGAGAATATCAGTGGAGGTGGAGAAGGTTACAAGGACCAGAGAATATCAGTGGAGGTGGGGTCACCATGACCACAAGGATTTGCATGGTAAACGGCTCTGATTGGACGAGGGCCCGCGAATGCACTGTAGGACCAGGGAAAGGTGCATTTGTATTGGCATTCTAGGAGGCTTCACACAGCGGGGAATCTCAATTCAAGATGTCCCGGGACACGAAACAAAACCCAGGATAGTCAAAATCCAGGGTTTTGTTCCACTTTGATGAACTGGGCATCCTCAGGGGAAGTGTATCCAGCAGTCTCATTTGACTTTAGTTTCACTTTAAGGAGTTAATTTGCCCTTTTAAACCCTGAAATTACTGCTAAGAAACACAGGAAGAAATTGCTAAGGCCATCAAGCAACAATTCCTCATAGATCATGCCCCATTCCCCACAGGTCTTGACAGTGACTGGCATTTGTCAGTGAAGCTGTAGTGGTCAGTGTAATACATACGGTTAAAGGTCAGTGGAACATCAGGACAAACACTTTTTTCTTTTCCATTTAATAAATATAAAAATCTTCTTTTCACACAAATATACATGCATGTCTGGTGGAGAAATATTACACACATCAAAGGGTCATTAATCAATGAATAAAGAGCAGAGGCATAACTAGATGTGACCGGGCCCAGCCATGGCTCGTACAGGACACAGAGGGGGGTGAGAGGGGCAGAAGGGTCCTCCAGTGAGCCCAAGATAATCCAGTTGGACACTGGGGGGTCTACCTGTATTAGCTGCAACTACTTAAAGTGGACCAAAACCCACCCTGTAATCTATGAGACTCCAAGGCAGGCATACCCACCCCGCTGTGTAAAACCCCCCAGGTCGACCGGAAACTCCCCTTCTTTTCCAGTCCAACAGCGCATGGGCAAACAGCGGCCGCATCCCTGCTATCCCTTTAGCAGGGCGCGTACTCACTCCAGGCATTTGTGAATGGCCAATGCGGGCACACTCTCTGTTAGAGGGTAGCTGGGGATGCGGTCGCCAGTATGCTAGAATCTGCTCACCTTGGACAAAGGGGCGGGAGCAGATCCGAACGCGCTGACTGGATGAGAGGCTGCGCATGCGCCGTAGGCCGTGGCTAAAGTTGGGCGATCTGGGGGGGGTTCCCACAGTGGGGCATACCCAAGTGGGGTGCTCCAGGGGCAAGGAGCAAGACTCAAGATAGTGAAAATGCTGGGTTTTTGTCCACTCTGTATGCACAGAGAAACAACAATGATTCCTTTCCCCAACCTCGTAGGCCCAATGTAGTTGCTACTTCTGCAGTTACACCCCTGATAATGACCCTAAAAGTCTTTAGTATTTTTATTGTTTTTGCCCATTGTCATCATTGTCCTTCAAAAGTTTGTGGAATGGCAGTTGACATGCCAGGCAAATTGTCCATAGCAGTAGAATCCTTCTTAAAACAGAAGTCATAACTAACTCTGGGATTTCTTTTCATAGGGTAAGTACTGATCTGCTCTCGTTGATTAACAAGGCATCCAAGACCATCCAGATCAGCAAAGAAACAGCCAGAGCTATGCATCGGGGATTTCCAAGCCAATCTGACCCTTGAGTTATTGGCTGGGATGCATAGTAACTGATGAGTATCTTGATGAACCTTCTACTGTGGAGCCTTCCTCTTCCCATTGAGCACTTCGGTAGTAGTTATAATAGTCCATCTCGTCTTCATCTTCCTCCTCAGAGTCTGAATCATCGTTGTAAAAGTGGATGGTGGCCTGAACTGGAAAGTTGGCCAGGACTTTCTTTCCCATGTGCTGCAGGTATTCCTCTGTCTTGGATTTGGGCATGTAGAGCCTTTTACATAGAAAGAAAAGTCTATCAATTGTCTGCCAATCATTTAACTACTTAGTTACATGGCCACTAGTCAATATTTCTATAACGACCATGATATTGATGTACTAAAGCAACATTAATAGCTCTGATAATAGGTGGCTGCTGACAACCATGGAGAATAATTTCCTGTATTGATTTGACTTTTTGTCACATAACCCCATAAAAGAAACCCAAGCCCATGGCCTATTGCAAGGATCTTGCCTACTCTTCCTTCTGTTGTCTACCAATATGGAAGACACAACAAAACTACAGAAAACACAGTTTTATGAAAGGGTTCCTCACTCTGTACACTTGAACTGGTGGGGGGGGGGGATTCTTTTAGCCCCATATTAGGCCTAACAGGGGACTCACCCTAAGTGGCTTGTCACAGTGCTCCCAGTCCTCAAACTTATACTAAAGGCAAGCCTGAATGTTGTCCCACTGTCTCGGGTTACACTTTGCATTGTCCTAAACTTCAATCCGTTTTCAAAAAGACCCTGTAGTTCCTATGTTATCTTTAAAATTATTAGAATATTGCAGATTTATAGAATAACAGTGGGTGTGGCAACAGCGAAGTGATGTAAGCACACTGTGATAAGTGTGAGAGGAGGGCGGGGTTGCAGAGCTGCAGAGAGAGACAGCCAATCAGGATGTCTGGGCAGGGAGTGGGGGGTGTTTCTGTTCTTGGTCCACTGAAGGTTGATTAATTGACCAGTTCAGCAGGGTGGAGACTGAAAGCTGTATGAGGAAGTGATTTTCCTCACTAAAGAGACAGACAGGAGAGGAAGCACAATGCTTGAGCCACTATATGTAAGATAAGCGACTGAATATTGTTTTTTAACAGATGATTTGCACGGCTCCGTCTACTGCTAAAAACCAAAGATATATCCTGTTTTTCTTGGTCTGTATGTGCCATGTAAAAAATGAAGCAATCTTCGCCTTTTACCACTAAATAGGGGCTTTTTGGTCTCTTTTAGCCCAATATATTGAGACTAACATGGGACTCTCCCTAAGCGGCTTGTCACAGGGCTCCTAATGCTTGACCCCATATAGCCTTCATTTTTAGTTTTCTGTTGACGAGGACCACTAGAACGTGCCCACAAGTAGGAAGTGATGGCTGTGCAAATGTTAGAAGATATACTCAAGCATTACACGCCCCCATTTAGTTTATTCTGAGCACTTGAGAAATCTCAAAGGTGATAACAGATGATTTGCATGGCTTCATCTGCTGCTAAATCCTGTATTCTTGGTCTTGTAAATACTTTGTTTTGAGGAAGCAGTCTACACTTTGTGCCTCTTTTAGCCCAATATATTGAACCTAACATGGGTCTCTCCATAAGTGGCTTGTCCCCACCCCCTGCCCCATTTATACATGTGAATTAGTACATTTATTTTGTAATGAGCCCTTCAAAGTACCTAAACAGTTCACAGAACTAACTACCTGCTTCCAACTCCATAGTCGCTTTCAATAAAATTAAAAAGGTGCCTTTTAAACCTTGTAATCCCTTAAAATAAACCCAAACCAACACAAATCTATTTAGACACCATCAAAACTTAATCCATTGTCACCTTCTTAAAGCTAGGTACAATCAGTAAAAACAGAATTTACCGCACTGGGTGTTGAAAGCCATGAGCCCCTTTACTTCTTAGATTACTAGAGTCATCATTTTCGCCATTAATCCCCTGTTAATACAAGAAAAAAAGTCAGACTTTGGTAGTTTCGGCTTTAAAGATTGAGTTAGGAAAATGAACAACCATCCAGCTAGTGATATACAGTATAGTCCTAAAGTGGCTATTTATTCTGCAACACAGGTGTTAGTGCAGATTGGGCTTCTAGGTTAGGGTTTCCTCCAGTTTTAGTCTTAATTTTCACATTGCACCTATAGAAAATTATGTTTTTTGAGCCAGACAAGGCTTTCATGCTTCTAAGGCTTATGGAGGCTTATAACGGCTGCACACCACCGACATGTTTTCAGAAAATAGATCACATTTCCATGACTTCTTCAATGGACACCATCCTTTACAACAACCCAAACCTTTAAAACACACCACTTTCATGATGGCATTTGTCAAAAGCAATGACATGTTGTTGAAGTTTTAAGGTGTTTAGATTCATCTCATAAGACAACTCAAGATTTCCAGGTTCTCAAGCGCCATTATTTTTATGGTGGAAATTACAGTAATGCTCCCATTCTAATGGGGATTAGTGTAACTCTAGCGCCAGTTGTCTGCTTTGTTCATCTCAGTACAAAGGGCTCAAGCTGGCTGCTTCACTTAAAACACTGCGGGCTTTATAAGATTACCCCATTGTTTGTTAATCAAGATGACATCCTTTTTCTCTGTTAGGTGTGTTAGGATCAGACACTACAAACATGGCTGATGCTCTACTTCTCCATTCATAAATACAATGGGGCCTTCATTATCTTCATTGCCAACAGCGACACACTCGCTTTTCTAGTCTGTACAATGTAGACATCAAGAGGCTTCAGGCTCGAGAGGATTCTGTCTTGGGGAGCTGTCAGACCATAGGTGCTCAGAGCTACCATTCTTCTTTGGACAGGATTCTTGTACCGCATGAATGGCCATGGTTGGTTGACTGACTTTTAATCATAGATTGATTATACTTAATCATTAGTTTCAGGCTAATACTGATGGTTAAATCGGTCTTCAGCTTGATTAATTCTAAAAATACATGTTCATGCACAAAATACTGCCTAACTGATCTCTACCCTCTATTATGTAAATCATGGCCATGGCATGACGCTAAAATTACCTTAGAGCAGTGTTCCCCAACCCCCTCCTTAATAGCCGTCAACTGGTCAGTTTTTGCAGATGTTCACACAGATGCAAAGGTGAAGTTATTGGAGCAGCAGCAGAGCTAGAGAGTCGGCTATATGGAGATCCTCAAAACATGACTTGTTGGTGGCTCTTGAGGAGAGGGATGAGGAACACTGCCTTGGAGGATTGTTTCAAATGAAATATTGCAGCTTCAGACTATAGTGTTGGATTAAATTAGGTTAAATTAATTTTAGTCTGTTTTTCTTGCTGGAGAGAGGACTACAGGTTACTTTCTGTTGAAGATTCTAGCATGGATGGACTTATGCCCCGATTATTGAGCGAGAAATCGCTAAAGCAACTGCAATTAAGCAATAATTGCTCAGTGTAAACGGCCACTGTGATCAAACGATGAACCAGAATCGGTCACCCAGCATATCATTTTGACCGACCAAAAATTTCTGGTTCATGACTCAATTGTTGGAATGTGGAAACAGAAATCACCAACAAAAAATTATTTTTAGCTATGAGCCCAAGCAACCACCAAATCCTAAACGCAGTCATTCATTTGCAGAAGATTTGTATGGTCCTTTGCTCTCTGAGCGAACAATCAATTTATCTGCTGGTGTAAACCCAGCATTAGCATGATCCTGATGCTTTCCTTGCACCATCACGTTTGCTTAGTAAAGAAGTATAAGCTGAGACTCACAAAGCGACATCCTCTTAGATTGGCTTTGCTACTTTTCTACCTTGTCCTGCAAGAGGATCTGCAGATTTAGAACAAGCAAAGAGGAATATACCAGAGAAGTTAGACAAGTATACATATTTTGCCTTCTGATTTTTTGAGGGAACATAAAATGTTTTTGATGAGCTTGTACAGAAATGCAGGCTTATTTCTGGGGCTTTAGTAGCGTGTTAGGAAATCTAACCTAGAGTTGACCAATGGCTAATGAGCCTCCTAAAGTTGTAAGGATTACAGCCATAAAGTGACATAGATGCCTTACTATACACAATACAACATTAAAAAAGAAAAACTCTGCTGAAAATGTTAACACACAAGATGCTTTGCAGAGCAAGACACCACACTTACCAGCCTTTGGTGAACTTCTGATTCTCTCTCTTCACCTGAGGACACCCAGGGTCTCCAAATGGTGGAGCTACGGGAAACAAAGTAAAAATGCTGAGCACCTTCATACATTATATTTGAAAAAAAAAACGGCATACTATTTGGAACCCAACAACACTGGTGACTATACCTGGAGGGTATGTTATTTACTCTATTGACAAATCCAAGAAAGCCAAAATGCTGGTGTCTTATATCAGCAAAGAAAGGTTTTTCAAAGAGAGCATCTATAATTTCCAAGCTCTATAACCAGATTTACTCATCTTTTACCCACCTGCTTTTACTAGTTATTTAGCTAAATGAGTTTTATACCATCAAGGAACTTCATAGAGGCCAATAGGGAGGCCAAGAGATGAACTATTTATCAGGCAGGAGAATGTTGAAAGAGGCAATGGAAACATAGAAACATGGAAGGTGGACGGCAGAAGGCGACCATATGGTCCATCTCGTCTGCCCTTATGAAACATCTGGGCTAGTCACCCTGCATCTGCTCTCGCTGACAGCAATATATTTTCTGGGCAGACATCTTTGTGTCAGTCATGCCCCCTATATCCCATACCCTCCACAACCCACTTGTGAGGTCTGACAAAGACGAGGCCTTGAACCTGCGATGAGCGGCCTGTTATCGCTCCTCTGCTCTCCCTGTTGAGACATCAATGTTGTAAACTGGTGTTTTCTCCTTCCATAATAAAATTGCCACTTATTTAACAAACAACTAGTCAAAGTAATGTTAAAACAATTTCATATGTGGCATAGATGACTATATCCCAGAATGATTTGACCACAGGCTCTGCTTTGCCGATCCAATTCTGGTGTGGCGAAACTCTTCAAAAGCGTCTCATGGACTGCATGGTGGACTATCCCATGTCTTATTAGGCTGCATACATTTCCTTTATGACCAGCCTGTCACTTATTTAGGCTGGCAATCATTTTAACAAAGAAGGAGAGAATGTAAAAGCCATTGGCCGAGATAGATGAAGTGTGGAGACGTTTTGCTTGGAAGTTGGCTTTCATCGTCAAAGGACCAAACTATTCAAAAACGAAAGTGGTTCCACTAATATTAGTTCTAAATACAGATATATAGTTACACACTCACACGCACAAACTCACATACACATACAAACACACTTTTATGCTCGTGTGACTCTATACAACATCACTGGATGACAACAAGCAAAGTCTTTCAGCATCATTAACTATCCATGCCGGTGTTCTCTTTAGCCATCGGTCACACCGATACATTCCTGAGAAGTTTGTTCATACTTTACACAGCTCTTAACACAAGTTTTTTTTTTATTGAAAAGACCAAACTGCCCCTACAACAACACCCTGAAAAGTAAATATATCCAGAAGGCCATATTATAAACTGCTCAGCAAAAAGTGGAATATTAACCAGCCTTTCCCTAGCAGCTTTCAGGTCTGGTTCTTACAAAAGCTGACTTCAAAGGGCCGCTGGGAAACACCTCTAGGGCGAAGCAGTGACAGCTCTAATCCCATAATGAATAAGTATAGGGAGCGAAGTCACAGGCATGGCTAATATATTTCAAGCACAGTATGGGGCTTGACTGGCTTTTAAGTGCCGCTAAAAGCTAAACTGGTTGAGCGTTAAAAGAATGAACTGAAAAAACTATATATATATATATATATATATATATATATTTATTTTTTACACATGGTAAATGTCCAGAAATATTTTTCCCATAAATTATAAAAAATAAACTAAACAAAACGCATAAAAAACAAATCTAATGAATGGAGGGCTTGCCACCCACAGGGATGTACTATATAAATAGGGTCCCAGCAGAGGGCATGACAGCAGATCTCCTGCTTATCTAAATGTGGAGCACCTCCAACTAAAACACACTTTTACAGCTATAAATGTGTGATGAGTCTGGAGCGTCTTGGTTGTATAGGAAGCCTTATATAATGAGTTTAACAAAAATGTGAAAAGTAATGAAAACCGTTTCATTTGTTGTTTTTCAAACCCTAGATAAAGGGACTGTAAACCCAGCAGCAATAATAAAGCAGCAAGCTGCTCACCTGATGGCATGATCTAATGGGCCTCTACTCCATTTCTTGCTGTGCAGGGTAAAAGCCACAGCAGGGCTCCAAGGTTTGTCCTCCTTTCAATTTCAATTTTATTTCTCCAGGACCACATAAAAAACAACCACTCTGTCCCTTTCAGAGTGACCGAGCATGGCAAGCCACAGTGGTCCAACGGTTGTCTCTGACCACAGAAGACCAGGCTCAAAACTGCGCCATGACACAAGTTTCCAAGCTGAGCCACATCCCAAAAATTGAAGCAAAAGAAATCAGCTTTTCTTATAATACATTTACAAGGATTTACAAATAATTTGAGATGCTTTAAAATTACACATTTTACACTGTTCCCATGGGGATAAGGGGGGAGGGAGTTAGTGTGTTCTTGGGCAAGGACTTGCTCAAAATATTTGGCATCCATGCAAAATTCTACTAAAGAGAAAATCTTGGAAGAATGATTCCAATGGTGTTCGCTAGGAAAATCTTGGCGTACTGCACAAGGATTCGCCTGTCTTTGTCCCGTTACGCTGAACTAGCGGTTATTACCGCTAACACAGGAGTAGTCGGGTGAACACACATTATTTGGTAAATGCAACAATTGCAGCAAATCCCCTCTAATGTCATGTGTAATTGACCCTATAAGTCCCCCTCTAATAGGCGATCTTAGTAATGTTAGAATATTTATAAATCAATTTTCTCAAGCATAAAACCCCCAAAAGTCAGGTCATACTGCACACTGAGTGGTGTGATTGGACATTGAAAAGCTGATCAATTCAGCTTTTTGGACAAAATACATATGTGTTGGTGCGTGGGGTCTGATGGGTTCCATTGCCTTATAAATCAATGAAGGCCAAGGGGTCATAAAACAAGAAGAAGGCAAAGCTATACCTTGCAAGCCACCTGGTGTAACAGCCTCAAACCAACAGCGCTGTTAGAGTAAGTTCTCTATTGAGAAACATTGAGAAACACAAGTGGAAGAGATGTAAAACAAGAACAGGGCAAGATCGCAGCTATACCTTACATCCGCCTGGTGGAACTGGTCTATCGAAGCAAGTTCTCCATTGAGGAAGCAAACTTGGTAGCAAATCAATTTGGACCGAATTTAATTTGGTCCAAATTCCCCCCAAAAATGCATATTCGAATCTTATCTGAAATTTCAGGGACTCGTTTCAGACAAATACGATTATTTTTTATACTACTTTGACCAAATCAATTTGAGCCAGACGTGAACCTTGTGGTCACATTTGGATGAATCATCATGAAACCATTCTCAGAATAATTACTGGTATCTAGCAGTAAAGAGATTTGGTGATGAACTATAGCCTTGGAGGCTCCTAGCGTTTGTCTCAATCCTTTTACAGCCAAGGCGTTGAATAACTAAAAGCCGGACAGTCACACTGATGAATCCTATTGGTTGGAGCTCTATTAATAGTGGATCACCATATTTCTAACCCCGCACTGGTAGCCTCTTACCTTTCTGCCTGGTTTTCCCGTATTGGGCTGGCATTGCTGTTGCAGCAGATATGAGCCAAGGTGGCCTTCAGGGTATAGTGTACAGAGTCCATAGCGGAGAAAGAGGAGGTCTGGCTTGTGTCGTGGTTTGCTGAGCACTAGCAGCTCCATGGAACTCGGCTTGCCTTTATCCTGCTGCCTCCCAGCTCTCACCTAAAGCAAACATGCTCTCAGGTAAAAAGGGAGGAGCGTGTAGAAAGTGCCCACTCCTCATTACAGCCTCCCCCAGAATGACTGAGGAGAGGCAGCTGTCATTAGCTGATACATCACACTTTGTCACTAGATCAACACAACATCTCCGCACTGATGAGCGCTGTATAAAGCATAGCTCCACTCCGGGCAGAAAGAAAAAAGGTTATGTTTGCACGAGAGGCCCTTGCGGCTATTTGGCCAATGTAAACTTGGTTAGTTTTCTTAAATCATCTACATCCATTCCTCTATACGCTGCCTAAAGCTTTAGCCGCTGCTACTATATAGTATGTAATATATATATATATATATATATATATATATATATATATATATATATAGCACAATATTAAAACAATGAGGTATTTGACCATTGCAAGAGAAAAAATTAAGAAATGCAGAGAATGAAAGAAAGTAAGCAAGAAAGAAAGAAAGCAGGAAAGAAAAAGAAAGTAAAAGAGATAAAAAAAAAGAGTGAATAAAATAAAAAAAGAGAGGAAGAGCATGAAATCGAGAGAGAGAGATAGAACATAAGACAGAGAGAAAGGAAGGTGACAAGAGGCAGTTGGAGGCAAAAAAAGAAAGGCGAGCGACGGGGGGTATTTTAGAAAAGAGAAGTCCACTGCTCCAGTTGGGAGCTCCTGACGCCCCTTTACAGGAGGGTTGGGAGGACACCCTGTGCGACCACACACCCCAGAGGCCAGCCATGTAGCCAGACATTGGGGAAAGCAAGAAGGTTGCTCAGATGCATAGCTCAAGACATCACCAGTAGAAAGACAGAAGTAATAATGCCGCTGTATAAAGATATATAAAGCGATGATTGGATGTGAGAGCACGCATGTACCGTGGAAATAGTGGAAAGGGCACATGCCATCAATACTGACTGTTTGTGACCCTTCTCCTACGCCTCCACTCCGTTCCCTTTAGACTGTAAACTCGCAGAGCCAGGGCTCGCTCTTCTATTGTATCTTGTATTTTAGATTTATCATTGTAAACTCTGTAACTTTTGTAGTAATCTTTGTACTATATATTCTTCCCTGAGGCTGGTTCACACCAGGTCGATTGCGGAGCGATTGTGCTTTTGGGTGAGTGCCCCACAATCGCTGGTAATGGCGTGTGGAGGGTGGTCAGCTCTACCGCTGTCCACACACATGGGGAGAGATCGATAGCACTGCACCTGCATGGTGGAGTCCTGCGATTGGCAGCCGGGCGGTCATGTGGACAGGTCCTGCCGGCGGCCTGCACAGAGGACGCGACTACAAAGGTGAGTATTCTCAGCATTCTGTGCAGTTAGGTGCAAGGGGGCTCCAGCATTCTGGACAGGTGATGGTCCGGTTTAAAATAGATCCCTTGATTGCGAAAATGTAATGTACCAAGTATTAGGCTTCCCTTCTGGGTACAGCAACCCACTTGCTTGCCTGTTGTTGGATGACAGTCGATAATGTGTGAGGGGGCAGTTCTAGGAACCCTCTGTATATATATATATATATATATATATATATAGCCTTTCCCAGCTTCAGCACACCAGTCACTAATGAACCCGATGGCAAATAATATTTGACTTCCTGCCACAGCCCATATCTGTGTTACCTGGACCGCCTTTAATCCACTGGCACCTTTACATAATAACTGGTACTTCTCAGTACCAATATGCCGCAGCCTTCCTCGACGTATAGCAGATGCCATTCTCGCGAGGTATACTGGGACCACTTTTTATTAAATACGTTGATTTTCAGATAAATAACAATAAGAATCCACCTTTTGAGTCCATTCGTACTTCAATCTCATATCCTTCCTCTTCTTCATCACTGGCTGATGCGCGTTTCATCACTTAAACACGACATCCTCAGAGCTAATGTGTGCTTGCTGTATCTCCTCAATGTCTTTCTACCCTCCGCAGCATGGAGGGGAGGGTCATCCAGCTTTGCTTGATTAACTCTGTGTATCCTGCTTATCACTGCTGTTCCTAAAGTGGTTCTCTACTTTACCAGTAGTTCACTTTATTCCTCGTAGTTCATTAAATACAAATATTCCTAAAAGAAAAAT
The DNA here is from genome assembly GCA_027917425.1 of Gastrophryne carolinensis. Classification (NCBI taxonomy): domain Eukaryota; kingdom Metazoa; phylum Chordata; class Amphibia; order Anura; family Microhylidae; genus Gastrophryne; species Gastrophryne carolinensis. The sequence goes on along the minus strand of CM051236.1, from coordinate 492,515,798 downwards.
TCAATAATATCTGGTAGTATTAAAATATATATGATTAAAAGTTACTGTATAATTCTTAAAACAATATAGGAGATAACAACAATTGTTTGTTTTTAACTCTTAACAAATATATCAAAAAGTGTATGAAAAGCTAAAGGGGATAAGGAATTATTCTATTCATAATATGTGTTTAATGATTGTCTAACTTCTGTGTCAAAATTGGGACATACAATATATACGATAAATAAATGGTAACGTGGCAGTTCCGGAATACATGCCCGCAGAGCATGTCCCAATGTTTCTTAATGTATCTTTGTGCTCCTTGTTGTATCCTGTAATGAAGGCTAATGTCTATTAGTCTGAGCCTACTTCTTCCACTGTTCTTTCTATATGATTTCTTCTATAGCCCTTCTTAATAAATGTATCTTTTAGAAGGTTGGCTTGTGAGAAATATACCTTCTTGTCAGTGCAATCCCATCTTACTCTGGTGAGATGCCTCTTTGGGATCTTCTGAATCCATTGAGGGTGGTGCCAACTGTCTGTCGGTATGAAGTGGTTTCTATTTGTTGCCTTAAGAACATTTTTAGTTTTCAACTCATCATTATCTTTATATACGGTTACATCTAGAAACTGAATCTCAGATTTATGATGGTTGTATTTAAAGCTTTTATTTTCTGAATTATTTACAGTCATTATAAATTCCTTAATCCGGACCTTCACCCTGAATAAGAGCATATTTTACATGTTTCCCCCACCCTGTATATACAGATTGCCCACATTAAAAATCATCCTACCCCCCCTTGTACGTCTAATCTCTTTACCCTGGGGAGGGCTTGTGGTTCTACTCGAAATGAGGGAATTGAAACCGATTCTACATGAAGGCTCCGTGGTTAAATATATCTGCGGAGGCGGAGATGTGACAGGATGGATTGACCGGACGGGCGCTGGGCGGCATTTGCCGCGTGTAGCTCCCTCGCCTTGTGACCTCCTGTAGTCGGTAACCGCACTATACTACATTATACAATGTTGTCTGATATCATTACTCAGCTGCGATTTGCTACCTCTGTTATGTTATTGATCTGCATGAGCCCCCCCCATTCCTTTTATGTCCCCTGTACTGTTGACTCTACTGTATGTATGTATGTTATAAAACTGCAAAATCTTTAAATAAAGAATTAAAAAAAAAAATCATCCTACCTGCATCTACTGCATTAAACCTTTAAACATCCAAGATGGTAGCACATAAAGTCTCAGGCAGCCTGCAAACAGGAAGTGTCTTCTGACAGTGTCCTTTTTCTGACCCCAGTTCTGCTCTGTCGGTGGAAAGCACAGCTATAACCCACCCCCACTTTTCCCACTTCTCTCCTCAGTATGTGATACCTCTGAGGTAATATGGCGGCACCCATATCCTAAAGTCCTGAACAGAGTTGCAGCCCAGTGGGGTAAAGAATAAAAAGTGACTAAAAACTTAAAATATATTAATTTTAGATGCTTGGGAATAGTTTTTTTAAGGGTTTGGGCTTTTTATCACATGGTGCTGAAAGGCTGGTTTGAGTGACTCTTCAGAGCCCTTTCATAGGAAAAAGCAGTTATCTAGCACCTCCAATGGTGTAGCTGCTTTGGTTTATTATTCTGTAGATTAGTTTCCCCACATCCCCATGTAGATGTTAGCTAAGCTTGGTGCATATTTGCCGCCCATTGCAGCCCCAATTAATTCATAATATTATTTTTTTATTAATTTAATTAATTTCTTTGTATTTATAAAATTATAAATTAAATTAAAATAAATTAATATTATTAATATAAATAATTGTTAATTATGTTTTAATGAAAATTCAAGGGTCTGGCAAATGAACTGGCACTGGTTGATGGAAATCCTATCTTCTTCTGTCAGATAATTCCTTACTGTGCACACCCCTTTCTTGTGCGGAATAATGTTATATAAGGCAGCTACTTCCGCTGTTACAAGAAGGCATTCCTCCCACTCCTCAATAGTCGATTTAAAAAGTCCCCAGAGTATAGGACGGTATGGTCTTCACAATGGGTTGGAGCAAGTAATCCACATATTGCTAATATACTGGTTAGGGAATCAACGCCACTAATTATCGGGCATCTGGATGTGTTGATTGTGTCCTTGTGCACTTTGGGGAGGTTTTAAAATTTAGGACTTTAGGATGTGCAATATTCAAATTCCTTGTTGTTTAATATCCCTTCCTCCTTAGCTTGTCTCAATATAGTCTCCGATTTCGATTTAAAACTGGCTGTGGGGTCGTCCTTTAATACTTTATAGGTATTTGTATCATTTAGAAGTCTTACTGCTTCTGCGATATACCAGTTATTATCCTGTATGACAATAGTCGGACAGGCTGCGCGGCGGCGGCTGCAGAGAAGTAGTGAGAATCCAGGAGCCTTGTTTCTTATTTTAACTGGGGCAATGCGCAGCAGTGCAGGCTGGATCCTGCTAGTAATGCGGAACTATAATCATTTTTGACTGTAGTTCCGCTTTAAGCCTAGTTCTATAAGTCTCTCCTGATAAATTTTAAGTTTAAGTCCTTCCACCATTTTTGTTGCCCGCCTTTGGACACGTTCTATTTGAATAATGTCTTTTTGCAGGTAAGTTCTCCAGAACTGCACGCAGTATTCTAGCTGTGGCCTCACCAGGGCTCTATACAGTGGATGAAAAGGGGTGTTGAATGAATACAGGGGCACCAAATGAATGAAGAGGGGTATTAGATGGATACAGGGGCATTCAATGAATGGAGAGGGGTATTGGATGGATACAGGGGCATCCAATGAATGGAAAGTGTGTCGGATTGATACAGGGGCGCCCAATGAATGAAGAGGGTGTTACAGGGGCACCTGATGAACGAAAAGGGGGTCAGATGGATAAAGTGGCAAATAATGAATGAAGAGTGGTGTTGGATGGTAACTGCCTCTTATGTAGATGCACATTTATTTGACCATATCCTCTGCCTAGCTATAGCCATTATAAATACCCAACTGGAGACCAATAAACCATAATTATTTGGGGCCATTATTATCCTGTTATTCAGAAAACATCAAAATAAACGAATTGAGCTCTGGGAAGACCCAGCCCCAGGAGCTTACAATTTGCACAGGGCGAAATTGTTTTCTTTCTGCGCCATTCACTTTTTGTGGTCACTGAGAGACAGCTGTGCTGGTTTGGAGAGTTATTATCATTTTAAGAAAATGAATTTCTAAAGACAATTGTCCTTTACTATTATGGGAACAGAAGATGACAAAGGGATGGGAGACTCATGGGGGGAAACAAGTAAACATTGGATGTTGTCACTTGTCTTTTTGTTAAAAAAAAAAAAAAAAAAAAAAAGATCCAATAGGGAGTCCAATGACAATGGAGACAAAGGCAAGTTTTCCTATGAATTGGAAGCATTACCTGTCTATAGAAAGTATCAGCCACACAGGTGGAGGCCTCCTGACTGCCCAGTCCCTGGACCTACCCTGAGCTGCAGACAGTGTTGGACTGACCCACCACAGCACTAGAGCTGGGGGCCCAACCTTTGTTAATCAAGTACCAATGCCTTTAATTCTCTTAATTATCACCTGGGTGGTTTTAGTAGTCACCAAAAATTGTGTTACAAACGGGGGCGTACATAGCCATGCGTGGCACCGGCGGAGATGCCGGGCGGGAAGGAGGTGACATGGCTAGTTAAGAACTGCTAGGGGCAGGTACATACCGCAGGGGCGATGGAGCCAGCGTGCCTGCACTGCCCCTATGGTATGTACGCCCCTAGTTACAAACACACACACAAACAATGCAATTTAAATTGGATACAATGCATGTAAATAATTGTTTGCACCTTTTGGGGCAGTTTTGCATTTACAGAACAACTTGGACTTAAAGTGTAAAGAATAAATGGTGTAGAGGTCAGTCTGCAAACTTGCCAGTACCCCTTGATAAGATCCCAAGTACCACCAGTGGAACAGGAACCCCTGCACTAGAGAATCCTCCGGTGGCCCCAACTGACACAGAGCCACCATCAGGCAGTGGGGAGGCCCAAGACTATGGGTGATAAACCTTTTGAAGAGTGAGGGCCAGTGAAAAACTGTATATTCTTAGTATACAGTACATCCTGCTCCAGATAGAATACTTACATTCGGGTACTACTCCGCCAGATGGCGCTGGACTGCAGAGACATCGAAAATAGGCTCCTCCCGGCCCCTCAAATACCCAGGGACCTCCCACAATCCCCCAGATTTTCTCTGCAGTCTGGACTGCGAAGGACAAGAAGATGGCTCTCTCTACTGGCAGGTGAGAGGGGCTATTAGCCTGCGGCCCTGTAGGACTATTCCCACCCGTTCCATCAGTAATTGCCTCCCAGCCTTGGCTGCGCTGGTCGGGTGATGGTAGGCAGCTCCGCTGTTAGGTGCTTAGGAGCGCTGCTCCACCGCAATCCCTCACCAAAGGGTGGGCGGTACAGGCATATGGTGAGCCTCTATAGGATGCCCCTCCCGCACTATTGCCTCTTGCCCCTGTCTATCGGTGGGCCCTATGTTAAGTGGCCGCTGTCCTCCCTTACTCTCCTTGTAGCCTTCGGGGGAAAAGAGGGGGGGGTGTGTGTGTATGTATGCATATACGTGTATTGGCTTTTATGCTTCATTACATTATGCCTTGTGTCAGCCGCCGCGCTGACTTGTGTTACATTTATTATACTTAATATTGCCGCCGCCGCCGCGCGCGTTTTTCCCTGTGTACCGTGCTTGGCGGCGGCGTTACCTCAGGCGCCGGTGCGCCGTCATTGGCTGCTTATCACGTGTTGGCTTCGCGCTCTTCGGGGGGCATGCGGGCCCGCCCCTCGAGGTATACCGACGCCATTTTGTTTGCTTGGTTCCGGCTTCTGCGTGACGGGCTTCTACCTACCGCGGTCCGTTAGTGCCCTCGCGGGCGGCTTTATTACCACTTTTAATTATTGTTTGCTTATGGCTCCCTTTGATTATGTCTTTCAGAGGGGCGAATCCCTTGGCTTCTCCCGGCCCTCTATTAGTTGGCTAACTTGTGAGGCCTAGTGTAATTACTCCCACTTCCCTAGCGGGTTATTGGGGCATCCCGGGTTGCTGTATAGCGTTAATCCCTATCGGCCTATTGTGCCGCTATAATCAACATATGGAGGCATCTCAGGATAATGTGACCGGTGTTCCTTCAGGACAAGCCCGGCTGTGTGTAGCTTGTGGGGAGTCTCATGTTGACGCTGACAAGGTGCGGGTCTGTGTACACTGTGCCAAACAGGTGCTTGAACTGCAATCTGGTCTTCCAGTGGCTGACTCTGCGATTCGTTTCGCCTCACCTACTCCCCCAAGCTTAAATCTCACTCCCACTGAATTGCATACAAGTGGGGATTCTCAGCCTGATGTGTCTTCTAGACTGGCTAGTGTTGAGAAGTTAATTGGTAATACCTTGGCGTGCAATGCCCCTGCAAAAAAACGACACTTAACGCCTGATGTCACTCTTTTCCCTATCGAAACTGTTGAGTTTTTGCATCTATCTGGCTATACCCCTTTGGAGGAAGGGGAGCTATTCTCCGACTCAGGGTCGTCTGATGAGAGGCCCAGGGGTCATGACGATTCTGGCTCTGACCCCTGGGCCCCGGATGATACTGATAGATTGTTGGCCCAGATTTTTGAGGTTCTGTCTATTTCTCCCCCTGTTGCGGCTCCCAGGCAAAGGGGGGAACTTTTTCATACTGCTAAGTCAAGCTTGGAATTTCCTGAGCAAGCACATTTTGTGCTCAAGGAATGGGAACGTCCCAGTAGACTTCCCGGTGTACCTAAGAGTTGGGATAGGAAGTATCCTTTTCCTGCTGAGGTGGTAAAGTGTTGGTCATCCCCTCCCGAAGTGGATGCCCCAGTCCTAGGGTTATCTAACACCTCTGTCATGCACTCCCCTGACTCTACTACCCTGCATGATGCTGAGGACCGGCGCGTTGACCAGCTGGTGTCCCATGCCTGCGCCCGGTCTGTGCCTCGGCCATTACGGCTGTGGCCATTAGGACCCTGGTCAGAAGTATCCTGGATAGTGCCCCTGATGATTTGCCTTGTGAGGTGCCTTGTGCACTCTCTAGTTGTGATGTTTTTGTGAATTTTGTCCTCTTTGCCTTGGATGACACCATTAGAATGTGTGCCAGAACCTCTGCCCTTGTGGTGGCTATACGCCGTTCGGTTTGGCTGCGCCAGTGGGCTGCTGATAATGCTGCCAAGAAGGCCCTCACTGGTTTTCCCTTCAAAGGACAACGCCTGTTTGTGGACCGCCTGGACCTGTTTGCTAAGGGAGGCAGGTTACCCCAGCGCAGGTGGCAGTCTCGGCCAATTTGGGGTCAGGGCTCCTTTTCCTCCCCCTACCGTGGTGCTAGACAAGGGAGAGGGGGTTCCTTTACTGGAGACTTCTGGGGTAGGGGCAGAGGACGTGGACGTCCTGGCTCCTCCTGGGGCTCCAAGCTTAAGTCCTCTCCCAAGCCCCCTCAGGCATGATGGGGCGCCCTCACCCATCCGGGTGGGGGTACGGTTTCAGCACTTTGCTCACGTCTGGAGGCTTCATGTCTCAGACCGGTGGATTCAGGAGGTAGTGTCCTCCGGTTACAAGATAGAGTTTGCTGTCTGCCCTTCCCCAAGGTTCATCAGCTCCCAGATTCCTCAGGACCCTGTGTCAGCTCAGGATCTAGTGCAGGCAGTGCAAAGCCTCCTGGAGCTGGGGGTCATCTGCAAGGTCCCTTTAAGAGAAATAGACAAGGGCTTCTATTCCAACCTCTTCACAGTGCCCAAAAAAGATGGGTCAGTCAGGCCCATCCTGGACTTGAAGATCCACAACAAATTTGTCAGGAGCAGGCGCTTTCGCATGGAAACTCTGCGCTCTGCCATCAGTTCCCTGCGCCCAGGGGATTTCATAACCTCTGTGGACATCAACGATGCTTACCTTCATATTCCTGTATTTCCAGGTCATCAAAGGTTCCTCAGGTTCGCTCTAGAGGATCAACACTACCAATTTGTGTCATTGCCCTTTGGTCTCACTTCAGCTCCCAGGGTGTTCACCAAGGTGCTGGCAGGAGTGATGTCTCTGCTCAGGTTTCAGGGCATCCGCGTGCTTCCTTATCTGGACGACATTCTCATCACCTCCCAGTCTCTACATCAGGCAGAATTGGATACTCAGTTGGTGGTGTCCACCCTGGAGTCATTTGGATGGGTGATCAACCACCCCAAGTCCTCTCCCTTGGTGACTTCATTCCTGAGAATGAATCTGGATACAGTTCAGGCAAGGTTTTTTCTTCCTCAACAGAAGGTGGACACTCTGATTGCGCAGGCCCACATACCTAGCAACGTCTTGGAGCTGCGGGCGATCAGGTTAGTTCTGGCTCAGTTGATTCCTCACCTTAGGGGCCTGCCTGTTCAGGTGCGCTCGGACAACCAGACGGCAGTTGCCTACATCAATCATCAGGGAGGGACCCGGAGCAAGAGGGCCCTCCAGGAAGTGTCTCTGATCCTGACCTGGGCGGAGGCCAATGTTCCCTGCATATCAGCTGTGTACATTCCGGGGGTGGAAAATCTCCTGGCAGACTCTCAGAGCAGGGGGACCTCTCGCCAAGGAGAATGGTCCCTCTGCAACAGGGTGTTCCAATCTCTGTGTCACCGTTGGGGCCAACCAGATGTGGATCTGTTTGCGTCCCATCACAATCACAAGCTCCCGGCCTTTGTCTCCCTGTCCCAGGATTCTCTGGCCTTGACCACGGATGCTCTAGCAATGTCATGGCAGGACTTTCAGTTTCTGTATGTCTTCCCTCCATTCCCCCTGCTGAGCCGGGTTCTGCGCAAGATTGCTCTGGAAGGGGTGCCAGCAATTCTGGTGGCCCCCAGGTGGCCAAGAAGAGGTTCGCAGACGTGGTGCAGCTGGCAGTAGATCAGTATGTTCTGCCCAGGGTGCCAGATCTGCTCACTCAGGGCCCCTTACGCCATCCCAATTTACAAACTCTGGCTTTGACGGCCTGGCTGCTGAAACCTCCATCTTAATGGAGAAGGGGCTGTCTACCTCGGTTGTTGATACCATGATAAAGGCTAGGAAGAAGTCTTCTTCTTCCATTTATTACAGGATCTGGCGTGCCTAAATTGACTGGTGTGAGTCTAAGTCTCTTTCCTGTTGTGTGTTCTCTATTCCCAGGATCCTGTAGTTCCTGCAGCATGGGTTGGAGATGGGGCTCCAACTCAGTACTCTGAAGGGTAAGGTTTCTGCCCTGGCTGTTTTCTTCCAGAAGTCCTTTGCTCAGCATTCTCTGATCAGGATTTTTTTCCAGGGGGTTACTCATGTGCGTCCTCCACTTAAGCCTATGGTGCCTGTTTGGGATTTGAACTTGGTTTTGTCAGCCTTACAGGGTGCTCCCTTTGAACCTGTGCAGGATGCTGCCCTGGCCATTCTTACTCTCAAAGTTGTCTTTCTAGTGGCTATCACCTCTGTTAGGCGTGTGTCTGAGTTGGCGGCGCTTTCCATTCAGCCCCCTACTATGAGAGACACCAGGACAAGGTGGTGTTCCGCTTTAAGCCAGATTTTCTGCCTAAGGTAGTGTCTGCCTTTCATTTGAATCAGGACATTGTTCTTCCTTCATTGTGCCCTAATCCTAGTAATGCTAAGGAGAGGACTACTCTGCTAAGGGGAAGAATCCTCCCTTCCGCCTTACTGCTCATTCTACGCGTGCTATTGGTGCCTATTGAGGGTCCGGGAGGAGCCTATTTTCGATGTCTCTGGAGTCCAGCGCCATCTGGCGGAGTAGTACCCGAATGTAAGTATTCTATCTGGAGCAGGACGTACTGTATACTCATAATACCAATTCTACAGGTGAGTAATCACAGAATTGTATTTTTCTACAACAGTCATGATATCTAGTCTCCAAAACTCCATTCAAGTGAGTTTTTACACTTTCATATGTAATTCCGACCCATCACCCCATGTAACAATCCCTGCATGCTACAATAGACATACTGAATGCTTTACCTCTTTGAATATATGGGTCCTGTATTTATCGTCCTCCCCATCAGCACCAAATCTTAACCATGTTCCTAATACTCAACTCATCTACACTCCCACCAATGCAAAGCATACATTTTATATATAAAAAAATATTTCTAAATTATTGTGCCTGAGAATTTACCCAGGGGTGGTGTTGTACAATCAATGTCACAATGTTCCTCCAAGCCACCGCTGCCACCTCTATTTGAAAATGCGCCCCTTCTATATCACGTAACATGTAACCACCTATCCTTGCTGTGCTCCTGTTTGACTAGCTTTACACGTCAGTTCTTTTTAGCCCTCCCACTTTCCTCACAGTCTTGAATATAGCACCCCCCCACCCATTTAGCTTGGAATTGCTTCCACCCCCTCATACCTACTTCTGGTCTGCTTTATGTCCAGTGAAGAGACATCTCCTTAAACAGCATGCAATGACGTACTGAATTATTTTATTTTTTTTTTAGATATTTTTGGTTTATAATTACATTAGTTATGGGCTGTTGGTCCTCTTTACACGTAAGTAATAGCCTGTTGAATGTCAGAATTTATTTTTAATATTCTTTATTTAAGTAATACACAAAAATAGAAAAACAAGGACAAGATCAGAGGGGAGGGAGCGGCCAAGTCCGGAAATTACAATCTTTCATAAATAGCATAGCTGGTGTACAATCGAAGTCAGATCAACATATCACATGTTATTATATGACAACTACAATATCACCATGGCATATGAGCAATTAACTTTATTCCATCTAGTTTCTCTGAGTGAGAACCGCCTGGTTCTGTGGAAAAGCCAATGCTTGGCGGCATACCCTACTTGGCCGCCTGTACCTGGTCTTTTCCTCTCTGCACATGTGACTTCTACTCTATATGGATCCATGCTATGGAAATATCGAACTGGACCAGACATAAGATGGGGATGGTGTGTCGGGGGTAAGGGGGGAGCGGGGGTTTGTGGGGTATGCTGAAGAGGTTCTCTATCTACAGCTACGTTGTGAGTTTAGCTCCCTTCATGACACCTATCTTCCGCTAGGCCATCACGGTAGGCAGTGCCACGATCACGCTCAGGGATCTCATGGGCGAAAATAGCTCTCGGAACTCCTCGGACTCCTGATATGCCAGCCAGGGGAGCCATGTGACCCTAAACTGTTCATCACTGTCGTGTAGGGAAAGTGTCATGTCTTCCATCTCTTTGATGGTTAGGACTTCTCTAAGCCGATCTCTCACAGATGGGGCTTGTTTCTGCTTCCAGCACCGGGGTATCACCTGTTTGGTCGCATTCAGCAAGTGAGCCAATAGAGCTTTCTTATAATGTCAGAATTTAAGGCCTTCTCTGTATCAAAAAAGTCACATTTTTATCCAGGGCCAGCATCAGGACAGAACAACTAAGACTCCAGTATGGGGCCCCAGAAGTCCAGCAGCGAAGCAGGGAAACCGTGCCCTTGGCTGAGCAGTTTTGACCTGATTCCTGTATTGCTGGCTGCCACACTATTGCTGCTGCCAGCTGATGATGTATATGATTGGGGTGCACTAACACTGTAGCACCCATTATAGCGCTCACCTGAGTCGCCTTCTTTATATATACAGTAGCAATAAGTAGTTAACATTAGTGGTCCATTCATCATCATTAGGTTATGGGGCCACAGATACAATGCATGCTGCATAAAGCTTGGCTCCAATTTAACCTAAATGTGATGACTGTGCCTCAAGCTTGAACAGACAGCTTAGCTTGCCCCAGCATTCAAACGACATAGGAAACTGAAGTTTGAGGTAGGGGTCCAGACTGTTGTAGAGTGTGAGTGCTGGGTGCAGCAGAATCAAATCCAGATATACATTTGTGGTGTAACAGGATTTGACTTTACTGGAACTGCATAGATTGCAGTAAGAGAAGGTCTTATTACATGATGGATAACACAGACAGGAAAAATAAGTCATAGAGCACCTCAATGTACAGGGAACACAACACAGCAGAAAAATGCATACAGACACTACAGTTAAGCAGTGGTAACAGCAACATCTATTATCCTAACTTTAAACTGCAGCCAACCTAGCAAAAGTCACTACAAAAATAGACTAAGCTAGGCTGTTGCATAGTATTGTATTTCCAACACCCCTTCTCAACAGCTGAGGCTTAGTCTGTAAAACTCATCTTCTTTGTAAGCCTCAAGTGTCTTTCAGCGGTCAGGGGCTTGGTAAAGACATCTACTGTCATATCCTCAGTAGGGCAATAAAATAACTCAAGAAGTCCCTGCTCTTGAAGATCATTGGTCTCAAAGTGCTCAAAGGGTTTCTAGTATTTCTGCTTCATTCCCTTCTAGCCCATAAACCTTACCTTAAACTCACTCCCCCACCGGAAAAATTACATATTGTTTTTTTTTTTAGCAGAGTTGCCTTGTTTGTAATTTTTTCCATGCTTTTATAATAATTTTGGGTAAAAACAATAACAAAAAATCATATTTTTAAAATGTCCCTTTTTATAAAAATAAAAATGTAATTATTTTTTTTAAACAAACCATATTGCGTGTAAAAGCCCTATCCCTCCAACTTACAACGGAACCACATATGTATTGGTAGACCCCTGTTCCTGCGAGGAGAACCCCCAAACTGAAAAAGGCACTTTATATCTCCTTATGTCAACTACTACCCACACTATCAAGGTTTACATTTAAAACAAAAATTGGCATGGGGCCAACGCTTTTAGAAAAATCTTTAAGGGTTAAACTCTTAAACTCTTTAAGGGTTAAAAACTTTTTTTCAAACAATGTGGAGTCCCCTTTTTCCAGTAAAACCAGCCCGAGCACCAGCTATGTGGGCTTATACCCCTCGATTCAAAGAGGAAAAGTTAATTGATTTCGTATCGAAAATCGTAAGTTTGGGTGGGTGTTAGTCATTTTTTCCTGTTTTTTTGGCCATTTCCGACTCGCACGAGCCTACGTACGAATGCGTATATGCTCTTACGATCAGCGGAAGTTCGTTCCTAAATTTTAGGATCAAAACGTAAAACTTAGGATCAAATCCTAAAACTTACGATCAAAACGTAAAACTTAGGATAATTGGATGTGTTTAGGTGTGATTCAGAGAAACCTCTAAACGCGTTTTAAAAGAAAGCCACAGCCGACACCTTTTAGCAGCCGGATTGCTGTTCGTGAACAGGTTTTTTGGCTATGTGGAGGAGTCTGCGCGTCTTGTGCTCCAATGAACTGCATGTATCAGCATGGCCGAGGCCATTAATTGTATGGCAATGCATGCCTGATTTAATACATTTCATGTATGCCTTATAAAATCATTTTAATGTGGACCTTAATTAGTCCTTTGCATGTAAACCTTTATTTTGCAATATATTTGCGTTAATTAAAGAAACTTATGTCCTTTGTTATTTATTTTAAAATTGATGTACTAGAATAATATTTTTAGATAGCATTTATTGGTGTAGTTGTTTACCTTTGCTTTGTTTAATTATTTAAGCACATCTTTGGTCAGATGCATCACACTTACTGAGGAGAGGAGAGCGGGATAAAGTGCAGGATGTGGGTTACTGCTGTATTTTGCCCCCAGAGCTGGGGGCACGGACAGTCACAAGGCCCTTTCTGTTTGCAGGCTGCCCGATAATACCTGAGCCGCCATCTTGGCTGTTTCGAGGCTCATAACATGCAGAAGTTGCTGGGTGTTTTTTAATATTTGAGAGCAATCTGTATGTAGAGGGTGTGGGTAACCACACCCAAAATTTAAAGTTGTACCATTTGAAGCCAAAATATTAAAATTAAATCCACAAGTAAAAAATGCAAGTTAAGTAAAAATTAAACAAAGTAAGATTTACTTATGCAAATGCATTCATTAATGGTTGGTTACTACAAAATGAATGAAATAAAGAAAAATAAAAGAACAAATATTTAGAATGCACTTTAATGAGGTAAGTTTGTAGTGCGGAGCCGCAAGATCAGAAGGATTTACGTCCAGACAAAAAAGGAAAAAGGGCAAAACCAATGTTGCAACCTGAGAAATGAAACGGAAAAATCAGGATGGAAACTGACATAGGTCTGATTCCCGAACTGCCATACGAACGGACGTATATTTTAGGATAGAAACGTATTTGCTTATAGAATCACTCGCAAGTTCATACGAACGCACGAGCGGACGTGAAAAATAGGATGATCGTGACCCAAATCCAAGCTGTTACATGTTTCTTTGAATCAACCCAATAGACTAGGGTACAGGGGCCAACTGGGCTGCAAGCCCACATAGCCCTTACAGGCTGCGGGCTCTTCTGCCCCTTCGGGCTTTGGGGAGGCAGGCAATGGGGCTGGGGGTAATAACAAGTCACCCACTTGCCACAGATATCCTGCCAGTCCCTCAAGTTTTGTAAACTGGTAGAGAGGTCTCATGGCGATCTCCCCCACATAACAACATATGTCACAGGAGGGGAGGAGCATGCTGGGGGTTTCCCCAGGAAACATACCTCCATGCCCCTCCTGTGACCGGGAAGTCCATGAGTGGTTCCACCCCTCAGTACAAATGGCCGTTCCCCAGATCGAAGATTGAAAAAAATGGTGTTTTATTTTCTTTTCACCTAACATTTGAACTGGCAAATGGTCCCATGGACCCCTATACTAGTTGAAGTCCTATTACCCGCACCACCAGTGGGCATGGTGGTGTGATCAGGTGAGTTGCCAATCGCTGTAAGAGCGATCAGCTGTGGTGCACAAAAAGTGAGTACCCTTTTCCTTTTTTTTAATTGAGTGGACAATACCTTCAAAGAGAAGCAACCGTCGGCCTTTAATCTATAAGACTCTAGAGCCACTGGTCGTTGGTGAGAATAAGAAGAATTGTCTACGTTCCAGGGGGTTTCACACAGCTTGGGAGGAACAATCACTAGCATAGTGAAAATCACGGTGGCTGTTCCTCATCAAGAGGGTTACTGATAAAAGGATTTAGAATCTCCCAGTCTCATTTAGTATTCAAAAAAGATTTAAGAGCTTCTCCTCGACACAGAAACTACAAAAGATTCATTTTTCGACAACAGGGCACTATATGTAAAGTCCCTTTCATCTTCTTAGGTCTTGAGGTGAAGAAGTCTTCTAGGGGAGGTGCAAGAGTCTTACACAAATTATTAATCCATCTATGAAGTATCAAGTATGAAGTATAATAAAGTATGAGGAGGTTCTCCTATAAGGTGAAGAGGCTGTCCACATCTAAATGAATAACACCTGTAGTGAGCATTGGATTTCCTGGCCAGTCTGATTCCGGCACAAATCCCAAACATACAGCCGGCCAGGGTGTTTAGCCATAAACACCAATAAAGACTCAGCGTGACATGAGAGTTTCCTGTCCCTTGTTATCCACAACACAAAGTTATCTGGGAACCCCGAGTGTTATGGGAGAAACCTTCTATTGATTTCCATGTTTGCCAGCAAATATTCTCCAATATCCCGCAAGAAAGGCAGCTTATATAAACCTTCAGGAGGCTCATCGTTCTTGGAGGGGACATTCTAGAATTTATCAGGATGACATAAAAGACCTCATTTAAAGGCAGGCCATAGACATTATTTACATAGACTGACCAAGTCCACAATCAGAACAAGGGAAGAGTGTGGGACAGGCCCGCCAGAGTATTCACCTGTCAGGCACCCGAACCAGGGCCACCATCAGGGCAGCACAGGAGGTATAAGACTAACACAATGTTTTTAGTTTGCCTGAAGTGTTCTGCAAGTTTGTTATATATTATATTTAAAGTGGACCAAAACCCAGGATTTTGACTATCCTGGGTTTTGGTCTTTGCCCCCCGGACAACACAATTGAGGATGCCCTGCTGTGTGAAACCCCCCAAGTCGCCTGGTCTCACTCACCCTTCCTTGGTCCTACGGCACATGCACAGCCTCTCGTCCTGTCAGCGTGCTCGGATCCGCTCCCGTCCCTTCGTCTGAAAACTCGTCTAAGGCGAGCAGATCTGAGTGCATTGGCGGCCGCATCCCCTGCTACCCTTTAACAGGGAGAATGCCCGTGCTGGACATTCACAAATGTCTGGCGCGGGGACGCGCCCTGCTAAAATGATAGCGGAGATGCGGCCACAGCCACTGGAAAGAAGGTGAGTTTATTTTCCCAAAACTGGTTTCCTCTGGTGGGCCCTAAAATAATTTCCCCCTGGAGGGTCCAAATATAATTTCACCTGGTGGGTCACAAGAATGACTTTCTTTTAGTGGGCCAAATATTGATTTCCTCCGATGGACCCTAGGAACAAATTCTTCTGGTGGGCACCAAAAATTATGTCCTCTGGCGGGTGCCAAAAATTATTTCTTCAGGCAGGCATCATTAATTATTTTCCCCGGTGGGCTCTAATAATGATTTCCTCTGGTGGGCCCCAAGGATGATTTCCTCTGGTGGACCCCAAGAATGATTTCCTCTGGTGGACCCCAAAAATGATTTCCTCTGGTGGACTCCATGAATAAACTGACCATGGATGTGGTGGGGGTGTGGTTTAGGGTGTGGCTTATTTACAGTCTTTTAAGAAGAAAATATGCACAGAATTCTATGCTAAGCATGTGTTTAAGTAGGTTTAGCCCTGCCTCAAGGATCAAAAAAGATGTTGGTGATTGAGCCAATCCATGCATTCCACTACCACCATTCAGCCAAGGAGTCAGAGCAGACATCCTGCATTCAGTGGGACAGTCTTCCCCATAATGATAGCAAAGTGGGACATTTACGAGTACCCAGATTTTTCAGGGGGGCAGTGGGACAAAATGCCTCAAAGTGGGACTGGCCTAATTGGTCAGTGTACTCAAGAATGATTGCATCTTAGTTTATCCAGGAATGTTTTCCTCTAGTGGACCATAGAAGGGTTTCCTCTGGTGGGCCCAAGGAATAATTTTCTCTAGTGGGCCCCAAGAATGATTTCCATTGGTGGGCCCCAAGAAGGACTACCTTGGGTGGACTAAAGGATGATTTCCTCTGGTTGCCCCAAAAATGATTTCTGTTGGTGGACCCCAAGAATGATTTCCTCTGTTGTGCCCAACAAAGATTTCCAATAGTGGGTTCCACAAATTATTTTCTCTGGTGGGCCCCAAGAATGATATTATAGGTGGAAATAAGTATAGGTGGACAGAGTGAACTTCAAAGGTAGGAAAGGAGAATGATGGCAAGGCAGGGACTGGGCTGAATGAGCATTGCTCAGAGAGTAGAACCCCAACATTCTCATCTTGTTTGTGGGCCTGGGGGTGTGGCTGAATTGTAGGGGAGACTGTGTCAAGAGGTGGGTAACCATGTCTCTGTTAGGCCCAGGACTGTAAAGGATTTGGTGAGGAACAAATCATGGACAGATGTAGGTTTGTAACGTACTGACCTAGCATTCTATAGAGCTCAGATAACAGAGGTCGGGGAGCGTGGCCTGGGTGTTATGTTTATGTATTACTAGGGATTATTATGGATGCAAGGTGTGGTGCAATGAAGGGAGTTGGTAGTGCTTCTGGCGATAGGGTTGAGGGAAGGATAAGGACAGAGACCTGGGCCTGGATTAGGAGCGATGTCTCCAGCGGCTAAGAGCAGAGAGAGAAAGAAGAGGTGGCTGTGGGAAGAAAAGGAGGAAGTCTGTTGGTGTTCCATGTTGATGAAAAAGAGATTGTTTTAGTGAGACAGAGAAATTCATAAGAGGAGATATGCAGAGGGTAGAAGTAAGGGGGAGATGAAGAGGTAATGGCACCTTGAAAAAGTGACATATCGTCACGGAACGCGTGGGTGGATAATTGCCCCACTCAGCAGGAGACTGGATTCATTGTTTTCACTGAGGTGATTGTTTATATTCTTTTGTTATCATTTTGCAGTTTTTTGCACATCACATACTTACATTTTGGTATTGCACAGGAGCACTTTAGATCATATGGATGGATTTAGTGTTTTTTTATCAAGAATTGATCACAGAGAGGTTTTTATAGGGTTATTTGGGTCTCTGCTGCTGGGTTGGGCTGTGTAATGTATTGTCCTTATTTTAGATGTTTGTAATGTTGTATTGTGTATTTTTAATGTAGGATCTTTAATGAATTAAACTATGAATATCAATTAGCAATTGGTTTGGCTTATTAATTAAACAGGAGTGGTGCCACTTTGTCTGGTACCTGTTCTTGTGGTTTACTGGGCCACAAGGTAAAGTTTTTTTTTTTTGTAGGATTTACAGTCGGGACATACAATTTTGGCACACTACCTGTTGTATATTTTATTTTGGTGGTGCTGAACTAAGGCACAATTTTGTGCAGGTTGTACACGGGAGATGAAGAGGGACTTACCAACAGCATTGCCTGTGGGGTTCTGAGGATGATTGGTAGCACAATAGTCAGGCAGAAAATTAACATTGTGAACAGTGGGTGAAGGTTCAATCGAGCAGAATATTATACCTAACCACTTCAGTTCTCTTTGGGTTCAATTCGGGTGTAATTCTTCTTAGCACTTATAAAAATTCAGTACTTGGAAAAATTCTGCTTTGTCGCGGTCCATTCTGCCCAGCCACTGAGTATCTACTAGTTATGAAATGAAGCACTGAATTATCCAGGGCATGGTATAGAAAAATACAGCAAGTCCACATGTCAGGGATGTCAGGTAGGAAAGGAGAATGATGGCAAGACAGGGTCTGGGCTGAAGTATCATTGCTCAGAAAGTAGAACCCCAAAAGTCCCACTTTGTTTGTTTGTGGGCCTGGGGGTGTGGTTGATTGTAGCCCCCCATATGAAAGGGCAGCTGGGGAGACTGTGTCAGAGGTAGTTAGCCATGTCTCTGTTAGGCTCAGGACTGTAAAGGATTTGGTGAGGAACAAAGCATGGACAGATGTAAGTTTGTTATGTACTAACCCAGCGTTCCATAGAGCACAGATAACAGAAGTTAGAGAGCGTGGCCTGGGTGTTATGTTTATGAAATGCGAGGTGTAGTGCAGTTGAGGGAGTTAGTAGTGCTTCCGGAGATAGGGTTGAGGGGAGGATGCGGGCAGAGACCTGGGTCTGGATTAGGAGCAATGTCTCCAGCGGCTAGGAGGAGCAGAGAGAGAAAGAACAGGTGGCTGTAGGAAGAAAAGGAGGCATTGTGTTGGTGTGCAATATTTATGAAAAAGAGATTGTTTTAGTGAGACAGAGAAATTCATGAGAGGAGATATGTGAGGAGGGTTGAAGTGAGGGGGAGATGAGGAGGGACATACCATCAGCATTGACTGTGTGGTTCTGGTAGCACAATAGTCAGAAAATTAACATTGAACAGTGGGTGAAGGTTCAGTCGAGCAGACTATTATAACTAGTCACTTCAGTTCTCTACGCGTTCAATTTGGGTGTAATTCTTCTTAGCACTTAGCGCAAAATTCAGTATATGGAAAAATTCTGCTCAGTGGCTGTCCATTCTGCCCAGCCATTAGAACTGAGCATCTACTAGTTGTGAAATGAAGCCTTGTATTATCCAGGTCATGGTATAGAAAAATACAGCAAGTCCAGTTGTCAGGGATTAGGGTAATTTAGAGCTTACATTGTGGAGAGTTTTAGTGTTTTTTTTTAATATATAACAATAGGTGTAAACAATAAACTTTGTAAACTACCAGGCAGTAGCAGGCAGACAATTGCAAGCCTCAATTTACAAAGCAGTGCTGGAGTTAGAACTAAAGGGCTATCTGGAGGGTAATTATAATGAGATGAATAATTCCAGTGATGGAAGTGTACCTGTCCTGTCAGGGAGAAGACAGATGTCACCTCTCCAGCTCGGGCAATGACAGGCCGGCATGTCATCAGGGCCATGGGTTTATCAGAGGGCCGAGCTCACCTTTTCACAGGTTTCAGTTGGGACCTCAGGCCTGAGTCCCTCTTATCTGTGTCCTTATCTTTGCTCAGAGAGTAAAGCGTAGATAATTAACTCTCAACGTGGCCCTTCCCCCAGCACACCTACTGCGGGTTAATCCATCTGTCACTGCGGGCCGAGCCCCCCCCCAGGGAATGGATGGTGATATGAGGCATTATGTCAGGATAGAGCCATGATGATGGGGGGGGGGGGGTATACAAGCGCTAACAGGAAAACAAACATGAACTCTCCTACACAGTCAATAATTGAATTAACCCCAGCCACAGGTTATATACAGGGTAACATTGAGCCACATATATTTTTTTTTTTTTTTAGGCAGAGATGTGTTTTTTTCTTTTCTGAGGATGAATTCGAACTTTGCATGGCCGTAATAAACATTTCAGAGCTGGAAAAGCCAATGTTATTGGGTTGACATGTGAGTGGGTAACAGAGGCAATCAAGCAAGGAGGATCATAGTCACATAGGCCCTTATTTAACAAGGGATAGCGCCAGGTAGCGAATAGTGAGCGAACGGTAATGACGGTCACCGCCACGAGAACGCCGGCTCCCCTCCGCAATCACACATTTATCAAGCCGATCCTGCTTAGCGACTGACAGAGCGCCAGATAGCGAATCATTCATCATTAATCCAGCCTCACCCCACAGCGCCAGCGAGCGACCTTGAACAGCGACAAGTATGACCTCTCGCTACCTGGCGCTCTCCAATGCATTTCAATGGAGCAATCTTTAGATATTCTTAATTAATTGCTATTAATGTTTTTTTTTTTTTTTTTTTTAAATGTCAAAAATTCTGTGACCACTTCTGCAATGTTAGATATTTTTTTAAGGTAAGAAAAAAAAAAAATTTTTGTGCAGAATTGATATTACAGGTCTGATATTAATGTATTCATATTACAAAATGTTTTGAAAAACTTGTTTTTTTTTTTATCCAAAAATATGGTTGTTTGGGGGTTAAAAAACTACTTTTAACCCATCGCCGCCAGCGCTCTGGGGTTTAAACAAGCATTTCACAGCGCGAGAATTTTTTGAGCGTGATTTGTTAATGAATATGCTGGGAGCCGTTCGCTATGGCCATTTGCTGTCATGCGCTCCCATACAGCGCGGAACCTGTCAAATAGGGACTCCTCACCCAATATTCAACATTACGGCAAACCGACTGAGTCGCTATCAACTACAGAACAACGGCCAAGCACAGCGACTACTAGCGGGCGCTCTGAAAATGCCGCTACTGTCGCTACCTGGCGCTATTAATGAATCGACCTCATAGTTAATATGGTTATAAAAAATATGTCCATCAATATTAACCAAGAGATGGGGTTGGGGAAAGTTATTTTGATTATTTATTTGCAGAAAACAGCTAATAGTAACAGTTAGGCTCCATTCACATCTCTACGGTCCCGCTAGCGGCCTGCATTTTGAGATAGGAATTCTGTTTTGCATTTATGTTTTTGTCCGAGTTTTTATTTGCGTTTGTGTGTTATTATATTCCTGTTTCAAGGGATGCGTTTGCGGCCAGGACACAGCAGGCAGGCTGCGTGTTTTCCCTCTCTGCCGCACTGGAGAGTGAAAGGGGCCATAGAGGTGCCGTTGATGGCAATTTTTTTGGCGGTACCGCTCTGTCTGCAGCGAACGCAGAAACACATGCGATGTCAGACAGATGTGAACGAGTGCTTAAACCAGACCAACAGCCTGGCACATTTGGAAAAGACAAGTAGTGCCTATTTTGGAGCTTCCACTGCCAGCAAGCACAGCACCATCAGCACTTCCTGTTTGCAGGTTCCTAAAATTTACTACAGCAGGAGTTAAAAAAGGTTTTTACATACCTTTCAACTGTCCCTGATTTGGAGGGACTGACTCTCTTTTGAGTCCATGTACCCCAGTCCATTATTGTTGTCATTTGTCCCTCTTTGAGGTGTAACATGCATCAATAAATGATTCATTAACCTATTCATAGTGTTTATATTGTTGTAACTGTTACAATATATCTCCTATCTATCCCTCAGTGAGGGGGCGTGGCTTAATTTCACAACTGTCCCTCTTTCCCACCCAGGAAAGTTGGAAGGTATGTTTTTATGTTCATAAATTTGTATGTGCAGCAATCTAAATTGCCCTGGGGCGGGATGCATATGAGCACTTTGTGTTGTGATGATCTGGTTAAAGTCATTTTTGCCTGTTCTTTCACTTTAAGGTCATTTTCTGTACCTCACAGTGATACCCATGCGAACAGCTCAGCTTTCTGTGGGGTCAGTACAGTCAGGAAATGGGGTAGAATCTCATTAGCTTTTCAACTTGAGAGGCCAGCTGCAGGGCCCAGGTTTTGGGCCCTGAGGGAGTAAGGGGAAGGTAATAATCATGGGGCTTGTGGGGGTGCGGGTGTCCGCAAATGTGATGCTCCTGTGGTAAGACAAGGTTTGTATAAAATGAATGTTGGTCTGCTTGACTTACCCCTCCCTACTGCACATCCTCTGAGTAACCAAGACCCGTGCACCCCAACTAAACCGCTTGCGATTCTCTATTTATACATAGTAGCAATAAATGGGGAAAATTGTATTATGGTATATATAGTGCGTCTCAATAAGCGTGTATGTCTATATGAATTATTACAAAATCTGTACTACTCCATTGCTGAAAATGCTCCTTCAAAATGCCGGGAGGAGTAATTTTATTCTTATATAAAATTACCTGGGCTCTGGATGTTAAAGAGCTCATCGATTTAAAGTGGACCAACACCCACAGGTGATCGGCCCGGGAATCTATAAGATTCCCGGGCCGATCACCTCCCTCCCCGCGGGACATCCGAGATCGGGATGTTCCGCGGGGTGAAACCCCCCCAAACACCCCAAACTACTCACCTTATCTTCGGCGGCGGCCGGCCGCCGCCGCCTCCCTCGCCCCCCTCTAGACGCGCGCGCGCGCGCGCCGGCCGTCTGTGAATGGCCGGCGCGGGCACGCGTGCGTCAAGAGTGACGCGCTGGAGGCGGCGGCGGAGGAGCAGCTTGTCCGCGGCTTGTCCGTCGGCGCTGGGAGCGGGGAGAGGTGAGTTTTTCTTGGGGTTCGGGGGGGGGGGGTTTCACACACCGAAGTGGACCAAGACCCAGGATAGTCAAAATCCTGGGTGTTGGTCCACTTTAAATAGGTGGAAATCTCCAGCTGATATCACAGTGTTATCCATTAAGTTCAAACGAGGGGCAGGGTTCGGAAAGTATTTTTTTATTATTTACAGAAAACAACTAATAGTAACTACTGTTATTTTCTTCTAAAAACACATCTAATACTTTTTTAAGCTGTCAGTTGTTGATACTGTAACAAGCTTTCGTGGGAGGCTATTCCACAGATTTATAGTTCTTATGGTAGAAACAAAGACTTTAGTCCATCCATTTCAGCCTGTTTATAAAAAAAATGCCTTATAGTGGTCTAGCAGCCATAGCTGGTAATGTTATTACATGAAAGGAAGGCATCCAGGCCATTTTTGAACTCCTTCAGTGTATTCTTCACGACTACCTCCTCTGGCAAAGAGTTCGATAGTCTCAACTGCTCTAACAGAGAAGAATCCCCTCCTGCAAGGAGCCTCATTCCTCTAATCTTATTGGATGCCCCCAATTATAGTTACAAGTCCTGGGTATAGATAGATGGTGGGGCAGATCTTTGTATTGATCTTGGATATATTTATACATAGTTATTAGGTCATCC
Organism: Gastrophryne carolinensis; assembly: GCA_027917425.1. NCBI lineage: Eukaryota > Metazoa > Chordata > Amphibia > Anura > Microhylidae > Gastrophryne > Gastrophryne carolinensis. Next base: position 492,493,291 of record CM051236.1, on the reverse strand, counting down.
TTCATGCATCTCTTTTCCAAGCTAAATAAACCTAACTTTGACAATCTTTCAGGGTCCTCTAGTCCCCGCACTCCATTTATTAACTTAGTTGCCTGCCTTTGAATGCTTTCCATTTCTGATAGGTACTTTATATGCACTTGTGCCAAGAACTGTACACAATATTCCATATGGGGTCTAACCAGTGACTTATAGAGGGGTAAAATGATGCTCTGGTCATGGGCACCTATGCCCCTCTTGATGCACCCCATGATCTTGTTTGCTTTGGCAGCAGCTGCCTGACATTGAGCACAACAGGTAAGTTTATTGTTAACTAAAACTCCTAGATAATTTTCCATTGTAGTTCCATTGTGTAATCATGGCAAAAATTTCTCCTGCCAATGTGCATAACCTTGCATTTATCTGTATGAAACTTCATTTGCCATTTTACTACCCAGACCTCCAATGAATCCAAATCAGTTTGCAGCTGCATGCTGTCCTCTTTTGTGTTAATTACATAGCTTAGTATCATCAGCAAAGATTGATATTTTACTGCTTGATATATATAATATAATATATATAAATATTTATGATATTGAAAATGAATTTAAGAGAATTCAGCCAAGTACTGAGCCCTGAGGTACTCCACTAGTAACGGTGATCCAATATATATACTGTTGATAACCACGCTCTGTTTCTTATCACTAAGCCAAATACTTACCCATATAACTTCCCGCAGTCCAACATTGTCATATTTTGTCCCAGTCTTTTATTTGGCACAGTATCAAATGCTTTTTCTGGATAGATGGTCAAAACTGTGGAAACTAGAGTTTAATGTCTCTAAATGTAAAATCCTGCACTTGGGTAGAAGGAATCCCTGCTCTGAGCACCGTATGGGCAGCACTGTGTTAGCCAGGACCTCGGAGGAGAGAGATTTAGGGGTACTGATTACTGATAGCTGCAAGATGAGTGGACAGTGTAGCCAGGCAGTGGGAAAAGCAAGCAGGATGCTTGGCTGCATAACTCGAGGCATCACCAGTATGAAGAGGGAGGTTGTGATGCCGCTGTATAGAGCCCTGGTGAGGCCACAGCTAGAATACTGTGTGCAGTTCTGGAGACCTTACCTGCAAAAAGACATTATTCAAATAGAACGGGTCCAAAGGCGGGCAACGAAAATGGTGGAAGGACTTAAACTTATCAGGCGAGACTTAAAGAACTTAATTTGTACAGTCTGGAGGAAAGAAGGGAGAGAGAGGGCATGATGGAGACCTTTATATATGTGAAAGGATTGAATAAGGTTCAGGAGGGAAGTGTTTTTAAGAAGAAGCTTAATGATAGAACAAGGGGGCACAACATGAAGGGGGGAAGATCAGGAGCAATGTTAGAAAATATTATTTTACAGAAAGAGTAGTAGATGCTTGGAACAAACTTCCAGCAGAGGTAGTTGAAAAATCAACAGTCACTGAATTTAAACATGCCTGGGATAAGCCTCCAAGTATTGCATTTTAAGGAGTGCTGACCAACTGTTATAATTTTCTCAATACTAAGTGGGGTTTTGGGACTCCCCCAGGTCTTGCACCCTAATTGGACTCTTGTGCGGTTATACCCTCTTTTTTTGCATTTACATACCGTGTTCCCACATAACTGCACAGTGACCTTCCTTTTTTTGCATCCGAGGACGATAATAGTATTGGATCTTCCTGTTTGATGGCAGCACCTTCAGATAACCCAGATGGATGTCCCGATAGGGACTTTATTTTTTCTGACAAACGCAGGCGACTTGCCCAATTGGACACCTTTTCTGCTCAGAAACATGATAATCAGGCTTTATCCCAATCCAAAATGGATCTGCATACTATGTTCAAATTGCATGGTGATCTTCTTAACAAAGAGATGAGAATTTGGTGGGACATGTCTACTCTATCTAAATACATAGACAAAAAGATGATCCCTAGGGGATTGAGGATCAAAGAATTTCCGACATTTGAGTTACCAGAGGATTTTAAGATTAGATGGAACAATGTCCTGACTGAGGCATCCATTGCCCTTATGAGCATTCTGGTAGAATATCAGGGCCAGAGACTCGATGATCTTCAGGCCTCTCTTGAAACTTCATCTATTGATTTGGAGGCTCACAAAACTGCACCTGCCTTTGAGAAAATGTATAAGCAGATGTTGGATAATCATGAAAAATTAGAGTCCACTGTTGTGAGCATCAAGAAAAGGAAATTTCAGAGGGACATGCAGGATTATTCTAATAATCGAGTGTATGATTGGCAGTCCCGTGATCGGAAAAGATCCACTCCCAAATCAATATTGAAAGGGGGCAACAAGTCCAGGCGTGTTACCTTTCTAACCACTGATTCGGACTCTGATTACACAGATACAGAATCAGCAATTAGATCCAATACGACGCATTATAAAAAAGATAATAGGAGAAGATATCCTTCTAATACATCATCACGGGAAGATACCCAAGATTGGGTTCCGTCGTCTTCATCCTCGTCTTCTAAACCCTCTTTTTTAGCCAACCGCAATCGCAGTCAGAGTTCACAAATTATAACACGGTCAAAATTCAGAAACCGTGTCGACGGGCAGGACGGAGACATAAACGCAACAAGACAAGGTTCCCGCAGAGCTCGATTTTAGAATCACAGAATGTCCTTAACCTGTCTAGTCAGGTGTTTTCCCCTGCGGAACTGTCTCTACTGACCAAAGGCCTGTCCTATGTCCCAGATGTGCATTTTGATTCTTTCAGGACATTGTTGGACGTGAATAAGTTTGTGCGTGCGCTTACATTAAAACGTCATTTTGCAGTGACATCTCCTTCTGAGGAGACCCAGACTAACCATATCTCTTTCCTTTCAGGTGGTGATATATTAGCTGCCAATGAAGGGATCTCGAACGAGACCCTACACCCTATTGAATCTACAGTGATTCAATCTTTCTCTACCATATGTAGAGACACTGACATAGAACAGTTACAACATGAATTGGGCCAAAAATCAGGACTATCATGTGTATCTATGCCGGTGCCCCTCAAGTTACTAAATCGTGATTTTTACCCAGTTAATTCTCGGGGTGATGTTTTGGCCATGTTCCAGGAGGTTATGGAGCGTGATATCTTGTCTTTAGCCAATACCACGAAAGTAGTTAACAACATTAATTACAATTCTTCTATCAGTAATATTTATCCCCCTCCACCGACAATAGTGACGCCAGCTAGGGCACAACAATCTAACCTAACTAGGAAAGAGATCAAAGCCCTATCTAATTTGAGAAAGAATGACAGTATAATTATTAGACAGGCGGACAAAGGGGGAAAGGTGGTCATTCTGGACAAATGTATGTATAGGGATGAGGCCCTTAGGCAGCTTAACGACACCACCACCTATAAGAAATTGTCCCATGATCCTACTTTATACTTTCAGGAGAGTCTTTTTAAACTGATAGATGAAGGTTTAGCGTTGGGTGTCCTGACCAAGAAGATGGTGGATTACTTGAAAGTAACTAACCCCATAACTCCCATATTCCATCATCTTCCGAAAATTCATAAGGAAGACTTCCCTCCTAAGGGGAGACCAATTGTGGCGGGGATAGGTGGCCTGAATGAGCCTTTGGGTAAATGGTTAGATAATATGTTGCAACCCTTAGTGTTGAGACTGCCAGGCTTCTTAAGAGACACGGGCCATTTAATACACCTTCTTACGAATACTCAATGGTATTCAGGTTTGATGTTTTGCACTATGGATGTTTCGTCTCTATATTCTTCCATTCCTCATGATTTGGCTATCAAAGCATTGGAGTTTCATTTGCAGTTATACACTGATTATGATTTTGATTTGTGTTCTTTTATCATTCAAACCACGGAATTTCTGTTAATGCACAATTTTTTCATTTTTGACAATACTTTTTATTTACAGTTGAAGGGAGCCTCAATGGGCGCCCCTTTCTCCCCCACTTTGGCCAATCTGTATATGGGATGGTGGGAGCACCATTTCATTTTTGGGGAAAACAATAAGTGGCGGTCCGTGATTACGAGTTATTACAGGTATATTGATGATCTGTTTTTGATCTGGTCATCATCACAAGAGGAACTATGTCTATTTATTGAATATTGTAACACTAACAATCTTAATCTAGAGTTCACTGCTAGCATGAGTACAGAGTCCATAGAATTTTTGGATCTCCGAGTCACATGCGATGACAACTCTAAACGATTACTTACTTCGACTTATAGAAAACCTACAGCAGGTAACAATATCCTCAGAGCTTCCAGCTGCCATCCCCACCACACTGTTAAGTCCATTCCGGTGGGCGAGATGCTTCGCAGCAGACGCAACTGTTCCCAACTTAGCACTTTCCAGGAAGAATCATTTCAAATTGAACAGAGGTTGAGGGACAGGGGGTATCCCCCCTGGATGCTCGACCGAGCTAAACAGATTGCTACCAATAAACCGAGGGAATTCCTGTATGGTATGAATCCAAGACACAAGAGTAGGACCCCATTCCACGGTGTCACGTTTAGTACCCCTTACACTAAGGAATTTGGAGCAATTAGCCGTATTCTTAGGAAGAATCTACCAATATTAAATGCTGACCCGATTCTTCAACAAACAGTTGATAAGGGCATCCGTATTGTGAGTAGGAAGTCTCCTAGTTTAGGCAATTTATTGTCACCTAGTTTCTTTAGCTCAGCCAATTTGTGAGTAGAGGGCAACACTTTACATCCACTACTTCAGGAGAGAGGTATACCATTAAGTCTCTCCTTAATTGTAATTCAAAGATGGTGATTTATTTGATTACCTGTGCCCACTGTTCGATCCAGTATGTGGGTTGTACCACCAGAAAACTTAAAGTTAGAATTTCTGAACATCTACAGGGTTTTGGTAAATCTAATACCATAGGTATTTCTAACGTGGCCAAGCACTTCAACTCTCACCATATAGGGGAGGAAGTGTCTTTAAAAATCAGTGCTATTGAAAGGGTCACTTTGGGTCCCAGAGGGGGTGACATGAGGCGAAAACTTTTGGCACGGGAAGCATACTGGATTTTTAATATGGGCACTCGTTCCCCCCAGGGCCTGAATTATAGGTGGGACATATCGTATATAACAGATAGATAGTGTTCCAGACTGAGTTCATAGCTTGCTTGTTTGTTTAATTTTCTGGTTTGGTCACTTTATTTAATCTATCTAGTAATTTGATTGTAAGGTCTGATCGTCAATCTGTGGATTCATATTGCTATACGCTATTCACAGTCCAGATATGTGTGCTTCATAAATGAAGCCACTTAGTTCACTGACTCCCTACTATTTTTCTATATTGTTATATGGTTTAGATATGCTTTAGGGTTGTATTCTATCTATGGGGCTACATATCCTGAATATCCTCCATTACTGTCCCGATTTTTATGGGTCTTTATTATCCTGTATTTTTCTGAGCAAGAATACCCCTGGTGGGTGTTTAGTCAATTGTATGTTTCTCATATATTTTATACTGGGATTATACACATAAAACCTTTTTTGGGCTGGCACACGGTTGCTTTTATTAATATTTGTAGACGCAATTGCATGGTCTTCCGGCGGTGATCATGCATTATATTAATATGTATTTGTTACACTGTGGGGCATTATATATATGCATTTATGTGCCACAATGATAATTAGTGTTTTGATCACGCTTTACTATTAATGTTTTTACATGTTCCCCCTGTGTGTTTCTTCCTGGCGGCCCGTGCTCTCCGTTGCGTGCGGTGGCGTCCTGGTTGCCTTGGAGACCGCCCGGGCTTGCGGTCATGTGGTCCGCTGTGTGGCGCTTCCTTCCAGTGTTTGAGCCTATGCCCCCCTGTCAGGTGGGCGGGCTCTCGCTGGATTGGTTGCGCGTACCGGTGGTTCCCGGATGCTGCGGCCTGAGTGGTTTCCGGGCGGCGGGAGCGCCGCGCGCGCGGCTGGAGGATGCGGCCCTCTTGACTGATACACACACCGGGTTAAGGTAAGTCTTGATTATGATTGTTATATATATCTTCGTGTGTAGCATCTCATTTATCTATGACTAAGGACCCTCCCGCGTCCGAAACGCGTTAGTAGCACGTGAGATTCTACACTTCCATTTGGGCGCTGTTACATGTTTTTAAGCTGTCTCTGTTTTTTGGATCATATGGATGCTTTTACTTATTTTGGATTAAAGTATTGCATTTTAAGGAGTGCTGACCAACTGTTATAATTTTCTCATAAGCCTCCATCTATCCTAAGATAAAGAGAACATACAGTATATACATAAGGGCAGACTAGAAGGACCGTATGGTCTCCTTCTGCCGTCAACCATCTATGTTTCTATGTTTCTTTATAAGTCAAGATATATGATATCCAAAGACTCATCCTGATGCAGTCTTGAACTTACTTCCCCATAAAAGCTGAAACAACAGCACCCTATGCTAAAGAATCTGCCAGTTGTTTTCTGCATACCCCATTCGTTTCCAAAAAATATCCTTAACTCATTAGAAAAATGATGGGCCTCACAGGTAGACGTAGTTTTTTATATAGAAAAATTAGAACAAACATTTTTTCATTGCGCTTTTTGTAAAAAAAAATAAAGCTCAGTCAGACCTAAGTTTTACTTCACATCGCACACAGTTGAACCTATGTCACAAAATAAATAGCATGACCCCCATTTTATCTCATTCTCTTTCTACATTCCTTCCTTCTTTCTTCTTTACTGTGTTCTCTTTATTTTCCCCTGTCTCTCTTCTATGCATTCTCCATATCTCTTCCCTCCATTGTACTTTTCTTGCATTCTTTCCATCTTTCTAGGTCATTGTATTCTAAAATCATGCACAAGGTGACAAAGGCCAGCCCTGGCTGTGATACATATTAATATGAATTATGAAAAAGATTTATATCATTTACAAAGTTCCCCTTGATAAAGTGACCTAATGGAAAATAAAGAATATATAATTTTCGCATTGGCATATTTTTTGCCGCTAGGATATTACCTTCCTGATCTATAGATTTTTGATTATGATTAAAGGTGTTTATAAATGTAATAAAAATACAAAAATAACTAATCAATCACCAGTCTGTATGTATTTTGTGTTATAAATGCCAATATGGCAGCATGGCCACCTCCAAATGTGGCTGCACAGCTGCCCCAGGCCCCCAGAGAAAGTGAGCCTGGCAAACCACAGGGTTAGCAAGAAGGGACATGCCCCAGGGGATGCCTGCTGGCCAGGTTGGGTTTTGTTCTGCTTTAAAGTGGACCAAAACACAGGATTTTCACTATGCCACGTTTTGGTCCTTCCCCCTGGGGCACTCTGGTTTGGGGGACCCTGCTGTTTGAAACCCCCCAGAACACTGGGCAAACTCACCTCCTCCGCGGAGCAGGCGCGGCCGTTAGTCCAATCAGCTTCTCCCGCCACGCATATTAATGTGTGGCTGGAGAAGCTGAATGGAATCCCCAGCCACACGCATCGGCGGAGAGCGGCATCGCTTTCTTCCTTTGCCTGTGACGAGCCACGGGCAGCCATTAAGTTGCGGAAGGCATGGCCGCGCACAGCCGAGAATGAAGGTGATTAATGCTTCCTGTCGCGCATGCGCTGTCGGCTCGGGGGAATGGTAAGAATATCAGGCCCCCCGGTGGGGCTTTCACACAGAGGGGCATCCCAAACTGGGATGCCCCAGGGGGTAGGGCGTAAGCTTGCCGTGGGGTCTCATAGACTCCAGGGTGGGTTTTGTTCCACTTAATTTTCATGCAAAATGAACCAAGACCATAAGAAGCTTAAAGTGGACCAAAACCCAGGATTTTGATTATCCTGGGTTTTGGTCCTTTTCCAGGGGGTACCGAACCCAGCTCACTTCTTCCCGTTCCCATTGCGCGTCTAAGAGCAGACTGGGAAGAGGTAAGCTGGCTTGGCTGTTCTGGGGAGTTTCACACAGCGGGGCACTCCCCATCGGGGTATACCCCCCCCCCCCCCGGGGAAAAGACCAAAGCCCAGGATAGTAAAAAATATTGAATATCCTGGGTTTTGATCCACTTTAAGGTTCATGTTCCCCATCCTGACATCCTGTCCTGTCTGAAAATGGAAAATTGGGGAAAGAAGAAAGAATGTATTAAAAGAAACATAAAAACAAAATAAACATAGAACGAATAATAGGAACAAATAAATAATAAAACAATTTAAAAAAATCACAAAAGAAGCACAAGTAGTAGGTACTATGTTATGTTACTGTGTTGGTTATAACCGCTACTTAAAGCGGAACAAAACACTGGGTGGTCAGCCCTAGTCTTCCCCAGTGGCATCCCAAATCAGGAGGGCCCTCAGAGTCAATTCTACTAGTGGGCCAAAGATACCCGGATCCAAAACCTGTCCTGCATCAGCACTGCTTTCAAACTTACCCAGCAACTGATTAATATACAATAATAAATATCTATTATTAATAATATTTATTATTATATATTATTATTATTATATATTAATCACAGTTTTTCTTTAGGGATAATATTGGTGTATTATATACATTTTTTCTTTTGTTGTATTTGAGAGTGTAATAAGGATAGGATTCATAATACATTTAGATTGGTGGCAGCCTTGTATTATGAGGGTCATGTAGAGGAAAGAAGGTTATTGGGGTTAGCTTGGTTTTTTAATATGTCTTGTATGTTTTTTAATGGTGTTTGTTATCTTGTCTGTAATTTTTGAATAAATATCACTAGATTTTTTTCAATTGGTTGTGCTTTACCCTTTTTTTTAATCCCTGGGGAAATAATATTCCCTAGGCTTCAATTATTCATGAAATCTACAGTAGGTAGCCCATGGCCACTGGTTACCTGAAATACACGGTAACCAGTAGAGTTGCTTCCGCATTATGTTGTCTGGCTTTGGATGGCTGTAGGAATGCGCCCCCATGTGGCCTCCAGTGAGAATGACGTCAGGAATAGAATTCCAGTATCAGAATAGGCATCTGGGGTTTTTCATACATGAATGTTGCTGTACACAGAGAAAGAAGAAAGAAAGAAAGAAAGAAAAGGTGAAACATGATATTTACAATAAAATGCTTCTCAAACAAATGCAGATAAAGATACGAAAGAATATTTAAAGCCATGCACCAGTCCTTTTCTGTAGCTATGAATAGCTTAAACCGGACCTTCACCATGATTTAATGAAAAGCCCAAACTCTTAAAAAACGGTTCCCCAGCATCTAAAATTAATATATTTTAAGTTTTTAGTCACTTACTTATTATTCTTTCCCCCACTGGGCTGCAACTCTGTTCAGGAATTTAGGATACGGGCGCCGCCATCTTGACTCAGAAGCAGCACACTTACTGAGGAGAGGAGAGTGGGATAAGGTACAGGGGGGCGGGTTATAGCTGTGCTTTGCTCAGACAGAGCAGAGCTGGGGTCAGGGAAAGGTCAGCAGTCCCAGAATGCAGAGCAGCACAGTCAGGAGGCACTTCCTGTTTGCAGGCTGCCTGATAAGATGGCGGCTTCCATAAGCCGCCATCTTGGATGTTTAAAGGCTCATAACATGCAATAGATGCAGGTAGGATGATTTTTAATGTGAGCAATCTGTATGTACAGGGTGCGGGAAACATATAAGATAAGATAAGATAGACTCTTATTTAGAGTGAAGGTCCGCTTTAAGGAAAAATTGGAGCTGCTTTAAAGTGAATGGAAACCCATTTTGGGGTCCTCTACTCTAACCACCTCCCTCCAAGCCCAAGCAACTTGGGTGATGCTGCCGGCTCGGCACCTTTTGAGATCACCGATAGGCTGATCTCAAAAGGGCCGGGTGACGTGCAAGTGCTCGCTGGCCACATCCCCGGCCTTCACGTTGGGTGCGCCCACGAATTCAGAAAGGCTGGACGCAGGAGCGCGCACAGCTACAGGAAAACTGGGGGCGTGGTGCTGGTGATCGCATTGATGCGGGAGCCATTCAGTACCGGCACCCCGGGGGGCTCACACAGTGGGGTATCCTACTATAGGATGCCCCAGGGGCAGGCTACTGGCTGGACATGGAAACTTCTAGATTCCAGTGCCCGGCCACATGGGTTGCCATCCGCTTTAATGCTCCTGCTGTGTTTCCCCAAAAATAAGCCCTACTGCAAAAATAAGCCATAATGTGATTTTTTTTTTGTATAATCTGTTTTTATTTAAAACAAGCAAGCAGAAACATAACATGGGTAGAAGCCCCTGACACAGTACAGTATGGCAATCATGGCATACAAATCCAAAAAGCGCCTTAACAGAGTGATGATCAAAATCGCGAATGATCAGAAAATGATGATCAGAAATCATGAGAGACATCAAGGGCCCACAGGGCCCCCCCATAACTCCCAAGGCTCCATAAAGCTAGGCGCGTGCATGTATATTATAGAGCGGTAAGTGCCCCAACTGAACCGGACAGGGGCAGAGAGGAGAGAGACAGACAAGAATGGGGGTGTGAGGGGGAGAGGGTAGTTTACTCCAAATGATCCATTGACCAAGTCCACTAGCGTCACCTTTACGGTGCCGTTTCCCATAGTGTGATTTTTTTGCATTTTCACAAATGCTGACCAACACCCAGGGGGGATCGGCCCGGGAATCTATAGTATTCTATAGTATTCCCAGGCCGATCAGATCCCTCCCCGCGGGGCATCCGAAATCGGGATATCCCGCGGGGTGAAACCCCCCATAACTCCCAGAAACCTTACCTTAACCCCATTCCAACGGTGCATGTGCGGGCCGCGTCTCGCGCTTCCCCCTAGCAGGGCGCGCACCCGCGCCAGCCGTTTGTGAATGGCCGATGCGGGAGCGCTCCCTGTTAGAGGGAAGCGCGAGACGCGGCCTCCAGTGCACAGAGCCGCTGTGGCTGGACGCCGCTTGTACGTGCATACCACAGCGGCTCTGAGCGCTCTGATTGGACGAGCGCCCGCGTAGGAGCGTGGTGAGGTGAGTGTTTCCAGGCGTTCTGGGGGGTTTCACACAGCGGGGCACCCCCGAAGTGGACCAAAACCCAGGATAGTGAAAATCCTGGGTGTTGGTCCACTTTAAGATATAAGTCCTACCCCCAAAACTAAGCCCTAGTTACAGAGGGACACGGGTGGCTGGGCTGCTGCTGCCCCCCTCTCCTCATCAGGGACACTTGGTTTGGAGGGATGGCTATCAGTCCCTCTATCTATCTAGCTCTCTGTCTGTCTATCTATCTATCTATCTAACCATTTGTTGTTTATGGAAAAAAAATAAGATATTCCCTGAAAATAAGTCCTACCTCCTTCTTCGGAGCAAAAAATTAATTTTAGGGGTATTTTTAGGGATACAGGGTATTGCTGTCTGTGATTCCAGTGCCGGCTCCTCCTGTTTGGTCACTAGAGAAAAAAAAAATCAAAAAACACCCCACCCAGTCAGTCAGTCAGTGATTGGCCAACCACCGCTGTCCATTGGTGTTCCTGGACTTCAACCATGTGCAGACTGCAAGCGGCTCCCGGCACCAAACATACTCAGTGTACATTAGGCTCCTGACACTAAACATATACAGCGTTCATGAGGTTTCCAACATTTGTAGGGTGCTGAAAAAAGGACTTTAGTCCATCCAGTTCACCCTGTTACCTATATATGGGGGCAGCCAAGAACCAGGCCCTGGAGTCTTTCAGGGTTTTATTCAGATGAACATCCCCCAAACAGAGGACCAGACCCTATCTAAAAGACTTCAGTGTCAGCCACTTCCCTGTCCCTGGGGCATCCCAATTTGGCCCAGCAGACATTGAAATCTGCCAATCCAACGAGTTATGGTCCATTTTGCCATCTGCAACTAGATTGAAAGTTACTTAAAGTGGACCAACACCCAGGATTTTGACTATCCTGGGTGTTGGTCCACTTAGGTGGGGCACCCCGATTGGGGGTGCCCCGCTGTGTGAAACCCCCCCGATCGCCGCAAAAACTCACCTCTCCCCGCTCCCACGTGACCTCGTCCGGCCAATGACAGCGCTCAGAGCCGCTCTGGTATGCGCGTCCAAAGCCGCTTGGACGCGCATACCAGAGCGCTGTCATTGGCTGCGTCTCTCGCTTCCCTCTAACAGGGAGGGCGCCTGCGCCGGCCATTCACAAAACGGCCGGCGCGGGAGCGCGCCCTGCTAGAGGGAAGCGAGAGACGCAGCCGCGTCTCGCGCATGCGCCGTTGGATCGCCGGTAAGGTAAGGATTGTGGGCCTCCGGGGGGGTTCCTCCCCGCGGGACATCCCGATTTCGGATGCCCCGCGGGGAGGGATCTGATCGGTCCGGGAATCTTATAGAGTCCCGGGCCGATCCCCCCTGGGTGTTGGTCCACTTTAACTGGTTGTGTTGTGCAGAAAGACCCAACTTATAATTAATGAAAAATATGAGATGACAGTAGACTTTAAAAGGACCCAAACCATAACCCTTTCCATTTTTGGAGATGGTTTTGAGATAGCAAGGGTTAAAAGACAACAAAACCCTTGGTGTCTAAAAGGCCGACAAACCTGGAATAGTTAAAACCCTGGGTTTTGTTCCGCTTTAAGGAGACCCTTAAAGTGATCCTATACCCAGAAAGGAAGTTTATGTCTTAACTTTTTACTAAAGTGTTTGCCCAATATTCATAAAAACATGAGCTGGATGCAGTTTGATGTTCAAATGGTGGCCGCATGGCTCCCTGGCTGTGCAGTAACGCTACCCTGGTGCTTTCCAGCACTGATACATTCAGCTACACACAGCAATAAATCTGAATAAACTGCCATATAATACAATATATGTATATATGTATATACAGCCCTAGAGCTGTATATACATATATTGAATATCGGGACTGAGGTGACAACAGTCTGGAGGCTTGGAGCGAGAGACTACATATAAAAAATATATATTTCTAGTATATTAAGCGCGGTTTTTTAGAACTTTTTAAGTTTCATTTGCTGTTATGCCATATAACACAGCTCATGCTGGAGAGCACCAGGGGTGATGCTGAACCAGGTCATGAACTGAGGAGCTTCAGGGTATAAAAATGGGTTCTTTGTGGTGGACACTTGGTTACTGATGTGATGGGTAAGTACAGCTAAAAACAGTACGGTTAAAGTGTACCAAAACCCAGGATTTTAACAATTCTGGGTTCTCGTTCTTGCCCCTGCGGCACCCGATCGGGGATGCTCCGCTGTATGAAACCCCCCAGATCAGCCAATCTCACTCACTCTTCCCCAGTCCTACGGTGCATGTGCAGCCTCTCGTCCAGTCAGCGCGCTCAGATCCGTTCCTGCCCCTTTGTCCAAGAGCTTGTCTAAAGCGAGCGAGCTGGCGGCTGCATGCCCCGCTACCATTTTACAGGGAGCGTGCCCGCACTGGCCATTCAGCGCAGGCGTGCACCCGGCTAAAGGGATAGCACATGCGCTGTTGGACTGTGAAAGAAGGTGGATTTCCGAGTTTTACATAGAGGGGCATCTCCGATCAGGGTGCCCCAGGGTGAGTGAGAATGCCTGCCCTGGAGTCTCACAGACTCCAGGGTGGGTTTTGGTACACTTTAAAAAGGATTAGAATCCAGGGTAGGCCCTGATAGTCATAGGGCCTTATTTATCAAGGGCTAGCGCCAGGTAGTGTCTGACGAGCGCCAGGTACCGCCAGCTAACGGCGGCTACCGACTCAAGTACGCCCGGCGGAGGTCACAATGACGCATTTATCACGCTAAATGAGGCTAGCGCCGGCGAGAGCGTCAGCTAGCGCGGGATTCATCATGTAGCCGACTGCAACGAACAGCGCCGCTACTAATCCCATCACAGCGCCAGGTATGACCTGTCGCTCCCTGGCGCTCTCCAATGCATTTCAATGGAGCAATCTTTAAATATTCATAATTGATTTTATGTTTTTTTTTTAACTGTCAAAAATTCTGTGACCACTACGGCAATGTTAGATATTTTTTTTAAGGTAAAAAAAAAATATATATATGTGCAGAATTGATATTACAGGTCTGATATTAATGTATTCATATTACAAAATGTTTAGAAAAACTTGTATAATTTTTACATTAAAAAAAAATGGTTGTTTGGGGGTTAAAAACTACTTTACACACATCGCCGCCAGCGCTCTGGGGTTTAAACAAGGAATTCACAGCGCAAGAAATTTATGAGCGTGATTTGTTAATGAATCTGTAGCAAGCCGTTCGCTCTGGCCATTCGCTGTCAGGCGCACCCATACAACGCAGAACCTGTGAAACATCGACCCCTAACCCCGTATTCAACATTACCGCACACCGACTGAGTCGCTGTCAACAAGTAAACCCCGGCCAAGCACAGCGAATACTAGCTGGCGCTGTGAAAATCACGCTACTGGCGCTCATCTGTCGCTACCTGGCGCTATTAATGAATCGGCCTCATAGTGACCTTAACAAATAATAGATAAAAAGCAGGACTTGTTCATTATGAAGAACTCAATACAGGCATGACCAAGTGGTGCACTCATTTTCCGGAGTTGGATATTGCCAAATTGCTCAAAATGTACAACTACTCCTGGACAACTTTGCAGGCATCCTCTTATAGAGAAATGCTGCTCAGGTTGTACCATTATAACTATGTATCACCAGCACGATCAGTGCAGATGAAACTGTCTGACTCCGACCACTGCAAAAAGTGTGGGAAGGAGGGAGCAGATTTGTACCACTGTCTGTGGGAATGTCCGGTAATCAATCAATTTTGGAGGAAAGTGCACAGATACATGATTACAAAGCTGACAAGCTACTTACCCCTTACTCCAAGGTGGGCAATATTTGGCTCCATAGACACCAATACCCAGAGGATAGACAAAGGAACTAGAAAATGAATCCTACTGATAGCCACAGTAGCAAAGAAGGTTATTCTTCAGGGATGGATAGGAAGTGATTCGCCCTCATTCCAACACTTTATGGAAAAATTGCAACAGCTCTTTAAATTCGAATGGGCTGAGGCAACCTTAGATAAAGAAAAGAAAACGCCCAAATTCTTCAATACATGGGAAAGCTTTATTGACACTTTAAACATAGAAACCAAACAAAAATTATATCAGACATTTTGAGACACCACTTGGTACTTGACAAGAATGGTGGAGGGAGACGATCCAATTGACCTTGAAAGAGAGGATGTAGGCGGGATGCGCGGCCCCCACCTTGAGCAGCAAGACCGTGTGTAAAAGATGTTTTTTTGATCAAACAATGGTGACTAGGATCAGATGTTCTGATGTTGGATACCTGGATCTGACATACAATGATATTGGAAAAAATGTTGTCTATTCTTATGCAATGTCATGCTTGTACCTCTTTTATTATGCTGTAATTTCTTGAGAAGATCAAACGATGTACCTTATATGTTGGAAGACTGTTAAAAACTCAAATAAAAAGAATTTGAAAAAAAAAAAAAGCAGGACTTGGGTGTCATTGCATCATAAATCCACATGATGGCGATGTTGCTTAAGGAATGAGACAAGTTAATTTTAAATAGTCTAGTATGCCCCTTTAGTTAGGTAAATAGAGACTAAGCCAGATGGCATTAGCCACATTGCCTGCTCTGCCATTGGTTGGAGGTAGGTACATAGTTGGCGGTAGCAACATTTAGGTTATATAAGGAACTTAGAGGCAAGTATTACCGGATTGTATTCAAGGCCCATGCACATAAATATTATGCCAGACTGTATTGCCTGTGTGCATTTGGGGTGCCCCAAATAAGATTTAGATAGGTCATATACGTTCCGAAATTTCAGGGTGGGAAAGAGGGACAATTTTTAAATTAAGCCACACCCCATGCCAAATTTCCTGCCCATTGGCAATGGGATCATCAGAGAGGAGCAGGAGGGAGAGAGGGATGGTTAGGAAGGAGGAATGAATGGTGGGTTGAGCTGGGGGAGGCACGAGGGAGGGAGGGATGAATGGATATATGGCTAGAGCTAGGAGGCATGAATGGCTGGGCAGAACTGAGGTGGGAGAGATGGATGGGATGAGCTGGGAGGAGAGGGAAGATGGATGGGAGGTCTCAGGAGGAGCAGGACAGGAGGATGGCTAGAGCTGTGAAAAGTGGAGAGATGGACATAACTGAGGGGAGAGGGATGGATGGGAGGAGAGGGGTCGGTATAGATGGATGGGAGGTGCTGGGAGCAGGATGGATGGCTAAAACTAGGAGGAGCAGATTGATAGGCAGAACTGAGGGCTGAGGGATAGGAGGAATGAATGGATAGGAAGTCCCAGGAAGAGCAGGATGGATGGATGGCTAGAGCCATGATGAGCAGATAGATGGGCAGAACTCAGGGGAGAGGGATGGATGGGATGGGCTAGTGAGAGGGGTAAGTATAGAGGGATGGGAGGAGCAGGATTGATGGAGCTGTGAGGAGCGGATAGATGGACATAACTGTGGGGAGAGGGATGAATGGGATGAGCTGGTGCTGGGAGGAGAGAGGTCGGTATAGATGGATGGGAGGTGCTGGGAGGAGTAGGATGGATGGCTAAAACTATGAGGAGCAGACTGATAGGCTTAACTGAGGAATAGATAGGAGGGATGAATAGATGGGAGGTCACTGGAGGAGCAGGATGGATGGATGGCTAGAGCTATGAAGAGCGGATAGATGAGCAGAACTGAGGGGAGATGGATGGATGGGATGAGCTGGGAGGAGAGGGGTTGGTATAGATAGATGGGAGGTGCTGGGAAAACAGGACGGATGGCTATAACTAAAAGGAGCAGATTGATAGAAGGGGTGAATGGATGGAAGGTCCCGGGAGGAGCAGGATGGGTGGATGGCTAGAGCTATGAGGAGCGGATAGATGGGCAGAACTGAGGGGCGAGGGATCGGTATAGATAAGATCTGGGCATTGTAAGGCCCCAGGGCCACATACGGCCCTTTGATTGGCTCTGACCGGCCCGCGACCAGCGTTCCCTGTAAGGTGCGTGGCTGCACGCTGTCGCCGCCCCCGCCACTCAGTCACGCCCACTGTCTATGCAGTCTTGCCAGAAAAGATAGTGCCGGGTTTGAACAGCACATTTGCCCCTCTGTAGTGAGTGTAATGTAGCGGGGGCGTGTGTGGATTAGAGCCTGCTGTCCTATTGGACAGCTCCCTCCTGCAGGTTTGGCTGTGGGCGGAGTTTCCCTGTACTGTGTGGCATGTGTCAGTCGCTGCGGAGCTGACGCCGGAGATGGAGGTACGTCAGCCACTTGTCTGTGCCTCGCGTCGCAAGCTGCTGGCACTTGTGGTCCACACCAAATGTGTTACATGCCGTACGCAGCTCCTGATGGTGCACTGGCTCTCGTAGTCCATTTCTGGCCAGACCAATGCCTTTGCTGCAAGGTGGGAAGGGTTTCACACAGCCTTTTATCCAAGGCCGGCCACTGTTCTCCCTTCCCCCCGGGCATCCCAGATCGGGATGCTCCACTTTTTGAAGCCCTTTTTACTCAGTAGCAACGTAAATAAAGGCGGACTCCTTCTCTGAAAGCAAAACAAAACCCAGAGTGGCCACTGGTCTTCCCCCTGGGTATCCCAGATCAGGATGCCCCACTGTGCGAAACCCTTGTTACTTAGTAGCAACCTGACAAATGGTGGACTCCCCCTTAAAGTGGAAATGAACCCAGAGCGGCCACTGGTCTTCCACCTGGGCATCCCAGGTCGGGGCTTTTTTCCACTTTAAAGTGGACCAACACCTTCCTTGATCGGCCTGGGAATCTATAAGATTTCCAGGCGGATCCGATCCCTCCCTGAGGGGCATCCAAAATCGGGATGCCCCGTTGTGTGAAAGTCCCCAGGACGTCCGCTAACCCTACCTTACTCCCGGTCCAACGGTGCATGCGCATGCTTCTCTCTAGCAGGTCGGGTGCCCGCGCCAGCTATTTGTGAATGGCCGGCGCAGGCGCACTCCCTGATAGAGTAAAGCACGAGATGCGGCCGCCAGCGTCCTCGGAGCCGCTGTGGTTTGAAGCCACTTGGACGCGCATACCACAGCGGCTCCGGGCACGCTGATTGGACAAGCGGTCGCGCATGCGCCGTAGGAGCAGGGTGGGGTGAGTTTTATCTTGGAGGGGGGCGTTCTGGGGGGTTTCACGCAGCGGGGCACCCTGTGGAAGTGGACCAAAACCCAGGAGAGTGAAAATCCTGGGTGTTGGTCCACTTTAAGGGAGGGAGTCCGCCATTTTTCATGGATGGGAAGGATGAATGGATGGGAGGTCCCGGGAGGAGCAGGATGGATGGATGGATGGCTAGAGCTACGAGGAGCAGATAGATGGGCAGAACTGAGGGGAGAGGAATGGATGGGATCATTTGGGAGGAGTGGATGGATGGGAGGAGCAGGATAGAGGGATGGATGACTGGAACTAGGAGCAGATGGATAGGCAGAATTAAGGGCTTGAAAAATAGGATGAATGGATGGGATGAGCTGGATGGAGAGGGGGGAGGGTTGAATGGATGGGAGGAGCAGAATGGAGGGATGGCTAGAGCTATGAGGAGCATATACATGGGCAGAACTGAGGGAAGAGGAATTAATGGGATGAGCTGGGAGGAGAGGGCGAGGTGGAACTGATGGGAGGAGCTGGATGGCTAGAACTAGAAGCAGATGGATAGGCAGCAATGAGGGCTGGAAAAATAAGAGGAATGGATGGGATGAGCTGGATGGGAGGGGCAGAATGGAGGGATAGCTAGAGCCATGAGGAGCGTATAGATGGGCAGAACTGAGGGAAGAGGAATGGATGGGATGATCTGGAAGGAGCGGGGGATGGACGGGTGGATAGAGCAAGGAAGAGTGGATGGATGGGCAGGACTATCACAGTGTTTTTAGTTTGCATGTACTGTTACATTTATGCTGTAACTTTTGGGATGCCCCAAAACACAAAATCATGGAATACTTACCCTCAAAGCAGCTCCAACTTTGAATAGGCAAATTAATGAAGACAAAGAGGTACAAATGAGAACGAGGGACAGGGGGACATAGACAGACCCTCCAAAAGAGGGACAATTGGGAGGAATGGGTTCAGGTTTTGATGAAGAAGGGATGGATGGGAGGAGAGGGGTCGGTATAGATGGATGGGAGGTGCTGGGAGCAGAACTGATAGGCAGAACTGAGGGGTGAGGGATAGGAGGAATGAATGGATAGGAGGTCCCAGGAGGAGCAGGATGGGTGGATGGCTAGAGCCATGAGGAGCAGATAGATGGACAGGGGAGAGGGATGGATAGGATGGGCTGGGAGGAGAGGGGTAAGTATAGAGGGATGGGAGGAGCAGGATTGATGGAGCTGTGAGGAGCAGTTAGATGGACATAACTGTAGGGAGAGGGATGAATGGGATGAGCTGGTGCTGGGAGGAGAGAGGTCGGTATAGATGGATGGGAGGTGCTGGGAGGAGTAGGATGGATGGCTAAAACTATGAGGAGCAGACTGATAGGCTTAACTGAGGAATAGATAGGAGGGATGAATAGATGGGAGGTCACTGGAGGAGCAGGATGGATGGATGGCTAGAGCTATGAAGAGCGGATAGATGAGCAGAACTGAGGGGAGATGGATGGATGGGATGAGCTGGAAGGAGAGGGGTTGGTATAGATAGATGGGAGGTGCTGGGAGAAACAGGATGGCTATAACTAAAAGGAGCAGATTGATAGAAGGGGTGAATGGATGGAAGGTCCCGGGAGGAGCAGGATGGGTGGATGGCTAGAGCTATGAGGAGCGGATAGATGGGCAGAACTGAGGGGCGAGGGATCGGTATAGATAAGATCTGGGCATTGTAAGGCCCCAGGGCCACATACGGCCCTTTGATTGGCTCTGACCGGCCCGCGACCAGCGTTCCCTGTAAGGTGCGTGGCTGCACGCTGTCGCCGCCCCCGCCACTCAGTCACGCCCACTGTCTATGCAGTCTTGCCAGAAAAGATAGTGCCGGGTTTGAACAGCACATTTGCCCCTCTGTAGTGAGTGTAATGTAGCGGGGGCGTGTGTGGATTAGAGCCTGCTGTCCTATTGGACAGCTCCCTCCTGCAGGTTTGGCTGTGGGCGGAGTTTCTCTTCCCACCCTTGGCCTGTACTGTGTGGCACGTGTCAGTCGCTGCGGAGCTGACGCCGGAGATGGAGGTACTTCAGCCACTTGTCTGTGCCTCGCGTCGCAGGCTGCTGGCACTTGTAGTCCACACCAAATGTGTTACATGCCGTACGCAGCTCCTGATGGTGCACTGGCTCTCGTAGTCCATTTCTGGCCAGACCAATGCCTTTGCTGCAAGGTGGGAAGGGTTTCACACAGCCTTTTATCCAAGGCCGGCCACTGTTCTCCCTTCCCCCCGGGCATCCCAGATCGGGATGCTCCACTTTTTGAAGCCCTTTTTACTCAGTAGCAACGTAAATAAAGGCGGACTCCTTCTCTGAAAGCAAAACAAAACCCAGAGTGGCCACTGGTCTTCCCCCTGGGTATCCCAGATCAGGATGCCCCACTGTGTGAAACCCTTGTTACTTAGTAGCAACCTGACAGATGGTGGACTCCCCCTTAAAGTGGAAATGAACCCAGAGCGGCCACTGGTCTTCCACCTGGGCATCCCAGATCGGGGCTTTTTTCCGCTTTAAAGTGGACCAACACCCTCCTTGATCGGCCTGGGAATCTATAAGATTTCCAGGCCGATCCGATCCCTCCCTGCGGGGCATCCAAAATCGGGATGCCCCGTTGTGTGAAACTCCCCAGGACGCCCGCTAACCCTACCTTACTCCCGGTCCAACGGTGCATGCGCATGCTTCTCTCTAGCAGGTCGGGTGCCCGCGCCAGCCATTTGTGAATGGCCGGCGCAGGTGCACTCCCTGATAGAGTAAAGCACGAGATGCGGCCGCCAGCGTCCTCGGAGCCGCTGTGGTTTGAAGCCACTTGGACGCGCATACCACAGCGGCTCCGGGTGCGCTGATTGGACAAGCGGCCGCGCATGCGCCGTAGGAGCAGGGTGGGGTGAGTTTTATCTTGGAGGGGGGCGTTCTGGGGGGTTTCACGCAGCGGGGCACCCTGTGGAAGTGGACCAAAACCCAGGATAGTGAAAATCCTGGGTGTTGGTCCACTTTAAGGGAGGGAGTCCGCCATTTTTCATGGATGGGAAGGATGAATGGATGGGAGGTCCCGGGAGGAGCAGGATGGATGGATGGATGGCTAGAGCTACGAGGAGCAGATAGATGGGCAGAACTGAGGGGAGAGGAATGGATGGGATCATTTGGGAGGAGTGGATGGACGGGAGGAGCAGGATAGAGGGATGGATGACTGGAACTAGGAGGAGCAGATGGATAGGCAGAATTAAGGGCTTGAAAAATAGGATGAATGGATGGGATGAGCTGGATGGAGAGGGGGGAGGGTTGAATGGATGGGAGGAGCAGAATGGAGGGATGGCTAGAGCTATGAGGAGCATATACATGGGCAGAACTGAGGGAAGAGGAATTAATGGGATGAGCTGGGAGGAGAGGGCGAGGTGGAACTGATGGGAGGAGCTGGATGGCTAGAACTAGGAGAAGCAGATGGATACGCAGCAATGAGGGCTGGAAAAATAGGAGGAATGGATGGGATGAGCTGGATGGGAGGGGCAGAATGGAGGGATAGCTAGAGCCATGAGGAGCGTATAGATGGGCAGAACTGAGGGAAGAGGAATGGATGGGATGATCTGGAAGGAGCGGGGGATGGACGGGTGGATAGAGCAAGTAAGAGTGGATGGATGGGCAGGACTATCACAGTGTTTTTAGTTTGCATGTACTGTTACATTTATGCTGTAACTTTTGGGATGCCCCAAAACACAAAATCATGGAATACTTACCCTCAAAGCCGCTCCAACTTTGAATAGGCAAATTAATGAAGACAAAGAGGTACAAATGAGAACGAGGGACAGGGGGGCATAGACAGACACTCCAAAAGAGGGACAATTGGGAGGAATGGGTTCAGGTTTTGATGAAGAAGGCCCTCGAAGGGGGCGATGGGACCAGGGGCCCACCGGGGGATTTCCTAGTGACCCTGTTGGACAGTCTGAGCCTGAATGCGCCATCATACAGGACACCCATTAGGCTGGGCCCCATCTCATGTTCTGTCTGGGTGGCAGCCATAGACCTGTCACATCCATTTACCTAATAACAAACTATTCTGCTCAAAGTGACTTTCAACCACGTGACTCCGTGTTGTAAACAAAGGGGGTGGAGCAAGACACGTTCCCATAGCGACCAGTAACTTTACCAAGTTCATTTTCTCAGCTACGAGTCGCTTTCCCCACCTCTCCTGGCCCCCAATGTTACGTCTGACCGCAATTATCACTCTACCCTCTGCCCGCTCTCTCACTTCCGGGTCCAGAAAAAAAAAGGGGGGACAGATCAGCGCCCTCCAATCACAAGTGCGAATCCAATTCACGCCGTCGCGCAGCTACCAATCCAGTGCGAGCTGACGGAGGCGGGATCAGTGAGAGAGACAGCAAGGTTGTCTGTGGCCAGTAATGCTGGGTTTGCTTTCAGCGTGCGGGCTGGCCAGGAGTGGATGTGAGTGATCGCCACTGTCATGGCTGACAGGTCGGGGCAGCAGGCGGGGGAGGGGGCAGATACGGGTGGGGGTAGAAGGGGCAACGCTCTCATCTGACGTCATAAGCATTCAGTGTATTGTGAGCAAGAGAAGCTGTCATAGAGAGGCAGCTGGAATCCTTTACCTGGCTGTCATTGTCTCTGCTGTAGCTGTCATGACGCTGAGAGACTTACCTGCACCAGCTGTGTGCTAGTCACTCTGCAGGATCAGCATGGCAACCAGGCCACTAGACAAAATGGGGACCCAGCACAATGCCCTCGCTGCATAACAACAGCTAGATGTTGGCTTGGCCATCACTAATAGGTCCTAGTGAACTCTCTCCCTTCTGCTGGGCATCCTCAGCAGCACAGGATGACTCCTCAATGCCGGGGGTGGGCTTATTAAAGCGGACCTTCGCTCTGAATAAGAGCCTATCTTATATGTTTCCCACATCCTGTACATACAGATTGCTCACATTAAAAATCATCCTACCTGCATCTACTGCTTTTTCTAAGCCTTTAAATATCCAAGATGGCAGCTCATGGAACATCAGGCAGCCTGCAAACAGGAAGTGCCTTCTGACTGTGCTGCTCTGCATTCTGGGATTGCTGACCTTTTCCTGACCCCTCTGCTCTGCTCTGTCTGAGTAAAGCACAGCTATAACCTGCCCCCCCTGTACTTTATCCCACTCTCCTCAGTAAGTGTGAAGCTTCTGAGGCAAGTATCCTAAAGTCCTGAACAGAGTTGCAGCCCAGTGGGGGAAAGAATAATAAGTGACTAAAAACTTAAAATATATTAATTTTAAATGCTTGGGAATCGTTTTATAAGGGTTGGGGCTTTTCAATAATTATGGGTCCCTATGCAAAGTTGTGCCCGGGGGCCCTAATCAAAGACACATTTTGTATAGCACAATACAAAATTAAAGTGGACCAAAACCCAGGATTTTGACTATACTGGGTTTTGGTCCTTGCCCCCAGGGCACCCTGATCAGGTCCAGCACCAGCAGGTTCTGACCCAGTGGCAGCGCACAGCCTAATGGGGGCCCTGGCCCAGCAGCAGCAGACGCTGATCCCAAGGTAGCACACAGCCGGTATCAGGGCCCTGGTCAAGCAGTAGCAGGTTCCGACGGCACGCAGTCAACCCTACTGTCCACACTGGCATAAATTTAAAATACTACTTTTGCGGGGGGCCTTGCTTAGAGATTCCCGGGCAGATTGGTGCTGGTTTTGGTCCACTTTAACGCACCTTGTCAATGTAGCTGTAGCCTGCCCATGCGTTGTGGGAGCGCTAGCAAACCCAGAGGGTTTCACACAGAGGGGCATCCTGGCATGGTATAGGGAATTGCCCATATTGCTGCCATTTTCTACACCCTGTGGCATCTGTAACTAGGATGCCTCATTGTGTGAAACTCCTTTAAAGCGGAACCAAAAGATTCCAGGACCAGCCACTGGCTTTACCCCGGGGCATCCCAAATCTTCCTGCTGTGTGAAAGCCCCCAGGGTGCCGGTATGCATGCTGTGAGAGCCACCTGCAGTGCCTACGTCATTCGGCAGGCTGCTCTCATTGTTTTCAATGTTCGGGATGCACCGGGGGAGAGAGAGGGACCCTCAGCCTATCATAGACTCCAGGGTGGGTTTTGGTCCACTTTAAAGTGGACTAACACCCTGCTGGATCGGCCCAGAAATCTATAAGATTCCCAGGCCGATCCGATCCCTCCCTGCGGGGCATCCAAAATCGTGATGCCCCGCTCTGTGAAACCCCCCAGGTTGCCCACAAACCTTACCTGAATCCCGATCCAAAGGCGCATGCACGGGCCGCGGCCGCATCTCACGCTTCTTTCTAGCAGGACGCGCTACCTGTTAGAGGGAAGCGCGCGATGCGGCCGCCAGCGTGCTTGGAGCCGCTGTGGTTTGACGCGCATACCACAGCGGCTCCAAGCACGCTGATTGGCCGAGCGCCCGCGCATTCGCCATAGGAGTTGGGTGAGGTGGATTTTATTCGGAAATCTGGGGGTTTCACATAGCGGGACACCCCCGATCAGGGTGCCCCGGGGAAGTGGACCAAAATCCTGGGTGTTGGTCCACTTTAATGCCTGACATACAGCTCCAAAATCCTGGGTGTTGGTCCACTTTAATGCCTGACATACAGCTCTATTTAGACACAGAGCTTGGCAACAAGGAGAGAGAGCAGCCACATATCCCCAGTTTCTCTTTATATTTGGGCAGCCTATCTGAATGTCTGGGTGCAGGAGTGTGCCTGAGCCCAGAGATGCGTCTGCCATTGTTTAAATAGTTAAGGAAGCTGTTGGAAAAGGTAATTTTCCTTTGGTTTCACACATGGGTGTATCCCAATTTGGGATTCCCCATGGGAAAGCCAATCTAAAAGACTTCAAGCCCGACCACTCTGGGTTTTGTTACACTTTAATGAGCCATGGGATGTGAAGGAGCGAGTGCCAGCTGTTTGTATCGTTTGATATGAAGCCTTATATGTAGTTGTGGCACCCTGTGGCCCACTGTTTGTAGCATGTCAGCATTTCTGCATGAGCATGAGGCTTCTGTGTGCCTTTACAAGATTTAAATATATATTTTATTTAAAGCTGTTGTAGAACTGCAGGGACCAGCAGCCCCTTTTATCCAGACCCTGTACCTATGGCAGCTGGGATGAGGGGATGGGGAAAGAAGAAGGATTTTCATGGTATGGATGATGATGATGATGAGGGAAAGCTTGTCCTAGGGGCATCCCGATTTGGCATGACCAATATGTGAAACCCCCTGGAATTGCAATTTCCTCAACTCCATTCCTCTGGCGCATGCCTGCATTGTGCACTTGCTTTACCAGGCAGACCTGAATGCTGAATGGCCAGTGGGGCCATGCATGCGCTGTGGGAGAAAGGATTGAGGCGAGTTACTGTGAGAACCGTGGGATTTTATACACACCCTAATACTGGAATCAACTGTAAACCTGTGGTGGGGGGGCGTGAAAAAGCTGGGTTTTATTATGCTTTAAAGTGGACCAACACCCAGGATTTTCACTATCCTGGGTTTTGGTCCACTTCCGCAGGGCACCCCGATCGCTGTGTGAAACCCCCCAGAAAGCCCCAAAAAACTCACTTCACCCTGCTCCTACGGCACATGCGCGAACGCTCCGCCAATCAGCGCGGACGGACAAGCTGGAATATGGACCGGACAAGAAGAGTGCGCCCGCCGCCACCTCTCGCGCTTCCCTCTAACAGGGAGCGCACCTGCGCGGCCATTCACAAACGGCCGGCGCGGGTGCGCTCCCTGCTAGAGGGAAGCGCGAGAGGCGGCGGCGGCCCACGCATGCGCCGTTGGAACGAGGAAAAGGTAGGATTTTTGGGGGTCCTGGGGGGTTTCACACAGCGGGGCACCCCCGATCGGGGTGCCCCGCGGGCAGGGAGCTGATCAGCAGTGGGTGTTGGTCCACTTTAAAGAGGACCAAAAGCTCTACCACCCGGCCCTAGAGTATAAAAGACTATATGGGAAGATAAATGCTTGCCATAGGGGCATCCCGCAGTGTGAAACCTCCCAGCACCTCCGTATACTCGCCTTGATCCAGGATTCTATGATACAAATCCAAATGGTTATGGCCAATAACAACACACATACATTAAGTGTCTGCAGGACGGCAACACATATATCAATGTGCAAGCCTGGCTGGTGAACTCCACTAGCTGCTGGTGATCACCATAGGGTTAGGTGAGTTGAATAATGGCACCATGGAACCGGATTCCATCACTGGTATGCGGAGCAGGGCATCCAGCAATCGGATGCCGCCCACTGCTTTAATTAAGAAAACAATTCCCATTTGTCCGTGTTCTTCTAAAGCAAAAGTCATAATAGACTTCCTGTGCTGAACATGTAGTTCTAGAAGTTCTAGATGGAGCCGGGATGCCCCTTAGGAATCCTTCTAATAATCCAAAACTCATAAATCAATCATCCTTTTTGTAGGGGGCATACCGAATTAGGATGCCCCTGCTGTGGGAAATCCCCAGTTTTGCCAAATATACTCACCCCATGACACATGTGCGGGCTGTCGTCCAATCCGCATTTTATGCTGTGCATATGAATAAACCGGCACAGAGCACTGGGAGCAGCCGCTCCCCTCCAGCTGTGTGCGCCCACACTGGCCATTCAGAAAGACCTGACACGGGAGTGTGCATCAGCCAGGGGACCGACTATTGGGCTTACCATGTGTGCTGAGGGCATTGGATAAAGTGAAGGAGTCGGTGCCAGGAACTTTCATTTGGGTGCTGGGACATGTTTCTGTTGAGAAATAAGTATTGGGGCCATATAGGTGTTTTTTTTTACTTTAATAGAACATTTTTACTTGCCACATTCATTTACTTATTATTTTAATCCATGTTTTAATTTTCTGTTTTGTAGAGCAAGGCTCATTAACCGAGTGGGGGGCCCTGGGAGCGTACCCCTATGTGGCATCTCTGATTGGAGGGGCCCGAAGCGCCCTCCCCTCCATCCTTCAGGCTTGGGGACGTCATGCTCATTACCCTCTGCTACGTGTACCTGTGGCTGCGCTGCCGCTCATCCTATGCGTTACTTATCCGGAGCTGCGTGCACCAATTCCATAGGAGCAGCTCCTTCACTTTTTACACCCGCCTCCAGGAGCAGGGGAGAAAGACCCGTAGTGGAGACCAAAGTTCTGGGGAGGAGAAGTTCTGCCTGCAGGTGGGAAGCAAAGCCTTCCTCATTGACAGTACCCAGGTATTACTCTTTATCACTTTACCAAACTTTCCTCTGGGGCGGAGCACTCTCTCTTCCTCTGGGGCGGAGCACTCTCTCTTCCTCTGGGGCGGAGCACTCTCTCTTCCTCTGGGGCGGAGCACTCTCTCTTCCTCTGGGGCGGAGCACTCTCTCTTCCTCTGGGGCGGAGCACTCTCTCTTCCTCTGGGGCGGAGCACTCTCTCTTCCTCTGGGGCGGAGCACTCTCTCTTCCTCTGGGGCGGGACACTCTCTCTTCCTCTGGGGCGGGGCACTCTCTCTTCCTCCCTCTGGGGCGGGGCACTCTCTCTTCCTCCCTCTGGGGCGGGGCACTCTCTCTTCCTCCCTCTGGGGCGGGGCACTCTCTCTTCCTCCCTCTGGGGCGGGGCACTCTCTCTTTTTCCCTCTGGGGCGGGGCACTCTCTCTTTTTCCCTCTGGGGCGGGGCACTCTCTCTTTTTCCCTCTGGGGCGGGGCACTCTCTCTTTTTCCCTCTGGGGCGGGGCACTCTCTCTTTTTCCCTCTGGGGCGGGGCACTCTCTCTTTTTCCCTCTGGGGCGGGGCACTCTCTTTTTTTTCCCTCTGGGGCGGGGCACTCTATTTTTTTTCCCCTCTGGGGCGGGGCACTCTATTTTTTTTCCCCTCTGGGGCGGGGCACTCTATTTTTTTTCCCCTCTGGGGCGGGGCACTCTCTCTTTTTTCCTCTGGGGCGGGGCACTCTCTCTTTTTCCCTCTGGGGCGGGGCACTCTCTTTTTTTTCCCTCTGGGGCGGGGCACTCTATTTTTTTTCCCCTCTGGGGCGGGGCACTCTATTTTTTTTCCCCTCTGGGGCGGGGCACTCTATTTTTTTTCCCCTCTGGGGCGGGGCACTCTCTCTTTTTCCCTCTGGGGCGGGGCACTCTATTTTTTTTCCCCTCTGGGGCGGGGCACTCTATTTTTTTTCCCCTCTGGGGCGGGGCACTCTCTCTTTTTTCCTCTGGGGCGGGGCACTCTCTCTTTTTCCCTCTGGGGCGGGGCACTCTCTTTTTTTTCCCTCTGGGGCGGGGCACTCTCTTTTTTTCCCTCTGGGGCGGGGCACTCTCTTTTTTTTCCCTCTGGGGCGGGGCACTCTCTTTTTTTTCCTCTGGGGCGGGGCACTCTCTCTTTTTTCCTATGGGGCGGGGCACTCTCTTTTTTTTCCCTCTGGGGCGGGGCACTCTCTTTTTTTTCCCTCTGGGGCGGGGCACTCTCTTTTTTTTTCCCTCTGGGGCGGGGCACTCTCTTTTTTTTCCCTCTGGGGCGGGGCACTCTCTTTTTTTTTCCCTCTGGGGCGGGGCACTCTCTTTTTTTCCCTCTGGGGCGGGGCACTCTCTTTTTTTTTCCCTCTGGGGCGGGGCACTCTATTTTTTTCCTCTGGGGCGGGGCACTCTCTATTTTTTTCCTCTGGGGCGGGCACTCTCTATTTTCCTCTGGGGCGGGGCACTCTCTATTTTTTTCCTCTGGGGCGGGGCACTCTCTATTTTTTTCCTCTGGGGCGGGGCACTCTCTTTTTTTTTCCTCTGGGGCGGGGCACTCTCTCTTTTTTTTTCCTCTGGGGCGGGGCACTCTCTTTTTTTCCTCTGGGGCGGGGCTTTGAGAGTGAAAGGGTTGGAGCAGTCACTTTATCCAGGGTGGAGTGTAGGATGGAGCAGTTTTTGCCTCTTGGATGGCAAAAGGGCAGTGGACAGTTTTTTCTCTCGAGATGGAGCTGTTGCTTCTCCCAGCTGGAGGAGAAGGGTAGAGTAGTTTTTTTTGGGGTGGATAAGCTGTTTACTCACTTTTTTTTGGGGGGGGGGGGGGGGGGTAAAGCACAAGTGTAGCCACTTCCTCGGAGGTGGAGCAGTCTTTTCCTTGGGTGAAAATAAAAAGAAAATACTCGCCTTTTCTTTTCCACTGCTTCCTCCCGGTCTTGTCTTCAGAAATTGACCAGTTTCTGAGAAAGGGTTCCTCGGGTTCTCCCACCGCGCCTGGCACGCCCCCTATGTTGCTTTGTATAACATTGGGTATGCTACAATAACTGTGACTGACGCTTGGGGGGTGTCACGTCACTGGTGGTCATTTGCCTGGTCTCCGAACACTGCACACTGTGGGACTTGATCTCAGACACGGGGATGTTTTGGAGTGTAGAGGTGGGTTGTTATTTTCCTCTGGGGTGGTTTCTTTGTGGTGGAGCAGTACTTTTCTATGGGATCAGACATTTTTTTTTATTTCATGTGGGACAACCCATTCCTCGGGTGCAAAGCAGATATTCTACAATGAAGCCCTCTTTTCCTCTGGGGTTGGAGCATAAGGGTGGCTTGCTCTATTTTCTCTGGAGTGGGTCCCTTGTATTTCTGTGGTGGAGCAGCCGTCTCTTCTGGGTTTTGGGCTTTTTTCTTCTCTCTCCAGTGAAACAATCATTTCCTCTGGGGTAAATCAGCTGTTTGCTCGAAGGTGGAGCAATCCTCTTTTCCTCCTGTTTTCCTCCTCTTCTGAGATGATGCATTTGTTTTCTCTGGGATTGTGCTGGGAAGTATTTTATTTTTCTTTTGAAGCAATCCACTCCTCTGGGTTGGGACATGGGAATGCCATAATGTCACTGGGGGGGGGGGGGGGTACTTGGACCTTAACTTTTAGGGGTGGAGCAGTTGCTTTTCGGAGTGTGGAACAGATTAAATACCCCCCAGGTCCTGCCTCAATCTTTTCTTTAGAGGTGGTATTTTTTCTCTGGGAAGATGCAGCATATCTTTATAACCTATACTTTACAGGTTACCTAATGGCAAAATCCTGTAAATGTAAGTTATCTGACCACCATGAAGAGGACCTGTAGTGGAAGTGAGGGTTATTCTACTCAACAAGGGTCACAGACATGGGGTCTGCACAAAGTTCTTGTTTAAGCATTTGGTCTGGCGTTATACAGGGCTTTCCAAAAGTTTAGGCGGAAACTATTTGTCCCAGTTTAACCTGCTCTGCCCAGTCTTCATGGGGGAAGAGGAGTGTAATGCCCTATAAACGCCCCCCTTTTATTATAATCAAGTTTTATTGGTTTTCAAAGAATACAATGGAGGGGACAGACAGTACAACAGGAAGGAGGGGGTTCATCACATACTTAAACATAGCAGATATCAATACTAGGCCACTACCAATTTTACAATGATATTCTGCATACACATTTGTACATGACTACATGGGATGTAAATTCAATAGCTGCTGTGAGGGGGTACTGAGCCTTGACGATTCATCTTGGGAATACCATACAATACAGTATATCCTCCCATAGTCACAAATCATCGAGTTTTGAGATCGCATCTACTACGAAGTATGGAATGTCCTGGGTTTAGGGAGGGAAGGGGGATGGGGGGGTTGGGGGTGAATGGGTCTTGAGAAGGGGCATAGGACAGTGTACAGGGAATGTCTCCTTTTAGGTGGAACTGTAACCTGATCATACAGTAGACGATCATCAGGTGATCCAGTCAAGACTAATCAATCCATTCATTTGATCATAGTTACATCATTTTACCTACGTTGCATTTAATCCAGTAGCCCCATGTTTTGCCAGCAGGAAGGCCCCCCCCCCTCCCGCTTCCTCCTGCCCCGAAGGAGCTCTTGATTAGTGCATGTTTCAGGGTTAGGGGTATGTCTCCAGCATTGTGGTAATAGGGGTAACTCTTGCATGGTGCTATAGGATTGTTAGGCTCTCTCTTTCTTTGTCTCCAACCATGATCCTCTACACGGCAGGCTTCATTTTACTTTGTGCACGATGCTTCATTTTCAGCGCTTTGAAGATCTGAACAAGTGGAAGCTGTTGGTGGGATCTGATGGCGAAAGCGACCTAAAAGGCAGGCCAATCGCTTTTATTACTGAAAGCGTCTCCTTACCAAGTGAAGCCTCACCTGCCCCATCCTTACAGGTGAGCCGCCATCGCTGTCTCCTTTTCTTCCAGTTTTTTTGTGTAACTTAAAGTGGACCAACACCCAGGATTTTGACTAACGGCCATTCACAAACGGCCGACGCGGGTGCGCGTCCTGCTATAGGGACGCGCGGGAGGCGGTGGCAGGCGCCGCTGGATCGAGGAGCAGGTAGGGATTTAGGGGTTTCTGGGGGTTTTCACACAGCGGGGCACCCCCGATCGAGGTACCCCGCAGTCAGGGAGCTGATCGGTCCGGGAATCTTATAGATTCCCGG
Organism: Gastrophryne carolinensis; assembly: GCA_027917425.1. NCBI lineage: Eukaryota > Metazoa > Chordata > Amphibia > Anura > Microhylidae > Gastrophryne > Gastrophryne carolinensis. Next base: position 492,461,941 of record CM051236.1, on the reverse strand, counting down.
GCCGATCATGGGAGGGTGTTGGTCCACTTTAAAGTGGACCACAACCAGGATTTTGACTATCTGGTCCTTGCCCCCGGGTCGGCCGAACAAACTCACCTCTTCCCAGCCCTAAGACGCATGCACAGCCGCTCAGATCCGCTTGAGTCCCTGTGTCCAGAAGCTTGTCTAAGGCGGTCCAACGGCGCATGCGCGAGCAGCGGCCGCATCCCTGCTGCACTCTAACGTGCAGCGTGCCCACGCCGGCCATTTACAAATGCCGGGCACAGGCACGCAGGATACATTTGGCCAAAGCCCCTGCAGATATTCCCTTCTTAGTTCGTAGATGCTGTTCCTTTCTGTGAGATGACAGGTGATCAGCCATTGCCATTGACATCATTGCCACACACAGCATTGGCAATGAATGGAGGAGGCGGAGCTTCACAGCTAAAAACAAGGGCAAAAAAAAAAATTGGCAAAAGGTGCTTCTCATGGGGTGAGCTATTCAGGGGATGCTAGTTAAAAATGTGGGTTTTGGTCCATTTTAAATTTTAAAAATGTCTGGGAAGCCAAATAGGGCATGAGGCTTTGTCGGGGAACAGGAAGCAGCCACTTCCTTTCCCTCATTGGGTGGATCTCTGCTAGGAAAAGGTGAGCTTATCTCTAATGTTAGGTCACCCTGATGTCGTGAGGTGTTTGGTTAGGATAGTTTAGTGTCCCTTTGGTCCAGAAACCTCCCAAGCACAGAGCTGAAAAGGAGGGTTTAAGTCAACTCTAACTGTTCCTTTGTAATCAGTACGGGGTTATAGTTTGTTTACTATCACTGGGGTCACTTGTTCTGTGTATGTTGCACTTGGGAGACAGAGAGGCCGGTGTATAGTGAGAGGAGAGAATAGCGGCCATTGTGGGAAAGCCTCTTGCCGGGTGGGGGGGGGGGGGGGGGGGGATTTCTTAGCTTTGATCCTCTCCCATCACAGGAAGCACTTGTCTTGTTTGCGTTCAGCCTAACTCTTGTGCTTCATGTCACCATGACAGGACCAGGCTTTGATCAGGTTTCCCCTTTCTGTGTTTTGGTTGCTCTACAACCCTCATCCTGACATTATGGGTGACGGGTGCTGCAACCGGCCGGAAGAATGGCAACCGGATCTGGGTAAAGGCCCCATACAGGGCAGAAAAAAAGGGAAATGGTGCATGCTTATTTTATTGAGATATATATATATATCATGGGATGGGATTCTTCTCTGTAAGAGCTGTGAGACTATGGAACTCTCTACCAGAGGAAGTAGTAATGATGGATACAGTAAAAACCTTCAAAGGTGGCCTGGATGCCTTCCTGGCATGTAATAACATTACCAGCTATGGCTACTAGACCACTGGAAGTAGATCTATAGTGGCCTAGATGCCCTTCGTGCATGTAATAACATTTCCAGCTATGGCTACGAGACCACTGGAAGGAGATCTATAGTGGCCGGGATGCCCTCCTTGCATGTAATAACATTACCAGCTATGGCTACTAGACCACTGGAAGGAGATCTATAGTGGCCGGGATGCCCTCCTTGCATGTAATAACATTACCAGCTATGGCTACTAGACCACTGGAAGGAGATCTATAGTGGCCAGGATGCCCTCCTTGCATGTAATAACATTTCCAGCTATGGCTACGAGACCACTGGAAGGAGATCTATAGTGGCCAGGATGCCCTCCGTGCATGTAATAACATTACCAGCTATGGCTACTAGACCACTGGAAGGAGATCTATAGTGGCCAGGATGCCCTCCTTGCATGTAATAACATTTCCAGCTATGGCTACGAGACCACTGGAAGGAGATCTATAGTGGCCAGGATGCCCTCCGTGCATGTAATAACATTACCAGCTATGGCTACTAGACCACTGGACGGAGATCTATAGTGGCCAGGATGCCCTCCTTGCATGTAATAACATTACTAGCTATGGCTACTAGACCACTGGACGGAGATCTATAGTGGCCAGGATGCCCTCCATGCATGTAATAACATTACTAGCTATGGCTACTAGACCACTGGAAGGAGATCTATAGTGACCAGGATGCCCTCCGTGCATGTAATAACATTACTAGCTATGGCTACTAGACCACTGGAAGGAGATCTATAGTGGCCAGGATGCCCTCCGTGCATGTAATAACATTACTAGCTATGGCTACTAGACCATTGGAAGGAGATCTATAGTGGCCTGGATGCCCTCCGTGCATGTAATAACATTACTAGCTATGGCTACTAGACCACTGGACGGAGATCTATAGTGGCCAGGATGCCCTCCATGCATGTAATAACATTACTAGCTATGGCTACTAGACCACTGGAAGGAGATCTATAGTGGCCAGGATGCCCTCCGTGCATGTAATAACATTACTAGCTATGGCTACTAGACCATTGGAAGGAGATCTATAGTGGCCTGGATGCCCTCCGTGCATGTAATAACATTACTAGCTATGGCTACTAGACCACTGGAAGGAGATCTATAGTGGCCAGGATGCCCTCCGTGCATGTAATAACATTACTAGCTATGGCTACTAGACCATTGGAAGGAGATCTATAGTGGCCGGGATGCCCTCCGTGCATGTACTAGCATTACCAGCTATGGCTACTAGACCACTGGAAGGAGAAACACAGGCTGAACTGGATGGACTATAAAGCCTTTATTCAGCCGCACATACTATGTAACTATGTTACTATCATTAGTGCCATAGAACATTCTCAGCATGTACAGATTGTGACCATCTCTACATGTGAAAGTGTTTACTTGCCTTGCTGGCAATCCCATGGTGGCGCCCCTCTGGCTACTGCGCGCTCCCACTCATTGCATATGCCCCCTATACGTACACTGCGGCTACCCCTGGTTCTCCTTACCTGCACTGAGTTCCCCTAGCAAAATTCAGCCCAGTGATTGGCTGCCAGCCAATCGGCATTTGCCTGGACAGCAACGATTAAGACAAGGGGTTACTATATATTAAAATCTATTATTAAATGGCGGTCCACTTTAAAGCAGCTCCTAATGGTGGTCCACTTTAAACCGGACCTTCACCATGATTTATTGAAAAGCCCAAACCCTTAAAAAAAAAAAAAGATTTCCCAGCATCTAAAATTAATATATTTTAAGTTTTTAGTCACTTACTTATTATTCTTTCCCCCACTGGACTGCAACTCTGTTCCGGACTCTAGGATATGGGCGCCGCCATCTTGACTCAGAAGCATCACACTTACTGAGGAGAGGAAAGTGGGATAAAGTACAGGGGGGTGGGTTATAGCTGTGCTTTGCTCAGACAGAGCAGAGCTGGGGTCAGGAAAAGGTCAGCAATCCCAGAATGAAGAACGACACAGTCAGAAGACACTTCCTGTTTGCCTGATGCTCCATGAGCTGCCATCTTGGATGTTTAAAGGCTCATAACATGCAGTAGATGCAGGTATGATGATTTTTAATGTGGGCAATCTGTATGTACAGGGTGTGGGAAACATATAAGATAGGCTCTTATTCAGGGTGAAGGTCCGCTTTAAAAGTGATGAACCCATCAGGCCCTTCTTTGCTGTAATTTGATTGGACATCACAAGTACATGACCTCACTGTCTGTCTGTCCGTTTCCAGGGCCGGAATCTGTCGTCGTATTGCCGCCCTCTGGCGCTTTATCATGAAGACTCCTCACGGTTACTGGCGGAGGCCAGCGTGGAGGACTTCAGCGAGCTAGGCGTAGCCTTCCTGGAGGATCGCCTGCAGATGGACGACGGCTCGCTGCCGCACACCATTACTTGTAAGTGACATCATGGTGTAAGTGACATCATCTCGCTCGCACGCTGCTTCCTGCTGTCAAGATATGACAATATGGCAATATGAGTTGCAACGGTCTTTAAAGCCGACCAAAACCCTGTTTTTTCACTCTACTAGACCCTTTACGAGGGCATCCCTTTGTGAAAACCTCTCCCGCCACCCCACGGTGCACGTGCGGGCTCTTTTTCAATCAGAATAGATTTCCGGGAGATGCCAGCCAATCAGAATACTTTGCATTATAAATCTCTTCTTAAAGTGGACCAAAACCTGGACCAAAAAGCTCGATCAGCCTGGGAATCTATAAAATTCCCAAACCGAACGATTCCCTCCCCCCGGGGCATCCAAAATTGGGATGACCCTCTGTGTGAAACCCCCCAGGTCGCCCCATTCACTTACTTTACTTCCCGATCCAATGGTGCATGTGCAGGCCGTGGCTGCATCCCCGCTATCTCTCTAGTAGGCATTTGTGAATGGCCGGCGTGGACACGCTCCCTGTTAGAGGGAAGCAGGGGATGCGGCCGCCAGCGAGCTCGGAACCGCTGCCCTTAGACGCCATCTTAGATGGTGTGCCGTTGGCGGCTCCGAGCGTGCTGATTGGATGAGCGGCCGCACATGCACCGCAGGACCAGGAAGAGGTGAGTTTCTTCGGGGGATCTGGGGGGGTTCACATAGTGGGGCATCCCCGATCGGGGTGCTCCGGGGGAATGAACCAAAAACCAGGATGGTCAAAATCCTGGGTCTGGTCCACTTTAATAAATGAAATGCCCGTGCTACCCCGCCGCTGATGTGGGCCTGCGCTGGCCATTCAGAAATTCCTGCCGCGTGTATGTGTATCAGCCATTGGATGCTGCCATGACCTGTGCATGTGCCATGGGATTAAAGGTTACAGATAGTTCCCGGGATTCATTTTGGCGGTATTTCTTTGATGTGATTGATTAATATGATGTAGTTGCATGTTTTTGTACTGCGCCCTCCTTGCTCCCCTCTTAAGCATTAGTATGGCCTTGAGTAGGCTACTTTAGATTACATATATACACCTATTACAGGTTATGGGAGGCTGTTGATGTGGATGGGGGGAGGGGGTATTGTTATTATTTTATTAATATAAGATTCATAGGGGAACGTATTACTATATAATTGTTGATTTATAATTTTTGTTATTACCTCATTGGGGTTTGTTTGGGTTTATGAGATTCACATTGGAATTTAATACACTCTTATAATGAGTATGTTTATTTAGGTTTTTTTTTTATATATGAGGCTTTATTGGTAGCTTATAACACTGCTTTTTGCTATATATTTATATAGAGTTATTTTTGCACTGGGCACTTTATTATATATGGCACTGAATGTATAGTATCCCCTATTTATATCCTGTCCGCCCTATGTAATACTATTAACTTACCATGAGGGGGCAGTATTTTTTGTATTTCTTGTATTTTTGAAATCGAATAGCACTTATATTTTGAATATTGTAATAGTATTGGTTGAAGTATACACCGGGAAACCACTACTTTGTTTTTAAATTTGTCTTGTATCCCCATGTTATGTGTGATTTTAAATTGTGAACACAGCACTTTACAATAAACGTATTTTTGATACTTTTTCTTATATCTAGTGGAGTGCCCATTGTCTCTCAAATCCCATATATATATTTACGATTGTTTAACCATGGGATTGAAGGGCATGACCTGGGGGGTTTCACACACAGGGGCATCCCTACATGGGATGCCACAGAGACAGGGAATCTGCTTCTAAAGGGTTTTGGTCTACTTTAACGTGAAACAAAACCCACTGTAACCGGCCTTCCCCAGGAACATCCCACATCGAGATGCCCCGCTGTGTGACTAACCTCCACGAGGCATCGCATAAACTCACCTGCTACCCGGCATCATCAGGGATTTAAACAACAGCCGGCCCATCCCTGCATCTTTGTGCTGTGGGTGCACTTCTGTCCCCAGCCATTTATATGGGGGCGAGAGTGCGCCTGCTGCTGGGGATATGACTGCTCTTGCTCCCACATGGCAAATATCACTAATTGGAGGAGAGCCCGTGTATGCCTCGTAGGACCGGGAAGAGGTGAGCACCACACAGTGGGGCATTCCAATTCAAAACAAATCATAGGATAGTCAAAATTAGTTCTGCTTTAGAGTGGACATGTGTGCCGACCCTGGAGTCTAAAAAGCGCCACGCTATGTCAAGTCCGGTGGCCCCATGGCACAATTTGCATGCTTGTGAATGAGGAACAATCCGGTTCCCAGGGAGACCTTGGATGATGCCGCTGACCTTTCCCTATGCTCTGTCTCCCTGTATGTCTTGCCTTAAAGTGGACCAAAACTCAGGATTTTGACTCTCCTGGGTTTTGGTCCTTTTCCTCGGGGGTGCCCTGCTGTGTGAAACCCCCCAGATTGCTGATGCCAACTGACCTCTTCCCGGTCCTACGGCACATGTGCGGCCACTCGTCCAATCATCGCGCTCAGAGCCACTGACGTCACGTTGTCTAAGGCGAGCCGCTCCGAGCTTGCTGGCGGCCACATCCCCCTGCTACCCTCTAACAGGGAGCATGCCCGCGCGTTTACAAATGCCTGGTGCGGGCACATGCGCCATTGGACCGGGAAACAAGGTAAGTGTATGGAGCGATCTGGGGGGTTTCTCACAGCGGGGCATCCCAATTTTGGATGCCTTGTGGGAGGGAATCGGCCGATCATGCAGAGTTTTGCTCCACTTTAAAGGGAAAGTCTACGTTCTGTGGATTTCTTTTTAGGAATGTCCTCAAGGCGCCGAGCTGACCTGGTCATTTTTATTTTTGCTTATGTCAGCAAATGTGTGTTTTATGGAAGCAGTTTTCTCTATCTGCAATCTGTTGCTTTTGGTAACTGTGCTTCACGTCTGTATTTCATTTAATGGCGTGGGCATGCTCATAGAACAGTGACTGATGCAGGGGCAGCTGAGTGCTCAGGAAATTGCCTGTGAATGGAGATCTCTGAATGTGGCAATAGGACTAGGTGAGTAAGGCCTGGCCTGTATTGTCCCTTTAAAGCAGAACAAAAGCCACCAGCGGCCACCCTGGTATCTAAAAGATTCCAGGGCCAGCTGCTGGCTTTCCACTGGGGCATTCCAAACTGGGTTTTGTGTAAAACCCAACAGAACGCCACTATTTACTCACCTCTTCCTCGCTCCTACGGGCGCATGGGCGTGCTCTCGTCCAATGAGAGCTGTCTGCCATTTGGTAAATGACTCTCGTTGTTTTCATTCCAATAGGCTGGGATGGGAGTGCGCAAGCTGCCAGATGCGGCAGTGCACGCTCCCTATTGAAGTCAATGAGAGCCGAGTGACATAGCCACGGCTACTCTCAGTGGACAAGAGCCAGCGCGTTGAGCCGTAGGTACAAGGAAGAGGTGAGTGAATAGCATTGTTCTCGGGGTTGCACACAGCGGGGCATCCCGCATTGCGGAACGGTACGAAACCCTGGAAAGTCAAATTCCTGTGTTTTGTTTGGCCTTGCTGGTGATCCCATGGTGCATGTGCGGGCTCTTGTCAGCGTTCTTTCCCGGCACAGAGCACTGGGAACATTCAGCTTCCCTTATGCCGATCTTTTTCATCTGTGCATGCCACGTGAAAACGTTCAGCAGCCAGGAGGATCCCCAGACTGGTAAGTTTGCCATGCAAACCGGGGTATTTTACAGAGTGGGGCATCCCAAATCGAGATGCCCTAGGGACAGGGAAATGCCTGGCCCTGGAGTCTTTTAGATTATAAGGGCAAGCATGGAGGAGGGATACAAATAATGCAGCTGCTGTAAGTATACTGGGTGAACGAGGGTATTTTACAGATGCCCTGGAGTTGCTGGGAATTGCCCCACCCTCGAGTCTTGTGGACTACTGGACCAAGGACTAAGTGTTTTGGTCTTCTTTAAAGTGGGCCAAAACCCAGAAATTTGACTATCCTGGGTTTTGGTCCTTTCCCCCGGGGGCACCCTGTTCTGGGATCCCCACCCTGTTCTGGGTCCCCCACCTCTTCCCGGTCCTACAGCGCATGCGTGGGTGCTCGGCAAATCGGCACGCTCGGAGCCACTGACTTTATGTCGTCTAAGCCTTCGTCTAAGGCCAGCGGCTACGAGCGCGCTGGCAGCCGCATCCCCCGCTTCTCTCTAACAGGGAGCGTGCCCGCGCCAGCCATTCACAAATGCCTGGCGCCCTGCTAGAGGGATAGTGGGGATGCTGCTGCAGCTTGCGCATGCGCCGTTGGATCAGGAAACAAGGTGATTGGAGGGGGGGGGGGGACAAATTGCGGTGAGTTTTGGTCCACTTTAATACCCCCCCCCCCTCCATATCCCCGTTCTGGTCATGCACTCAGCGGGCGCCTCCTCAGTAATCAGAATCATTTCACACGTCTGTAAATAGCTGGAGGATTGGACAGAGCTGATTGTCATGGCTGGTCACATGCTGCTCCGGATTCCTGATCTCTGGATTATTCGGCCTCCTCCCATCATGCACAGCATGAACATCGGAGACGCTGGGACGCTCAATAGGTAAGTCCATCATCAAACTGCTTATGCTAATTCATATGACCAGGCTCGGACAGGCCCACAGGGTTACCGGGAAATCCCCTGGTGGGGGCCTGGGCCCAGGGGCTCCTTTGAGGGCTTACATCACCCAAATGTGAACTCTGTATAGCTTACTTGTGGAATCCCATGTGCAGCTTGAAATATGGGGCAACCTGGGGGGGTTTCACACAGCAGGGCATCCCGATTTTGGATGCCCTGGGGGGGATGGAATCAATCGGCCTTAGAATCTTATAGATTCCCAGGACGATCGTCGTGGGGTTTTGGTCCATTTTAAAGTGCCATAGGCCATCGGTAGGAGCATAGCAATGAATGATCATTGACCCACAAATGCGCTGTAAGCGCACGTGGGGGGTGGGCGTAAATTCCGGGTTTTGATCCACCTAACTTTGCAGTTTGGCTGCATGAGTATTATTATTATTTTTAGTTAAAGGGACCGTCCAGGCACAATAAATAAACAAGACATACTCACCTCTAGTATTCCAGGGGATTGAAAACTACCCCTGGAAATGGCATTGGTGCGCACAACTAGAGGTATGCTGGGGATGCGGCCGTTGCATGGAGATGCGGCGATGGTTGGGGAAAGAGGTGAGTGGAGCAGGTGATACGGGGGGTCGCATGGCGAGCATCCCAATTTGGGATGCCCCATAAAAGGTTAGACCCCCACCTCTCAAAAGTCTTATAGACTCAAGGGGGGTGTTTTTCTTCTTTAAACTGGACCAACAGCCTGGCACAGTTGGAAAAGAAGCGGCCATTTTGGAGCTTCCTCTCCCAACTGACATAATTGACAATACACAGCAACAGTAAGCTCAGCAGCACTTCCTGTGTGCAGGTGGCCTGCAAATGCATGAGACACCATTTTGTTTTTAAAATTGACCACAGCAGGAGTTCGAAAAAGGTAAATTGATTTTTATGTGTTGCAATCTAAATTATGCATATGAGCACTGTTTGTTGTGTTGGTCTGGTTTAAAGTGGACCAACACCCAGGATTTTCACTATCCTGGGTTTTGGTCCACTTCCGCGGGGCATCCCGATCGAGGGATCTGATTGGCCCGGGGAATCATATAGATTCCCGGGCCGATCCTCCCCTGGGTGTTGGTCCACTTTAAAGCGGTCCTTCACTCTGAATAGGAGTCTATCTTAGATGTTTCCCGCACCCTGTACATACAGATTGTCCACATTAATCCGGACCTTCACCCTGAATAAGAGCCTATCTTATATGTTTCCCACACCCTGTACATACAGATTGCCCACATTAAAAATCATCCTACCTGCATCTACTGCATGTTATGAGCTTTTAAACATCCGGTGGCTCATGGAACATCAAGCAGCCTGCAAACAGGAAGTGTCTTCTGACTGTGCTGCTCTGCATTCTGGGATTGCTGACCTTTTCCTGACCCCAGCTCTGCTCTGTCTGAGCAAAGCACAGCTATAACCCCACCCCATGTACTTTATCCCACTCTCCTATCCTCAGTAAGTGTGATGCTTCTGAGTCAAGATGGCGGCGCCCGTATCCTAAAGTCCTGAACAGAGTTGCAGCCCAGTGGGGGAAAGAATAATAAGTAAGTGACTAAAAACGTAAAATATATTAATTTTAGATGCTGGAGAATCTTTTTTTAAGGGTTTGGGCTTTTCTATAAATCATGGTGAAGGTTCGGTTTAAGTCATTTTTGACTGTTGGTCCGCTTTAAAGTGGGCCAACACCCAGGGGTAATCGGCCCAGGAATCTATAAGAGATCGGGATGTCCCGCGGGGTGTAACCCCCCCAAAACCCCCGAAAAACCTTACCTCTCCAGCCGCTGCTTCCGCCGCCGCCGCCTCACTCGCGCTCCTCTAGACGTGCCCGCGCCGGCCGTCTCTGAATGGCGCGCACACATCAAAAGTGACGTGCGGGAGGCAGCGGAGGCGGGCGCGATCCCTTGTCCGTCGACGGACGTCACTTGTCCGTTGGTGGGCATTGGACAGCGCAGTCACGTGGGAGCGTGGAGAGGTGAGTTTTCGGGGTGTTTGGGGGGGTTTCAGGCCGATCGGGGTGCCCCGGGTAAGTGGACTAATACCCAGGATAGTCAAAATCCTGGGTGTTGGTCCACTTTAAGTGTTTCTTTAACCCCCAACCAGTTTTGATAAAACAGACAGACAGTCAAAGCCTCTAAGGCCAAAGGAAATCTCTCCCAATGGGATTTGCTCGGTTCTTTGCTGGCCGTCTCCATCATCCCTGCACCGTGCTCAGCCCGTGACAGGCAATAATAATAGTTAGTAAACATTACTGAACATTAGAGAGGACCAAAACTTGTGTGGCCTGGACCTGGAGTCTCAAAGACTCCAGGGCATCCCAATTTCAAACAGCAGGGCATCCCTCCCAGGATTGCCCTCAAAACGGACCTTTCCCATGGAGTATTTGTGGCCCCAGCTACATCCCCAGCATCTCAAAGCTGAGACGCACTCCTGCTCCTACCGCAGGAAGACTAGGGATGCCGCTATGCCGGGCTCTGTCTCAGCGCTGTATGGCATACACAACATACACGGCTGATTGGATGAGGGCTTGCACATGCGCCGTGGGAACATCTGGAAAGGTAAGTTTTTTTGGGCGATCTTGGGGGTTTCACCAAAAAAGGATGCCCCAGGGAAAAGGGCCAAAACCCAGGATAGTCACATTTGGTTCACTTTAAGAGCTGAATTTACACTTTACTGCAGAGTAAGGCAGGGGATTAAATAATGAGCAATTCAAAAAAGAGCCAGGACTGCTGGAGTTTATAAATGCTTGAAAGGGCCCATATGATGGTTATTAAAGCGGAACAAAACCCAGGATTTTCACTTTTCCAGGTTTTGTTCCGATCCCCATCCCGATTGGGGATGCCCCACTGTGTGAAACCCCCCAGAACGATGCACCTAATTCCTTGTTCCAAAGGCGCTCGGCCAATGAGAGCTATTTGCCTCTTTTGGCAAACGTCTTTCATTGACTGTAATGCAACCTGCTGCATCCCCGGCCGTGTGCGTACTCCCCACCAGCCTAAATCTAAATGGCTGGGGCAGGAGTGCACACACGGCGCCGGGGATGCGGCAGCTCCTGCTCCCCATTGATAACAATGAGAGCTGCGTGGCGAATGACATAGTTATAGCGTGTGGCTCTCATTGGACGAGAGCCAGCGCATGCACTGTTAGGGTGGAGAAATGTGAGTGTTTATGGGTGAACTGGGGAGTTTCTCAAAGCGGGGTATCCCATCGGCTGGCCCTGGGCTCGGATCCAGTGATCAGTTGCTAATCGCCAGACTAGCACTGACCAGCAGCGGGGAATAAAAGGTGAGTACACGTTTGTTTGTTTTTTGGTCTTTAACACTGATTGGACCTCTCAGTATTAATGTATGAGAGCATCCGAAGACTGGGCATCCCATTTCCAGTGGCTGGTGTACAGATGCACAGTGTTGTGCAAGCCAGCCATGCAATCCAATAGGCTGCTAGAGGTCATGTGAACCTGCGAGGGAACAAAGGAGCAGGGATTATGGACTGACTGACCTCAGGCTTCCCGGACGGGATGTGTAGCAGGTTATTTCATATAATAATACCCTTGTGCTGCGATACTAAAAGAACTGCCGGTCAGCTTTGATTTTAGGTCAGCTTTATTTGCTTCGACATGTCAAGCTTTTTTTTAACCAATTTAGGAGTGTTCATTAAGATTATTAGATATGTCAGTTCATGGCAGGTCCTCTTTAACTTTGATTGGCTAGTCATACATGTTGGTATCTACTACCTGATCTTTCTATCTTCCAGCTGTGCACCTAAGAGAACCATTGGGGACTAAGGAAGTTGGACACAACCAAAGATTATTTCTGGGTGATCGGAAGGCTGCGCTGGACCTGACTTCAGATAGGACGTCTGGAAAGGAAATGGGGGTGGCAGAAAGCACAGAGGTCCAGGACCCCGATAGCAGGAGCTCTAATGTAAATAACCAGGCTGAACGGAGACCCAAGCTGGAGGCCAGCAGGGAACATCTCCACCTTCATCTGTCCAGCTGTCACGAGTGCCTGGAACTAGAGAACTGCACCATAGAATCGGTCCGATTTGCCTCTGCAGAGAACATCCCTGACCTTCCTGAGGATTTTACCAGCTTGGAGGACAGTCTGGAAGTCGGTTCTCCCAAAAAGTCCTCAAATCTTAATGTCACCGGGAAGCCACCTAACGTTCTGGTCTACGGTAGCTCCTCATCTCCAGAGACACTCGAACAAGTCAAAGAGGTGCTCTACCAGTGCTTCGATGTCACCCGCTATGTCCTCTACCCTCTCCCAGAGGAACAGGCTCTCAGAGCACCATGGATGGACAACTGTGTATTGCTGGTGTTAGTGGGCGAGGAGCCCGTGCCTTGCAGTCTACACAAACTCTTCCTTTCTTACCTTGAGAAAGGAGGGAAGATCCTGGGGTTGTCCTCCTCGTTTACGTTTGGGAATATGATTCTGAAAAGCAAGTCTACGCTTCAGGGTTTGGTTCAGGATCTGGTTTTCCAAGGACCCAACGGTAACCAGACCCACTTAAATGTTATGGCCAGTGGATTGGTGTACGAAGAAGGCTCGGAGGAGTCATGTGATCAGGTGGATGAATGGGGACATTTAAATAATGACGACCAGGATCTAATGATGATACGCCAAGTCTACGGAGACAGCGGTGGGGAAGCCGTCCTCTGCCAGGTAGGATTTGCTTTAAGCTTCATGTGAGTTTTACTGTTTTTTTGCATTTTTATTTCTCCATATACAGAACCTTGAAAAGTATTTTATACCCATTTAAGTTCTCCATATTTTTCCACTTTATAGACACAAACTTATTTTATTAGGATTTTATGTGATAGAGCAATACAAAGTACTGTGTGTTTCACTCCATAAGACGCACGCACCCTCAGCGGATGTCCACTTACCTTACTGGCACCTCCACACCACTGATTGTCCTCGTACTTCTGATTGTCCTCCTACATCTGATTGTCCTCCTGCGGCCATGCTTCTTGTGGGCTGCAGGCTGATGATCTGGTAATTAGATGACCAAGGCACAGATATGTGGGTACGCCGGTAAGGTGAGTGGACCGGTTGGGGTGCTACAAAAAAAAAACTAGTGTTTTTTAGTTCAATATCTTCTTATTGAATTTTGCATAATATAAAGAACAGTAAAACATTAGTACAAAGATAGAAACAGAGCATCCTCCCCGACCCAATGCCTGTACAAATTTGCGACACATTATTGGACACATCCAACCCCCCCCCCCCCCCGCGCCCGCCACCAGAGTGCCAGGCCACACAAGAGAGTATGTGAACTTGCGATGCTCATCTAGCGCCCCCCACCCCCACCCCGGTCCCCCCTAAACCACCAACTAGCCAAGGTTCATCATTGAATATTGTGATGCGGCTACAGCCACCTTACTTTGTCCAGGGCCAGAAGCGAGCGGGGCAGCCGGGAATCCGCAGCGAAACGCGCGGGTCTCTACACAAAGAAGACAGGTGGCCGCCGAGGCAGGAGGAGGGCCCAAGGAAGCCCAGAGATCCCGTGACGTAAGGAGCATGAGAACAGGGAATACGGAGATATAAGGGGATAGAAGCACAAGGTTAGAGGGGGTAATTAGAGGAAGAGTAGGATTAAGGTGAGGTTGGAAGTATATGCAGGAATGGACATGGAAATGGAAGTGGGGCCAAGGGCAAGAACAGGAGCAGGAGCGCACCAGCTCAACCCCCTCTAAAAACTAGTGTTTTTTCTCACTGTAGGATGCACCTGCCCAAAATACGCACCTAGGTTTTGGAGGAGGAAAATAAGAAAATAAATATTCTGAACCAAATGTGCTAAAACGACATTCCCCCAAGAACCAAATGGGCATGGTGCAGAATCCCCCCATTACAGGCAGAGTGGTATTCTCCCCCACCATTCCCCATGCTCTGTGTGTGCAGGCGCCACGGAGAAGAAGCGGCAGGGACAGCGCGAGAGATGGAGGCATCGGTTAGGGATCGGTTGCCCTGCCCGCCCGTCTACGGCGCCTCCATCTTCTGGACTCCCGTGGCTGTGGCGACCTGGCCAGCAGCGCAGGAACGATGGAAAGGTGAGTATCTGTGGGGTGATTCCTACCCAGTACGGGGCGCTCATCAGAGAATGTACCCCGTAGGTGCCCACCACTACACCACAATTGCTATATTGCCCCATTCTATTCTCTAACAGGGTAGTGGTTGCTCTGCAGGTTGATGTCTATGCTTTGCTCATTGATGGTCCCATCTTTGGCTGTATCAGATCAGTGACATGCAGTTTGCTTTACAGGTCAGGCTGGAGGTGGCTCCGGAGTCTCTAATGAATCATGATAAGGGGACGTTTGACTCGCTGAAGCTTAGTAACCCCCAAAGACACGAGGTGCTGACACAGATCCTCATCAGTCTGGGGCTGGAGTGTGGGGTCAGCTCGCCGCCATCTCTCACGCCTGTCTACCTGCTCAGTGCATGCAAGGTGAGTGATGTTATTATATAGATGTAATTCAGTTCAGCATTCCCGCACACCATTAAAAAATTTTTTTTTTTTTAATTATCATTGATGGGTGCATCTCTATTTTAAAATAGGGGTCTATTCCCCAATAGATCCAATAAACCAATTATAGATATATTTGAAAAATTGCATACCTTACTACAGCAGGTTGTGAATTGCAAAAATAAGTGTATTTATAAAGTGCATAGATAATTAGTACATTATATATACATAAAGTCTCCTAACACAGAAGAAGATCACCCAATGAGTTTGCAAGAATATATACAGATAGCCAAGCATTTACCGTATTTTTCGCCCTATAAGACGCACCTAGGATTTGGGGGAAGAAAAGAAGAAAAAATATTTTAAACCAAAAACGCACCATTACAGACAGTGTGGCATTCCCCTATCCCATTCCCATAGGCCGTGTGGGATGCCCCCATTCCATAGACAGTGTAGCATGCCCCCATCCCATTCCCTGTATACCCAGTATGGCATCCCCCCCTCCCATTCCCCATATACCCATTGGCTGTGTGGCATCCCCCTCCCCCCATTAGTATAGGCTGTGTGGCCCCTCTCCCCCCATTAGAATAGGCTGTGTGGCCCCTCTCCCCCCATTAGAATAGGCTGTGTGGCCCCTCTCCCCCCATTCCCACCCCCCTCCCCCCATTAGTATAGGCAGGCGCCATGTATATATATAAAAAAAAAAAAGTTAAACTCATCTGTCCGCTGACACCGCTGAGCGGCCGGCTCTGTGAATGGGGTGGGCGTGGCCTGTGCCACAGCGCCGGCGCAGGCCACGCCCACCCCATTCACGAGCTGGCTCTGTCCCGGCCCCGCCGCTGCGATCGCTATCTTTTCAGGCAGCGATGACAGCGGCGGGACCAGAGACAGAGCCCCTGCCGCTCCTCCATCTGCTGTTCCTGGGCACATGCGAGCACAAAGGTCCGGGCAGCGGGTGGGCGTGGCCTGCACCGGTGCAGGCCACGCCCACCCACTGCCCGGACCTTCGTGCTCGCGTGTGCTCTGAGCCCGGAAGAGGCAGCAGATGGAGGAGCGGCAGGGGCTCTGTCTCTGGCCCCGCCGCTGTCATCGCTGCCTGAAAAGACAGCGATCGCAGCGGTGGGACTGGGACAGAGCCCCCGCGCTCCTCTGGCCTCTCGCAGTGTGGCAGACAACGCAGGAAAGAAATTAATTGGGGCAAGTCCCACAACCTGCCCAAACACCCGTAAGACAATGGCACAACCGCTGAATTTAATAAAAATTAAACTATTTTATTGAATAGAAAAATATAACATATAATGGACAAGGTTAAAAAACACTAAAGACAATACATACAAAGGAAGGGAGACATCTGGTGGGGGCAGTGGGGAGTGGTATTGATCATAATTAAATCATACCCTATCTAAATAAATGAACCCTGGCTGTCTATATAAAGTGCATGAGTGCCAACTAATCTAAATCACCTAATTATATAAAACCACTAAATTACACACAATTAATTATTATGAAAAATGTATAAAACATATTATATACAATTATCTATAGTTAGTGATACCAACATGTGATACTGTGGAAATCCCTAATAACGCTGCCTCCAAGACTCAATAAGGCAGACACAGCCAGGGAAAACAAAAGAAACAATCCCCAAAGTAACAATAGACTTACATGCAGACGACCACCTGCCCACCGCCCCGCCCGTCTACGCGTTGCGTGACGTCAGAACGCGTCACTTCCTTCAGGCGGTGCGCGGCATCCCCCCCATTTCAGGCGGTGCGCGGCATCCCCCCCCATTTCAGGCGGTGCGCGGCATCCCCCCCATTTCAGGCGGTGTGCGGCATCCCCCCATTTCAGGCGGTGCGCGGCATCCCCCCCATTTCAGGCGGTGCGCGGCATCCCCCCCATTTCAGGCGGTGCGCGGCATCCCCCCCCATTTCAGGCGGTGCGCGGCATCCCCCCCATTTCAGGCGGTGCGCGGCATCCCCCCCATTTCAGGCGGTGCGCGGCATCCCCCCCATTTCAGGCGGTGCGCGGCATCCCCCCCATTTCAGGCGGTGCGCCCATTTCAGGCGGTGCGCGGCATCCCCCCATTGCACTGAAACGCACACTTGCCCCATAAGACGCACCAATATTTCCCCCCTACTTGTCTTATGAAGCAAAAAATATGGTAAATCTGAATTAAATGATGTTATATCACCTGTTAGTAGGGTACACAGTACAGTCTCTGCACTTATTTAAAAATCTGAAGTTCTTCACTGAGGGAGGTCAGCAAGGCACAGCTGTGAAAATGTCCACACGACCCCCAGTGGGGCACAACAAGCTCTCACAATCCAGAAGGTCTGAGGAGCCTTTCCATAACACCAGTCAACAGAGCCCTGCCAGCTTGGTAGTACTTTTACCAGCTTCTCATTTGAGATTAACAGGGTTATATCGGGCCAGAAGCCAGTCCCAGTAGCATAGAGCATTCTTCTTGCTTCTACCAAAGTTGTCTCCTTCTTTCCATTCTATTCTTTTCCTCAATGACCACGTTCCAAATGTAGTCGCCTGAATGCCCCTGTCCCTCTGCGAGCCTGGTCTACCACACTGATTGCTTTTGCCAGGCTCACTGAAATGGAAAGGCGGCTTTTGGAACCTTAGAGACCTGCTACAGCCCCTATAGCACACTGCAGGAAATGGAGGAGAGGAACACTGGACAGGCTTCATGTGAGCTCCTTACTGCCTTATTATTGCCATTGCTTAGACTGTCATTTTTAATGTTTACAAGGTATCACTATCTAGGCAAGGGGTTCCCAACCAGTAGTAATTGTCTTTAAATGCAAATTTTCCCCAGGCGTCCTCCAGGACGGTTAGCCTCCACTTCCTCTACCTAAACAGGAAACCCCAAAGTGATAGAGTATAAAAGCCCCACCCCCTTCCCCTCAGCCTCAGTGATTTTGTGTTTCCTCCCCAGGAAAACGTGATGGAGTATGTTATTGTTTTTTTCTTTAAAGTGGACCAACACCCAGGGGGATCGGCCCGGGAATCTATAAGATCCAATCCCTCCCCGCCGGAGGAATCAAAATTAGGATGCCCCGCTGTGTGAAACCCCCCCAGGACGCCCGCTGCACTTACCTAAATCCCGGTCCAACGGCGCATGCGCGTGCCGCGGGTGCATCTCGCGCTTCTCCCTAGCAGGGCGCGTGGGTGCGCTCCTTGTTAGAGGCGGCTGCCAGCGTGCTCATAACCACTGAGGTAAGACGTTGCTTTGACGCGCATACCTCAGCGGTTCTGAGCGCGCTGATTGGACGAGCAGCCGTGCATGCGCCGTAGGAGCAGGGCAAGGTGAGTTATAGCCAGTGATCTGGGGGGTTTCACATAGCTGGGTGCCCCGGGGAAGTGGACCAAAACCCAGGATAGTCAAAATCCTGGATGTTGGTCCACTTTAGGGGTTGATGGCGGGTCCGGATCCCTTGTATTTTGCGGTATACCCAGATACCCTCTACACTCCCCTTAGTTGGTCGGGTACCGGTGTGGGGCGGTGCAAGTATTTTTATTTAGGGGCTTAAGGACATGTGTTTTTACTCATTATTTCCTATACTCCCCCATACATGTATAGGTCCAAGCTGGGTGCCGGGCTCCCTATTCAAAGACTGCCTTTTGTATGCTCTTCCCTGCCAGGCCGCTAGGCGGAGAGCATAGGTTGACTGATGCCGTCTGGAACGCGGAACGGGTGCCTGATTTGCGGTGGCATCAAGGTAAGTATCTGTTCGGTGGAGGCGTTTTCCGGCCTTTAGTAGGGCAGGTGGTTGGGAGAGCTCCCCCTCCTCCAGGTCATGACAGCGTGCTGAGGTCGCGTGGTGTTACTTCCGGGCCAGGCCACAGTGTCACTTCCGGGCCAGGACACAATCAAAGGACATTTGGAGAGAGGCACAACAGAAGGCCAGACCCAGAAGGCTCAGGACTCCATAAGTGACCCATTTTTTCATCTTTTTTTTCTTCCCTAGTGTTCTGATAGTGGGCGGGGGGAGGGAAGGTTAGACCCTTATTTAGATGGGCTGACATGTTTTTCGTATTTATCGTATTCTGTCGTAGGCTAAGGAGCGGAAGGAGAAGCATCCCAAACCCAAAGAGCCTAAGGTAACAAAAGAGGTTAAAGAGTCTAGATCCCTTAAGGAGCTTAAAGATAGGCCAGCTCCTTGGGTATGCCCAAATTTCCAGATGCCCCTGCCTGACAACTGGAACAATCAGCCATGTGCCTGTCGTCTCCAGGACCTAATCAGCCCTCATCTCATTTCCCTGATTTCAGGCTATTTGTAGTGTCTGAAAGGGGGAGTGGATAATACTTGTGCAGCTTACAAATCTAGGTTAGATAAATTTTTGCCTGCCCCTTTAGTTCCCAGCCTGACTTCCCTACCTGTATCTGAGGAGAAAGGGGCTATTGAGGACACTGGTCCTGAACCAAGTGAGTTTTCCAGGGAAACCTCAGGGTTCCTCTCTAGTAATAGACCATCTGATGAAGAGGAGAGGGGGTTGGCTTCTTAGGATGAGTCTGTCCACTGTTGCCAAAATTAGCAGTTTTGGTGGAGGAGACACCGGATCTAATACAGACAATCTATACTGAAGACAGAGACCCCATACCAGCCTATGTCCCTTAAGGACTCTTCATATCAAGGGTTTCAGGATCCTAAAACCCCCAAATTCTTTGTACATGACTCTATTAAAGTGCACCTTCACCCTGAATAAGAGCATATCTTATATGTTTCCCCCACGCTGTACATACAGATTGCTCACATTAAAAATCATCCTACCTGCATTTACTGCATGTTATGAGCCTTTAAACATCCAAGATGGTTGCCCATGGAGGTGCAGGCTGCCTACAAACAGGAAGTGTCTTCGGACTTTGCCGCTCTGCATTCTGGGATTGCTGACCTTTCCCTGACCCCAGCTCTGCTCTGTCTGTGCGAAGCACAGTTATATCCTCGCTCCCCTGCACTTTTGACCCCTCTCTTCAGTAGATGATACTACTGAGCCAAGCTGGCAGCGCCCGTATCCTAGAGTGCTGAACAGAGTTGCAGGCCAGTGAAGAAAAGAATAAAAAGTAAATGAGTAAAAATGTTAAATATATTCATTTTAGATGCTGGGGAATAGTTTTTCAAGGGTTTGGGCTTTTCATTAAATGATGCTGAAGGTCCGCTTTAAGGAATTAATTTCTAACGAGTAGAAGAACCCTGAAACTAGATTTTTCTTTCCTAAATCACTGAAATGTAGGTTTCCTTTTGAAGAAGTAGACATGGATCCTTGGGCTAAGGCCCCTGGGTGGATACTTTACTACCCCAGCTGTCTAAGAGATCTGACCTGTCCTTTGAGGACATGGGGAATCTGAGAGACCCCATGGACAAGAGAACAGAAATTCTCCTCAAGAGGGTCTGGGAAGCTGACACTTTTCTCTTAAAACCCTTCATTTCCACTGATTGTGTGGGATGTGTCTTAGAAATGTGGATTGACAGTCTCCAGGGTGACCTGGTTCTGGAAGCTCCCAAGGAGGAAATCTTAGATACACTTCCCTATGTCTCTAAAACCGTAGCCTTCATAGTGGATGCCTCTGCGGAGGCAATTAGAGCTAATGCAAAGAGCATGGCACTTTCCCACACTGCCAAGTGAGTGCTCTGGCCTAAGACCCGGCAGGGAGACCAGGCACCTAAGACCAGGCAACAAGAAACCGGGATACCCTCAGAGGGAGTTTAGGAGGCCAGAGATTAGAAAAACCCTGGCAGACTCCCAAGGGCAGAGGTAGGGGGACTACTCGCTATAGTTCTGGCCTATCAAGTAGTTAGTTCCCCGCCCCCTTTAGGAGTGAGGGCCGATTCAACTAGGGTAGTATCAGCTTCATGGCCTTGTAACGGCGGCATCTCACTGAAATAAATTTGTAAAGCCGCCACCTGGTGTTCTGCACACACCTGGACTTATGGGATCACGACCAGCAGAAATTTGGAAAGAGGGTGCTAGGGGCAGTCTACCCATCCTGAGGTAGGACGCTGTGTGTTTGCTTGCCTTCGCTGGCTAGCTGTCCTGGAGGATGCCTGGGGAAAACCCCAATTAGTCTTACCGGTACCAGTATTTCCAAAAGTCCTCCAGGAAGGCGTCCTACATCCGGCCCTAATTTCATTTCAAAGGTTGTATGGTTGCACAGGTGTTTATTTTTCCTTATCTATACCCCCTTCGGTTCTTTGGGTGATTCCCGTATGCTTGCCTAAAACACTGAGGGCCGAGGCAGGGCTTTAATACTCAGTTTTGTGTTTCCTGTTTAGGGAGAGGAAGTGTTGGCTAGCCGTCCTGGAGGACTACTAGAAATACCGGTACCGTTAAGACTAACTGGGTTTTTTTTTATAGGTTTCCAGGCTACACTTAAGTTTTAGCCCCAATCAATTTCAGATTCATAAATTGCAGTTCTTTAACAGTCCACTGGGTGGTGCTATCAGCCTGCGATTGCCAGCACCGAGACTATTCCCAATTTGCTTTGCTGCTGCTATCTGTTTTCTTAAAGGGAAAGTCCACTTGAAATGATAGTTTGACTGGGTATATTTTTCTGTGCCAATATGATGTTGTCAAGGTGCTACGCGTAGTGTTTTTTTTTTTTTTTGTTTTTTTTTTCTCCTGTTTGCAAATGTATCTTATGGAAGCAGTTTTCACTACCTGCAAATCTGTTGCTACATCAAGATCTACAAGAAGAGAGATGTGAGTCCTGTACACACAGAACACTGCTTCTATGGCAGCTGCTGAGGTGAGGGAGCTCATTCACGCACATGCCCAGCAGCAGTGTTCTCGGTGTACAGAGTTTTGAGGCTGCCTTTGAAAGCTTGGAGTGTTGACGAGTGTCGAGCAGGGGAGTACATTCCAGAAAATGTGGGGAGGCACGTGAGAAGTCTTGGAGGCGGAGTGAGAGGAGGTGAACAAGGGGAGGGGGGGGGTGGGGCAGGAGAAGGTCAGACAAAGTGGAGGTTGCGTCTGGGTTGAGATGAAATGGAAGAAGGAGGTGAGAGCTCCATGACTAATTTGGGCCTCCTAACCATAAATATCGACCAGCCATCCAACAACCAAACAAATGAGCTCTAAAAGACTGCAGGGCTCTTTAATTCTCTCTTCCCCTCCCTATTCAAAGACTGCCTTTTGTATGCTGCTCCCGGGAACACAAGTCAGGTACCTGATTGGTGGCGGCATTAAGGTAGGTATCTGTCTGGTGGAGGCATTTTCCAGCCTTTAGTAAGGCAGATGGCTGGGAGAGCTCTCTCACTTCCAGGTCGTGACAACGTGCTGGGGTCGCGTGGGGTCCCTTCTGGGTCACGCCACGGTGTCCCTTCCGGGCCAGGACGCAATCAAAGGGCGTCTGGAGAGCGGCACAACAGGAGAAGGCCAGACCCAAGGAATTTGGTAATAACTGCAGGAGCTTCTCTTAGCGGCAGTATTGTGGCTATGGGTGGAGGAGATGCTCAGGACTTCAGTGGTCAATTTTTTCTTCCCTAGTGTCCTGATAGTGGGCGTGGGAAGGGAAGGTTACTCCCTTTACTTATATAGATAGGCTGACATGTTCTCATGGCATCCCGATTTGCCCCACTGTGTGAAATCCCTCCATTCGATCTGTATTGAATGATCATGCAATCCCATGGTGCATGCGCAGGCTGCATCAGCATCACCTGTGTCCCTAAAGCTGATGTGCTCTCCCGCATCTTGCCTCTCTTTATGGCTGGCACGGTTCTGCATCACCTAGAGGGAGGGGCCAGGAGCAGGTGTCTCGCACTCCATTCATTCAAAATAGAATGTGATCTTATCTGATTGGCTGGTGTTGCCTAGCATTCTATTCTGATTGGAAGAGAGCTTGCGGCTTGGAATCGCCCATAAGAATACTCTGCTTTGTCTGGGGTTTCACACACAGTAAGGTGGATCAAAACCAAGTTAAGCAAAACACCTGGGTGTTGGTCTGCTTAAAGCAGAAGAAAACCTGCTCCGTCCTGGTGGCTCTTTCCCAGGGCATCCTGAATCGGGATGCCCCACTGTGTGAATTCCCTGGGGCACTCGTAAATACTGACCTTTCCCTTCTGCAACAGCGCATGCACCGGCTCTTGTCCAATGAGAGCCATCTGCTGTGACTATGTCATTTAGCAAACGGCTCTCATTGTTGCACACTGCTGCATCCCCTGCAACCCCAGCACGCTCCTGCCCCAGCTGCTCAGATAGGCAGGGGCAGGAGCATGCACACCGCAGGAGATGCGCCAGCGCACGCTCCCCATTGGCAACAATGAAAGCCGTTTGTTGAATGACATAGTCACAGCAGATGGCTCTCATTGGACGAGAGCCTGCACATGGGAGAGGTGAGAGGTGAGGTTGGCTGTGTTGAGGTTGGCTGTGTTGACGTAGCAAGAAGTGAGGTTGGCTGAAGTGACACAGCAAAAAGTGAGGTTGGCTGAGGTAAGGCAGCAAGAGGTGAGGTTGGCTGTGGTGAGGAGGGGTTGGCTGTGGTGAGGTGAGGTTGGCTGTGGTGAGGTGAGGTTGGCTGTGGTGAGGTGAGGTTGGCTGTGGTGAGGTGAGGTTGGCTGTGGTGAGGTGAGGTTGGCTGTGGTGAGGTGAGGTTGGCTGTGGTGAGGTGAGGTTGGCTGTGGTGAGGTGAGGTTGGCTGTGGTGAGGTGCGGTTGGCTGTGGTGAGGTGCGGTTGGCTGTGGTGAGGTGAGATTGGCTGTGGTGAGGTGAGGTGGACTGAGGTGAGGTTGGCAGAGGAGGCAGCAAGAGTTGAGGTTGGCTGGTTGTGGGCTGAGGTGAGGCAGCAAGAGGAGAGATGGGCTGAGGTCAGGCAGCAAGAGGTGAGGTTGGCTGTGGTGAGGAGGGGTTGGCTGTGGTGAGGAGGGGTTGGCTGTGGTGAGGAGGGGTTGGCTGTGGTGAGGAGGGGTTGGCTGTGGTTAGGTGAGGTTGGCTGTGGTTAGGTGAGGTTGGCTGTGGTTAGGTGAGGTTGGCTGTGGTGAGGTGAGGTTGGCTGTGGTGAGGTGAGGTTGGCTGTGGTGAGGTGAGGTTGGCTGTGGTGAGGTGAGGTTGGCTGTGGTGAGGTTGGCTGTGGTGAGGTGAGGTTGGCTGTGGTGAGGTGAGGTGGACTGAGGTGAGGTTGGCAGAGGAGGCAGCAAGAGTTGAGGTTGGCTGGTTGTGGGCTGAGGTGAGGCAGCAAGAGGAGAGATGGGCTGAGGTCAGGCAGCAAAAGGTGAGTTTGGCTATGGTGAAGTAGCAAAAGGTGAGGTGGGCTGAGGTAAGGCAGCAAGAGGTGAGGTTGGCTGTGGTGAGGAGGGGTTGGCTGTGGTGAGGAGAGGTTGGCTGTGGTGAGGTGAGGTTGGCTGTGGTGAGGTGAGGTTGGCTGTGGTGAGGTGAGGTTGGCTGTGGTGAGGTGAGGTTGGCTGTGGTGAGGTGAGGTTGGCTGTGGTGAGGTGAGGTTGGCTGTGGTGAGGTGAGGTGAGGTTGGCTGTGGTGAGGTGAGGTGAGGTTGGCTGTGGTGAGGTGAGGTGAGGTTGGCTGTGCTGAGGTGAGGTTGGCTGTGCTGAGGTGAGGTTGGCTGTGGTGAGGTGAGGTTGGCTGTGGTGAGGTGAGGTTGGCTGTGGTGAGGTGAGGTTGGCTGTGGTGAGGTGAGGTTGGCTGTGGTGAGGTGAGGTTGGCTGTGGTGAGGTGAGGTTGGCTGTGGTGAGGTGAGGTTGGCTGTGGTGAGGTGAGGTGGACTGAGGTAAGGTTGGCAGAGGAGGCAGCAAGAGTTGAGGTTGGCTGGTTGTGGGCTGAGGTGAGGCAGCAAGAGGAGAGATGGGCTGAGGTCAGGCAGCAAAAGGTGAGTTTGGCTATGGTGAAGTAGCAAAAGGTGAGGTGGGCTGAGGTGAAGTGGCAAGAGGTTAGGAGAGCAGATATGAGGCAGGAAGAGTTGAGATGAAAATAAGTAATCACAGGTGAGGGGTAAATGTGAGGCGGTAAGAGGGGAGGTGATGAGAAGTATTCACGGGTGAGGGACATATGTAAGGCAGGAAGGGGTGAGGTTAAACCGGACCTTCAGCCTGATTTAATGAAAAGCTCCAACCCTTCTAAAACGATTCCCCAGCGTCTAAAATTCATATATTTTACGTTTTTAGTCACTTACTTACTTATTCTTTCCCCCACTGGGCTGCAACTCTGTTCAGGACTTTAGGATACGGGAGCTGCCGTCTTGACTCAGAAGCATCACACTTACTGAGGAGAGGAGAGCGGTATAAAGTACAGGGGGCGGGTTATAGCTGTGCTTTGCTCAGACAGCGCAGAGCTGGGGTCAGGGAAAGGTCAGCAATCCCAGAATGCAAAGCAGCACAATCAGAAGGCACTTCCTGTTTGCAGGCTGCCTGATGTTCCATGAGCCGCCATCTTGGATGTTTAAAGGCTCATAACATGCAGTAGATGCAGGTAGGATGATTTGTAATGTGGGCAATCTGTATGTACAGGATGTGGGAAACATATAAGATAGGCTCTTATTCAGGGTGAAGGACCGCTTTAATAGAAGTAATCACGGGTGAGGGGCATATGTGAGGTGGTGGGAGGGGAGGTGATGAGAAATAATCACAGGCGAGGGGCATATGTGACATGGGAAGAGGTGAGGTGAAAAGAAGTAATCACGGGTGAGGGGCAAATGTGAGGCGGAAAGAGGTGAGGTGAACCGAAGTAGGCTGAGGTGCAGGGGCCAGGAGGGAAAGGGTAATGTGGGCTGAGGTAAGGCCGGTAGAGGTGTGTAGAGGTAGGCAGGGGTGCTGGGTGCCACAACTGACAGCAGTGTGGGCCACATGGTGCCCCCTGGGACTGCAGGTTGTACATCCCTGCTCTAGATCCAACCAAGCAGCCCAAGCATCCCATACGTTGATGTAGTACTTATTAGTGTCTCATTTTCCTTTTTTATAAAATAATTTCCTAATCAGATTAATTCAGGCCTTATTCGTGGCCATTACTTCAGCGTTATATTGCTCTCTTGCGCCCCCTGCAGGTGCGGCCTTCCCCAGTGGTAAAAAGGCAGTTAAGCCCTGATATTACAGTTTCAAAGAGGCCATTAAATGATAGATTAACTTTTGTCCAGTTAAAAGTCTACACAGGGAGATTTATTGCGTATCGAATCATCTGAGAAAGTTTTCCTTCCACTTTGCCTATTCCCGGCCCTCCCATAACCGGGCCTTTCCTGGCTACCACAAACATCATAAAATCGCGTAATTGTTAAGCAAGTGACGGCCCGCCGAGACTCGTAACTGTCGTCCATGAAAAGTGAACCTGTGAAACAGGATGGGCGGGACCGAACCCAACACCGACGCTTCTCGGCTCCCTGTAAGGACAGGAATTGGCTGCACCACAGTCCTCTAAATCCAGCAGATGGCTGGGAGATATTATGTGTCCATATAATATATTTATATATGATGACCGGGTTTTAATACTATGTTTTTCTTTCTTTTTTTTTTATAGAAGGTTTTATGGTAGAAGCTTAGGCTTATATACTTTCGGATTGGACCAAAACTCAAACTACAGTCTTTAGTCCATGTTGAAGTGGACCAAAACGCTGTCTGCTCAACCCTAAAAGAATCCAGAGCTGGACGATTCTCTGGGGGCATCCCAATTTGGGGTGCTCCACTCTTTGAAATCCCCTGGTTCTCTGGAAACACTTACTGATCTGGTGATCCCATGGTGCATGTGTCGGCAGCATGGCATCATCCCACTGTTGCTCTGGAGGGGAGCTGCGGGAAGGGATGCCAGAGATTCCCAGTGCTTTATAACCAGGCTCTGTGTAAACCGCATTCTAGCGCATTCATTCATTTGCAAGACATGAGATGTTGATTGGAGGAGAGCCTGCGCATGCATCGTCAGCGGGCGAGTATAGTAGTTGAATCGGGTTTCACCGATCAGCCCTGCAAAAGGGTGCACATAGGGGCATTCTGAATTTAAAGTCGACCAACACCCAGTGTGATCGCGGCCGATCCGATCCCTCCCTGCGGGGCATCCAAAATCGGGATGAAACCCCCCAGGACGCCCGCTGCACTTACCTGAATCCTGGTCCAACGGGGCATGCGCGGCCTGCGGCCGCATTTCGCGTTTGTGAATGGCCTGCGCAGGCACGCTCCCTGTTAGAGGGACGCGCGAGCTGCAGCCACCAGCGAGCTCGAAGCCGCTGAGCTTTGACACCGCTTTGACGCGCATACCTCAGCGGCTCCGAGCACACTGATTGGATGAGGGGCCGCGCATGCGCCGTAGGAGCGGGGTGAGGTGAGTTTTATCAGGAGATCTGGGGGGTTTCACATAGCGGGGCACCCCCGATCGGAGAAGTGGACCAAAACCCAGGATAGTCAAAATCCTGGGTGTTGGTCCACTTTAATTCCACAGTGCATGAGCAAGCTTCTGATGGCATCTCTGCTTTCTGTGCTCCTAGACTTGATTGTCTGCTGGCCGAGCTTCCCTGACTGGAGGAGGATGGTGTGTGGTGCTATGGAGCGGGAAGCTTGGCGTCAGTCTTGTGATCGAGGTGATTTTTGGGGGATGGTTTAAAAAATGTCATGCGGTGGAAAGGAGCCTTTGACTAAGAAACATAAAATATTATTAGTAGAAAAGACTCAATGACCTCAAATACTTTAGGTGCAGTTACAACCCCTCCCCAGGGTCATCTCTCCAATTTAAACACCCTAGCAAGCTCCAGGGATGCCCCTGTGTGAGGAACCCCCAGGGATGCCCCTGTGTGAGGTACCCCCAGGGATGCCCCTGTGTGAGGAACCCCCAGGGATGCCCCTGTGTGAGGAACCCCCAGGGATGCCCCTGTGTGAGGAACCCCCAGGGATGCCCCTGTGTGAGGAACCCCCAGGGATGCCCCTGTGTGAGGAACCCCCAGGGATGCCCCTGTGTGAGGAACCCCCAGGGATGCCCCTGTGTGAGGAACCCCCAGGGATGCCCCTGTGTGAGGAACCCCCAGGGATGCCCCTGTGTGAGGAACCCCCAGGGATGCCCCTGTGTGAGGAACCCCCAGGCTCAGCTGTTTATGCATCTCGATCCACGCTCGCATGGTGCATGCACAAGCTCTCAACCAATCAGAGCTCACCGCCGTGCATGTTTATGCTCGACAATGAATTCTAAATGGAACCGATTGCGAGACTCGCGTAGCTGGCACCAAAGGGGTTAACATTTTGGAACACGTTGGAAAACCAGGTTATATGCTTGTCTGAAGAGGTGAGATTTAAAGCGGAACAAAGCCCAGCAGAGGCCTGCCTGAAATCTAAAAGATTCCAGGGCCCCCCCAGTTCGCCCATAAAAACTTACCAGTTCGGCCCATGTGTGGACTTTCATCCAATGAGTGCCACCTGCTGGGACTACTTCATTCTTATTGTTTACAATGGGGAGCGCATGCTGCTGCATCCCCCACGTCATGATTCATTCAAATAGGATGGGGTGGGAGCGCACAAATAGGATGGGGTGGGAGCGCACGCACGACTGGGGATGCGGCAGTGCATGTTCCCTATTCAAGTCACTGAGAGCCTCCTGCCTAATGACGTAGTCACAGCAGGCGGCTCTCATTGGACGAGAACCTGCGCGTGCGCCATTGGAGCCTGGAAAGGTGAGTTTTTTATGGGCAAACTGAGGGGGTTTCACACAGCGGGACATCCCGAATTGGGGGCACGGAACAGAACAGAGCGGAGGTTGCGTCTGGGTTGATAATTGCTGGATTACAGATGAAATGTAGGGAGGAACCTGGCTCAAGAGAGCTTTATAAGAAAGATAATGGATGACGTTTTGGGTCCCCCAATGCATAGAGAAAGCTGCAATGGGGGGGAGCATGCCGGGGTCTGACACACCCCCTCCATTCTAACGAAAGTTAGCTGTAAAAGTTGGCTAGGGGCAGGCCTTTTACCTTAAAGGCTGCCTGAGAATGGGACCACGACTCGATCTTAAGAATCTTTTACTGCAGGAGTAATGACGATCAGCTATGAGGGCGCAAAAGGTCCGTAAGCTTTTGTTTTTATTAACTTGTCTAGACAGTACATTTTAAAAGTCTTGGTTTGGGTTTGGGTCATAAAACCTATGACTTGGAAGCACATTGGAAAGTTAAGACTCCAAACATGCATAGGCATAAATTTCCGGGTGGCGACCACTGGGCCCCTGAGCCCCAGGTTACCAACCCCTATGCCTGGTGCAGTGGTGTGGTTACCACCAGGGAAGAAGAAACACACCTTCTAAATTAAAAAAAATAAAATAAAATGCTGGATTATCTGAGATTGAATAGACCAGAGCAAATTGGTAAGATCCGTGTCTTATTTAGTTTTGGCCTGGATCGGGAGCCCATCATTGCTTCTACCCACTGTTACTCACCTCTGACTTCGGCCACCTTGTGTGAGGAACCCCCAGGCTCGGCTGTTTACGCATCTCGATCCACGCTCCCATGGTGTATGCACAAGCTCTCATCCAATCAGAGCTCACCGCCGTGCATGTTTATGCTCGACAATGAATTCTGAGTGGAACCGATTTGAAGACTCGCGTAGCTGGCACCAAATGGGTTAATATTTTGGAACACGTTGGAAAACCGGGTTATATGCTTGTCTGAAGAGGTGAGATTTAAAGCGGAACAAAGCCCAGCAGAGGCCGGCCTGAAATCTAAAAGATTCCAGGGCCCACCGCTGGGTTTTCCCCCAAGGTATCCCAAATCGTGATGCCTGCTGTGTGAAACCCCCAGTTCGCCCATCCTTTAGCTCCACATGCACACCTCTGGCCCTTTAAGTAAATTGCTGGAACACTGCAACCACCCAAGCCTCGTATACACTAGTGCATGCCAATGTTACCTGATCCAGCTCTCCCATCCCACAATAATTGCGGATTGCAAGCGCAGACACACTTAGGCCAAAAGGATCCTAACTCTCCACTTCGCTACTACTGTCAGATAGAGATCACTGACCACGGCCAGCAACAAGGTGAAGCCAGCTCTCCCATTGCGCAATAGTAGCGGATTGCATAGAAATGTCAAACCTAAATCACTCAGGCACCCCTGCTTTGTATACAAACATGACAGAGTGGTCCATGTGACATTGGCAGCACAGTACTGTGACCTTGTAACGTTGGAAGGCCAGGCCTCTGCCATTATTGTGGCGCCATGTGCTTTTGCTCGTATTTCGTGGCCACTGTCACCTGTTTGCACCTTGGCAGGAGTTAAAGTGTGATTTACCAGCATAATGTCCTCCTGCTGCTCATGGATGAACTTGGTGAGTGTAATTTTGGATGCCGTCTGTATGACGCACCCCTACGCTGAGGTGCGCAAGCGCCATTGCGCGCTGGCTAACCATGGAAGTTTGCTTGCGTCCATTTGCACATGCAGCCTATAGGTTCTTGCGCCTTTGAGGGGCCGTTAAATAAACCAAATAGTTTCCAATACAATTACCCACTCAATGAGGTAGAAAAATACACAGCTGAGGGTCAGATTTGCTTGCCACTGCTGACTTAGGAGCTCCATAGAGGCACCACCACTGCCCGCTGTGTAACTGTGGACCCCTGATCTAGACCATTGCAATGGAACGTGGCGCAAAACTGAAGCAGGTATCTAAGGTTGACCAAACGGATTTCTATTTCTATTGAAACAACTGTTCTGGGCATATAGCTGAATTTCGTTCCACTTTCGTTGCTTAAATAAATCTGCTGACCTTTGTCTCGTGTGACTAGTTTTCTTTAAGTTACCAATCTTAAAAAGTTTTCTGACTCTGGATTGTGAGATTCTGTTAAATTCCATGGATAGCTCAGGGGGGGTGTATTGTAAAACCTGCCGCACCTGAGCTGGGGATCCTAGGCTGCAGAACGTTGTTGGCTTTGTTTAGGAAACACGCAAGCTTTAACTTCAGCGGGGGACCAATATATCATCCCGCACCATCCAGCTAACGAAGACGTGATCTTTTTCATGTACTTAATTGACACAGTCTATAAGCATTCCCATCGGCAATACGAGATTGTAAATAGGTGAAAAGTTTGTTGGGCTTTCGCTGATGCCAAGGGAGAGGGACAAAAAGGGCTTTTGTGGTGGGTGTCAAAGAGAGTCGCACTGCTCATTAACACGTCCAGCTATTGTTTGTACAGATGTCTGTGCACCAAACTAACGAGAATATGAAAGAAGAAAGGGGTGGGGGGAATGCGGTGTCCTGCGTGACGCCGCGCTGCAGAGGAAGTTTGCTCACCAACACTTACAATATCTCTGTCAGCTTGACTGGGTCAACTGGAGACAACAATGTTTCATATTAGTTGGAACGTTCACTATTTACACAATCAAACAAGTTAATACAAATTATAGTTCAGCTCATTCGCCTTTCAGCTAACTAAAGAAACTCTTGTTAAGCTGTGGTAAAAATCTTACGTTGGGATTTAGGAACCAAGTTGAGCTATGTACTATAGCAACAACTTGGTTCCTCCATTTAAAGTGGACCAACACCCAGGATTTTGACTATCCTGGGTTTTGGTCCACTTCAGGGGGGCACCCCGATTAGGCCCCGCTGTGTAAAACCCCCCAGAAACCCCCAAACTCACCTCACCACGCTCCCACGGACAAGCGGCGGACAAGGCAGCGCGTCCGCCGCCGCCTCCCGCGCGCACTGTCAGAGGGGCCGCCATTCACAAACGACCGGCGCGGGCGCGCGCACGGCTAGAGGAGTGCGCGGGAGGCGGCGGCAGCAGATCAGGTGAGTTCTTTTGGGGTTTTGGGGGGGGTCCCTCACCGCGGGACATCCCGATCTCGGATGTCCCGCGGTGAGGGGGGTGATCGGCCCGGGAATCTTATAGATTCCCGGGCCGATCACCCATGGGTGACGGTCCACTTTAAGCCCTGCAAGCCACCTGCCCTAGTCTGCTTTAACTGCATGGTGGCCTCGTGACATACTTTGTTGTGGATCATCTGATGTAGACACAGACTAATTACAGCAGTACCACCTGCGGCTTCCCCTGATAGTGATTACACTAGCAACGCAGCAGAAGGGAAGGCCAGAGTGTCAGGTATTGATGAATTGCAGATTCCAGTGAGCTGAGCTAGAACTTGGGAGCTGGGAGACAGGGTTAATGCTGAAAGAAGGCCAGCAGGGAATATCTGCAATTCTACACCACAAGGCAGCTTCAGAATGGGGAAGTCTGGTTTTTGCCAGGGCAACCTGCAAGAGATGGACTGTGCTGCGGACAGACCAGGGTCCCACAACAGTCGTCCCTAAATGGTGAGCCCAGAGACCGCTATGGAGAGCGTGCAGGAACAAAGCCTAGAAGCTCCGTGCCCAGGATGCAGAAACAAAGCTGGCCGTTCAGAGTGCAGGTGAGAGCAAGAACAGAGCTGGGCGTTCAGGTGCATGCATGAAGTGGGTCGTAGTATGGAAGAAGATCTGCAGGCATCTTCCCAGTGCCTCCTTTAAAAGGCAACTAGCATCAGGAAGTGCCTGCTGCACATGCTCAGTAGCACGAGAGCGTGCAGGATCAGATCGGCCACTTTGACAAGCCTCTCTATTATCCGGAGAGACCCACCCAATCTAAAAGTGAAGCTGTTGGGAGCCTACTCACTGTATTGTTATATCCCTAATGCTTGGCTGATCTTCACAGAGAGCCTTTTTTTTGTGTGAAATGTTTTTATTTTTGAATGATTTTTCATTTGGAAGCAAGACCTCCAAAAAAACATTGAGAAAGGGGTTCTGAATCAATTCTAATGTATGGTAAAGAAAGCTACTGTTTAATTATTTTAACTTTCCTTTAGAATCCTTTTACGTTACTATGGAGATTTCTTACTCTCCTATAGTTTAGTTCCTCCCCATATTGCAGTCTGCTGTTTCTTTTCGTCTGTTCAATTTTTGAGCATTATTGGAAGATCTGGTTCCCCCCTTTTGGTATCCTAAGTCATAAAATCCCATGAGGAGTCAAATACCCATTAGCCTCCACATGGGGTCTGCCAGCCTCTGCTCAGAATCCGAATCAGGCACCATTACTTTTACTAAAACAGTTCAACCAGACCCTTGAGCATATTCTGCCTCAAAGCAGTGTTTCTCAACCTTCTCCTTGAGAGCCACCACTAACAGATCATGTATTCTAAGCATACAGTACGTCCTGCTCCATATATAATACTTATACGTGGGTAATCCTCCGCCAGAGGGCGATGTTCACTGCAGACATGCAAAAACAGGCTCCTACCGGCCCTTCATATACCCAGGGACCTCCCACAAATCCCCAGATTTCTCTGCAGTGCTGACTGCGAAGACATGAAGTATCACTCTCTCGCAGGTGAGCGGGGCTTTTACAACCTGCGGCCCTGCAGGACTATTACCACCCGTCCTCTTCGATAAGGATGTGCCTCCCAGCCTGGGCTGCGCTGGTCGGGTGAAGGTAGGCAGCACCATGTGTGCTCACGGAGCTACGCACCACCGCAATCCCCCACCATAGGGTAGGCGGTTTAGGCCGTTGGTGAGCCTCCATTAGATGTCCCTCCCGCATTGCTGTCCATGCCCCTCATAGCGATGAACCCTGGGTGCAGGTTTGGCTTCTCCCTCGCTTCCTCCCGTAGCTCGGGGGAAAAGAGAGGGGGGGGCATGTGTGTGGCGGTCCCAGCGTAATGTTATACACGTTATGGCCGTTGCTCTTTTCTTAAAATTGGGTGTCAGTGCCGCGCTCCTTGCTTCACATAACTCTTGCCTGGTTGCGCGCGTGTGTGCGTCCTTTTCATTATACAAGAAGCGTGCAGCCCGGGCGGCAGCATCATTCCCTAACTTCGAGAGCAATCTCCTTAACTACGTTCTATATGTGTGTCCTATCCACTGCTGTTATTGACGTTGCGCGGGTTAGAGCTTCGCGCTCTTTGGGGGAGGCGGGGACTTGGCATGATGCGCCCTGCGTCACGGCCAGATCAGGCCCACCCCTCGAGGTTCGCTTGGCGCCATTTTGCCGATCTTCGCGTGGTTGTGATCCGCCTCCTCGCTTGGTCATGTAAGTGCCCTCCTGGGCGGTTTTTCTTTTTCCTATGATCCCTCATTCGGTTGCGCATGGCACTGACACCCCTCCTTTTGTCCTCTTATGTCTTTCAGACGCCAAGATTTCGGTGGCTTCTCCCCGCCTAACATATGTTATAGCGGGTTCACATATAAAATTCTCCCACATTCCTAGCGGGTCTTGGGGCATCCAGGGTTGCTTATTGCATATATCCCTGCGGGCATACTGCTCAGATAATCACCATATGGAGGCATCTCAGAATTATGTACCCGGGGTCCCTCGGGGACAAGACCGGCTGTGTACAGTGTGTGGCCAGCCCCATGCTGACGCTGACAGAGCACGGGTCTGCGGACCGTGTGCTGAACAGGCACTGACCCTGCAATCAGGTTTGCCAGCGGCTGCACCTCACTTTAATACACCTGTCTCCCCGGACTTAAATCTCACTCCTGATGAGTCTCACTTGAGCGGGGATGACCAGCACGCGCCGCGCAGGCTGCCTACGGCTGAGCAGGTGCTATCTAGTTTGGCGGAGCGCTTGGGCCCTGGAAAGAAGCGGTCCCTGACGCCTTCTGGTTCTCCGGTTCCTAACGATACCGATGATTCTACTGCTATGCAGGACCTTGACCCTTCTGATGAAGATGAGCTATTCTCCGATTCGGGCTCCTCGGATGGGATGCCCTGGAGCCGTGATGTTTCTGGACCCGGTTCTTGGGGCCTGTGTGACACAGATGAACTAATTATTAAGATCTTTGAGGTTTTGTCAATCTCCCCTCCTGGAGAGGCTCCTAAGCCTAAGAAGGAGAGTTTCCACACAGCGACGCCATGCTTTGAATTTCTGGATCAGGAGCATTTCCAGAATCTTATATCCAAAGAATGGGAATCACCTTGTAAGCTTAAAGGGGTCCCGGGGGTCTGGGATTGGAAATACCCTTTCCCCCCTGATGTGGTTAACTTTTGGTCAGCACCTCCCACGGTGGATGCACCGATTATATGAGTTACTAATCCCCCCTTCATGACTGCTCCTCATTACTGTACCCTTCGGGATGCTGAGGACCGGTGCATTGACAGACTGGCTTCCCACGCCTTTTCGTGTGCAGGGACGGCTCTGCGCCCGGTCTGTGCCGCGGCCATCACTGCGGTGGCCGCCAGGACCCTCATTAGAAAGCTACTTGATCACCGACCTGAGGACCTCCCCTGGGAGGTCTTTAATGCACTCTCAAATTGTGATGTGTTTGTGAGGTTTATCCTCTCAGCGCTGGATGACACCATTAAGATGTGTGCTAGAACCTCTGCCCTCGTGGTAGCTATTCACTGCCTGGTCTGGCTGTGACAGTGGGGTGCTGACGATGATACGAAAAAGGCTCTCACTGGCCTTCCCTTCAGAGGACGGTGTCTATTTGGGGCCCGTTTGGACCTTTTTGGAAAAAAGGGTAAGGCACCCCTACGCAGAAGGAACACCCCTCCCCCTCCCTACGTTAGTGTCAAACAGAAACTTGAGGTGTGCTTCCAACTTTTCTGAGTGGATTACCACCCCAGGGTGGGCAGGCAACGCCCTGGGCCCTCTGGCAGGGCTAAGTCCAAATCTGCCAAGACTTCCCAAGCATGAAGGGACGCCGTCGCCCTTCTGCAGTCCTAACTCTTAATCTCTGAGAGCCCATCTGGGACATACAGTGCAATAGATAAATTGGGAGCAGGCTTACCTGAGGTTGCCCTAAACCTCTCAAGTGCAAGCCATGGGGTGGAAGGGTCAAAGACCTTGCAATACAGCCTAGACCCCACACACGATGTGCTTGCACAAATTCAAAAGAAACATGCACCTCCCAGGTTAGTTATAAAATGGTTAAATTCAAGGACCCTGTCAGGGGGCACCTCCTTCTTTGCTTGTATCTTCCTGTGAAGGGTCACCTTTGGTGCCAAGTCTCGCAGATTGGCAGGGGGGGGGATTTTCTTCCAAAAAAACCCCGCGGTTCCTAGGTAGGGTCCCTTAGAGGGTCCATCTTACCTACTGATTTTGTTAAAACAGCGAGCCTTCAGTTGGCTCTATCTTGCTGGACTTCTCCCCTTCAGGACCTGTCTATTTGGGGGCTCTTGGCCTGTCGGAGGACAGTGGTCTGTATGTTTTCATTGATCTGGAGCTTGAAGCAGGATGATTCTCCCGGAAGGTTTCTGATCCTGATCTAGGTGGGGGTCTACGCTCCCTGCACCTCAGTGATTTTCGCTCCTATGGATGTCCTTCAGTGGCAGGTTGTGCTATCCTGGTGTCCCTCTGAGAGCCAACTAGGGTGGCTCTGTTGGGTCTCTGTGATCACAGGGGCTCTGCCCTTGTTTTTACTGCCCCAGATTATTCTGACTCTGGTCATGGGGACTTAGTAATTTTATGTCTGGACATTCTATTTTATATGTCTTCTCTTCATTCACCCTGCTATGTGAGGTTCTACGCAGGATTGCGCTGATAAGGGGACCCGTGACACTGATGGCCCCTGGGTGGCCTAGTGGACTGTGGTTCGCAGATGTTTCTGCTGAGGACAGCGGACCTGTACACTCTCTCAGGAGTGCGATTCTGTCCTTTTTCAAGCTCCTTATTATGTCGTCCCAATCTACAGGCTCTAGTCTGATGGCTTGACAGTTGATTCTTTCACCCTTTTGGAGACGGGTTTATCTTCCGGGTGACTTTGTCTATGAGGGGCTAGGAGCAAGCTTCTTCTTCCTCTTCTTCCGTCTATTATAGGGTATGGCGTACCCATATTGATTGGCTTGAGTCTTGGTCTCTCCCTTGTTGGACGTTCTCTGTTCCCAGAGTTATTACAGCATTGGTTGGGGTTGGCTCCCCATCTTGGTATTCTGAATGTTCAGGTTCTATCCTGTCTGCCTTCCTGTGGAAGTCTTGTTCAGTCTTCCTTGTTAAGCTTCTCTTGGGGATTGCTCATGTGCTTCTATGATCCCTGTTGGGATCAATTTTCTTCTGTTTTGCCCTGCGGATTGTTCCCTTGGGTCTTATTCTGGATGCTGTCTGGGCTGTTTTGTAGTTCAATTTACCCCTCCAGGGGCTGTTGCTTCAGTCAGACGTGTGCCTGAGAAGGTGGCTCGGTTTTCTTAGCCCTCGTTCATTATATATATATACACGCCATGATGTGGTGGTATTCCGTCTTACGCCGGACCTTTTTGCCCAAGGTGGTGTCTTATGATCATTATTTAAGTCCTTATAGTCTGCCTATGGGCCTTATTCTTAGTAATGCTGAAGTAAGGGGGTCTACCTTCCCTCAACAGGTGTTGAAGTTTTCCTGGTTGTTTCTTGTCCCTTAGGGGGACTGATGCCCTTTGGGGTCTGCGGGCGCCTCCATATGTATGCGCCTGATCTCGTTTGCTTCCAGGGCCTATGCGCCCTTTGGACTGATCTTACTTGGATGGTTGCCTTCCTGGTCTTGAGTAAAGGTTTCGGCCTCTTGCTGATCCTTGTTGGTGTAGTAGTCAGTATCCCCGCCTGTCTGGCGGGAGACCAGTTTTCAATTCCCCGTTGGGGACAGTTCTAAGTTTTGCAAGGCTCCTGTTGCATTGGGCCGGTCAGGTCGCTACTCTGGCCTATTCCTTTAAGGGGGAAGAATCTCCCTCTCCTTTTATTCTGTTCTACTTGTGCTTGGGTACCTTTGGCCCTTCAGCACCAGGTTTTCTGTTAAACAGGTTTGCTAGACCGCTGCTTGTTTTCTGTTCATACCTTTTCAAAGGTTTTGTTATGAAGTTGGCTTTAGAGCCTTTGCTCATGTTGTACTTGGTAGCAAGGTTTGCAGGTGACAGCACATTTACTGTCTGCTGTGCCTTTTTTGTTGGGGATCCCACCCTACTTTATGGACACTGCTATTGGATGTCCCACGTGTAAGTATTGTATATGGAGCAGGACGTACTGTATGCTTAGAATAATACAATTCTGTGAAATACTCACATGTAGAATTGGTATTATACGCATACAGTGCGTCCTGCTCCACCCCACCCTGGTTTTACATTTTCTGGATCCCCTGTATGGTGATTATCATTGCTATTGTTAGCAGTTTGGTGGTTGGTTTCTCCCTGCTTCTTTTCTCACTGCTTTTCAATACTGGGGATTTGTGGGAGGTCCCTGGGTATATGAAGGGCCGGGAGGAGCCTGTTTTTGCATGTCTGCAGTGAACAGCGCCCTCTGGCGGAGGATTATCCACGTGTAAGTATTATATATGGAGCAGGATGTACTGTATGCGTATAATACCAATTCTACAGGTGAGCATTTCACAGAATTGTATTTTTGTGGATCTCCACATACTGTAGCTTGCTACTGTGTCTCTGTGGGGACATCTGCAAAACCTGGCCTGTTTCTAGAAGAAGGCTAGGGAACACTGTCTTGTAGACTACACAAATATTCCAAGACATGTTTTGTATCTTTTTCTATCGATTTTTTTATTTTTTTTTGGATGGAGGGAGTCTGTTGGAGCTAACCGAGCAGCTAATAGTTGAGGTTCTGGGCATGGAACACATGTTGTTTGCTTTCCCTTTCTATTAAGGGTACGTGGGTCTTCAGTGAGCAACAACAAATTTGCACCAATCAGTTCACCAGAGGCAAAAGTATCTTTTGGGTTTGTTGAACACTTGTGTGTCTGGAGAGATGCCTGCCCCTTATTTCAAGTGTGGCACTGGATTCTGATATATTTCTTCATCTTGCCCAAAATGAGAGATTGGTAGGCCCGATCTAAATAAAAAAATGCTTAATAATTACGGTATGATCATATCTGAGACGTAACTCCATATCCAATATTTATCTTGTGCATCGGAAGTTTCCTTCCTTTATCAGAACAGATTAGTCCTGGGAATCTTGGTTTGCGCCTATCATTACTACCATCTGCTAAACAGGCAGCCATGGCCTAGAGGTAGAGTACATGGGACATGACTGAAGTGCACTTGAGCAAGGCACCTAACACCCAATTGCTCCCCAGGCACTGAGTTTACGGCAACCAACCGCCCTGGGCATATTGGCATTTCACTGTCCCTTAGTGTGTTATTCACCTATGTATAGTCACTAATATGGTGTTTATTCACTGGTGTGTGCACTGGTGTGGGGTCACTAATATAGTTTTTAATTTACTAGTGTGTTCATGGAAGTGTGTTGTTCACATGTCCACAGAAGGGAAAATGCAGAGGTAGAATTCCATGTGTGCTTAAGCACACTGTGGCCACTATTAGGACTATTACTCAAGGCGTCTTCACCTGATGTTTCTTCAGTAGTTTTGGATGGATAGAAAACTTCCAAACTCTAATGCCAGCAAGGAGTATCTTCATCCTTGCCATAGACCCCAACATGGAAACCTCTTTCTTCTGTAGAGCCAAATCAGGGGGTATTCTGTTTCAAAATAGTAATAGTGCAGTAGTGGCCATTGTGTGCACACATGGAATTCCTTCTCCATATTTTACCCATCCATGCACTGTGAACAACACAACTCCGCGTACACACCAGTAAATAAACACCATGTGAGTGACTATACACAAGTGAATTACAAACTAAGGGACAGTGAGGTGCACACGTGCCCGGAGCGGTGGGCTGCCCTAAACTCAGTGCCCAGGGAGCAATTGGGGGTTAGGTGCCTTGCTCAATGGCATTTCAGTCATGTCCCATGGTTGGGAATCGAAACTGCCACCTTCTGGTCACAGGCCTGTGAAAAGCCCTACCTCTAGGCCATAACTGCCCCTGTTCATCACATAGTCAACCTCCCTGTCAAGTGCATGGCAATTATGGGTATGATGATTATGTCTAACTGGAACTAGGCTTTGTTTTTCTAGAACAGGGTGTTTCTGCCCTGACAGCCCCCCGTTGTCTAGGATCTTCGATTCTTATGAGGGACAACCACTTCTGCCATCCCAGTGGCCAGTGTTCATGACCAGTGCAAAATATAGAGACAAACACTGCGCATAAAATGATATATAAGTCCACACATTCTTTCAATCTGCTTCAACGTGCCAGGCTTCCTATCCCAGATAAGTCCCAAGCAAATATAACCTAATAAGTCACAGAGCAGGTGGTTTCCTTTTTCAAAATCAGACACTCTAAAGGTATCCCAAAGTGCATGCACACCCACATTCTCCACACGTGCTCACCACCTCTCAGGTGTCTGCTTACCATATGCTTAACAGTGAGCGTATTAAATTAAAACTCTTCAGTCTGTGTTCAAGGCTCAGGGACGACCAGTGTC
Source organism: Gastrophryne carolinensis (assembly GCA_027917425.1). Taxonomy (NCBI): domain Eukaryota; kingdom Metazoa; phylum Chordata; class Amphibia; order Anura; family Microhylidae; genus Gastrophryne; species Gastrophryne carolinensis. The sequence continues at coordinate 492,421,955 of CM051236.1, read as the reverse complement.
TGGGCATCCAAAATCCTGTTATTGGCAAAAATGTTCAATGCTAAGGAGCACAAAGGGTTAAACATTGATAGGCAATCCTTTTTATCCGCCTCCACTATGGCTGTTAATGGGGATGCAAAGGTTTCAGGTTAATCCAAGTAATGCCACCGAATCCAGAGTCTTTTTAAAGCCCTTGTTAACTTTCAAAAATATTCAGATCACCGCTGCCCCCCTTAGGCGATCTGAATATTTTTGAAAGTTAACAAGTGCTTTGTATCTCCATTAACGGCCGTAGTGGAGGAGGATAAGGAGGATTGCCTATCAATGTTTAACCTTTTGCGCTCCTGAGCATTGAAAATGTTTGCCAATAACAGGATTTTGGATGCCCAGACACGGGTCTTCCCTGAGCCATGAAAACGGATTGAAGAGTTTTAATTTAATACACTCACTGTTAAACATCTGGTAAGCAGACACCTGAGAGGTGGCGGGCACGTGTGGAGAATTTGGACGTGCATGCACTTTGGGATACCTTTTTAGATTGTCTGGAAACCACCTGCTCTGTGCCTTATTGGTTTATATGACCAGTGCAAGCTTAGCTAAACCTTTGAATCTGGACAATCACTTAAACTTCTGGGTGGCCCTAGAATGTGGAGTCTTGGACAGTAAGGGTCGTCTGCTTAGAACAAACCGTTAGCGGATTAATAATCTTTTTCCAGTCTTTGTCGCCAGAGTGAAGCATTAGCCTCAATAAACTATACCAAATAGGGGCTTATCTAACTGAAACTTCTCAGGGACTTCTGCTACTGGAGGATTGGCACACTGGAAGGCTTTACCTTTATGTTGGTCACTACCAAATAATAACCCTGCTGATATCCCTGCTGGTTGTTGTAAAAGAGAAAGCTGCGTGTTTTAGCTCAATTATTCCCAGCAGTGTCTTCTGCATAAATATACAAGGGGGGGGGGGGCTCCCAATCCCGATATGTTTTTCTTAGGAGCAGGGTGCATGGGTCTGTGTGCTCCCAGGTATAGTGCAGCTCTTGACCTTTTCCTGCTTTCTTATAATAAACATGCTGGAGGTGAGCTGAGCTCTTCTCGGGATTGCTTCCAGACCCTGTCGGCAACGTGTGATGTCAGCAGCTTTTAATGGGAGCTACTCTACACCTTTGCCTTTTAGGAACTGCTGCATCTCAACTTCCATCTAAATATCTTCTCGCTTCTTTAAAAGTGGAACAGGACCCAACCACGGCTGGCCTGGAATCTAAAAGATTCAAGGGACGGCCCCTGGCTTTCCACTGGGGCATCCTAATTCGGGATGCCCTGCTGCACGGCCATGCACAGCCATTCAGTTACTGTGATCTTGGCCTCGCACAGCCACAAAGGGATCCAAGTGATTCTGCCACTGGCCATGCACGCGTCGTCAACTTGTGGTACAGTGAAGGTAGAGCAAAACCCAGCGGGATCAGCCGGGAATCTATAAGACCGATTGATTCCCTCTCCCCTGGGCAGCCAAAATCGGGATGCCCCACTGTGTGAAACCCCCAGGTTGCCCGCTACACTTACCTTACTTCCCGGTCTTACGGCGCATGCGCGGGCCGCGGCCACATCCCCGCTGTCCCTCCAGCAGGGCGCGTGCCCACACCTGTCATTTGAATGGCCAGCACGGGCATGCTCCTTGTTAGAGGGAAGCGAGGGATGCAAGCGCGCTGATTGGAAGAGCGGCCGCGCATGCGCTGTAGGACTGGGATGAGGCGAGTTTCCTCAGGCCATCTGGGGGGTTTTGCGGGGCACCCCCGATCAGGGTGCCCCGGGGGGAGAGGACTAGCTAAAATCCAGGATAGTCAAAATCCTGGGTTTTGGTCCACTTTAAGAAAAATGGGCGAACTGCAGGGTTTTTACATATTGGGGCATCCCCGGGGAGAGGAAATCGGACATAGACTCCTGGCCGGTCTTGGTCCACTTCAACCAGATTTAGAGAGAAATTATAGTATTGGTTGCTAGCACCTCTGTTGTGTGTTGTGGCACCTTTAAATTTTGTCTCACCAAAAGTAAATATGCTTACTACTCTGGAAGAATGCCCCATCGCAGGTACAGGTTATTTATTTTTTTATGGAAAAATGTATTATTGTGTGTAAGCTCATCGAGATCCGGGTTTCAATTCACACTCAAAAACCCCAGCAAGTTAGACTTGCGTTATCAAATAATTAGCATCACCTCCAATGTCATGTACACCTAGCTAGCCCATCACCAGTACATATGCCCTGTTTAAAGTGGATCGAAACCCAGGATTTTGACTATCCTGGGTTTTGGTCCTTTACCCCGATCGGAGATGCCCCGCTATGTGAAACCTCCAGATCGCCGATGCCAACTCACCTCTTTCCGGTCCTACGGCGCATGTGTGGCTGCTTGTCCAATCAGCGTGCTCTGAGCCGACGATGTCATGTCGTTCAAGCCTTTGTCTAGAGCCAGTGGCTTCAAGCACGCTGACAGGCACACACATGCGCCGTTGGACCGGGAAACAAGGTAAGTGTATGGGGCAACCTGGGGGGTTTAACACAGTGGGGCATCCTGTGTTTGAAATGTATAGATTCCCGGGCCGATAGATTCCCTCCCACAGGGCAACACAGGATGCCCCACTGTGTTGGTGTGGGTTTTGATCCACTTAAACCTTTGTCTGTCCTTAGGGTCTGGTTAACCGGTTTTGTTTTTGACCACTTAAAATCTTCGTTATGATTTAGTCTTAAAGAGGAACAACACACCCAGTTTTGACTCTTTTTGGGATGTTGTTCCTCTATGCAGCGGCATGGCGAATTGGGATGCCCCATTGTGTGTATCCTCCCCCAGGTCGCCCCATACACTCACCTTGCTGTCGCTCCCATGGCACATACTTGGACGAGAACGAGCGCACTAATTGCCTGTGTGGCCTGCTCAGCCAATCAGCGCACTCGCTTTGATACCACTCCCTTAGGCTCCGCTGACTGCTAAGGGAGCGGAGTGTGCCGCCAGCTGCATCCCCCGCTCACCTTCTAGTGGTGGCATGCCCGTGCCACCCATTCAGAAAGGCTGGGCGCGGGTGTGCGCACTGCTAAAGGTGTTTTACAATTTGGGATGCCCCAAGGAGTGGAACTCGAGCCGCCCTGGAGTCTTTTAAAGCTTGTGCCTTCCCTGTTCAGCCACAACCCAGGAATTAAGGCTAAGAAAGCAACTTCACTTGGAATACATAAGGTATTTATATATAATTGGAGATTTTGACATGCTTTGAAATAGCTCATTTTACACTGTTCCCAGGGGAAGATAAGGTGGGAGGAAGTTAGCGTGTCTCTGGAGAAGGACTTTATAAATAATAATATATATATATATATATATATATATTGCTATTGAGTCACTCTGCTTTTCCCTACTATTAATTCCTGTAGCAGAGATTATGTGGGACACAGCAAAACTGCGGCATCCACTGATCTCAAATGTCCCGCTTGTTATTTTATTCAAAAAAATGTGGTGAAAAAAAATGCTACCCTGATCCCCATCTTCTTTAATAATTCTGTCCCCTGCACTTTACAAAAGCAGCGTACCTAACTTTTTATGTAAATATACTTAAAAAAATGTTATAAGATAATTGTAATGTAATATACACACAGCATACTCATTTACTGTTAGAATGCTGTATTTATTACCTAAACATACAAACTATGCATAATAAATTTACATGCAACAAAATAGCACTGCCATATAATCAATCCACGCAAACACTGTACTAATATACATAAGAGGGGGCTATCCAAATAATCTTGGATTTTTCTGGAGAGGCAGTCAGAACTTTGCTCAATTAAAGCACACAAAGTGAAATAAAAAATGTTTTCTTCTATTTAAAATAAAAAATCCCTGGTCTCTGCAGTAGGACAGTTGTGTACAAGTGAAGGGTAAATTATTTTTAATAGGATAAATGTTTTATTTTAGAAGTTAAAAATTAAAGGTCGCCTATGGCAAAGCCAAACGCATTGAAAATGAGCCTTTCTAAATGTTTGGATTTTCCATAGGCTGCTGAGAGGCAGAAGGAGTTTTTAAAGAGACTGAAGGATTTTCTCACTAAATGTTTGGGGTCTTCTCCCTAATATTTATTATACTGCAGAACTCCTTTCAAAAAAAAATGTCCTAACCCCACTGGAAAATTGATGCACCTCACCTGCACCATTGCATGTACATGTTTTTTTTTTGTGTTAAAGAAGAACATCTCACCGATATGCAAGCTTCAGGTGCGTTTGGGCAGAAGGGGGTTCTGAAAAAAGAAAATAGAAAAAAAATATTTTTTTTTCCTTATTTTGTGAGTTAAAAAGTTGTTCTCAAATTCATTCGGATAACCCGGAAATTATCTACCCCATTACAAATGTTTATTTTACCTGTAAAACTGAGTCATCATAGTTGCGGAGAATTACGTTTTTTCAATGGACGAAAATTATTTAAAAAAATAAATTAAAAACAACCTTTTTTGATTGCACTGTTTTGTGTGTTAAATGATTAAAGGCTTTTCGAGATGTAAGCTTCAGGTGCAGAGGGTTTTCTGAAGAAAAAAAATAGAAGAAACTTATTTTTTTTCCTTATTTTGTGATTTATTTAAATCATTTGGATAACCCAGAAAATATCAACCCCCAATAAAAATAATTTTCCTCTTACCTCTTAAACTGGATCATCGTAGAAAAGTACGTTTTTTAAATGGACGAAAACTATTTTTATTTCAATTTCTCGTGTGCTAATTGAGAAAAGCTCTGTCTTTCTCTCCAGAAAAAATCCAAATCAATATGACAACCCAATGTGACAACGGTCTTGCGAAATGGTTATTAAAATGACAGCAAGCTTGCCTAAAATACACTTTCAAATTTTTTTTCTGCGTGATATGGGTCTCAAAATTTGTGTGGTGTCTCAGGAGAGTCCTGGTGTTTGCCATGTGTTATATACTGCGTTTTATAAAAATGCGAAGTAATGTAAAAACAGTTTTCATAGCTGTTTTTCCAGTACTAGTTATCTACTCGACGTACATAAATACGGTAACTTTTTAAATAAAAAATAATACATTTATTATTTAATATTAAATTTAATAGATAAAAGTAAAATAAAGATGCTAAAACGACTTAAAAAGACTGTGGCCGAAAATAACATTAATTCCTATGGGGTTCGCTGCTAAATGCAGGTGAACAGAAAAGGTGTTCACCAGCATTTACCAAGCCAAACTGAAGTACACGTAAATCTAGAAACCATGGAAATCGTCGACAGAACATGGCACTCGACAGAACATGGCACTGTAAATGAGGAAACTAGGGAATGCCCGACAAATCGTTTTGCAAATTAATAATATACTACTACTACTACTAGTCTACATTTAGAACCACACACCATGAAAATCTATATATATTGAGCAAATATCAGAATATTATGAAAAAAAAATTCTATGTGTGCACAAGCAAACAATGGCCATATATATATATATATATACCTAAATACAAACATATACACCAAAACAAATGCCTAAAAAATTATAATATAATTATATATTATACATTTCCGAACTTACCTAATTTACCGAATTTAAATTATTACCTAATTGGAAAAATGATTAACCTTACTTGTTAACATGCCCCATCATGTGCAGTTGATTTTTTTCATACAAATATTTTTTATTGCACCTTTTTCTGCACCTCTGTACCGAGATGCAGGCTGTAATTCACACCCAAATGTGCACTCAGAGTTCAACTTGCTTCGCTAAATCTTTAGCATGACCCCCATCGTGTACTAATTGAGAAAAACTGACTGCCTCTTCACACGCAGACTCTTAAGAAAAATCTGAAATAATTTGGATACCCTCTATAGTTACTATATAACCGACACTAAAGGAGTAACAAATACATGAAATTACAGTAGTAAAAATATGCACAATAGGAATACTGAATTCTCAAAAATTGTTATTAAACTACTGATATACACATAAGAAAAAAGTAACAACATACAACAATTCTAAAAATTTTATACCTACAAATGCACAAATCATTTTTTTATAATACAAATTCTACTGGTAATACACACACAAAATAAACCGGACCGACCCATAGGCACACTCAAAACATTATACAAGACATGTACAGTAGCACATACACCAGAATACAACCTGTACAAGTACAGAATACTAGTCATGTAAACACACATAATAACATTATACTAATTTGGCAATAATAAAGCTCACACCTGCATAACACAAGCACACAAACACATATATATTATTACAGTATACTAGCAGGAAATACAAGGGTTAAGGTAATACCATTTATTGGCTAACTCAATAAGATTGAAAATACAAGCTTTCAAAGCAAATTACAGTATACTAGTAATCTAAACGTACAACATAATGCTAAATATATGGTAATAAGACTAATTATAACCGCATAATTCAAGCACCAACACGCTCAAGCAACACACTCTCTGGATGCCCAATCCAACAGTAGAAAATAATTCAGTCACAGTAGACTTATGTATAACCAGTAGGTGGTCATTGAGAATAATATTTTAAGTTTTTAAGGGAACTTATAGAAGTATAACAGTATAACAGTGCCGACACCAATCCGCGATATAAAATCTGCACACGAATCTACCAATCACAATCCTTTATCAATATATTATAATATCCCTCGAAAAATGTATAAACTGTGCAAAAATTACATAAAAATGCAATAAATGAAATGCAAACATATATCGTAAATTAGATTAATAAACATGGTTAATATAAGTGTGTAAAGTAATATAAACAGCTAACATAATCAGGATACCAAAAAAGACCCCAAATTAGACTGCAATCAAAAGCTAAAGAGATAAGAGCGTATGTACAATGGGCCTGCACCGGGCACCAGGCATTTTCTGCATCAGGAGATAAAACTGTTGCCAAAAGGATCCTGCTCCTGTCCGCCACAAGCACACATATATTGATACTAAATAATCAAAATAATGCACACAGAAAAAAAAAGAACTATACAAGTGTGAACCCCTATGTAAAACCTAAATGCAGAACTTTGTAATAGAATGTATCCAACAAACACACGCAATATAATGTTATTAATATACCGGTATGTAATAAGGGCATATAGTAATAATAATTAGTAATAATTAAACAACACAAAATTTTTAACACGAAAAGAAAGAATACTAACTCTATAATACTACTAATAGTATAACAGTCTAACTCGCATCAGACACATTTTATCTGACTTTACAATTTCAATTGTAAAACAATATTCGTAACAATCAGGTTTTATTTGTGTTATTAGAACTGCTGGAAGGGAAACTGTTGGGAAAAAAAAAAGTTTCGCAATGAATGTTGTATTTCAGACCGCTCTCATTTTTGCATCCTCGCTGTGGCTGCTCCGTACATTTTTATTTAGTAAGTTTATTTTACTGGCCCTTATACCGCGCTGGGATTTAACACCCTGGAAATGAATTCCTTGGCCCGGCGCTCTGCCAGCGTTTCTCTCCTTGGAAAAGTGAGGGGCATCTAAACTTGCCTTAGTTTTTACATTTTTTTTTCAGCCTTCGTGTTTTTTCACGCTTTCTGTTTTACACCTTTTTATTAATCAGTTCCAAATATACAAAGTGTCTGTCTGTGACTGCGTATTCATCATGTCTGCCGCACGCACGGCCAGTTTACGAGGAAACCGTCGAGAAATATTATTTTAACAGCGTTGGATGTGCCAAGTCTCGAGCCGTAAATTGAGAATATGCGTTAAACTCTCTGTATTATTTTTGAAGTAGAAAAATGTTGGAAATCGAAATATCCCCAAGATGCGGCGAAAGGAAAATATACAACGGCACTTGCCACAAGTGCGCTCAGTGTGCGCGGTTTGAAAACTGGACAAACGAGTATTTACAAACGTGTGCTGAGATGCCCCAGCTTAAAGGGTCTGTCCAGACATAAATGGAATGGGCGTACGGAGGGGGAGGGTTGCCTTTTAGGAGGCGGAGACTAGTGTTGCACAGTGGGTGCCCCATCTCGTCGAACGGTAAGTTTTAAAATGATGGTCCACTTCGGGGCATACCAATTGCCCGATTAACCCCCTATATCTTACCTTAAACTATGCTCCCCCAACTTCTGCTTTGCTGGCCAAGAACAAGACTCTTGACTGCTGCTGACCAATCATGTGGCCGCATTTCACCGGGGAGCGCAGCTTACAATGGCACAAAACCCTTTATAGTGCCCCTTGCGGCCACACCCGCAACATTGAAATCCTCGAAGATTACAGGCTGATGTGACCTGCCCGCTGACCACACCCCAAGTTTCCCTGTAGTCTGGGGAGCACTCCCATCCCAAGCCTGAATGACTTGGCGCGATAGCAAGCAACAGCTACAGGGAAGCCGGGGATGCGGCAGCTACAGCATTGTGGGTGCCCTGGGAAAGGTAAGAGTACCAGTGCTCCCAAGGTTTTCACACAATGGGGCATCCCAATTTCAGATGCCCCGGCGGCAGGCTAGCGGGCGGCCTTGGGCTCATTTAGACTCCAGGACTGTGCCTTGCAGCCTTTGGGTTGTTCTTAGGTAAGATTTAGGGGTTTGCAGGGGGGGGGGGGGGAGACCAAGACCCATTTTATGCAAAATGGGTGTTGGTCGAGTTTTAAACACCGGAGCTAGACTGATAAGCTGTGGGGGCAATCATAGATTTATTTTTGTGGTTATTACTGGACAGTCACTTTAAAATGACCCTCCAGTTAAGTAAGAGGAGGACCTGGAGGGACTCTTAAAGAGTAGCAAAACCTGTGATATTCTAAGTATGTCACACACCCCGCTTCAGATAGTCATTACACTTGGGTTATACTGACCTGTAGATGGCGATCTTGCAGAGATGTCAATAAAAAAAGGAAGACCCTCCCGGTCCATAAATACCTGGGACCTCGCACTCATTCCTCTCATCTCTTTCATCTCTGCAGATGGCGAGTAAGTCAGAAGATGGATGTCTCCTCCTTGCAGGTAGCCGGGATGACTCCCAGCCCTCTATTTGATATATTTCTGCCCGGATTCTTTTATTGATTTAACTTGCCTCCCAGCCTAGGCTGCTGGTCCGGGCAAGGGTAGATGGCACCCTAGGTGCTTAGGAGCTACGCTCCACTGTGAGACCCCATATCAAGGGGTAGGCGGATAACCGGGTTGGTGACCCCGGTTTGGGATGCCCTGTCCCTTGGCCTTCCACCCTAGCATGGCTTTTTTCCCCTCTCCCGGATACCCTTAGAGGGGGGGTGGCTTTGTCCCTTGTGGCGCCGCCGTTAGTTCCCAGCTACTGGCTGGGAGCTTTGGGGGAGGGGCGGGGCCGGGCGCGACGCACGAACTGCGCCGGCACGCCCTCCTTCTGCCTACGCGCCTATCTCATGCTTTGCCGGGCGCGAGTCTGTGGGTCGGTGAGTGGCCTTCTGGGCCCCGTTTGCACTGTATTTTTCCATGCCTCTCTGTGTGATTGTCGGCAATGCTTGTCTTTGACATGTGGGACATTTGCTGTATATTGAGGGGTCTGATTGCTGTGTCTGTCTTTTGTGTTCCAGGTGGACCATTGTTTTCTATTAAAGGGGGCTTCTCCCGGTCCTAGGGTCCCTGGTTAAAATTGGGTTCTGTAAATTCCTCCCACGTGGGACTTAAAGGGGCATCCCGGGTAGCATTTACTGCGTAATTCTCTCTGGTCATTGTGCCTAATTATATATAAAAAATCACCATATGGAGGCTTCCCCGGATACGGGACTTGGGCTCCCCTTGGGGAAATCCAGGCAGTGTTTGGGGTGTGGGGTATCCCTTTCGGGGGATGATGTATTTCTTTGTGTACCATGTGCGCAGCGGACTATTACGCGGCAGTCCGGATCCTCGGCGTCTGGTTCTGCTCCGCCAGCCTCTTCTCCTACTCCCCCCGCCTGATACGTACCCCATGTGATGTGGTCATGGGTGGGGAGTCGCAATCTGAGGTGTGTGCCAGATTGGCCAATTTTGAAAAATTGGTTTCTAGTGCTGTTGCCAAAAAGGTCCCGGCTAAGAGAAAACATTTATATACAGCCACGCAGGCCTTTGAATTGGATGAGTTTGACTCTCTGGATTGGTCCGATTGTTCCCCGCTAGAGGAAGGGGAGCTATTTGAGGAGTCGGATGGGTCTGATGATGAGCAGTATGTTGGTGCTGATATCGAGCAGTGTCAGGGGGATTCTTTGGATACCTCTAAGGTCCTGGCTCATATGTTTGAGGTCTTAGCTATTTCTCCTCCTGAAGCGGCTCCTCTGCATAAGGGGGAGTTCTTTGAGGTGACCAAGCCGCGCTTGGAATTCCCTTATCAAATGCATTTTGATGGCATTATTCTCAAGGAATGGGAGAGGCCTACTCGACTTCCAGGTGTTCCGCCGGGCTGGGCCAAAAAATATCCCTTTCCGGTGGACGCGGTGAAGCACTGGTCGTCCCCTCCCGAGGTGGATGCTCCTGTTTTGGGGTTGTCCAGCACCTCCATCTTGCATTCTCCGGACTGCACTACCCTCAAGGATGGTGAGGATAAACGCATTGACCAGATGGCCTGTCACGGTTTTGCCAGTGTTGGGTCGGCCTTGCGGCCTGTTTGGGCTTCGGCACTTTTATTGGTAGCTGCTAGGTCGGTTGTTAGAGGATTGTTGACCTCCTCCGGGCTTGACCCGGCTAGTGAGGAGTTCACCGCCCTTAAGCGATGTGAGTTGTTTTTGTCATTTGTGCTGGCTGCCTTGGATGACACAATGGTGGTGTGTAGTAGAACTTCGGCCTTGCTTGTGGCTATCCGGCGGTTGGTTTGGTTGCGCCAGTGGGCGGCTGATTTTGTGTCCAAAAAGTCGCTTACGGCCCTTCCCTTTGTGGGGTTGCGGCTCTTTGGAGGAAAATTGGATTTGGTTGCAAAGGGTGGTAAGTTACCTCAGCGTAAGAAGCAGCGTCGTCCCTTTCAGGGGGCAGCTTCCTTCGCTCCTTCCTTTCGTAGGGCCGGAGTTGGCAGGGGAGTTGCCTTCTCCTCCTCCAGAGGTGCTTCCTGGAACCGGGGCAGGGGTCGTGCCCGTCCAGGACACAGCTGGGGCTCTAAGCCTAAGGCCGCTGCCAAGCCGGCTCAGCAATGAGGGGGCACCCTCACCCTTGCAGGTGGGGGGACGGCTGCCGGGTCTGGGACCAAGAGGTCTCGGACAGATGGATTCGGGAAGTGGTGTCTTCCGGTTACAAGCTGGAGTTCGAGTTGCGGCCCCCTCCCAGATTCTTCAGGTCTCGGGTGCCTTCAGATTCTCTGGCCGCGCAGGGGCTCTGGGCGGCAGTAGCAAATCTTCTGGACATGGCTGTCATTTGGCCGGTGCCCCCCTCGGACCGGGGCCTGGGCTACTATTCCAATCTGTTCACGGTTCCCAAGAAGGACGGTTCCGTTCGTCCCATTCTGGATCTGAAGTTGCTCAACAGGTTCGTCCGTCCCCGGAGGTTCCGCATGGAAACTCTGCGTTCAGCCATCTACTCACTTCATCAATGGGACTTCATGACATCTATAGACATCAAGGATGCTTACCTGCATATTCCAATCTTTCCGGCACACCAGAGATTTCTCAGGTTCTTTGTAGAAAATCGTCATTTTCAGTTTATGGCTCTTCCGTTTGGCCTCACCTCGGCTCCAAGGGTTTTCACCAAGGTGCTGGCGGGGGTGATGGCCCTTCTCAGAGCCCAGGGTATCCGCATTGTGCCTTATCTGGACGATCTTCTTACTGTGGCTTCTTCTCTCAGCCAGGCGGAGCTAGATACCAGGACCGTGGTAGCCACCCTGGAGAGATTCGGCTGGGTGATCAACTATCCCAAGTCCTGCCTCTCTCCCTCCAGGTTGGTGGAGTTCCTGGGAATGTCTCTGGATACTTCTCAGGCCAGGGTGTTCCTCCCCCGGGCCAAGGTTCTTCTGATTCAGAAATTGACTCAGCGTCTCCTATCCATCCCTCGTCCGTCCATCCGGCTGGGGATGCGACTGGTGGGATTGATGGTGGCTTCTTTCGAGGCGGTTTCTTTTGCCCAGTTTCACACAAGGACGCTCCAGCTCCATCTCTTGGCGGCCTGGGACAGGTCTCCGCTGTCATTGGATCAGTCTTTTCTGATGTTCCCCCGGGTTCGGCATTCTCTTCGGTGGTGGCTGGAACCCAGCAATCTGATGAGGGGCAGATCCTTTCTGACCCCTTGTTGGGAGACGGTCACCACGGATGCCAGCCTGTCAGGTTGGGGGGGGTTTGGAAGGATCTTCAGTTTCAGGGACTGTGGGGGCCTCAGGAGGCTCACGATCCCATCAATGTTCTGGAGCTGAGAGCCATCAGGTTGGTTCTGGGTCACTTGACTCTTCAGTTACAGGGTTTGCCGGTTCAAGTTCGGTCGGACAATCGGATGGCGGTCGCCTACATCAATCATCAGGGAGGGACTCGCAGCAGGCGTGCCCTCAGGGAAGTGTCCTTGATCCTGGCTTGGGCAGAGAGCAATGTCCCATGCATCTCGGCGGTGTACATTCCGGGAGTGGAGAACACGGAGGCGGACTCCCTGAGCAGGGGCTCGTCTCGCTGGGGGGAATGGTCACTCAGCCCCAAGGTGTTTCGGTCGCTTTGCCACCGGTGGGGGACTCCGGAGGTGGACCTCTTTGCCCCTCGTCACAATCACAAGCTTCCGGCATTTGTGTCTCTCTCGTGTTGGCAGAGGATCAGTTAGATCTGCCCCTTCTGCCGGATCTGCTCACTCAGGGTCCACTGCTCTACCCCAATTTACCAATGCTGGCTTTGACGGTGTGGCTGCTGAAACCTCCATCTTGAAGGAGGAAGGTCTTTCTGATGCTGTCATTCAGACTCTGGTTAGGCCTATAAAGAAGTCTTCCTCTACCATCTACTATAGGATTTGGAGGTCTTATATTGATTGGTGTGAGGTCCGGACCTTGCCTTGCAGGTTGTTTTCTATCCCTAGGGTTTTGGAATTTCTGCATGGTCTGGACCTAGGTTTGCAGCTTAGTATGCTGAAAGGGCATGTTTCTGCCCTGGGGGTTTTCTTTCAAAAGTCTTTTGCTCTTCATCCTCTGGTTAAGACCTTTTTCCAGGGGGTTACACATGTGCGGCCTCCTAGGAAGCCTTTGCTCCCAGTTTGCGATTTGAATTTGGTTCTTTCTGCCTTGCAGGGTCCTCCCTTTGAACCTTTGCAGGATATTGCACTTTCTACGCTTACTCAGAAGGTTGTGTTTCTGGTTGACATCACTTCCGTTTGGCGTGTATCGGAGTTGGCGGCTTTGTCCATTAAGGCCCCTTACTTTGAGAGGCATCAGGACAAGGTTGTTTTCCGCTTCAAGCCAGATTTCCTTCCTAAGGTGGTCTCTGCCTTTCATCTTAATCAGGACATTGTTCTACCCTCCTTGTGTCCTAAGCCCAGCAATGACAAGGAGAGGGTTTCGCATTCTTTGAATGTGGTTCGCTGTGTGAAGTACTATTTGGTGGCTACTTCCTCTTTTCGTAGGACTGACGCCCTTTTTGTGGTGCCCTCTGGGCCTAGGAAAGGTTTGGCTCCCGCCATGTCTTCCATTAGTAAATGGATTCGCCAGGCCATTGTTGGGACCTATTCTGCCAAGGGGAAGATTCCCCCTTTTCGTGTTACTGCTCATTCTACTCGTGCTGTTGGTGGCGTCCTTGGCTTTCCAGCACAAAGTCTCTGTTGAGCAAGTTTGTTAGGCTGCTACTTGGTCTTCAGTTCACACTTTTACCAAGTTTTACAAGGTTGATGTGCGGGCCTCAGCGGATGCTGTTTCTGCAAGCTGCAGTGGTTTAAGTTTGTGCATTGTTTCCTTGTTTTGGATCCCCACCCTTTATGGACACTGCTATTGGATGTCCCAAGTGTAATGACTATCTGAAGTTGGGTGTGTGACATACTTAGAATAATACCATTTTGTGAATACTCACCTGTAAAATGGGTATTATAAGTATGTCACACACCCCACTTCACCCTGCCCTTTGGTATTCTGGATCCTTTATATGGTGAACCTTTTTTTTACTGTTACTGGTTATTTTGGCTCTTCCTGGTCCCTTTGTTTCCTTACTGCTGTTCTAATACTGGGGAATGAGTGGGAGGTTCCAGGTATTTATGGACCGGGAGGGTCTTCCTTTTTTTATTGACATCTCTGCAAGATCGCCATCTACAGGTCAGTATAACCCAAGTGTAATGACTATCTGAAGCGGGGTGTGTGACATACTTATAATACCCATTTTACAGGTGAGTATTCACAAAATGGTATTTTTCACTTGTCCCAGTATTTCTTCCTCTTCCTGAATTGGCATGCCCTGCTGTATGAAATCCACCAGACCAGCAATCCTATGGTGCATGCATGGGCCACTAGCCAATCGGCACCTCCATCTCAGAGCAGCATACTAAAGATAAATGGAGCGTGTGGTGCTGCCCAGCAACCCTATACCTATACTAGCCATTTGTTGAATGGCTGGCTCGGGTTCGAGGACCTGCCATTGTTCACTCTGAGCCCTGCTTTTTCTCTAAACCCAGTCTTTTGCGCATACATAAGGGGCCACAGGTTCCAACCAAGCTGGGGGCCACTTTGAATAATCTAGAGTTAGTGCATAGAACCTTTGGGACAGGACGTTTTTGGGGCTTGTCTGAAATAGGCCAAATATTGGCAAGTGGAATATCGGTCATTGATTCCTAGGAACGTCTTTTGGCCCGAACAAAAAATTTCTAATGCAGAGGTTCCCAACCACTGGTGGTCCTAAAGATCTTATCAGGTGCAGACTGATCTGTATCCCAATATGATCGGCTGCCAGGAACCCCCAGTCTAATGGCATCTTTTTGTAAGGCATTTTGGAGATGTTCCATAGAGGGGACTTTTTGTTTTCTCTCTACTTTGTTGGGGGGGGGGGGGTTCACTTGATGTATGGGTGATGGCTTGTTCGTAGTCAAGAACTGCCTTGTTTGCTTGTCAAATCCTTGTTTTCCTGCCTCCAAGTGGTCTTGGCGCTTTCATATAACCCTTCATCATCATTAGGGGACTCATCCATCCATTTCTTCTTCCATTTCTACATGGAATTTGAAGCGGTGACTCGTGGGTTGTCTTTAGAAAATTCTTTCATCAAGACTCTTGTAGCACAGTGGAGCAAGCTCTTTATTCCTGGGGCACTCCTGTCTGTATGGAATATTGGAATGCAGATTCTGTAGGTGGTGTCACTCATTAGGTTCCTATCTGGCTGGCAGTTGGGGGGAGTAGGTGCCATGGGATGGGGGACTTGGGGGGAATAGGTGGCCTGAGAGGGGGATTTGGGGGGTGTAGGTGGCCTGAGAAGGGGGTTTGGGGTGGAGTATGTGGCATGAGCTGGTGGATTTGGGGGGAATCTGGGGTGGGAGGGGTAGGTGGCCTGGGATGGGGATTTGGAGGGGGAATAGGTGGCACAGGATGGGGGATTGGGGGGTGTAGGTGACCTGGGATGGGGTGGGGGGTTATGACCAGGTTGTGGAAAGCAGTGGACTGCACTGTCCTTAGGTGGCTGGGGCATGCTTTGACCTGGCCTATAGTGTTTGACTGTATGAATCGGGACTCTGGTCTCTTTTTTGGGGGGGGCCTGCTCTTATTAATACAAATTTTTTATTCACCTGGAATATTTTAATGCTCATTAGATTCCCCATTAGACGGCACACTGTGCTGATGATGGAAAAGGTGCCCCCACATGTGTACCATTGTGTACCACCCTGGGCTTTGGGTAGAGCCTATGATCTAATGGGCAAAAAAAATTTACTTGAGTTAGTCATGACTGACCTGTGTCTGTGACTTTACCGTCTTTTTCCCAGGGTGCTTTGCTTGGCTCCCTTCTCTTACCCCTTGTAATGAAGATAGCTCACTATCTGGAAATTGTGTAATATTTTAAAATCTATAGAAACATGTTGGCTAATGAGAGGAGGGGTCACTTATACATCCGAACTGAATAAAACTCCCACCAAGCTTGTGGTTTATTCTCTCTCAGTACAAATAAAATGCAGGGGTAACAGAGCCTGTCACCCCTGACCCCTTCCAATAAAATTAAAAAAAAAATAAGCTTGCTGGATATTTCTGGATGCTGGTTGTTTAAGTGACCCCTCCTTCCTCCATCTGGAAAATGTATATAGATTTTTAGCAGTGGGCCATTTAAGAAAATGTAGATGGGTCTGTATGATTAGTGTGACATCACTTGCTATAACTGCAGAACCTCCACTGGTGTCTAGGCTCCTCTAGTCTTCATTTTCTTGCCTATAAGGTTGAAGTTTCCAACTTCTCCCCTAGAGGTCACTGAAGATTGAGACTAGATCAGGCTCAACCTTTTACGCTACCAGGAAACCTGTGCAAGATGAGTGAAAGGAATGGATACTTACCTGTTTGCCGGCTTCAGCATGTGGAAAGAATAATATTTGTTAAGTGTTATGAATTTGTAGCAACATATTTCAGGGAACGTTCCCTTCCGTAGTTCCAGACCGGCGTTGTACACGGCGTGCTTTGGTTAAAAGGCTCCTATCGCAAAACCAGCGTGATATGAAAAAGCTTTGATCGTCCTAAGAAAGGTTTGTTTGTGTATAAGTGTGGAAAAAGAAACCGCCAGTGGAACACGGTGTGATGGGGACTTTTTTTTTCACCCAACCACTACAACCAGCTTCTTACTCCAACCCCCATTTTAGCATCAAGTATCCCTGGTGTCTTAAAGTGGACCAACACCCACCGGTGATCGGCCCGGGAATCTATAAGATTCCCGGGCCGATCACCTCCCTCCCCGCGGGACATCCGAGATCGGGATGTCCCGCGGGGTGAAACCCCCCCAAACACCCCAAACTCCTTACCTTAGTTTCGGCGGCGGCCGGCCGCCGCCGCCTCCCTCGCGCCCCTCTAGACGTGCGCGTGCCCGCGCCGGCCGTCTGTGAATGGCTTGGGCGGGCACGCGCGCGTCAAGAGGGACGCGCGGGAGGCGGCGGTGGAGGAGCCGCTTGTCCGCGGCTTGTCCGTCGCCGCGGGGAGAGGTGAGTTCGGGGGGGTTTCACACAGCGGGGCACCCCAATCGGGGGTGCCCCACCGAAGTGGACCAAGACCCAGGATAGTCAAAATCCTGGGTGTTGGTCCACTTTAAAGTGAACCAAAACCCAGCTGGATTGATTCCCGGGCCTTTCCATTCCCTCCCCACGGGGCATTCAAAACCAGGATGCCACGCTGTGTGAAACCCCCCAGGATGCCCGCTACACTTACCTTAATCCCGGTCTAATGGCGTATGTGCGGGCCGTGGCCGCATCTTGCGCTATTCTCTAGCAGAGCGCGTGCCCTCGCCGGCCATTTGTGAATGGCTGAAGCGGGCACGCTTCCGCCTAACAGGGGATGCAGCCGCCAGCACGTTTGGAGCTGCTAAGCTAAGACGCTGCTAAGACGTGCAGAGCGGCCGCGCATGCGCCGTAGGACCGCGGTGAGTTGATCCGGGCAATCTGGGGAGTGGACCAAAACCCAGGATAGTCAAAATCCTGGGGTGGTGTTTCTAAATGCGGCGGCTTCCCGAATCGGGATCCCCGTTGTGTGTAACACCCCAGGTCGCCCCATCCGCTCTCCTTCCTGTTGCTCCCGCTCTGCAGGCTCGAGGTGAAATCAAATGTGCTGATTGGCTGAGCAGCCCGCTTATCCAATTGGCGTGCTCGCTTTCACTCGGCTCCCTTTGGCGCTGCTGACGGATAAGCAGTTGAGCAGCGCTGAAGGGAGCTGAGTGTGTCGCCGGCTGCATCCCCCGCTGACCAAGCCGTGGCGTGCCTGTGCCACCCATTCAGAATGGTCAGGCGTGGGCAAGTGCACAGCTAGAGGTGAGCGTAGATGCAGCTGCAGCACAGAGATATGCGGAGAGGGCTCTTGGAGAAGGTGAGTAAAAGTGGTGATCAGGGGCGTTTCACACAGACCCGACAGCCGTCCGAGTTCCACAGCTTGGGCTATCCCGAATTGGGATGCCCCAAGCTGTGGAACTCGGACGGACGTCGGGTCTCTTAGGTTCCAGGGCCGTCCGTGTTTCATGGCTTGGGGCATCCTGATTTGGGAACCGTGGAACTCGGACAGCTCTGGAGTCTTTTAGGCTCCAGGGCCTCTGATGATCCTCTTTAAAGTAGAACAAAACAATTTATGGAAAAATAAGACATTCCCTGAAAATAAGCCTAACATGTTTTGGAGCAAAAATTAAAGTGATAGAACAGGCAAAGGCAAGTGTTAGCCCATTGTGTCGCGCTACGTTTAGCAGTCTTAAACCGGACCTTCAGCATGATTTAATGAAAAGCTCAAACTCTTAAACTATTCCCGAGCATTTAAAATTAATATACTTTAAAGCGACCTCCGTTTAGGGCAACCTCAGGTAAGCTGCTCCCAATTTATCTATTGCATTGTATGTCCCAAATGGGGTGCTCATAGATTAGAGTTAGAACTGCACCGCACAGAGGCACCTTGGCGCTTGGTGGTGCAGCTTCAGCTACTTCTGCAGATGTGTGTGACCGAGTCCTCTGTTTTTAACCAGATTTAGAGACCGATTATAGGATTGGTTTGACCTTAGCGCCAGGGTAGGGTGGCAGGGAGAGGGGTCATTTTTAAAAGAATTTCCGCAATCCAGGGCCACGATTGGCCGCCCGACGGTGTGATTGGCTGCATTAGGCACCCGGAATGTCACAGCCCACTTAGCCGCCAGGCGGCCAATTGCGGTGCTGAATTCTTGGTGGAGTCGGGAGGTTAAGTTAAGGTTTACAGGCATCTGAGGGGTTATGTGTGGGGGGGTGCCCCAGCATTCTGGATGCCCCCCCCCACCAGCCTGTCATTTCTCTACAACCAAGGTGGGGGTGGTCCTAACCAAGCCACAGCAGAGGGTCCTACATCTGCTGCAGGGGTTCTTGCTAGCTATTGCCAGGTGGGGTGAGAAAGAAATGAGGAAGAATTATTGTTGTTATGTCCTAGAAAAAAATCATTCTACATCTGCATCTTTAATGGGAAAAAAAATCCTTTGAAAAATAATTCAGCGTCTGCATCTGTCTTGGGCAAAAAGCTCTGTGCCTATCCTGGGCAAAATAATTCTGCCTCTGTCCTGGGCAAAATCATTCAGCAACCAGACATTTGAATGGTCATGTTTGCATTTTGTTTTATGTTGTTATTAACCGTCTATTTGAAGGCAACCACAATGTGGCCCTCGGTGAAAAGGAGTTTGGCGCCCCTGCTGTACTTTTTGCTTGGGGAGCCTTTCTCGCTCTTTTTCTTGGGGAGCCTTTCCCACTATCCTGGGACCGAAACCCAGGATAGTCACTTTAAAGAGGACCTCCAGCCAAAGTAGTCTAAAGGTCAGCTGACTGTGGCAGCACGTGGGCCTCTCCTTGGGAAGACTGATACAACACCAATACTCACCTCTTCCACTGGAGTAGGTGGTGGGCACCAATCAGGTGTTATTTTACCCCAAATCAATCTCAACACAGGAAGTGATATGAGAGAATACCCCCCTTAGACTGCCACACCCCCCTTAGACTGCCATACCCCCCTTAGACTGAAATCAATAGGAGGCGGATTCAATGCCGGAAACCGCTAATTTCAGCAGTTTCCTCATTCATAATATGGGAAAATAGTGGGAGATAATTATACATTGGGGAACAGTGTGCACTACATCTTATAGTGGTCTCTTATAGTATAAGACCGATGTAGTTCACACTGTGTAAATGTATGGTGCTTTGTGTAAATGTATGGTGCTTTGTGTAAATGTATGGTGCTTTGTGTAAATGTATGGTGCTTTGTGTAAATGTATGGTGCTTTGTGTAAATGTATGGTGCTTTGTGTAAATGTATGGTGCTTTGTGTAAATGTATGGTGCTTTGTGTAAATGTATGGTGCTTTGTGTAAATGTATGGTGCTTTGTGTAAATGTATGGTGCTTTGTGTAAATGTATGGTGCTTTGTGTAAATGTATGGTGCTTTGTGTAAATGTATGGTGCTTTGTGTAAATGTATGGTGCTTTGTGTAAATGTATGGTGCTTTGTGTAAATGTATGGTGCTTTGTGTAAATGTTTGGTGCTTTGTGTAAATGTATGGTGCTTTGTGTAAATGTATGGTGCTTTGTGTAAATGTATGGTGCTTTGTGTAAATGTTTGGTGCTTTGTGTAAATGTCTGGTGCTTTGTGTACTGTGTAATGATTACACACAAAGCACCTTACACTTGCACAGTATTGTGTGTATGGTGTGTGCACTGTTTTTACATTATTAACCTTTTTTACACCAGCAGCAGGCTGTCTCGCAGGCTCTCTTGCCTCTCCGCCTCCTAGGCTTCTGTCCTCCGGCGCTTGCTGCGTCCGCCCACTGATGACGTCAGCAAGTGCCGGACACATGTAATGTGCTGCTATGGACTGTGGAACGTCCCCCCTTCCCCGCCCCTTAGGCCCCGGATGGATGATGCAATCACGTCTGCACATGCGCACAGGCATTCAGTTTGGAACGTGCATCCTTAACGGTGTGCGTTCCAGCTGAATAGCGCTGCTGCAGACAGTAGTGCGACTTCTCAGCGGCTAAAGCCATCGAAAATATGTATTTTCCGATGGCTTTAGGCGACCCCTGTGTTTTGGTCGTTCGACCCCCGCCGGGGTCCTGACCCACAGGTTGAGAACCGCTGTCCTACAGGGTCTTCATAACAATTCAGTAAGGTCTGTGGGGTGAAGCCTGCTAATCTCTTCATCCTAAGGCCTGAATAGACTTGTTTCTCTATACCACATAGGGGCTGGTATTAACCAAATTGCACCTCACTGGAGAAATTCTTCACCTCTCTCGTAGATCTTCCAGATTACCTAATTACATGCACTTTATTGTGTTCTGGTGGAGAGACGTGAAGGGGAGCTGAGATTGTTTCTTACCTTTTGAGCCAGTTGAACACATCATTGAAAAATAATTTCTGATTGGGTGTGCTACCTTAATATTATATCATTTATATTTTATTTTAACTAAGAAAGACTCATTACACAAGTATACAAATAAAAATTGATTATCCTCCCCCTAAACAAGCCAATTTCTGTAGATTCCCCCCCCCCCCCCCCCCAATATTGAAACCGGGGCGTCGGCATCATTTAATGAAAAGCCCAATCCCTTAAAAAACTTTTTCCCAGCATCTAAAATTTCATGTTTTTAGTCACTTTTTAGTCTTTCCCTCCCTGTCCTGCAACTCTGTTCAGCACTCTAGGAGGCAGGCGTCGCCATCTTGGCTCAGTAGCATCACATACTGAGGAGAGGGGTCAAAAGTGCAGGGGGGCGGGTTATAGCTGTGCTTTGCACAAACTGGGGTCAGGAAAAGGTCAGCAATTCCAGAATGCGGAGCAGCACAGTCAGAAGACACTTCCTGTTTGCAGGCTGCCTGCACCTCCATGAGCCGCCATCTTGCATGTTTAAAGTCTCAGAAAATGCAGTAGATGCAGGTAGGATGATTTTTAATGTGAGCAATCTGTATGTACAGGGTGTGGGAAACATATAAGATAGACTCTTAATCGGAGTGAAGGTCCTGTTGAAGGTGAGTTAAATAATATTAAGGTTAGTACTGTAAGTGAAGCAACCTTGTGACTCACAGGGGAACCTATGGCCAGCTCTGAACTTTATTGGTTTGCTCCTCTCTAATTCTGTGGCCTATAAAGAGAAGTCTGGCAGGCTCATTCATTACTAACGTCAGGTAGCGACAGTTAAGCGTCTGTAGAGCGGATTTCAGAGTGACCGCTAGTAGTCGCTGTCCTCGGCCATGGATCATTGTTTTAGAGCGCGCCAGTCGCTGTCTGGCATTGATGAATATGATGTGTGAGTCGCAGTACTACGCTGTATGGGAATGAACGATAGCGCCAGCTCAGAGCGACTGAAAATCAGCCTCAAACATCGCCGGCGCTCAAAATCATGTAGTTGTAGCCCATAGCGCCAGAGGCTTTGTGATTAAAGTCTGTTTTTGAACATGTATCCACTAGTAACAAAGCGAAAACACATGGAATGACAGTTATTACATTGTAACATGAACACTTTAATACCAGACATGTAAGGACAATTCTGCATAAAGATCAATCATAAAAATCAATCAAAAATGTCATTTTCTTGCCCAGGATACATGTCAGAAGGTTTGAGATTTTTTTTAAGGGAAAAAAAAATTGAGATCAGGAAAGAGATTTAAGGATCATCCATAGAAATGTATGGGAGAGCGGCAGGTAGCGACAGGTAAGACATGGCGCTCTTCAAGGCTGAACGGCAACGCTGTACACTGAGCCTGGGATAATGATGAATCGGACGCTACATGACGTTGTTCCAGTCGCTCACCAGATTCTGCTTCATAAATGTGGAATTGCGTGCCGTGTCCGGTGTTCACCTGCCGCTACCTGGCGCTGCCTGCTGCTGTACAGGCACTACCTGGCGCTATCCCTTCATGAATAAGGTCCTATGTCTTGGCTGGAGAAACATGGCCAAAAAATACCGGCATGCAGGGACAAGGTTCTCCGCTGATGTTTCTATGGAGTCCTAACGGTGATCATCACAGTTACAGGTCCCACTGCGCTGCACAGGGTAAGCACAAATGTTTGTTCTTGTCTTCTATTCGGGAATTCCCTATTTTCATGGGAGGTGACCTGACACCACAAATATTTATTCAGGTTCGAGCACCTGTCTAAATACATCAGAACAACATCTTATTCCTGTTCTACTGAAAGGAAGCGAGGTTTGGGCTGAAATGACCTTCTACAATATTGGTGAAAAGCAGCACAATGCCTAGACATTGCCATAGATGTCAGGTGACACACAAGAATGGCTTCTGCCTGCTGCCTGCTTCTCTGAACATTGTTTATGGAATAGGTTTACTTTACCTTGGAGACTGTATCAATGACAGGCTCAGCACTCCAAGGGTTAAGCAACACTTTCTTTAGTTTTATACATTACTGATTTTTTACTCACCCCAGGATTTAGAGGAGGAAAATAAGATATATTCTGAACCAAATGGTGTGCTAAAATACCCCCAATCACCCCATTACAGTGTGCAGAATCCTCCCCAGTCACCCCATTACAGGCAGTGTGCGGCATCCCTCATTACAGGCAGTGTGCCGCATCCCTCATTACAGGCAGTGTGCCGCATCCCTGATTACAGACAGTGTGCAGCATCCCCCTAGTCAGCCCATTTCAGGCAGTGTGCGGCATCCCTCATTACAGGTAGTGTGCGGCATCCCTCATTACAGGCAGTGTGCGGCATCCCTCATTACAGGCAGTGTGCGGCATCCCTCATTACAGGCAGTGTGCGGCATCCCTCATTACAGGCAGTGTGCGGCAAGCCCTCATTACAGGCAGTGTGCGGCAAGCCCTCATTACAGGCAGTGTGCGGCAAGCCCTCATTACAGGCAGTGTGCGGCAAGCCCTCATTACAGGCAGTGTGCGGCAAGCCCTCATTACAGGCAGTGTGCGGCAAGCCCTCATTACAGGCAGCGTGGGGCATCTCCGATTACAGACAGAGTGTGGCATCAACCATAACAGATAGTGTGGCATCCCCTCATTGCAGGCAGTGTGCGGCATCCACCATTACAGGCAGTGCGGCGTTCCCCATAACTTACAGTCTCCCACAGCACTGATAGAGTTCTTCGTTTCTGCAGGTGGGCGTTGCCAATGAGAGGCCGTTGTCCATTCACAGGTGCCGGACATAAATAGGCCACGCCCACCCGCCTAAGCTAAGAACGCAATCGGCTTTGTGGGAACCTGTAAGTTATGGCATTAAGTGGTGTGTGTGTCTGTATGTGTGTGTGTGTGTGTGTGTCTGTATGTGTGTCTGTATGTGTGTGGCACTGGGCACTGGAGGACCAACATGCAGAAAGTGTAAGTTTATCTGCCTCCTGCCCACCGGTCCTCCCTTACGCTCCCTCCTCTCTCACACACAACGCTAAGCTTGCTAAGACGCACCAACATTTTGCCCTCACATTTGGGGGGGGGGGGAACACTCGACATACAAAATTATTTTTAGCTTTGCATTCCTGTAGAAATGGACAAACAAAAAGGAATACCCCGACACCCAAATCCCCACCAACCTGCAACAAATCCTACTGCATGCAACATTCTATGAATGGTGTCCCACGTTGCACGGCAGAAAGATTCTGGAATGTGCCCGTTTGAATATTATGATAGAGGGTAGTTTCTCCACTTGTAACTGCTCCATGTTGTAAGGCAGATGAGAATGGAACTTAAAAGTTGCCCAGATGTGGACACGAATAGTAGATGGTAATTTCACTACATGAAATTCCACAAACCTTGGTCCAAGTTGTAAGCGAAAGGTGAATAGAAATTTTTGCACTGATAAATATGAGATGGCACCATATGCTCTTTATAATTGAACTGTATGGGAAGATCCTCTCCAAACACAACACTAAGTCAAGTTCAAATGAAAGTTTTTAATGATTGCTCCATGTTCTAAGGCAGAACAGAATTTGGATGTTTCCCAGATGAACAGATAAAGTAAATTAGGGTATGCTCCTGATAATTGGACAGGGTGGATAGGTGGGCCTTCACGATGCAGGTTATTGAAACTGGGGGATGCAATGGGGGAGTTGTGTGTGGGGGTTCCAGAAACTAAATGCCCCTCCAAGCCTGCCCCAATGCGGCCCAGCGCCCATTTGGCAGAAAAATTGATGTTGGACCCCTTTAAAGAGATACCATTTAAACTGGACCTTCAGCGTGATTTAATGAAAAGCACAAACCCTTAAAAAACTATTCCCCAGCATCTAAAATTAATATATTTTACGTTTTTATTCAATTACTCATTATTCTTTCCTCCGCTGGGCTGCAATTCTGTTCAGAACTCAAGGATACGAGTGCCGCCATCTTGACCCAGAAGCATCACATACTGAGGAGAGGAGAGCAGGGGACGGGTTATAACTGTGCTTAGCACAGACAGAGCAGAGCTGGGGTCAGGGAAAGGACAGCAATCCCAGAATGCAGAGCGACACAGTCAGAAGACACTTCCTGTTTGCAGGATGCCTCCATGAGCCGCCATCTTGGATGTTTAAAGGCTCATAACATGCAGTAGATGCAGGTAGGATGATTTTTAATGTGAGCAATCTGTATGTACAAGGTGTGGGAAACATATAAAATATGCTCTTATTCAGGGTGAAGGTCCGCTTTAAGCTGAATTGCCCTGCGCCCCTTTCCCGGGTTTTGCTCTGCGCCCCAGGGCATCCTGAATTGGTAAGCACAGGGTGTGGGAAACATATAAGCTAGACTCTTATTCAAGGTGAAGGTCGGCTTTAAGACTTACTGAGTATATTTAAGGTAATTTTTGCTAAATATTTTTCCCATATGTATAACATCTGATGAAGAGAACCAAGTAATCTCGAAAGCTCACATTAAATATATTCCATTGGCCTTAAAGTGAATCAGACAGTGGAGTTCCTTTTTTGCTGCTCATCTCAGCCCCCCAAACCAACACCCTGGAACCCTTCTCTTCCGGGTTTCGGGCCCACGTCACTGCTGGTGGCCAATTACTGTTCCTGGCGGGGTCATAGCAACTGGCTGCCGGCAGTCACCTTGCATGGTGTGGGACCTCTTTGAAAGTTGTCACCTTGGCTCATTAGACTTCAATTTCTACTCCTCTCAATGGTTGGTTGAGCTGCTACAACCCATTGTTCCAAACACTAAAGTAATTCAAATAAAAATAAGCTGGCCTTATAGGTGGTCTTCAGTGACCTGACAAGCTTTAATGACAATGAATCACCTGATGAACGAGAAGTTTGTGTTCCTCGTATCTTTTCTGCATTGCTGATATAATATTTTTCATATGACGTATCTGCATCTCTGTTGTCTGAAAGGCATGTACTATGATTGGATGTTATTATAGAGAAACTTTCCAAGCGATCATATGGAGCATCTGACCTGTTGTTTTTTCAAGTGTGTGGTGGAAGCATTAAGTTGAGGACCTCTGGGCTCACAGCGGCTGGAGACACTTGAAGTAATTACAGAAGACAATATTATTATATAGAGGCCTTGGCCACTCAAGTATCAGTAGCTGTAATAATACAGTATCCAATATAACAGACAGATCTTCACAAGTTGCTGCAATGCCTGTGAGGATTTGCTGCACTTGCTCTAGAGTTGAAAAAAACGCGTCCACAGTTTATAGTGTAACCAGTTCTTGACCTGGACAAACCTTGACCTTGCTTTTCAGTTTGAAGGACCATTATCTTCTTTAAAAGTAACACGCCTCCTTTAAAGTCATACTTTAGGCAAAACACAAAAAACTATACTCGCCTTTAAAGCGGACCTTCACCCTGAATCAGAGTCTATCTTGTATGTACCATACATACACATTGCCCACATTAAAAATCATCTACTGCATTTTTTAAAACCTTTTAACATCCAAGATGGCGGCCCATGGAGTCTCAGTCTGCCTGCAGAAAAGAAGGGTCTTCTGACTGTGCCGCTCTGCATTCTGGGATTGCTGTCCTTTTCCTAACCCCCAGATCTGCTCTGCCTGTGATGAGCACAGCTATAACCTGCCCCCCCTGCACTTTTCACCCCTCTCCTTTCCTCAATATGTGATGCATCTGAGGCAAGATGGCAGCGCCCGTATCCTAGAGTCCTGGCTAGCGTTGAAGCCCAGCAGGGGGAAATAATAAAAATAAGTAAGCAGCTAAAAACATAAAATATATTAATTTTAGATGCTGGAGAATAGATTTTAAGGGTTTGGGCTTTTCTGTAAATGATGCCGAAGGTCTGGTTTAATCCTGCACAGGTGATCGCTGCTAGTCCGGTGCTCAGACACTTACCAGATCGCTTGATGACAGTCTCCCGCCAGATGCCACTCCCTCCTCCTCCGCCACATCGACACAGGAACTTTGGCACGCCCCCCCCCATTATTGCAGTGATAGCCTGCGCGGGATGATAGATGAGTATAGTGTGTTTTTTGTTTAGCCTAATGTTTGACCTTAATGAAATGAGCCTAAAAACCTTGGTGGACCAGTGGAAGGCCAAAATGAAATGTCTCTTCCAGTCCCCTGTTTGTCCTCAGTTGCTGTACAGGGGCTCTCTACGCTGTCTAGCTATGGCAAGTTACATCAAGGAAGGAGGTCACCGGCCAGGTTCAGTAAAATCCCTTCCCTGTTCTCTAAAAGTGGAAGTCCTTAATAACTGTACCCTGTAGCTGATGCCCTCTGCCTGGGGCTAAGCCTGATTTGGGCATTTGAAATTAAAAAATGTTGACTGTCATAGACAATTGATTCCCCCCAGGCTCTGGGAGACTGGCTCACCAGGCAAACAGCTGGAACAGCAGCTATAACACAGAAGTGCCAGCCAAAAGAAAAGGTGGAGGGTCAGCACAGGAGGCAATGAAAGGATGCACGCCTCGGGCGGTCCCATTGCTCCACAATGTAGCCAAAAGAAAAGGTGGAGGGCCAGCACAGGAGGCAATGAAAGGTTGCACGCCTCGGGCGGTCCCATTGCTCCACAATGTAGCCAAAAGAAAAGGTGGAGGGTCAGCACAGGAGGCAATGAAAGGGTGCACGCCTCGGGCGGTCCCATTGCTCCACAATGTAGCCAAAAGAAAAGGTGGAGGGTCAGCACAGGAGGCAATGAAAGGATGCACGACTCGGGCGGTCCCATTGCTCCACAATGTAGCCAAAAGAAAGGGTGGAGGGTCAGCACTCCTAAAAATCCATCATTTTATAGTTGATCATTAAAATCATCTCCAAAATAATTTAGCTTGGCTGACTTTTCACCTGTCTGGGCCTGGTAACTGTCATGGCTGCTTAATTATTTTGGAGATGAATTTAATGATCAACAATAAAATTATGGATTTTTAGGAGTGCTGACCCTCCACCCTTTCTTTTGGCTACATTGTTGAGCAATGGGACCGCCCCGGGTCGTGCACACTTTCACTGCTTCCTGGATCAGTGTGCATTTACCTTTTTGCGTACTACATAAGTGCTAGCCCCTGGAATGGGCGAATAGTGTTCGGCTCTGGGTGGAGGGGGGCATCGGCGACAGGGTCCAGTTAGACTGGACTTCTGGTTGAAGTGCTACGCTCTCTGTAATGGTTGCAGAGACAAGTCAGTTTTTTTTTTTTCTTCCTTTAAAGTCTCTGTCCGGTCCATATTCCACACCCACACAAGACAGATTATAGGCTGGCCTGCAAGCTAACAGGGTTGAGTGCTGTGGCTCCTTTAAGACTTTTGTATACTAATTGTATACTAATTGCCCTGCTAACGTGCACCTCCCAGGTTAGTTATAAAATGGTCTGAGCGGCTGCCACCCCCCCTTTGTTTCTTTTGAATTTGTGCAAGCACATGGTGTGTGGGGTCTAGGCTGTATTGCAAGGTCTTTGACCCTTCCACCCCATGGCTTGCACTTGAGAGGTTTAGGGCAACCTCTGGTAAGCCTGCTCCTAATTTATCTATTGCACTGTATGTCCCAAATGGGGCTCTCAGAGAGTTAGGACTGCACCCCACAGAGACACTTTGGCGTAGTGGTACAGCTTAAGCATACTTCTGCAGATGTGTGTGACCGAGTCCTCTGTTTTTAACCAAGTTTAGAGACAGATTATAGGCTGGCCTGCAAGCTAACAGGGTTGAGTGCTGTGGCTCCTTTAAGACTTTAATATTCCCACACCGTTGATTCAACATTTGAACCGTACTTACATCGGTGATCTCATTTCCGGCGGAGGGAAGTTTCAAACTCTCGATTTGGGGCAGCTGCGCGGGACTATTGGGGAGTATCTATCTTTAATTATTTTTGTCCTGATAGTCTCGTTCCTATTCCACCCAAACTTGGATAAAAACTTTTTGGCTGCAGTCAGGCTTTATAGTTTTTGAGAAAATGTTGGGTTTTCAAGAAAATCCATCCAGGTGGTGGCTCCTGGGAGAATATGATTAGATTTGGTCTGATGACATAGTTGGGGTAAAGTCAGTCTTAGTGTGGGCTGGAGATATACTGCAGGCTGATGTGATGCAGATGTGCTGAGCGCTGCAGAGCCCTACCTGTCACACTGCAGTGATTGACGCCAGCACAGACGGCTCCTGAGCCTGTTTGCTCCAGCATCATGGGAGCAGCTCTAGTCTCCAGCAAGCAATATGGCATCATATCCAATTAAGTTACATCACATGCCACTGGGTGGCTCCAGTGAAGGATTAGATCCCATTTCTGCCCTCCGTCATCCAGCTGTCTTGTGCTGATTGAACAGAAATATTAGACGACTGCGTACAATAGATGTAAATGTAGTTTAAAGCCCAACTCCAGACTCAAACATAGAAACATAGAAGGTTGACGGCAGAAGGAGACCATACGGTCCATCTAGTCTGCCCTTATGTATATACTGTATGTTCTCTTTATCTTAGAATAGATGTGTGCTTATCCCAGACATGTTTAAATTCAGTGACTGTTGATTTTTCAACTACCTCTGCTGGAAGTTTGTTCCAAGCATCTACTACTCTTTCTGTAAAATAATATTTTCTAACATTGCTCCTGATCTTCTCCCCCTACTAGCTTCAGGTTGGGCCCCTTGTTCTATCACTAAGTTTCTTCTTAAAAACTCTTCCCTCCTGGACCTTATTCAATCCTTTCACATATTTAAAGGTCTCAATCATGTCCCCCCTCTCCCTTCTTTCCTCCAGACCTTTGGACCCGTTCTATTTGAATAATGTCTTTTTGCAGGTAAGGTCTCCAGAACTGCACACAGTATTCTAGCTGTGGCCTCACCAGGGCTCTATACAGCGGCATCACAACCTCCCTCTTCCTACTGGTGATGCCTCGAGCTATGCAGCCGAGCATCCTGCTTGCTTTTCCCACTGCCTGGCTACACTGTCCACTCATCTTGCAGCTATCAGTAATCAGCATCCCTAAATCTCTCTCCTCCGAGGTCCTGGTAACACAGTGCTGCCCATACGGTGCTCAGAGCAGGGATTCCTTCTACCCAAGTGCAGGATTTTACATATAGAGACATTAAACTCTAATTTCCACAGTTTTGATCCAGTAAAGCTAAATCATTTTCCATGTTGCAGACACCTCCCGGAATATCCACCCTATTACTAACATTTATATCATCAGCAAACAGGCAAACTTTTCCTACCAAGCCTTCTCCTATGTCACTTACAAATATATTAAAAAGAATGGGGCCCAGGACAGAGCCCTGCGGCACACCACTTGTAACCACTACTGTACTACCCGTATAAAAGCACTCCTGGGGCAACTGCGTCTCCCAACTCCCAGAATTGGAAACTCGTCTCCTTACTGTGCCTCTAGAAATGACTGAAATTAGCATGCACCCATGCAACTTGTGTGCCCCATGTGACTGATGCTTGTCCATGGGGTATTCAAGGGTATATAAGGGTGAGTGTCCTATTTTAATGCATTCTGCAGGGCTTACGCCAAACTGTTTCATTAGCACTTACTAGCTCCCAAGATCGAGTTCCTACTCACCAGTGGCCTGCCATGCTCCGTTGGTCACAGTGACTGGCCATACCCACCCCATTTACTGCAGTAGAGGGCTGTGCCAGGCCTGGTATCAGGCATAGTATGCACTGCCTCTGCCCTTCTACACAAGCTGTGAACCCCACGTGACTGATGCTGACCAATGGGGTTCTAATGCCCATGCATCCAACTCTATTTGCTGTTAACCCATTTGCTGTTATGTACATAAGTAGTTATGGCTAGCGATGAGCCAAGAAAACGTAATGGGTGCGTATTATGCTCACAGATACTCTGACTTTCTCCTCCCCAGTGCTTATGTCCCACTCTGGTCCATTAAAACTTGTTACAGAGATCGAGTCCCCTTGCGCCCCTGCTCTCCAGTGGCCTCCTGTGCTCCGTCTGTCACAGTCATGCCCACCCCATTGCTGCAATAGAGGCACAGTCCAGGCCTTGGCACGCATCCGGAATTTAAATGAATAGAGAGGATGTGGCCAGTCACTGTGACTTATTGCAGGGGCAGTCGTATGATACGGTGATTGCCGATTAAAGGATTTGCAGTCTTGCACGCAACAGGACTTTGATCTCTGGAATCAATACATTTTAAGCAACCAGACTAGGTCGAAAGTGATGTGAGGGGCAAAAGGTGAGTATTAAAGGGTCTGTCCAGGTTAAAAAAATAAAAATCCATCCTTTTGTCACCCCAGTTCTTACATCTGGCTCCAGAATTCTAAAACTTACAGATTGCTGAAATTGAGCACCCTGCCAGTCTTGGCACACCCTCTCTATTGCAGTGAATTGAGTGAGTTTGCGGAGCGACTTCGGTCTTGGAGAATGTGGACATTCTCTTTTGAATGGAGACCAGTGCTGGATGGCGCGGTGCTTGGCAGTTAGTACGTGTTAAAACACCAAAGCCAGATGGAAGAGCTGTGGGGGACAAAAGCTGGGTGTATAGATTTTTTTTGTTTTTTGTTCGTATCTGGATAAACCCTTTAATGTTTGTTTATTTTCTGCCTGGACTGTCCTTTTAATGGGTGGGGGATAAGACTGCCCTGTGGTCCACTTTAACCTATATGTACATCATCTGTGTATCTTTCCAGTGTTAATATTTGGGTCTTTCTCTTTTTATAGGATAGTCATGCTGATATCCTCCAGTGGATTAAGTCACTTACAAAGAACGGGCTCATAAAGTCTAGCAAGATGTCTCTCAAAGTCCTCGATTCCCCCCAGGATGGTGAAGACATCACCCCATCTTTGGCTCCTCTTATTATGGGAGAAGAAGACTTTGCCTGTGAGGACTTTAGCCTTGAGGAATACAGAGAGAACCTTCGGACAGAAAACCTTGGCAAAACTGTTATGTTCTCAGAAGTCACTACTACAACGTTTAATCTTATGGATGGGTAAGTCCTCGAGCACCTCTTAAAGTCACTGTCCAGACGGATTAAATCTTACCATGCAGGTCCCCCTGCATGTAGTGCTGTCGACCTTTGTGTTTGCTCTCACTCTGGGCCAGATGATCACTCCTTTCAAGGCTCCATCTGGCAACTCAACCTCTCCCTCCCTATGGGCATCATTCATTAACCGAGGGACGCTCTTCCATTCAAAATGTATGCCTCTGTTACCCCCCCCCCGCTAAAAAAAATGCTAACTAATCACTCCTATGAGAATAAATCCTATGAGCTCTCCCACTCTCTCTGATCACTAAAGGAATGCCTGGTGCTAATACAGGCAATACACTCGGAGAGAGGACTCTCCCACCTCCCAGAAAGTGTAGAAATCGGTACAAAAGTTTTGCAAGTTCTCTCTGCATTGCAAACTTGAAAGTTGAAAAATGAAGCACCCCGCCAGTCTTGGCACACCCTCTCTATTGCAGTGAATTGAGTCTTGGAGAATGTAGACATTCCCTTTTGAATGGAGACTGGTGCTGGTCTTCGTGGTGCTTGGCAGTTGGTATGTGCCCCTGGGAAAAGAACCAAAACCCAGGATAGCTAAAATCCTGGGGTTTGGTCCACTTTAAGAAGGCTTACCCTCATGCAGATATTTTGCAATAGTATGCAGATGATGCGCTCCTTAACTGCATGGAAGCTGCCATTTTGCTTTACACTTGAGAGCCCTGCTTCTGAAACACTCAGTGCAACACAATTGCTTCGTATCTCTGTGCAGTCTTCACTTATTTATAGCCAGAGGTAGTACTCCATCAGCTGTAATGACTCATTATTTTTCTGCTTACAGCAGAGGGCTCCTAGATACATGGTTTCCACTGTCTAAATGCTCTGTGGCTGGTGCATGATTAAAGGAGCACTATCGCGAAAAAAAGCCGATGATAAAAATCCATATATATTTGCTGGATGGCAGGAGGAGGGGTCACTTATACACCTAGCACCAAGAAATATCTAGCCAGGCATGTTTTTTTATTTTAAGGAAGGAAGGAAGGAAGAGGACATCAGAAGTGACAGGTTATGTAACCTCTGATAGATTAAACCTGTAACACCTGGATTTTATTCCTACCATAAGAGAATATACCACAAGCTTGGCGGGACTTTTATTCAGTTTCGGTGTATAAGTGACCCCTTTTCTCATTAGCCAACGTGTTTATATGGATTTTTAATACTACACAATTTCACTATAGTGCTCCTTTAAGATAACTGGAAGACATATAATAAGAGCTTTGCTCACACAGAATTCTTTTGCTACCATTGTTTTATTCTGTGCGTTTGTGTGCAGCATGACATGGATGCTGCCCTGTGTTTCTGAGGCATATATCTCTCTGGTGTGTGCTGCACACTCTGAAACTAGAAAAAGGGCCTTTTAAGATGGCTGTGATTAAGCATTCTGGTTGCTTTTAACAATCAGTCCATTGAATTTGTCTGGGATCTTCATGCCTATTCTTCATACTTTTATTCCTGCACAGCTTAGATAAACGTCACGCACTGATTACTTGTTCTTCAAGTTAGAATAAATCAAAATGCAACATTCACAAACATCAGGGTATCATTTACTAACCTTTCAACCACTGACATGTTTTTGTGTGTTTGCTGCACATCTGATTCTGATGAGTTGTCTTTTTGGACAATAACCTCCTGTACGATGTCATCTCAATTTTCTTCATTTATGCAGAGGCGTAGCTAGACATTTCTGCACCCGCGGCAAAGATTCAGAATGCCCCCCTCCAATAAAGCTTAAGCTGAATTGCCCTGCGCTTTTTCCTGGGTTTTGCTCTGTGCCGCTATGTCAAACCCCCCAGTTCGCCCAGTGAAACTCGCCTCTCCTTGGTCCATGGCGCATGCACGGGTTATCGTACAATCAGAGCCTATTGCCGTGTTAACATCCTAGCTCAAGGGGTTTTGATTGCCTCCTATGTGGTGGCGTGCACACTCCCGTCCCAGCGTATCTGAATGGCTGGGGTGGCAGCTCTCGCTCCCCATTGTAAACAATCAGAGCTGTCTGCCTTTCAGCAAACGGCTTTGATTAGACAAGAGTCCTAGCATCTGCCATTGGACCGGAAAAAGCGCCCTGGGGGGGTCACACAGCGGGGCATCCCGATTTGGCCACGGGTGGGCTTTGTTCCACTTTAAAGGTAAAATCCAGAAAAAGATGCAAGAAAAAATGTACCTCTCCTCATTGGCTGCTTCAGCAGTGTGTAAATGAATACTCCTCCAAAACCACTATCAGGTACCATGATGTGCATGTGCCCGGGTATTCAACCCATTAACTGCATTGGAGTGACTGTGCCTGGATGCCGGGGAACCCAGTCTTAGGATATTGCTGAAGCAGGTACAGGGGATATTTGTACTTATTTTTTTTTTTTTTGCAGGGACCCCAAACAAAACCTAGGCAAAGTAATTGCTTAATCCCATGGCAAAATACATAACCAATGTATTAAATTTAACATAAGCAATATATGTACAAAGTTCAAATGCCCAGCACTCAGGTAAAGTCTAAAATCATGTATTTATCCATATTAAAAGATACACGTTTCCATCCATTACAGAAACTCACCTGTTCCAGGAAATAACATTTTGCGTTTCGGGCCGCACATGGAGCCCTTAGTCATAACTATAACAGTCGTAGCTATAACAGTCGTAGCTATAACAGTCGTAGCTATAACAGTCGTAGCTATAACAGTCGTAGCTATAACAGTCGTAGCTATAACTGTCGTAGCTATAACTGTCGTAGCTATAACTGTCGTAGCTATAACTGTCGTAGCTATAACTGTCGTAGCTATAACTGTCGTAGCTATAACTGTCGTAGCTATAACAGTCGTAGCTATAACAGTCGTAGCTATAACAGTCGTAGCTATAACAGTCGTAACTATAACAGTCGTAACTATAACAGTCGTAACTATAACATAACTATATGACTTAGGGCTCCATGTGCAGCCCGAAACGCGTAATGCTATGTCCTGGAACAAGTGAGTTTCTGTAATGGATGGAAAAATGTGTATCTTTTAATATGGATTAATAAATGAATCATTTTATACTTTTACCTGAGGGCTGGACATTTGAATTTTATACTTATCAACCTCCCTGGCAAGTCCTAAGCCTCGGTAGGCTTTCCCAACTATAGGATTGAGCTGGCCATTAATTGTCTCTTAAAGCGGCCCTTCACCCTGAATAAGAGCCTATCTTATATGTTTCTCACAGCCTGTACATACAGATTGCTCACATTAATCCGGACCTTCACCCTGAATAAGAGCCTATCTTATATGTTTCTCACAGCCTGTACCTACAGATTGCTCACATTAAAAATCATCCTAGCTGCATCTACTGCATGTTATGATCCCTTAAACATCCAAGATGGTGGCTCCTGGAGCATCAGGCAGCCTGCAAACAGGAAGTGTCTTCTGGCTGTGTTGCTCTGCATTCTCGTATTGCTGTCCTTTCCCTGACCCCAGCTCTGCTCTGTCTGTTGAAAGCACAGCTATAATCCCACCCTCTGCACTTTATCCCACTCTCCTCTCCTCAGTGTGTGATGATTCTGAGGCAAGATGGCGGCGCCCGTATTCTAGAGTCCTGAACAGAGTTAAAGCCCAGTGGGGGGGAAGAATAATATGTAAGTGACTAAAAACTTAAAATATATTAATTTTAGATTCTGGGGAATAGTTTTTTAAGTGTCTGGGCTTTTCATTAAATCATGCTGAAGGTCCGGTTTAATATATGTACAGCATGCAAGTAGATGAGTCTATTAAAGTGACCCAAAACTCTCTGGATTTTCACCCTGCTGGGTTTTGATCTGCTTCACAAGGTCACTGATTTGTGATGCCCCTACATGTGACACCCCTTGGATAGCTGCAAATCCAACCTCATTTTATGCTCCCACTGACTTTTCTCCAATCAGAATAGATTGCCATCCATGTTCATGCATTCTATTCTGGAGCGTCTCAAGCTGGTTGTGTGTGCACCCGCTAGCCATTCAGTTATGTCTGGCAGGGGTTTGACTTGGGGTAAAGGGGTGGGGGGGGGATGCTTGCTCATGGGAAGTGGAAACGGGGAAATGAGAAAAGATCCACAGTGATTCTGGGGGGTTTGACACAGTCGGGCATTCCAAATTGTGATGCCCCTGGGGAAGGCCCTGAAGTTTTTTTTAGACTTTAGTGCTGGGTAGACAGGGCTTTGGGTCCACTTTAAAGAGGAGCAACCAACCAGCCTAGAATCTATAAGAATTGGGATGCCCCACTGTGTCAAACAGCCTGGATTGCCCTGTTTTCTCACCTCTTCCTGGAGCCCTTGCTGCGCCGCAACCTTATTCTCAGCATACATCTCTCTGGGGCACGCGCGCCAGGCCTTTCTGAATGACAGGCCAACAGCTAGAGGTGAGCAGAGATGTCGCCGGCGGCATTCACTACATTGAGATCTCCTTGCTGGATCATCAGTGTGGCGAAGGAAATCGGAATGGAACAAGCACTGCTGTGACCCACATGGGAACCAGGAAGGGGTGAGTTTTTAGGCAGTTTGTGATGTTATACACAGTAAGGCATCCCAAATCAGGATGCCCTGCCAGAGAGGAACAAAGCCCCATGAAGTGAAATACTTGGGTATACTTCCACTATAAAGCGAAATAAAGCCCAGCAGCGGCCGTCCTGGAAGGCTTCTTTTGGATATCCTGAATCGGGATGCCCCGCTGTGTGAAACCTTCCCAGGAAGCCCCAAAAAACTCCTGTCCACACTCCAACGGCGCATGTGCGGGCTCTCGTTCAATCAGAGCCGCTTGCTGTGACTATGTCATTTGGCAGATGGCTCTCATTGTTTACAATAAAGAGCACACATTGTTGCACCCCCCCCCGCATCCCTGGCACCATGCACTTTCTCCCCACTGAAGTATATAATTGCCATCTGCCAATTGACGTAGTCACAGCATTTGGCTCTCTATGGACGAGCATGTGCATGCATGAGCCGTTGGAGCTCGGCCAGGTGAGTTTTTTTTCGGCCTTCCTGGGGGGTTTCACACAGCAGGGCATCCGGATTTGGGATGCCCTGGAGACACGGAACAAATTCCATGAAAGTCAAATTCCCGTATTTTGTTCAGCTTTAAAGTAAACTGCCAAAGTCATGTATTGCCCAATACAAATGAAACCTATTTAGAACAGAACCACCTTCCTCCTTATGAAGACATGACAATATGCCATAAATCGACTTCTTCCAAACTAATCCTAAATACGTATTTTAAGGATTTTGACTATCCTGGGTTTTGGTCCTTCACCGGTGCCGCGCTATGTGAAACCCCCCAGATCTCCCATATCAACTCACCTCACCACTGTTCTATGACACGTGCGCTGGCGCTCATCCAAACAGCGCGCTCTGAGCTATGGACGTCTAAACTGGGCACGCGTCCTGCTAGAGGAATAGTGGGGATGCGGCCGTGGCCCGCGCATGCGTCGTTGGACCGGGAAGTTAGGTAAGTGTAGTGGGTGACCTGGGGGGTTTCACACAGCCCGGGGGGGGGGAACGGATCGGCCCGGGAATCTTATAGATTTCCGGGCCAATCCGCCTCGGTTTCATTCCACTTTAATTAGGATTCCATCATCCAAACCATAAGCCAGATTGCTCACTGCTTTGATAAATAGTAAAAAACAGATTAAGTCTAACATACACTCACACAGACAGAGCGAGACTCAGACA
This sequence comes from Gastrophryne carolinensis, assembly GCA_027917425.1. NCBI lineage: Eukaryota > Metazoa > Chordata > Amphibia > Anura > Microhylidae > Gastrophryne > Gastrophryne carolinensis. The sequence continues at coordinate 492,384,421 of CM051236.1, read as the reverse complement.
CACAGACTGACTTACTTGGCAGTATATGAAGCACCTTAGTGCTACAGCTGCAGCACTTCCTCCTCTCTCCTCACAGCACAGAGGCATCAGAGTGATGATGCATCTGGGGGTGGAGCCTGCTCAATCAGGAAGACACACACTGTGTGCAGCTTTGCCTTTACAGCCCTGGCTACCGCACAGTAAACTGCCCAGCCCGCCGTTCATACCCCCCTCAGACGGTGCTGCTGCCCTGCCGTCAAACTAGCGCTGGGGTGCCCCCCTGACAACTCAGCGCCCAGGGTAGCTGCTCCCCCCCCCACTCTATGCCCCTAAATTATGAGTTTTTCGTTTGTGACATAGAAGAGTTCTTTTATTTCAAGTACAAACCAACTTGTAGTTTATGAACGCTGACCACTCCAGAATAATAACGGCAACAGTTGTCTGCGGCAGCTCCTAACAGGCTTCACCAAGTCTACCACGATGTTGGGATTGTATCACGGTATTACTCTACATTGGGGAAATGATTGGCTGAGTGACACGGCGGTCAGGGGGGCTACAGGAAGATAATGGATTGGATTGTAGACGGTGTCTTAGTCTTGTTAATGAATGCGTAGCACCGATCCTGGAAGACAGTTGAGACAGGACTGTATTTTCTTCGCATCGTCTTGAATTCTCTGGAGACCTTTTTACGCTCTTGGAAAGTGGTCCTGATTTCCTTGATGTAAAATACGGAGATGGTTACTTTAGTAAAATTGAAATAGATAATGGTCTATGTAGATCTATAAAGAGGACGATTTCTAAAATGAGGGAATCCATTTTTTTTTCTACCGTTAAAGCTACCTGGGGAAATTTTATTTCGTATTTTGCCACACTTGAAAAGTGAATAATTTTGAACAAAAAATTACTAAATTGAACACAATCAGATGATAAATGATCTGTAGAAATGCCTACTGCGATCAACGAGAATTAGTTCGTTGGTTGAACATTGTATCGTTTTGTCCGACATAAAATTAGTTTGCCACTGTGGAAACAGCAATAGAGCGAAAATTTGACTATACAAATACCTTGAATTTGCACAGCACCTACGAACATAATTACGATTGCTAAAATGAACAATTAGCCGACCAATTGTCTGCGGTGGAATGAAAGTTGTTCGTTCACTCGCTCAACGAACGATCCTGTTTAGGGTAGCCAGATTAAGAGAACCCATTGTGGTGGCATTGCAAACCAGCTAGGACCCCTCCCAACCCCACATACCCATTTGATAGTATTGTGACTGTATTGGTGACCGGGGCAATATGTTGTTGCAACGGAGAGTAAAAAAAATGTCTGATCTCAATTAGACTACATTTTTGAATAGGGAAAGGAAAGCCACACAGACACAGGGAGAATGTGAACGGTCCATTCATAAAACAAGGTCTGTGAGTGAGAGTAGTCACAGTTTAGTGGTCTCAGTTGGCCATCCTGGACTTATAGAGAAGGTTAACTTAACTATTTGCCTCAAACCCTTTAGTGATGAAAAACACAATCGCCACGTGCACCACTAATTTGAGCACAGGAGCCTGTGTGCTCTCAAAATACTCAGGTCCCCTAACATGGTCAGGAGTTCCTCCACTAGACAATATACCACTGATGGGAACCTTCCTGAGGACAGGAGGTACAAGCACCACAGTTTAATCAAAGAATGTTTATTATGTATTTTTATTGGGTTATGTTACAAATCTAACTACACGCGATTAAAAACAGGCCATGGCGCTTCTCAATAATCAATAAGAGGCATAATACTCCTCTATCATTCCATCCATATGCATACAAAGTCTGAACATAGGTGGGTGAAAGCTATATAAGATCTTATAATATTGGCAATGACCAACGGGACAATGTCCACCCCTGCTGCAAACAGGAATTCAAATCCTCAACCGACACAAATGCAATAAAAAACAACAAGATATAATTGGTACAATAATAAAGATAGAGACAGAGAGCTACATGCATGTCATGTGGTGTTGTCAGCACCGTCATAGCCGCAGACCAAATCCTTCTCTTGTGCCGTAAGTGGTGCAGAGCCTTACACGACAATCGAACTTGAGTCATAGGCCATTCATCCATTCCTGGGACCAGTGCCGTTTTTCTCCTACATGGATAGGGTGACCTGACACTCAAAGTTTCGGCTGCAGTTTCCTTGCAGAGTGAGTCCTAAAGGGCCTTTAAGGGGAGTACTAAATCTCAAATGCAAATTTGGAATGCCCATTTGCACTTTGACCTCTAGAACTGCAAGAAATCAGGCTTTAATACTTTCACCCCACTGCCCTAAATTGGTGTTGGCTCCTGCTGTACGGGTTGCTGCCACCCCCATGCATACACCTGCTGCCTACCCACCCAGAGCTCCCATGCCGACCAAAACTGGACCACGTGGCTCTCACCGTCCAATCATGGGGCCAGATTTTCCTAGGAGAGAACTGGCAGTAAATTGAATCTGGCTTTGCAGGTAGTGTATGCATCGGAAAGGGCCCCAAGCAATCACAATGGACCCCTGCGCTTAGTACAGCAGCAGGCATCTCTCATTTAGCCCACTTTTCTTAACTCCTGGAAGGTTCCTTGAGAGTAATGAGTTGCCCCCCCCCCCATACTCGCTTGCTTCCGGGTTCCATTTGCTCCATAGCAGCATTATACTCATTGAAATTTAGACTCTAGGCCTGGCTACACTCCCCTCTGCCCATTCTGCTTCTTTTAGCTTCTCTCTGAATCGCACCTCTAAACACGTTACCCATTCGTTAGCCAACATCTACTGAGCGTAATAAGTGGCAGAGTGTCCATCTAATGTATTCACCACAGAAGCAGTTTTTTCCGGCGGACAGTAGAAGGTCTGCCCTGCCTATACCTTATATTTTTTGTTCTTTTATAAGCGCTAATGAGGACACTTCGAAGCCAGCAGAGGCCCTCACCACAATACGAAGCGGCCGCTGCCAACAATAACTCAACATATATATTAATATGTAAAACATCAACAAAGACCATCTGGAGATCTAATGAATAATCAAGGGACTCGAAATTAAACTCGAGGTTTTTTTTCACCCTCCTCTTCAGAATCTTTAGGACAACACTGTCAAATTCAATTTAGTCAGCCCAGGCCTCGAATCCATTTTTCAAACTTTCTATGACAGGCCTAATCGCTTCCACCTGTTGTGAGGCTCGAAGCCTTGACTGGCACTTCACCAGCCAGCCTGGAAACATACACATACAAACTCTTATTAGACTCCGGCTGTTTCTCTCTTTTGAGGTCACCGAGCCATTAAATTAGTTCCATCCCATTTTTTCTTTTTTTAACCCGACCCCCATATTGATTTTCATTTTTGGGCCATGTATAGAGCTTTATATATTAAGCCGATTCCAAAATGTTACACTGTTAACGTTTACGGCTGTGTGGAGGAACGGAGGTGGCATGGACGGCAGGGTTCCAGAAACTCACATCTCCCTTTGGCTGTCCTTTACAGTTTGACACATCATTAGAAGCGGACACTCAACTCATGACTAAATCAAACAGGGCTCCTTCCTAATTGCTCTTTAGGCCTCTAGAGCTCTCTGTCATTGTCTTGGTGCTGCATTTCCGCAGCATCGGCAGATCAAAGCGAAGGGTCTTTAGTTTGGGAATGTGTCCTGTGTAAGAGTGAAAGTGCTAAAAGGGAAAAGTACAGAGATGGATGGGGTGGAAAAGTTGACTTTGGTTACTGCACATACAGCTAAACAAGACATGGCTGCCAAAATGCACCATTTGGGGTTGGGTGGGGACCGGCATGTTAATGGGTGTGGCAGATGCTCAAATCCTTGTGTGGCTGTATAAGCGATATTATGGATTTAAATCATTTATATGGTGCTTAAAAGCTCAACTGCAACATTTTTACTTTTTTTTTTGTTTTTGGACAGTAATTGTCTGTAATGTTCCTTTTGCAGTCTGTGACCCCTGTTGCATAGATTTAAAATGTAGAGAAATGGTTTATGTTACTTCATGAGCTTTTCCGCTACACTTTCCAAAATCCAAAATATTAGTCACCCTCCCAGGTTTATACTGTCAGTCCAAGCAATGGCAATAATAACGCAGCAAGGAAATCTCCTGAATCATCTGCTCCATTTTCTGTAGCTTGCTGTGGAAGCTGGAGCAGGACATCAAAGTTTGCCTCCTCCTTTCCTTTCCATTTTCCAACAAGGCCCCCAAGCTCGAGAAGTGCAACCACTGTGGCTTGGCAGGCTTGGGACTAGGTTGCTACTGGAAAGCTGTGCCATGAATTTGAAGAACAAGTTGAGTTTCTGGCAAACCTGGAAGGTTTCCTAACTGTGGGATGCCCCTAAGAAATATTGTCACCCAGCCTTGGAGTTATTTAGACTCCAGAGCCATGCATACTAAGTTTGGATTCACTTTAAGGCTTCTCCACCAAACCTTGAGGGTATGCTACTTATCAGTACCTCTGAGAAAGTCTACACTGTAAAGAGTTTGTTACACCTCACCTTGGGATCTTCCACACTTTAATAGTGTCTCCAGCTTAAATCACCTCTTTCTGGTGCTTGGGCCCCATAAAATCTCAAGGCTAGCTCCTCCAACTTCTCTGTTTGAACTGTGGGTTAAAGGGGCCTAACACAGCTGCTTATTATGGGTTGAGGGGCTGCACTAACTCTGTGGGATCAGTTCAGAGCCTGGTGTAAATTTTCATCTGGCTCTGAATCGGCCCCAAAGTAGACTATGAGAGTGAATGGCAAGTTTTTCCCCTAACAGAGAAGTGAATTTTCTCTGAATCAACCCCTAAAAAGGGTTGGGGATGACAGCCTTGTCACTTGCTATAGTCTACAGATTAGAGGGGGACAGAGCAGGTTGTTTCATATAGGGTGCTGTAGTTGTGGACACCCTAGCAGTCTGTATAGTATCCGAGGTCCCAGCCCACGGCTTGTAATAGTCTGGGCCAAAGGCATTCTACAAGGGCTTCTACACTTCATTTGGCCTGTTCACCTCCATGTATATGGCTTCTCTACCTCACTTTGTTAGCTGCTTTACTTTATGTTGTTGCCTTTTCTCTCTTACATTGACTATTTCCACATGTTGAGGCCTTTTTGACCCTACTTTGTAGAACTCTCAACCTCACTTTGGGGGCTTCTTAACCTAACATCGTGGGCATCTGACTTTACTTTAAAGGAATCTCAACCTCACCTTGAGATCCTCTCCACCCCACTGGGTTATTTTCTCCACCCCCTCATATTTATGGCGTTTCTACCTCATGTTGTCAGCTTCTCTATCTCATATTGTTGGCTTCTCTCCTCTAGGTTAACTGTTTCTTTACCTCACATTCATGGCTTCCAGACCTCACTTTAAAGTCCCTGTCCAGGCACACAACTTTCTACCCCCTTACCCCTCTTGGGAACATTGTCAAATGAGTCATGTGCATGCTCTGCTGTGGTCAGAGACAGCTGAGGGACCACTATAACTTGCTGGGCTTGCTCACACTGAGAGCACCAAGGGACAGATTGGCTCTTAGACCACTTTTTTTGTGTTGACCTAAAGAAATGAAAGAGGGCAAACTTTTGGACCCTGCAATGGCCGGTACCCGGTGTCGAAGAAAATGTAGGAGTGGTACATGGGACAGGCATCAGGTGAGCTGATTGCTGCCTTATTATTGTTGCTGGGTGTACAATCCCTTTAAAGAGGAACATTGGACAGTCTGGGGAGTTCTCCAAAACTCCCCAAACTTTGCCCTCTGTTGCCTTTAAACTCCCGATTCTGCATTTGACAGGTTTAACCTGTCTTCTGCTCTTCCTCTTTCTTCTCAGGCGCTTACCGTAGGGCACCACTATCTTGTCTCCTTCTGTGTCCCAGGATGCACTGCGCCGCCCCTGAGATCTCGCATCTGTGCAGTGAAGTCCTTATCTCAGGTAGGGCGGCTGTAGCGGGGGATCAGAAACAACGAAAGATGTTGGTGCTCCTAGCAAGGACAGAGGATGGGAGGACGACAGGACGGCTAAGCTCCCTCTGCGTCTGTCACAGACAGCTAAGATGCTGGGGGGGGGGGGGTCTGGAAAAAGCATGATGGCGATCTGGAAGATGCCGTCATCCAAAAGGTATGGAACATTGTGGTTGGGTGGTTCGAAGTTCCTCTTTAAGAGGTTTTCGGCATCACGTTATAGCGGACCTTCATCCCGAATAAAAGCATATCTTATATGTTTCCCACACCCTGTACATACAGATTGCTCACATTAATCCGGACCTTCACCCTGAGTAAGAGCCTATCTTATATGTTTCCCCCACCCTGTACATACAGATTGCCCGCATTAAAAAGCATCCTACCTGCATCTACTGTCCTTTTCCTGACCCCAACTCTGCTCTGTCACAGCTATAACCTGCCCCCCTCTGTACTTTATCCCGCTCTCTTCTCCTCAGTATGTGATGCCTCTGAGTCTAGATGGCGGCGCCCGTATCCTAGAGTCCTGAAGAGAGCTGCAGCCCGGTGGGTGACTAAAAACTTAAAATATATTTTAGATGCTGGGGAATAGTTTTTTAAAGGTTTCGGCTTTTCATTAAATCATGCTGAAGGTCCGGTTTAAAGACTTCTTCACCTTGGCTTCTTGGCATCACATCTAGGGCATCTTAACCTTAATTTGATGGAATCTCGATCTCTGAGAGACCCTCTTCACCCCACTTGGTGATACTCTCCATCTCACACTGACAACTTTCACGCTTCAGCATCTAGTCCGGCACAGTACAGAAGGACTAACAATTGCTCATTATATAAGTGTTTTAGAGACAATGCCAGGCTGTCATTTTCTTAATTCATAATCAATCTAAAATAAATAAAAACAAATACAAAAATTCAACATGACATTTGCTTATCCTTACATGTGTAAAATATGCTATTCATAAAAGGGGGTGGGAGTGCTTTTTGCTAATAGTTTGCAATTATCTATCCTATCTATCTATCTATCTATCTATCTATCTATCTATCTATCTATCTCTGTCTATCAAATATATTCATACTAAACTTATAAATATATGTATCTGGCTTGGTCTACATCTACAATTCCTCCCCATATTTTCTATCCGAATAAACTCTCTTGCTCTTAATATGTAAAGCGGAGCTGTGCATACACCCCTCCATATTTATGCATTTTGGCTCTGCAGGTGTGAAGGCCTATTTTCTGCGCCTCACAATGAATGCGTAATTTGTGGCTGAGCCGCCGCGCTGCCGGATGAATGCTTTCCCTTCATTTCGCCTAGTTTAGAGATGGCGAGGCGGGAAGGCTGGTGGGACTACAATTGGCAGGACCCATAACCCTTAGCCTCGGGGTTGACTGCATAACTAATGAAGTTAAAGTACACCACTTAATGTTTCCATTGACATGTCAACGTTCCTCAGCTGGGAGGCCGTGCGGCCCGGGAACTTGCCTTAAAGCTGAGGCTGCCAGAGCCACTGGATTAACTCCTCACTAGATTCACAGCAAAAGAAAGTACCTTGCCAATTTTTTTTCTGAAGTAACTCCCCTCAACCTCTTTAAATTTAAATATAAAAGAAAATAGGCTAACAATAGTACTAACTTTTTTTTTGCCTCTGTAAACATTATTATTATTATTAATAATAATAATGTAATAATTATTTTAAAATTAGGCGGTTATTATAGATTGAGGAACTTTTCCACCCCATGTTGGAGGACTAAAATCACCAAATATGTACTACGCTAGGAAAACAGAACTAAAAAGATTTTTTTCAAACAACTACAAAGATGCTCAACAAAAACCTCAACAGAAAAGAACAATTGGTATACATAAAAAAATGCTTAGACTATATTAGACTATAGTTTTTTAATATTAAGCTTCACTAGTGCTTAGTAAAATTCCACCCTAAGATTGCATATTCGGTTCAGTCAAGGCCAGTATTATTCAAGTCAAATTGTCAGGCCCTTTTGTTTTTTTTTTTAAGTTTGCCCAACACATCCCCCCCTTGGCTACAGTATGAGCTGGCAGTACAGGGCCTGGAGGCCGAGCAGCTAGCCCCCTCCTTTCCTACATCTTTCTAGCCACTATGCCCTTTGATAGTGCTCTGTCAAACACCATACTCTTCCACCCTCACCTAGGGAAGGGGTGCAGATGATTGATTGGGTCTGGGGTTTCACATGTCGGCAGGTGACTTGCCAGACCCTTTGAGCTGGCATTGGGTCCCTCGAGATTCCTTACCAATTCCCCAAAAGTTAAAGTGATGGGCAAGTCGAAAGTTAAAAAATAAATATCAGTTGCTTACCTTACATTGAGTCCCTGCTCTATCTGTCTAGTTAGTGAAGAAATCACTCCACCCAGCTGACCCGATCTTTCAATCAACCTTTAGTGGACCGCAAACAGAAATACCCCCTACTCCCTCCCCAGACTTCCTGTTTGGCTGCCTCTCTCTGCAGTTTTGAAACCCCGCCCTCTTCTTCCTCGTGAGCGTTTAGACGTCTGGGTCCAATCTTTGATCAGGCTGCCAGCAATCAACAGCCTGCCCACACCTGCCACCCTGTGTATGCCTCTATTTGTCAGCCTTGCCACAGGTCAGACACCCACCCTGCAGCAGCAACCCCCCCCCCCTTTATCTGGGCACACTATGACAGGCTGGAAACAGTCTCAGATGGAAATAAATAAAAAAAATAAAGAAAGAAAGAAAGAAAAAAACATAAAATGAATGTCAGAAACCAAGAATAGATGAAAAGAAAGAAGGTGACTAAAAGGAAAGAAACAAAGAATAGAAGGGTTGACAGAAATAATAGAAAGAAAGAAAGAAGAAAGGAAGAAATAAAGAAATCTGGAGATAAAAGAATAGAAGGAAAGAAAAAAGAATATATGGAAAGAGAAAAAAAGAAAAAGAATAGTTGGATGGATGGACCAGAGTAATAGAAGGAAGGAATGTTAGAAAGAATAAATGAAATCAAGAATACAAAGTATAGATAGAAAGGATAGAAGGACTGGCTGAAAGAAAGGAAGGCTTTCCTAATGGCCAATCTGCCCCTGGCTGACAGTCCTTAGTTCTGATTACTGCACAGCCCTGCATCCTGCATAGGCGCTTCACAGCGTAGAGGGATTGAGTTTGGCCTTCCCAAGGTGCAGGGGCCCCGGCACCTACCCGGGTACGCCAAGTGCTATCGCTTGCCTTGATAAATAGGAAAGGCTGGTCAGGGTTAAAGTACATTTTCAGCCAGATAAAAGAAAAAAAAAGGTATACTCACCTTTTCTCCCATGCAGACCGTCGCTCCTAGTCTGGGGCTGCAGCGCTTACCTGAAAGGCTTTATCCAGGTCCCTCTCCATCTGGAACCATACGCAGCGCCGCTCTCTCGTCATGAGTCTCTTCCTGACTCCCACCGACATGGTGACACCCCCCACCATCAGTCACTGTGAGCTGCCACACCCCCTCCGTTTATTTTTTATTATCTGGCTGAAAATGTACTTTAATGCATCACAATACTAAAGTAAACCGAGGATGTGGATTGGAGCTATTATTTATCCCTGTACAAGTTGTTCTGAATTGAGAGCCAGTCGGATGACTAGTGAAACATCTTCAAGAAGATATTACAGCATGTTCACTTTCCTTGATTTATTACAACACATAAGGTTTACCTTTCCTTTAAGAAGGTCAGCTCTAATGAGTAGTTAAAAACGGTTCTTAAAATAAGTTGCCATAAAAAAAAGTTCACGTTGCAGTGTTTCCACAATGCTGGGGGTACTCTCAATCTTATTTTGTGTTGACAGCACACAAAAAATAATCGTATTCAGGTAGTCGGGGTCACGGCAGCGAGTAAGTTATTTCATTTGAATTAGGTTAATTTGAGTTTGACTTTTAATCCGCCAGAAGTCAGAGGCCGCGGGTTAATTTTGTTTTCAGATAATCAAATGATTGTCTTAAAAAATCTAGCTCCCTGCTCGGAATTAGGTGACACTGACCTTCCATAAATGCGTTAAAAATATCAGAAACTTTCACCCCCCCCCCCCCGCCACCCCCGCCCCTTCCTTTCGTTGGCTCCGACTCCCGGTGGCCCAATTTTCTTCCAATTATTCCGGGAGTGCAAATATTTGAACAATCTTATTTTGTATTCGCTTGGAGTTTTCAGTCATAACACCTCGTATCCTAGAGGCCCAAGTGTCCTTTTAATTGTAAAGGGAACTCCACACTTCCCCCTCATACTGGTTTGGAATCTACAAGTTTGCTGTAAAAAGCGGCTTCCTACTGGGTTACAAAAATAAAGAAAAAACTACTATATCCCTCTTTTAATCTATAAATTTGCCATGAAATATATATATTTAATTATATGTTGTATTAATTGTATAACTATCATCAAAAAGTTATTTTTTCTTTAAAGCGGACCTTCAGCGGCATTTACTGAAAAGCCCAAACCCTTAAAAAACAATTCCCTTGCATCTAAAATTAATATATTTAACGTTTTTAATCACTTACTTTGTATTCTTTTCCCCACTGGCCTGCAACTCTGTTCAGCACTCCAGGATACGGGCGTCGCCATCTTGGCTCAGTAGCATGACATACAGAGGAGAGGGGTTAAAAGTGCAGGGGGGAGGGGTTATAGCTGTGCTTTGTACAGACGGAGTAGAGCTGGGGTCAGGAAAAGGTCAGCAAACCCAGAATGCAGAGCGGCACAGTCAGAAGACACTTCCTGTTTGCAGGCAGCCTGAAACTCCATGTGCCGCCATCTTGAATGTTGCTAAGATGCAGTAGATGCAGGTAGGATGTTTTTTAATGTGGGCAATCTGTATGTACAGGGTGGGGGAAACATTTAAGATAGGCTTTTATTCAGGGTCAAGGTCTGGTTTAACTTCAAAGAAATTTTTATAATGATTTTCATTTCAGAGGTACTGTGCTGTTAAAGCACACCTATAGCCCCTGTTGCAACAAAAAGCACATACTCTCCTTTTGTCCCCCACAGTGCTTCCACCTTAGTTGGTTACATTGTCATAAGCCTGGTTAGTTATGATTAAAGGACCCATGTTAGGTGGTACAGAAGGTAGAGGGTGATTTCTTAATGCCATAGTTGAAGCACACTGTATATAATGAAAAAGTAAGTGTATTCGAAAATTAAAGCTCAGCTTGAAGGGGTTCAGGGGTTCCCAAATGCGCCCACTCACTGCGCATCAAGTACAACATAAATCCAAATAAAAGTAGGAAGAAGAACACCCATTGTAACAACTATGCATTCCACAAAGTGATTTAATGCTGTGAATCACATAAAGTTACATATGAAAAGACAATCAAGGTGAACAGTAAATTGATTTATGGGCACAAGACCAAGTTCATAACCTTGTAGAATATGCAATAGCAGAGAGAACAAGCAGTTCAATGGGAAAATAGATAGACAAGGCTTATAGGCTGGAACACAGGTGGATAAGTACAGGAAGCACTCGACGTTTCGGCAAAACAGCCTTTATCAAGAGGAGCGTTATCTAATGGCATAGTGTCAGTCCAGTGGCAATAGTGTGAAGTGATGGTATCTTTTTTTTTTTCTGCCCGAAACACGTGTCCACAATTAGGAGTGGGTGGTGACATATTTCTTATATGCCATACCAGAGCATTGCACACCATGGTGGATCCAGAAGCTTTGGGGAACAGCTTTAAGATGTGCAAAAAGTTCATTTGTATGGGCCCGTCTATGGCAAGGAATTCTGGGAGAAATTCTGTTATCCTTGACTTGTATGACCCATTCAAATATTTTCAAATATTTTCCATTTTAGGAAAGCAGTCTCAGGCTGGTATATGAAACTTACCATGTCCCAAAAGTAACCACTCAGCTCCTCTCCACTGCTGGGTATAATGTTTGAAATCCCTGCAGTAGCAGAGGCCTTTTATTTTTTAAAGCAGACTTTTGGTGCCCTTTTCGGCTTTACCCTTTCTCTTGTGTATGCCCCTTTGACGTGCGGCTGCCCCTTCTACTTTGTGAATGCCACCTTTCTCTAGTGTATGCCCTGCTCATGTGCAGCTGCACCTTTCTTTTTTCTCTGCGGTATGTCCTGCTTATGTGCAGCTCCACCTTTCTCTTGTGTATGCTCTTTTGTCGTGTAGCTCCACCTTTCTCTTGTGTATGCTCTTTTGACGTGTAGCGCCACCTTTCTCTTGTGTATGCTCTTTTGACGTGTAGCTCCACCTTTCTCTTGTGTATGCTCTTTTGACGTGCAGCTCCACCTTTCTCTTGTGTATGCTCTTTTGTCGTGTAGCTCCGCCTTTCTCTTGTGTATGCTCTTTTGACGTGTAGCTCCACCTTTCTCTTGTGTATGCTCTTTTGACGTGCAGCTCCACCTTTCTCTTGTGTATGCTCTTTTGACGTGCAGCTCCACCTTTCTCTTGTGTATGCTCTTTTGACGTGTAGCTCCACCTTTCTCTTGTGTATGCTCTTTTGACGTGTAGCGCCACCTTTCTCTTGTGTATGCTCTTTTGACGTGTAGCTCCACCTTTCTCTTGTGTATGCTCTTTTGACGTGTAGCGCCAGCTTTCTCTTGTGTATGCTCTTTTGACGTGCAGCTCCACCTTTCTCTTGTGTATGCTCTTTTGACGTGTAGCTCCACCTTTCTCTTGTGTATGCTCTTTTGACGTGTAGCGCCAGCTTTCTCTTGTGTATGCTCTTTTGACGTGCAGCTCCACCTTTCTCTTTTGTATGCTCTTTTGACGTGTAGCTCCACCTTTCTCTTGTGTATGCTCTTTTGACGTGCAGCTCCACCTTTCTCTTGTGTATGCTCTTTTGACGTGTAGCGCCAGCTTTCTCTTGTGTATGCTCTTTTGACGTGCAGCTCCACCTTTCTCTTGTGTATGCTCTTTTGACGTGCAGCTCCACCTTTCTCTTGTGTATGCTCTTTTGACGTGTAGCTCCACCTTTCTCTTGTGTATGCTCTTTTGACGTGTAGCGCCAGCTTTCTCTTGTGTATGCTCTTTTGACGTGTAGCTCCACCTTTCTCTTGTGTATGCTCTTTTGACGTGTAGCTCCACCTTTCTCTTGTGTATGCTCTTTTGACGTGTAGCGCCACCTTTCTCTTGTGTATGCTCTTTTGACGTGTAGCTCCACCTTTCTCTTGTGTATGCTCTTTTGACGTGCAGCTCCACCTTTCTCTTGTGTATGCTCTTTTGACGTGTAGCACCACCTTTCTCTTGTGTATGCTCTTTTGACGTGTAGCTCCACCTTTCTCTTGTGTATGCTCTTTTGACGTGTAGCTCCACCTTTCTCTTGTGTATGCTCTTTTGACGTGTAGCGCCACCTTTCTCTTGTGTATGCTCTTTTGACGTGTAGCGTCACCTTTCTCTTGTGTATGCTCTTTTGACGTGTAGTTCCACCTTTCTCTTGTGTATGCTCTTTTGACGTGTAGCTCCACCTTTCTCTTGTGTATGCTCTTTTGACGTGTAGCTCCACCTTTCTCTTGTGTATGCTCTTTTGACGTGTAGCTCCACCTTTCTCTTGTGTATGCTCTTTTGACGTGTAGCTCCACCTTTCTCTTGTGTATGCTCTTTTGACGTGTAGCTCCACCTTTCTCTTGTGTATGCTCTTTTGACGTGCTGCTCCACCTTTCTCTTGTGTATGCTCTTTACTGGAAAGTAAAGTCTACGCAAAAGCCCCGTCTGTTCCCTTCTCCTCTGCCCCAGCTCAGCCTAAAGGGCAGCCAGCATACCATTCCTCAGACCACCATTAATAACCTCATTGATAGCAAGCTAAGGCACGTAAGTGTGCATATTTCTGTGCATGGAACTCCAGATGTTTTGAATCATTTGCATATGATTAACATGTCTAACGATCCTGTGATTTCCATAATTCCAAGACTTTTCCTTCTTGGTGATGCAATTTCAGTGCTGAGGAGTGTAGACCATTATCCAGCCACAATTACAGACTCTGTGGCAACTCAGTGCCAGGGAGGGGGCTTTTCTGAAGGGACCTTCACCACTCTTCTTGAGCTCTGTCCAACAGGGGACATGGAAATAACTTCACACCCACCATTAGCATGGAGGCATCACAGCTGTATGTCCAGCAGGTGAAGTGTCAGAGCTACACAGATTTTTCCCACCCCCATAATCGCTTATCCCTCGCCTATGATCAGCCATTCAGATATGCTCATGGGAATACATCCATTAGTTGGAGAGGTGCTGGTGGGAATGCACACATTGCTTGGAGGGCTGCTGGGTTACCGCTGGAGGCCTGCACATGCCCTGTGGTAGTAAATCATTTTGTAGACTCTAGGGCTGGGTGGACCTGGGTTTTAGTCTGCTTAACTTTTTAACTGCCAGCCTACCTAGAGATTTTGTCATCCTCTGTTGCCGGACAATGTGTAAGCATTTTGCGCTATATACGTTTAACTGTGATTTTTTTTGCATGAATCTATTTTTTTAATTTTGTAGCATTTACAACAGTAACACATATCAGTAGACACCCGGTCCTGCCCAGGAGAAACCCCAAACTAAAGGGTGTTTTATGATATTTTCAAATAAAATAAAACTAACTGCACCTTGAAGTTCACAGTCTAGGGTTAAATATAAAAAATAGAAATGGCGTGGGGCTCCCTCTCTCCAGCAAAACCAGGCCGGGCACCAGCTATGTGGGCTGGTAGACCAGGACGCAGAGGCTGAGCGGCCGGCCCCCGGCACTAAAGGCTATTAACCCACATAGCCCACACTGCCACTGGGTTTTTCTGCACCCCCTGGCATTTGGGGATGCAGGTAATGGGATGGTGTGGTATGAGAAGTCACTTGCTTGCTGGCAGGTGACTTGCCAGCCCCTCCTGTCCTTTAAACTTGTATATGGGTTTCAAGGACCCCTTACCAGTTTACAAAACGTACATCACTTACCCCACTTACCTCTTTCCATTGCCAGGTGCTGTCCTACACCGTCCGATTCACCCCCCCCTCCCGACCAAGATGACAGAAGCCGCCATTGGCCTGACAATTGGAGGCCCAACTAGGGTTGGGTAGGTTTTTTTTTATTTGGCTCTAATTCGGGGAAAAATGCTGTAAAATATATACGTTAACATTTGGAGGAGCAGAAACTTGGATTCTACGAGCTTGAAGGTTA
This sequence comes from Gastrophryne carolinensis, assembly GCA_027917425.1. NCBI lineage: Eukaryota > Metazoa > Chordata > Amphibia > Anura > Microhylidae > Gastrophryne > Gastrophryne carolinensis. Next base: position 492,369,390 of record CM051236.1, on the reverse strand, counting down.
AAGAGTTAAAAGATGGAACAAGTTGGGAAATTTGGATGATTTCTCAGATCAAAATCTGTGCATGTCTGGCCAGCATTAAAGTGAGACTGAAGAGTATCTTTAAAGTCCCTGTCCAGACACACACTAACTTTCTCCCATCATATCTTCCTTGGGAACTGTGTTTAAAAAAAGCTATTTCAAAGCATCTTAAAATCTCAGATTATATGTAAATAACATATATATTCTAAGCAAAGCCACTTTTTTCACTTCAATTTCTGGATCATGGCTGAGTAAGGAAGGGCGCGTCTCGGAGCAGCTTTATGAGTTATGAACATTTTCTGATGTGGTCAGAGTCAGCTGTAGGACCACTGTGACTTGCCGTGTTTGCTCATGCTGAAAGCACCAAGGGACAGAATGGCTGTTAGACCACTTGTTTGTGTGGTCCTAGAGGAATAAAATTGAAAGGAGGGCAAAGCCCTGCTACGGCTTCTACCCTGCGCTGCAGGAAATGGAGAGGCACATGGGACAGGCATCAAGGGGAGATGCTTGCTGCCTTGTTCTACAAGCCCCCATAGCTGTCCCTGGGATGGTTATGCTGGGTAGGGGGGACCTCACGCTGTTTTTGGTGGGATTTGTAAGGGTTTTAACCCTTAAAATTCCAAAAAAAATGGGGTTCGCCCACCCCGGGAGGTGGGAATTTTTTTTTTAATTAACCTCATGCTACCTGTCACCCAGCAGGTAAAAAAGGCTTCCAGCACCAGCAAGAGAGCAAAAGCCTGAGTGATCAGCGTGGGACACGGTGCTCCGGGATGGATGGGAGGTAAGTATTAAAAAAAATCATATTTTTTTTACCCTGTGTGTGTTTTGTTTACATTTAACCCTTTGTGAACTGTAAGGGATCTATGTGACCCCTATACCAGTTCACAAGGCACTGCGGCTAGCGGGTGACTTGCCATTAACTCTGAGCCCCCCCCCCCCATTACCTGCCTCCCCAAAGCCCAGGGGGGGGGGGCACAAGAGCCGTGGCCATAGGCTATGCCGGCTTGTAGCCTGCAGGGCCAGGGGCCACCAAAGTTGACCCCTGCGCCTTGTACAAGCCCCCATAGCTGGTCGCAGGGCTGGTTATGCTGGGTATTGGGGACCTTACGCCATTTTTTGAGGGGATTTTTAAGGGTTTTTAACCCTTAAAATTCCCCCTCCCCAAAAATGGGTCCCCCTCCGCCGGGAAGGGGGACCCCACAACAATTTTTTTAAATGTAACCCTTTATAGTGTGGATAGTAGTTGTATTGTATTTGTAAATGTTATAAAGGGCTCTTTTTAGTTTGGGGGTCTCCTGGACAGTAACGGGGGTGCTACCGATACATATGTGGTACTGGTGTAATCAGAAAAAATGGGGCTTTCACATGCAATATGGTTTTCTTTAGTAAAATAAATTGTTTATTTAAAATAAATGAGACAATTTAAAATAAATAATAATTTTGTTTTTTGACTTAAAAATATTTTTAAAAACAGTAAAAAAATTACAAACAAGACATTTCATGTTAAAGCCTAAACTCTGCCGAAAAAATCCCGGTTAAACATGGGGAAAAATGGTGAAAAATGACCTGTCAACAGAGGGTGACAAAATTTCAAGTAAGCTGGGAAATAAAAGGATTGAAAGTACCTATGCATGTTGGGTAATGTTCTGCTCGGGGGACCTTGCGCTTTAAGATTTACCTTGTTCTTTCTTGTTTGTATATTGATATTTTAGGAAAAGGTGTTTTTTATTCTGCTTTTGTATACATTTTTTAGGGAAACCCTGTGCAACCAAAGAATTCTTTGAGGGATTACTTCCAGAAAGATGAGCCCACTACAACAAGCTGTGTACACATAGAAAGCTTAACAGGTGTACTTTCAGGGAATATATGGTTTGTGGGGGGTATTCCAAATGTAAAGGGTTGTTTTAGTAGAAAAAGCTCAAGGTGAGCACTTTGTCTGCAGAACTGAAATTTTCAAGTAAAATGATTCTTATGCACACACTCTTTACTTTGGGGTGTTTGCCAACTCTTCTCTTGACTGTAGCTATGCATGTTGGGTATTGTTCTGTTCGGGGGTGTTGATTTTTCAGATTTAACTTTTTTTTTTCTTGTTTGCATTTAGTTCTTTAGGAAAAAGTGCCTTTGATTCTTTTTTTTAATTCTTTTTTTTTAGGGAAACCCTGTGCAACCAAATAATTCATTGAGGGATTACTTCCAGAAAACTGCACCCATGTCAACAAGCCTGGTACGCCTAGAAAGCTTGAGGTGTGTACTTCCAGAAAATATTTTAATATATATATAGTTTTAGTATATAGTTTGTGGGGGGTATTTCAATTGTAAAGGGTTGTTTTTCTTGAAAAACTGCAATGTGCTCATAGCGCCTAGCACAGGTGTATTTTATCTGAAAATCCCCTAAAGCTCTGTTTCAGTTTGGGGGAGTCTCCTGGGCAGGAAAGGGTGTCTACCAATACATATGTGGTACCGCTGTAACCGGGAGAAATGGGGCTTTTACATGCAATAAGATTTTATTGACAAACTTACATTTTTTTATTACAACAAAACACTTCAAATTGTAAAAAAAAGTTTTTATTTTTTTGCACATATTTTACCCAAAAATATTGGGAATGCACCTAAAAATTGACAAACAAGACATTTCATGTTAAAGCCCAGGCTATGTTGAAAAAAACAATATATAATTTCCCTGGGAAATCCCTTCAAAAATCACAGTTGAGCATATGGAGCGCAAAATAGTGCAAATTGGTCTGGCAACAAGGGTGACAAAATCTCCAGATAGGCTGACAGCAAAAGGGTTATAAATTGTAAATGTATCCTAAATTCTTAAGACATTGATTGAAGTTCCTAGGGGGCATACCCCTAGGAGATTGGGCTAAATACTCACCTTGTTGGTCTCTTGTTGGTAATTCACTTCAATCTGCACGCAATTGCCACAGACAATTCAGTTTTTGGAAAGAGGAGGGATGCCGCTTCTTTGCAGTGCTCTGCTCTCTGCCGCAGCACACAGCTGCCATGGTAACCCGGAACTAGGTGAGTATTTAGCCCCATCTTAGGCTTTTTAAGTAATAATTTTAAACCGGACCTTCAGCATGATTTAATGAAAAGCCCAAACCCTTAAAAAACTATTCCCCAGCATTTAAAATTAATATATTTTAAGTTTTTAGTCACTTATTATTCTTTCCCCCACTGGGCTGCAACTCTGTTCTGGACTCTAGGATACGGGCGCCACCGTCTTGACTAAGAAGCATCACATACTGAGGAGAGGAGAGCAGGATAAAGTGCAGGGGGCAGAGTTATAGCTGTGCTCTGCACAGACAGAGCAGAGCTGGGGTCAGGGAAAGGACAGCAATCCCAGAATGCAGAGAGACACAGTCAGAAGACACTTCCTGTTTGCAGGCTGCCTGATGCTACATGTGCCGCCATCTTGGATGTTTAAAGTCTCATAAGATGCAGTAGATGCAGGTAGGATGATTTTTAATGTGGATCTGTATGTACAGGGTGTGGGAAACATATAAGATAGACTCTTATTCAGGGTGAAGTTCTGCTTTAAGGACCAAATATGTGTTTGATTTATGAAAAAAAAGATCAAGCAAACCAAGTCAAACTAAATGTATTAGTTTCAATGAAACCAAAAAGAAACGTAAAAATTCAAAAGACCCACAGGCAAATTATAAAGAGAACGGAAGGTACATGTCCCGAGGGTGCTGTGCCGAAACGCCTTACATAGGTGCCCTCTGTTATTTCACTGTTATTAGTTCTTTTTGTGCATTTGCTTTTGAAATATTATATATCTCTTTGCGCTAGTGTGTTTTATGTTCGGTGTCACTTGAAAGAAACCACAATTATTTCCTCTTGCAGAATGATTTAGGCCGTCTTATATCTGTGCCTTCCGGCATCAGCTGAACACACTAAATATGAGATTTTTGCGCTTTTTTTGCAAGATTCATTTTCGCAGGGACCCACCCCACTTGCTGGCACACGTACAGGGCGGCGCTGCAGCTAAGATTTGCATGAAGGTTTTTTGAATTCATTCTTTATATCTTTTTGTATAATATATAATTGTGTGTGTGTGGGTTTTTTTGTGTGTATATATATATATATATATATATATATATATACTGTATGTCCTCGGGCGCCATAATTATCGCTGCATCTATGGACGCACACACAATCTGGTCTGGGCGTCAGGTGGACACGACCTGCAGATGGCGTCCATTGTTTTCAACCCTGCTCCTCCTTTTTCCGGCCTCCTGGTGGATGGGCAGGGAGATTGAGCTGCCGGTGATTGGGGGGGGTATTCTGCTACACTGCCTATATTGGGGGCGACCTTCTACACTGCCTGTAAGGGAGTGTTGGGAGGATTCTGCCACACTGCCTGTATTGGGCGGAGGGAGGTTCTGACACACTGCCTATAATAGGGGAATTGGGATTCTTCCACTGTGCCTGTAATAAGGGGATTGGTGGGATTCTGCCTCACTGTCTGTATTGGAGGGGGTGGGTTTCTGCCGCACCGCTTGTAATAGGGGAATTGGGGCAGATGCCTTCTGCACACTATAATGAAGGGATTGGGGGGGAGGGAATTCTGCATCCTGTCTGTTATAGGATGATGGGGGGGGGGGGGGATTCTGAACATTGCCTGTTATATAGTGATTGGGCGGGTTTCTGCACACTGCCTGTTATGGGGTGATGGGGGGTATTCTGCACACTTCCTGTAATAGGGTGATTTGGGTGGATATTCTCCACACTCCCCGTTATGGTATGATTGGGGGAGATTCTGCACACTGTCTGGTATGGGGTGATTAAGGGGGGGATTCTGCAAACTGCCTGTTATGGAGGATTAGGAGGCGTTGTTTCAGCACTTAATTTGTTTCACAATATTTTTTTTTCTTATTTTCCTTCTCTGAACCCTGCGTGCATCTTATGGTCAGGTGTGCCTTATGTTGCAGAAATACAGTGAGTAGTCACTGGGCTAGATAACTTTAACATTACTTTACTGGCCCTACAAGTTTATACACATATTATGTACATAATAAAAGAATTTAAAGTCCACTCCATTACTGTATAGGGCAGTGTGCTTACTTGGTGCAGGGGGTGGGGCAGATGGCTTCTGCACACTGCCTATAATGAAAGGATTGGAGGGGGGGGATATTCTGCACACTGTCTGTCATGGGGTGGTGGGGATTCTGCACACTGTCTGTTATGGGGTGTGATTGGGGTAATATTCTGCACACTGCCTGTTAGGTGATTGGGGGTATTCTGCACACTGACTTTTATGGGGGAGTGGGGGGGGGTATTTTAAAGTCCTCTCCATTACTGTATAGGGCAGTGTGCTTACTTGGTGCAGGGGGTGGGGCAGATGGCTTCTGCACACTGCCTATAATGAAAGGATTGGAGGGGGGGGGATATTCTGCACACTGTCTGTCATGGGGTGGTGGGGATTCTACACACTGTCTGTTATGGGGTGTGATTGGGGTAATATTCTGCACACTGCCTGTTAGGTGATTGGGGGTATTCTGCACACTGACTTTTATGGGGGAGTGGGGGGGGGGGGTATTTTAAAGTCCTCTCCATTACTGTATAGGGCAGTGTGCTTACTTGGTGCAGGGGGTGGGGCAGAGGCTGCTGAGCAACCAATGACTGACTATAAAAACATGACAGTGTGCAGCGGCGTCCCCCGCTCTCTTCTGAACAACTAATGAGATAACAAAAATAAAATAAAAAAAATAACAGACCTGCAGTGCTCCCTGGTTTTATTATGTCTTGTTTCTTTGGGTTGTTTTAGGCTCTAATAAAATTATTTACTTTTAATTTTTTATTGTAGTTTAGCATGTTGTACGACCGGTCCTTTGCAGTTTAAATGGACTTCTTTAACTTTTCTTAACTTTAACTATATTTCCAAACCGGTGCAGGCAGGGGTGCGTCTTCAGCTAGCATAAGTATAGTATAGTAATAACTACCATAAAGCAGTTGGGGGAGATCTTCCTATTGCTAATCATATGCTAAACATATTTAATAACTTGTGCTGTTTTGGAGTTATATCGAGAAAGAAACCTTGGTAAAATGACGTGTCAGATCCGGTACGAAGCAACTTGTTTGCGATGGAAAGTCGGCTCTTTATATTCTAAGTATGTCACACACCCCGCTTCAAGAATCCATAACATGTGGGTAATATCGTCCTGAAGAGGCGTTCCTGCAGAGATGATAGTAAAAAGAAAGCCCCTCCCTGATCCATAAATACCTGGGACCTCCCACTCATCACCCAGTTTTCCATCTCTGCAAGACGGCGAGCAAGTCAGAAGATGATCTCTCCTCCTTGCATTGGGGGAGTTCAGGTAGCCGGGGTTACCCCCGGCCTATTTGATTATATTTTCCGCTCGGCCATTCTTTTATCTATGTGAGTTCCAGCCTTTAATATTTACATGCCTCCTCAGCCTTGGCTGCCGGCTCGAGCGAAGGTATACGGGCACCTTGGTGCCTTGCAGCAGAAGTTCCCCGTGAGACCCTAAATAAGAGGGTAGGCGGGACGCCGGGTTGGTGACCCCGGTTTGGGATGCCCCGTCCCTTGGTGCTGGGCCCCGGGGGGGGGGTCCCCCTTTAATTCCCATGTCCCATTTAGTGGGGTCTGGGGGGGTCTCTCCATATTTCAGTTGTCTGGTAGGGAGCATTCTATGTTGTCTATCTTTATTGTTATGTGTGCATGTCTGTTTTGTTCACGTTGCTGTGTGACACCGCGGCCGCCATTGCGGCCGGGGTGTTCACTTCGGTGGTTGTGAGGGGAGCATTCCCCTCACGCGAGCTGGGGGCGGGGCCGGGCCGCGGCGGCTGCCGCGGCCGGCTCTCCGCTGTTGTTTTGTCAGTCTGCTGGCTGGGCGGGTGTGCCGCCGGTGCCGGCGGTCACACCCGCCCGCTCTACATTCCATCTCCGGCGCCGCGGTAGACGGCGGCGCCGGTCTCAGTGTCCCGGCCGGGGTCTTTCTTCCCAGACGCGTCGGGAGGGGAGGGCGGGGCCGGGGCCTTCGCGCGCACCCCGCGGCTCCGCCCCTCCCCCGCTGCCTGGCCGTCTCTGAGGCTCCGTTGCGGAGCTTGCGGTGACTCTGCTGAGGGCGGCGTTGGGCGGTCCTCCATCTTCGCGCGGTCCGCGTTGCCACGCCTCCTTCTTCCTTCCCTCTGCGTCTCGTGCTGTGCGGCGCCATTGCTCCTCGCTCCTGGACACGTGAGTGGCCTTTGGGCCTTATTTTGGTTTTTGACATATGTTTGTGCTTTTTTCCTGTCAGTCATTTATTGGGGTCCCTTTTTCCTTCTCTTTTAGAGCTGTGGAGTTACCAGGAGGACCCTTCCTTAGTATTTAGGGGGTTTCTCCCGGTCCTAGATCCCTGGGTTTAGTCTTGCAAATCCTCCCACTCGGGACTTTAAAGGGGCATCCCGGGTCGCTTACCAGCGTAATTCCCTGGGTCTCAGAGACTATTCAAAGTTCACCTATGGAGGCATCCCCGGTTTCTGGGGCAGGGATCCCTGCGGGGCATTCCAATAGATGCATGCTGTGTGCTGCATCCATTTCTGGGGACGATGTATTGCTTTGTATACCGTGTGCTCAGCAAACTATTGCGCGACAGTCCGGATCCCAGGCGTCTGGGTCAGTACCGCCGGCCGAGTCATCTCAACCTCCCACCCTGACACCCGCTCCTTGTGACGTTGTCACGGGTAGGGATCTGCAATCTGAGATGTGCGCCAGATTGGCCAACCTTGAGAGAATTGTTTCCAGCTCGGTCGCCCGCAAGGCTCCGGCTAAGAGGAAGCATTTGTCTCCGGCTGCGCCCGTTGATGTTCTGGATGAGTTTAATAATCTGGATTATTCTGATTATTCTGGGCTAGAGGAAGGTGAAGTTTCTGAGGGTTCAGAGGTCTCGGACGATGAGCAGTCTGCTGGCGCTGATGCGGAATTTAGTGAGTTGGGGAGATCCTCGGATTCTTCCCACGCCCTGGCGCTGATGTTGGAGGTTCTGAATATCTCCCCCCCCGAGGTGGCGTCACAACAGGAGGGTGAGTTGTTTGAGGAGTCCAGGCCGCGCTTGGAGTTTCCTACACAACGGCATTTTGACAAAATCATTGACAAGGAATGGGACAGGCCGGCTAGGCTCCCTGGTATCCCTCAAGGTTGGGATAGGAAATATCCTTTTCCTTCGGAGGCGGTTAAGCGCTGGGCTTCCCCACCCGAGGTCGATGCTCCGGTTTTGGGATTGTCTAACTCCTCGGTTTTAAATAGACCGGATTGTTCCACCCTTAAGGATGGGGAGGATAAACGTATTGATCAAATGGCTTGTCATGGCTTTTCTAGCATTGGGTCAGCCATACGGCCTGTGTGCGCCTCAGAGCTTATGGTTTTGGCTGCCAGGTCTGTGGTCAGGGACTTGTTGACCTCTTCCGGGCTTCGCCCTGGTAGTGCCGAGTTCCTTAGTCTCAAACGGTGTGAGTTATTTTTATCCTTCGTATTAACAGCCTTGGATGACGCCTTGATGATGTGTGGTAGGACGTCGGCTTTGTTGGTGACTATTCGGCGGTCGGTTTGGCTGCGCCAGTGGGCGGCCGATTTCATGTCAAAAAAGTCTCTGACGGCTTTACCTTTTGTTGGCTTGAGGCTTTTTGGTGAAACTTTGGACTCCGTCACCAAGGGTGGTAGGTTACCTCAACGTAAGAAGCAGCGCCGTCCTTTTCGGGGGGCGCCTGCCTTTTCAACTTCCTTTCGTGGAGCCAGATCTGGCAGAGGCTCTGCATTTCCCTCTTCCAGAGGAGACTTCGGAAACAGGGGCAGAGGGCGTGCCCGCTCTGGATACAGTTGGGGCTCTAAGCCCAAGCCGGCTGTTAAGCCAGTTCAGCAATGAGGGGGCGCCCTCACCCTTGCGGGTGGGGGGACGGCTGAGACACTTCTCCCAGATCTGGGATCAAGAAGTCTCGGACAGATGGATCCGGGAAGTGGTGTCTTCCGGTTACAAGCTAGAGTTCGAGCTCCGCCCCCCCTCCAGGTTCTTCAGGTCTCGGATGCCTTCGGAGCCTCTGGTGGCGCAGGGGCTCCTGGTGGCAGTAAAGAATCTTCTGGACATGGCTGTCATTTGTCCCGTGCCCCTCTCGGAGCAGGGCCGGGGCTTCTATTCCAATCTGTTCACGGTTCCCAAGAAGGACGGGTCGGTCCGTCCTATCTTGGATCTGAAGTTTCTCAACAAGTTTATTCGGCCGCGCAAATTCCGCATGGAAACGCTGCGCTCGGCCATTCACTCTCTTCGTCAAGGAGACTTTCTGACGTCCATAGACATCAAGGATGCTTATTTACACGTTCCGGTTTTTCCAGCACACCAGAGGTTTCTCAGGTTTGTGGTGGAGGATCGGCATTTTCAGTTTGTGGCTCTTCCTTTCGGTCTCACCTCAGCCCCTCGGGTTTTCACCAAGGTGCTAGCGGGGGTGATGGCACTGCTCAGAGTTCAGGGTATCCGCATTGTGCCCTATCTGGACGATCTACTGATCATGGCCTCTTCTTTCAACCAAGCGGAGTTGGACACCGGAGTGGTGGTGTCCACTCTGGAGAGGTTCGGTTGGGTGATCAATCACCCCAAGTCTTCTCTTTGTCCGTCCAGAGTTGTGACTTTTCTGGGGATGTCTCTGGACACCTCGCAGGCCAGGGTGTTTCTGCCCCAGGCCAAGATTCTTTTGATTCAGGAGTTAGTTCAGCTTCTCTTGTGGGCTCCTCATCCGTCCATCCGGCTAGGGATGAGGCTGGTGGGGCTCATGGTGGCCTCATTCGAGGCAGTTCCCTTTGCCCAGTTCCATACGAGGACTTTTCAGCTGCATCTGTTGACGGTTTGGGACAGGTCGCAGTCGTCATTGGACCGGTCCTTCCGGTTGACTCCCCGAGTTCGTCGTTCCCTTCAGTGGTGGCTGGGGTCTGTCAATCTGTCGATAGGCAGATCCTTCCTGGCTCCATGTTGGGAAACGGTCACCACGGATGCCAGTCTGTCAGGTTGGGGGGGTGTTTGGAAGGACCTCCATTTTCAGGGTCTGTGGAGTCCTCAGGAGGCTCACGAGCCCATCAATATTCTGGAGTTGAGAGCCATCAGGTTGGTTCTGTTTCGCTTGACTTCTCAGTTGAGAGGTCTGCCAGTTCAGGTCCGATCGGACAACAGGACGGCGGTTGCTTACATCAATCACCAAGGGGGGACTCGCAGCAGGGGTGCCCTCAGGGAAGTGTCTTTGATTCTGGACTGGGCGGAGACCCACGTCCCGTGTATCTCAGCAGTCTACATTCCGGGAGTGGAGAACACGGAGGCGGACTTGCTGAGCAGGGCCTCCTCTCGTCAGGGGGAGTGGTCTCTCAGTCCCAGGGTGTTTCGTTCGATATGTCGCAGGTGGGGGGTCCCAGCGGTGGACCTCTTTGCCTCTCGTCACAATCACAAGCTTCCAGTCTTTGTGTCTCTCTCGCAGGACCCTCTGGCTCTGGCGGTGGATGCCATGTCTCTGTCCTGGAGGGATCTGGGATTCCTTTATCTGTTCCCTCCGTTTCCGATGCTAGCCAGAGTAGTGCGCAAACTGGCCTTGGAAGGCGCGGCGGCGATTCTAGTGGCCCCGAGGTGGCCACGGCGCGTTTGGTTCGCAGATCTTGTAAGGCTGGCAGAGGATCAGTTCGCTCTGCCTCTGCTGCCGGACCTGCTCACCCAGGGTCGGCTACGCTATCCCAATTTACCATCGCTGGCTTTGACGGCGTGGCTGCTGAAACCGCCATCTTAAAAGACGAAGGTCTTTCTGACGCGGTGATTCAAACTCTTATCAGTGCCAGGAAGCGGTCTTCTTCTTCTGTTTACTATAGGACCTGGAGGTCCTATATTGATTGGTGTGAAGGTAGGTCTTTCTCTTGTCGTGAGTTCTCCATTCCTAGGATTCTGGAGTTTCTTCAACATGGTTTGGATCTGGGGCTCCAAATTAGTACTTTGAAAGGGCAGGTTTCTGCCTTGGCGGTGTTTTTCCAACGATCCTTTGCACTTCATTCTTTAGTCAGGACCTTTTTCCAAGGAGTCACGCATGTTCGTCCGCCTAGGAAGCCCTTGGTTCCAGTTTGGGATTTGAATCTTGTTCTCTCTGCTCTTCAGGGTCCTCCGTTTGAGCCCTTGAATGAGGTTGCTTTGTCTTCGCTTACTCAAAAGGTGGCCTTTTTGGTGGCTATCACTTCGGCTAAGCGTGTTTCTGAGTTGGCAGCTTTATCCATTAAAGCTCCGTACTTTGAGAAGCATCAGGACAAGGTTGTCTTTCGTTTCAAGCTGGATTTTCTTCCGAAGGTGGTCTCGGCTTTTCATTTGAATCAGGACATAGTTCTGCCTTCTCTATGCCCTAATCCTAGTAATGACAAGGAAAGGGCGTTGCATTCTCTGGATGTGGTTCGTGTTGTGGAACATTATCTTGAGGTTACGTCTTCCTTTCGTAAGACGGACGCCTTTTTTGTGGTGCCCTCCGGGCCTAGGAAAGGTTTGGCTCCTGCCAAATCTTCCATTAGTACGTGGATTCGTCAGGCCATCATTGGGGCCTATTCTGCCAAGGGGAGGAGTCCCCCTTTTCGTGTTACTGCTCATTCTACTCGTGCGGTTGGAGCTTCTTGGGCTTTTCAGCACCAGGCTTCTGTTGAGCAAGTTTGTAAGGCCGCTACCTGGTCGTCTGTTCACACTTTTTCCAAGTTTTACAAGGTTGATGTTTGGGCGTCCGCGGATGCTGTTTTTGGACGCAAAGTTTTGCAAGCTGCAGTAGTTTGATGTTGTGCATTGTTGCCTAGTTTTGGATCCCCGCCCTTGTTATGGACACTGCTATTGGATGTCCCACATGTTATGGATTCTTGAAGCGGGGTGTGTGACATACTTAGAATAATACCATTTTGTGAATACTCACCTTGTAAAATGGGTATTATAAGTATGTCACACACCCCGCTTCACCCGCCCCTTCTGTTTTCAGGATCCTCTATTTTGTGAACTTTGCGTGGTTGTGTTTTATATTTGCCTCTTCCTGGTCCCTTATCTTACTGCTTCTGTATACTGGGTGATGAGTGGGAGGTCCCAGGTATTTATGGATCAGGGAGGGGCTTTCTTTTTACTATCATCTCTGCAGGAACGCCTCTTCAGGACGATATTACCCACATGTTATGGATTCTTGAAGCGGGGTGTGTGACATACTTATAATACCCATTTTACAAGGTGAGTATTCACAAAATGGTATTATTAAAGGAAGTATCCTGGCAAAGTGTAAAAAAAAAACATGATTGAGCAGCTTAACTCGTCGTATCTGCCTGCTCCCTTCCTGTAACCTAGCAACAGAAACTTGGCACTGACTTCTGGCACTCCCCCCTGTTTCACGTAGCAGTAGATCACCAATCATAAGACTTGACTTGTGGTCTATTACTCTGCCCCCAGTGGCTGCCTGTGTATTACAGCATTGTGATTAGATGTCAAAGTATAAACACGCTGCCAGCTATTGTACGGAAGAGTGGTCAAGCCCACTGCCTGGATATTTCCAAAGCAAATTGAAACTTCAAAATACGTTTTCTTCACTTTGGGGGGATATGTTTAAAAAAAAAAAAAAAAAATACATAAATTAATGGGGGCATACATTAGGGGCTTTAAAGTGGACCAAAACTCACTGAACTTGCAAAATACATTTGGCCGTAGCCCCTGCTGGTGCGTCCTTCTTAAAGTATAGAACTAGAAATGGATATTTTCGTCTTTTGAATTTTCCTGGAACTCTGTTAGACGGCAGGCGATCAGACATTGCATAGGTGTGGCAATGACATCAACAGTGGCAATGAATGAAGGAGGCGGAGCTTCACAGTTAAAACAAGCGCCATTATCTGGGATTAGAGTGAAGCATGAGCAGTGGAAATAGGCAAAAGGCGCTCTTCATGGGGGGAGCAATTCAGGGTATTCTAGTAAAAAATGTTGGTTTTGGACTGCTTTAAGGCTATGTGATTATTTGATTATATTCTATGTAGTCCCTTTAAAAATAATATATATATATATATATATATATATATATATATATCATATCCTATGTAGTTGCCTGGACAATCCCTTAAAAAAAAAATATATATATATATATATATATATATATATATATATATATATATATTCATATTCTTTGTAGTTGCCTGGACAATCCCTTTAAAAAAGATATATATATATATAATATTCATATTCTATGTAGTTGCCTTGACAATCCCTTAAAAAAAATATATATATATATATATATTCATATTCTTTGTAGTTGCCTGGACAATCCCTTTAAAAAAGATATATATATATATATATATATATTCATATTCTATGTAGTTGCCTTGACAATCCCTTAAAAAAAATATATATATTCATATTCTTTGTAGTTGCCGGGACAATCCCTTTAAAAAATAAATATATTCATATTCTTTGTAGTTGCCTTGACAATCCCTTAAAAAAATAATAAATATATATATATATATATATATATATATAATCATATTCTATATAGTTTATGTAGTTGCCTGAGCGATCCCTTAAAAAAAAAAAAAAAATTACATATATATATATATATATATATATATATATATATATATATATATATATATAATCATATTCTGTGTAGTTTATGTAGTTGCCTGAGCGATCCCTTAAAAAAAAAAAAAAAATTATATATATAATCATATTCTATGTAGTTGCCTGGACAATCCCTTTACAAAAAAAATATATATATATATATTTATTTAGAATATAATCATATTCTATGTAGTTTATGTAGTTGCCTGAGCAATCCCTTAAAAAAAAAATATATATATATTCATATTCTTTGTAGTTGCCTGGACAATCCCTTTAAAAAAGAAATATATTCATATTCTTTGTAGTTGCCTTGACAACCCCTTAAAAAAAAAAAAAAAAAAAAAAAAAAATATATATATATATATATATATATATATATATATATATATATATATATATATGTAATCATATTCTATGTAGTTTATGTAGTTGCCTGAGCGATCCCTTTTTATTATACCGGTGTGTATATATATATATATATATATATATATATATATATATATATATAATCATATTCTATGTAGTTGCCTGGACAATCCCTTTACAAAAAAAAAATATATATATATATTTATTTAGAATATAATCATATTCTATGTAGTTTATGTAGTTGCCTGAGCAATCCCTTTAAAAAAAAATAAATAAAATGTGTGTGTGTGTATATATATATATATATATATATTCATATTCTATGTAGTTGCCTAGACAATCCCTTTAAATAAATAAATGTAATGCTATTGGACCCATGTGAGTTTATAAACCCGAGTGGTTGGGTCTGAAGAAAAGCCGTTTCTGCTTTAGCACCCCCCCATAGAAGCCTATAAGCCATGTTTCATATTATAAGTAGAAAAAAATAATAACATCAGACTCGGCACCTATGCCTGATTGCAAGAGCAGATGTGGGGTGGGCGCGGTCTGGAGAGAACTGCTGGTGGCCACCTGCTTTGTGTGTATTAAAATCCTGTGTGGTAGCTGATGTCATTTTGAAATGCCTGTGACTGAGAATCATTTTAAGAGCACAGAGCAGATCAGGTTCTCCGGGATCAATGCGGGAGGAATGTGCCGAATCCCCGGCTCTGCTCTCCGCATCTGTTATAAGGAAGGGGCGCAGGGATAAGTCGCGGAGAGCTCTACCGGATGCTTCATCTCGGGCAAGTTTTCTTCCCCAACCCCCTCTGATGCCGGGATAGGGAAGCGATTTTACTCACCTGTCTCTTTCCACAGTTGTCAAGTTTGGAGACTGGTATCGTTACTGCCCTTGGGTGTTGTTCCTCTGTGGGGGGGGCATACCAATATGGGATGGCCGTGTGCATCCCCATGGATCGCCTTGTAAACTTCTGGAAGTATAGCAGAGATGCTGCCCGCACATGCTCCCTGAGATTGCCAGCTATAAAATGATGTGCAGTGATTGTCTCTGGGTTTCATAGAGTGGGGCATCCCAATTTGGGATCAGGGAGAAGGAGCGACTCCAGGGCAGGCCTAACAGAAAGCGGAACAAAATCCTGGATTTTGACTATCCTGGGCTTTCCTTCATGGCCCGCTTTGTGAAACCCCCCAGAACACCCAGAAGAACTCGCGTCTTCTCGTTCCAACGGCACATGCGCAGAATCTCGTTTAATCAGAGTCGTTTGCTGTGACTATGTCATTCGTAAACAGCTCTGATAGACTTTAATAGGGAGTGCAAGTGGCCGCATCCTCGGTCTGTGCACGCTCCCCTGCCCCAGTCACTCAGGTACTCTGAGGAAGAAGCTGCCACTTTTGACAAATGACATAGGCATGGCAAACAGCTCTGATTGGATGACAGTCTGTGCATGCACTTTTGGGCCAGGGAAAGGTGAGTGAATACCAGTGATCTGCGGGGTTTCAAACAGAGGGGCATATCAATTTGGAATGCCCTGGGGGAGGGCCAGTGGCCGTCGCTGGAATCTAAGCCTCCTTGGGTTATGTTCCATTTTACAAACTAAATGATACTCGACTTTTGTCCCCCTGCAGCTGATTGGTCCTAGTCCGGCAATCGGCAATACCAACTGATCACTGGATCACAGGACGCGCTGCCCCCGGGCCTGAACTCCATTCACTGGAAATTCTATTCTAAACACCATCATTTACAGAAGCACATCCACACCCTCTCTATTCACTACAATGCAGGGGGAATGTCATGCTCGATTTGGGACGATCTCCGCTGTGTTACATTGTATAGTATCCTAGTCCAGCGATCGGCAATACCAACTAATCACTGGATCACAGGACGTGCTGCCCCCGGACCTGAACTCCATTCACTGGAAATTCTATGTCTGGCTCGCACCCCCACCATCATTTACAGGAGCACATCAACACCCTCTCTATTCACTACAATGGAGGGGGAATGTCATGCTCGATTTGGGACGATCTCCGCTGTGTTACATTGTATAGTATCCTAGTCCAGCGATCGGCAATACCAACTAATCACTGGATCACAGGACGCGCTGCCCCCGGGCCTGAACTCCATTCACTGGAAATTCTATGTCTGGCTCGCACCCCCACCATCATTTACAGGAGCACATCAACACCCTCTCTATTCACTACAATGGAGGGGGGATGTCATGCTCGATTTGGGACGATCTCCGCTGTGTTACATTGTATAGTGGCCAGGCCAGCTTCTGTTAGAATGTAAACAGCTTCTCATCTGGCTGGAATGTGTAAGTGATCTCTCCATTGCTCTTCTGCAATAGAGATCATTTTTTTAAAAATATGTATTATGGGGAAATGTCTAAAATAAAAACAAAACACTCAAGTACTTGGAAGCATCCCAACCATCCGTTGTAAATATAGGTCCCCTATAAAATACTTGCTGCAAGCAAGGAGGTACTGCATCCCCAGGGCCAGATTATGAGGGGGGCGCCCCTCGTAATCAGTTACTTGGCTGGATGATTATTTTAAAGGAAAAAAAATACTGTATCTGGGGCCTCCACCAGATTTTGTACCCAGGGGCCTCCACCACACTTAATCCGGCCCTGTGCATCCCCAAAGAGATACTGCATAGAATCAAAACCTGAATGCGGCGCTGAAACAAGAGACAGGTAAGCCATCATGCGTTTCTGCATTAAAGAAGGGGCAAAACCCATGCAGCACGACCCTGGAATCTAAAAGATTTTAGGGCCAGCCACTAGCATGCCCGGGGGCATCCTATAGCTGAATACCCCGCTGTGTAATATCCCCAGAGTCGCTGGTATACTCACCTTTACCCTGAACCTTTCTGAATGGCTGGACGTGAGAGTAGGGGAGCACCTGGCATGAAAGCTGGGGGATGCAGCCAACTGGCTGGTGAGCGTCACCCGGCTCCTCATTCAGCCTATCCACCGGCACATTTAGATCAGCCAATCGGCATTCTGAACAGGGCCTGGTGGGTGTGGCCTCGGCGGTGGTAACCCCCCATTTTCAGAGCATGCAGCATCACGCGGTTGCTCGGGGGGTGGAAGAGTGGAGCACCTAATATGGGTTTTGCTCAGCTTTAAATCACATGCACTGCACTGACAACATCCAGCTTCAGCAATGTGCATGACCCCTATGAGTCTCCTGGCAGCAGGGGCCAACAGGAGCCTTATGTGGCTCACGAGTTACAGGTTGGGGTCCCCTGCTCTAGATTATAATACGATATCACTAACTTTCCCTTTAAAGCGGACCTTCACCCTGAATACGAGCCTATCTTATATGTTTCCCACACCCTGTACATACTGCATGTCATGAGCCTTTAAACATCCAAGATGGTGGCTCATGGAGCATCAGGCAGCCTGCAAACAGGAAGTGTCTTGTGACTGTGTTGCTCTGCATTCTGGGATTGCTGTCCTTTCCCCGACCCCAGCTATAACCCGCCACCTGTACTTTATCCCGCTCTCCTCTCCTCAGTATGTGATGCTTCTGAGCCAAGATGGCGGCTCCCGTTTCCTAGAGTCCTGAACAGAGTTGCAGCCCAGTGGGGGAAAGAATAAGTAAGTGACTAAAAACGTAAAATATATTCATTTTAGATGCTGGAGAATCGTTTTTAAGGGTTTGGGCTTTTCATTAAATCAGGCTGAAGGTCCGGTTTAAGAAGAGCGAAGATGCGGCAGCTTCATGATGATTCGACATTTGCATCTTTGTTCCCTCACATTCTCATTCCACATCATTCGCTTGGAGGAGCTTTTTGATGAGGTGTTAATGTGTAAGCAGCCGGGTGCCTGCGGCCTCCCTGATTGGCCTGCACAGTGCGGACCCTCTCCCCCTGTCACCGGGGCGTTAGGTGGCGAGTTGTTTATTTTATCTGGCGGGAACATTCATCAGCAGAACCTTCTTTTCTGTCTCCCAAAACCAGGAGGAACCGCGGCTTGTAATACGCGCTTGTCCTGTGATCCCCGTGATTTCTCCATCCAACATTTTCTCTCTCTTACGCTGATGGCTCCTCTGACTTTTAATGAATGCACAGTGATAGCATAGTGAAGTATAGACTATGTGTATGTTATATATATAGATAGATAGATATATATTTATATATAAATCGCCATATGTATTTTATTGTTTTCCTGTTTGATGGTATTATGCAAATTAGTTAGATGTAGAAATGCGGTATATACTCGCTCTCACATAACTGCCAACAGAGCTAGCTTTTACCACCCGCATGTATAAAATATATAAGCTGTCCTTCAGGGAAGATGATTGTGCTTTATCAGTTATTAATATTAATAATAATTTTCTCTGCCTCTCTTTCTTCCACACTCTGTTTATCTTTCTCTGTTCTACATTCTGGTCTTCTTCTTTTTTCCACATTTCCTACTTCTTTTCCTCTCTTCTACATTCTCTCCTTTTATTCTAAGTATGTCACACACCCCACTTCAGACATTAATTATTACACTTGGGGTATTCCACCAGCAGGTGGCGACGTTGCAGAGAAGTCATGAAAATGAGCCCTTCCTGGTCTATACATACCTGGCACCTCCCACTCATTCCCCAGTGTTTCTTCTCTGCAAGATGGCGACAAGACAGAAGAAAGAAGTCTCCTGCTTGCAGGTAGCCAGGGTATCACCCCGCCCCCCCCCCCCCCATGGTCTATTTCTGCCCGGTTCCTCTTGTTACTTTCCCCTGATTATGTGGTAGCCTCCCAGCTTAGGCTGTAGGCCGGGCAAAGCGTAGATGGCACTTTAGGTGCCTAGGAGATTAGCTCCTCCGCTCGACCCCATATTAGGGGGCAATGCGGTTATCCGGTTGGTGATCCGGATGTGGGATGCCCCAGCCCCTAGGTCATTTCTGCCCCCCTCCCACCCTTGTACTTGTGCTTTCTTTAATTTCTCCCTGCGTTGGGCCTTTTAGGAGCTCTTGTTGTATGTGAGGGGAGTGTGTGTTGTGCCTTTGGCAGGGACGGGTGCCAGGGTCCGTCCGTCTGCCGTTTTGCTGGTTGTTTTGGGGGCTCCTTGAGCCCCCTGGTCGCTTTTCCTTGTTGGCGTTGGGGCGGGTCCGGCGGCGTATGTGTCACTGGCCCGCCGCTTGTCCCCTTGCTTTCTGAGGGCAGGCGCCATTTTGGTGCCTGTCTCTCAGCCCGTTCTCCATAGCTGGCGGGGGCGGGGCGGCGCGTTGCGCCGCCGGCCCGCTTTAGTCGTTGGGGCGCCGTGGATTCCCGGCGCCCGCTGGCTAGGCTGGGGGCGGTTTCCAGGCGGCCCTTGTACTACGGCCGTCTGGCGGCTTATGTCAGCGCCATTCTGTGCGCGCTGTTCGGCTCTGTGAGGATGGTGGGCGGGGCTGCGTTTTTGGCGCGGCCCGCGCCGTGTCTACTGTGCTGGGAGGGGCGGGGCCACGGCGTCTCCCGCGCTTGTGGGTCTGTTCCCTCCGTCTCCATCCTCCTCCGTTTCGCTGGCGCCATACTTCCTCGCTTCTTTTGGTCCAGGTAGGACACTTATCGTTGGGGGTGACGGCAGGGCCCTTGCTGGGAATCCTTCTGGGTTTTTCCTTTTTCACGTTATTATGCAGCGTGTTTATTTATATATATATATATATATATATATATGTATATTATGCTTATATTTTTCCTGTTATGCTGCCTCATATGGGTCTCTGCCTGGTGGTTGTTCTTGTTGATGTGGCGCATCTGGAAGTGCGCGGCAGCCAATCACAGCGCTGCTCGCCGAGTCTCCGCTATAGAGCAGCGCTGCCCGCTGGTATTGGCTGCCATAGAGTGTGAAGTGTATTGGCTGCCATAGTGGCTCCCTTATGTGTGTGAGTGAGCAGCTCCCCCAATGTAACATGTCGTGAGGCCACAATATCCCTCAATGAATTGGTTTTGTTTTTTGTAATGTATGTGTGTGTTTTCAGATTACTGTACAGGGTGTGACTGTTGTTTTTCTGGTTTTTCAGATCTTGGGATCCCATCCTTCAGGGCTCTCCCAGTCTTAAATACCTGGCTAGTGGGGATTGGCTTTTATTTTTGTCTTTTTCCCATTGGGGCTTTTCATATATTAAAAAAAAAAAAAAAAAAAAAATCATTAGAGGGGCATCCCGGGTCGCTTACTGCGTAAATCCCTGGGTTCTGCGAATACCATAAATTCACCATATGGAGGCTACCAAAGATACCGGAAACGGTCCTTCGGGACAATCCAGGCTGTGTGGGGGGTGTGGGACTCCGCTCCCGGGGGATGATGTCATTATTTGTATTCCATGTGCGCAGCGGAACATTGAGCGCCAGTCCGGCACCCCGGTGCCCGGTCCGTCCTCGGCCGGGCCATCTCCCTCCCCTCCTCACCTTTTCCGGACACCTTGTGACGTTGTCATTGGGGGTGATTCGCAATCTGAGGTTTGCGCCCGATTGGCCAGCCTCGAGAAAAGGTTTTCCGCTGTGGTCGCTTAGAGGCTCCGGCTAAGCGGAAACACTTGTCCCCGCCTCCGTCGGACTCAGATGATGAGGTTGTTGAGGCTCTGGTTTGGTCAGATCGTCCCCTTGAAGAGGGTGAGCTTATTGAGGATTTAGATGATCCTATGGGTCAGCAGCTGCTGGGTGCTGAGGATGACCAGGCCACGGGGTCGGTCCCCGACACGTCTTCCATTCTGGCCCAAATGTTTGAGGTTTGCATTTGGACCCTCCTGAAGTTGCTCCTCGGCCAGGGGGTCAGCTTTTTGGGGTGTCCAAGCCGTGCTTGGAGTTTCCCAGTTAACAGCATTTCGTGGATGTTGTCCTTAAGGAATGGGAGCAACCTACGCGTCTCGTTGGGGTGCCGCCTAGCTGGGATAGAAAGTATCCCTTTCCGGCGGGCTTGCTTAAGCGTTGGTCTGTCCCTCCCGAGGCTGGTGCTCTGGTTTTGGGACTATCTAATACGGCGGTTGTACATTTCCCTGACACGACTTCTCTTAAGGACAGCGAGGATCGCCGGATTGATCAGCTGGCCCGCCATGGTTTTATCTGTGCGGTTTCGATCTTGAGGCCTGTTTGTGCTTTGGCACTTTTATTGTTGGCGATTAGGTCTATTGTCAGGGATTTATGTGTGGATCTTGATCCTACTTGTGATGAGTTTTCTTGCCCTTAAGCGTTGTGAATCCTTCGTTTCATTTATTCTTGCCGCTCAGGATGATGCCATGTTAATGTGTGGCAGGGCTACGGCTCTGTTGGTAGCTTTCCGCCGCTCAGTTTGGCAGTGGACTGCTGATTTTAATTCTTAAGAGATCGCTCACGGCTCTTCCCTTTCTGGGTTTGAGACTTTTCGGTGAAAAGATGGATTCTGTTGCCAAGGGAGGTAAGTTACCTCAGCACAAGAAATTTCGTTGCTTCTTTAGGGGGGCGGCCCCCTTCAATCCTTCCTTTCGGGGATCCAGAGCCGGCAGGGGTGCGGGCTTCTCGGCTTCCAGGGGTGCCAGCTGGATCAGGGGTAAAGGCCATGGCCGTCCCGTTCACATCTGGGGCCCTAAGTCCAAGCCAGCTGCCAAGCCCGCTCAGCAATGAGGGGGCGTCCTCACCCTTGCGGGTGGGGCGACGGCTGCGACTCTTCTCCCGGGTATGGGACCAGGAGGTCTCGGACAGATGGATCCGGGAGGTGGTGTCGGCCGGTTACAAGCTGGAGTTTGAGCCCCGCCCTCCTCCAAGGTTTCTCAGGTCTCGTGTCCCTTCAGATCCTTTGGCCGCGCAGGGGCTCCTGGCGGCGGTAAGGAATCTTCTGGAAATGGCAGTCATCTGCCCGGTCCCTCCTTCGGAGGTGGGGCGCGGGTTTTATTCCAATCTCTTCTCAAGTGCCTAAAAGGATGGGTCGTTCTGTCCCATCCTGGATTTGGATTTTCTCAACCTGTTGGTTCGCCCCAGGAAGTTTCGCATGGAAACTCTGCGGTCTGCGATCAATTCGCTTCGGCAGGGGGACCTTATGAGGTCCATAGACATCATGGGTGCATACCTTCACATTACGATCTTTCCAGCTCACCAGAGGTTTCTTCGCTTTGTGGTGGTGGATCGGCATTTTCAGTTTGTGGCTCTTCCATTCGGCCTCACCTCGGCTCCGAGAGTGTTCACCAAGGTGTTGGCGGGCTTGATGGCCCTGCTCAGAGCTCAGGGGATTCGCATTGTGCCTTATCTGGGCCTTCCTTCAGTCATGCGGATGGGGACACCAGCACGGTGGTGTCCGCTCTGGAGAGGTTCGGCTGGGTGATCAACTATCCCAAGTCCTCTCTTGTTCCGGCCAGGGTGGTGACCTTTCTGGGGATGTTCTTGGACTCTTGCCAGCACAGAGTCTTTCTCCCTCAGGCCAAGGTTCTTTTGATTCAGGAATTGGCTCAGCTTCTTCTTCTTTTCAATTCTCGTCCGTCCATCCATCTAGGGATGAGACTGGTGGGGCTGATGGTAGCTTTTTTTGAGGCAGTTCCCTTCGCGCAGTTTCTCACACGGACGCTTCAGCTTCATCTGTTGGCATCTTGGGACCGGCGACCACGGTCGTTGGATCGGTTCTTCCGGATGTCCCCCTGGGTTCGGCAGTCTCTACTTTGGTGGTTGGTCTCGGCCAATTTTCTTGAAGGGCAGGTCATTTCTGACCCTGCTTTGGGAAACTGTCACCATGGCCGCCAGTTTGTTAGGAGGGGGAGTTTTCTGGAAGGATCTTCGGTTCCGGGGGCGGTGGGGTCTTCAGGAAGCCCACTTGCCCATCAATGTTTTGGAGTTGAGAGCTTCAGGTTGGTTCTGTCTCACTTGATGCAGCATTTACAGGGCTTGTCTGTTTAGGTTCGATCGGACAATCGGACGGCGGTTGCTTATTTCAATCACCAAGGAGGGACTCGCAGTATGGGTGCCCTCAGAGGGGTGTCTCTGATCCTAGTTTGGGCGGAGACTCATGTCCCTTGCATCTCGGCAGTGTACATTCCAGGAGTGGAAAATACGGAGGCGGACTTTCTGAGCCGGTGTTCTTCCCGCCGGGGGAATGGTCTCTCCACCCCCCAGGTGTTTTCGGTCGCTTTGTCTCTGGTGGGGGACGCCGGAGGTGGTTCTGTTCGCTTTTCGTCACAATTACAAGCTTCCGACATTCGTGTCGCTTTCCCAGGATCCTCTGGTTCTGGCGGCGGATGCCATGGCCCTGAGCTGGGGGGACCTGGGGCTTCTTTATCTGTTTCCTCCGATCCCCATGCTAGGCAGGGTGCTGCGAAAGTTGGTTCTGGAAGGGGTTCCCGCCATTCTTGTGGCTCCAAGGTGGCCTAGGCGGGCGTGGTTCGCAGACTTCGTTCGTCTGGCAGTGGATCAGTTCGATCTGCCTATTCGGCTGGATCTCCTCACTCTGGGTCAACTGTGCTACCCCAGTTTACCATCGCTGGATTTGACGGCTTGGCTGCTGATACCTCCATCTTTAAGGAGGAGGGTCTTTCGGATTTGGTCATTCGGACTCTTATTTGTGCCAGGAAGAGATCCTCTTCTTCCATCTATTATAGGGCTTGGAGATCTTATATTGATTGGTGTGAGGCTAGATCTTTGCCCTGTCGGGTCTTTTCTGTTTCTAGGATTTTGGAATTTCTTCAATCTGGGCTGGACTCTGGTCTTCAGCTGAGTACTTTGAAGGGGCAGGTTTCTGCCTTGTCTATCTTTTTAGGTCATTTGCGCTCCATCCTTTGGTCAGGACTTTTTTCCAGGGGGTTCGCATCTGCGGCCTCCTAGGAAGCCTTTGCTCCCTGTTTGGGATTTGAATTTGGTTCTCTCTGCTCTTCCGGCTTCTCCTTGAGCCTTTGCAGGTTATTGTTCTTCCTACTCTGACTCAGAAGGTTGCCTTGTTGGTGGCCATCATTTCTGTTCTGTGTGTCTCGGAGTTGGCAGCCTTGTTGGTTCAGGCTCTTCATTTTGAGAGACATCAGGTCAAGGTGGTTTTCCGCTTCAAACCGGACTTTCCTTCTAAGGTGGTCTCTGTTTTTTCATCTTAACCAGGACATTGTTCTTCCTTCCTTGTGTCCTAAGCCTAGGATTGACAAGGAGAGGGTTTGCACTGTTTGGATGTGGTACGCTGGGTGACGTACTGTTTGTTTACTACTTCTCTTTTTCGTAAGACTGATGTCTTTTTCGTGGTGCCCTGTTAGGCCTAGTAAGGGTTTGGCTCCCGCTAGGTCTTCCATTAGCAAATGGATTCGTCAGGCTGTTGTTGGAGCCTATACTACCAAGGGGAAGGATCCCCCTTTTTTCGTATCTCTGCTCATTCTACTCGTGCTGTTGGAGTGCCTTGGGTTTTTCAGCACCAGGCCTCTGTTGTACAAGTTTGTAAGGCTGCTACTTGGTCTTCTGTTCACACTTTTTCCAAGTTTTTACAAGGCTGATGTGCGGGCTTCAGCGGATGCTGTGTTTGGCCGCAAGGTTCTGCAAGCTGCAGTGGTTTGAGTCTTGCTTAATGGCCTTGTTGGATACCCGCCCTTTTCTGGACACTGCTGTTGGATGTCCCAAGTGTAATAATTAATGTCTGAAGTGGGGTGTGTGACATACTTAGAATAATACCATTTTGTGAATACTCACCTGTAAAATGGGTATTATAAGTATGTCACACACCCCACTTCACCCGCCCTTTTGGTATCCTGGATTCTTTATAGGGTGAAGTTTTGTTTACAGTTTGAGGGTTACCAATGGTTTTTTTTCCTGGTACCTTGTCTTTTCTGCTGTTTGAATACTGGGGAATGAGTGGGAGGTGCCAGGTATGTATAGACCAGGAGGGGCTCGTTTTTCATGACTTCTCTGCAACGTCGCCACCTGCTGGTGGAATACCCCAAGTGTAATAATTAATGTCTGAAGTGGGGTGTGTGACATACTTATAATACCCATTTTACAGGTGAGTATTCACAAAATGGTATTTTTTCCTCTTTTCAATATTTCTTCCTTCTTTACCTCTTCTATATTCCCTCTTTCTGTTTCTCTCCTTCAAATTCCCTCCTTGCTTTTCTGTTTTGCACATTTCCTACAGTCTCCCTTTTCCACATTCCCTCCTATGTTCTCTCTTTTCCACATTCCCTCCTATGTTCTCTCTTTTCCACATTCCCTCCTATGTTCTCTCTTTTCCACATTCCCTCCTATGTTCTCTCTTTTCCACATTCTCTCCTATGTTCTCTCTTTTCCACGTTCCCTGATTCTCCTTTCCTCCATTCCCTTCTTCTTTTTTTCACATTCACTCCTTTTTTTCTCTCTTTTGCAAGTAGGAAGTAGGCTGCTCTGACTTTGTCCAGAAAAAGTCAGGACCATTATGCTGATTTACTGGGGGGAGGGGTGTGGGGAAATATCACATATGTATTAGGAGGCTTTTATATACTGTTTTTTTTAAAGGGTCAGACTGAGGTTCCTCCTTTACAAGCTATCTGGGCAGAACGGTTCCCCCACCCGAGGTGTGTGGCAAGCTCTCTCCAAATCCTTATGACATGATGACTAGCTGAGGCATAGGAATCTCTACATGAGGCGTAGGGATCTCTACATGGGGCGTAGGGATCTCTACATGGGGCGTAGGGATCTCTACATGGGGCGTAGGGATCTCTACATGGGGCGTAGGGATCTCTACATGAGGCGTAGGGATCTCTACATGAGGCGTGGGAATCTCTACATGAGGCTTAGGAATCTCTACATGAGGTGTGGGAATCTCTACATGAGGCTTAGGAATCTCTACATGAGGCGTAGGAATCGCTACATGAGGCATAGGGATCTCTACGTGAGGCTTAGGAATCTCTACATGAGGCGTAGGGATTTCTACATGATGCATAGGAATCATCTCTACATGTGGCATAGGAATCTCTACATGAGGCATAGGAATCACCTCTATATGTGGCATAGAAATCTCTACATGTGGCATAGGGATCTCTACATGAGGTGTAGGAATAATCTCTACATGTGGCATAGAAATCTGTGCATGTGGCATAGAAATATGTGCATGTGGCATAGGAATCTCTAAATGAGGCATAGAAATCTCTATATGAGGCATAGGAATCTCTACATGAGGCGTAGTAATCTCTACATGAAGCATAGTAATCTCTACATGAAGGGTAGGAATCTCTACATGAGGCGTAGGAATCTCTACATGAGGCGTAGGAATCTCTACATGAGGCGTAGGAATCTCTACATGAGGCGTAAGAATCTCTACATGAGGCGTAAGAATCTCTACATGAGGCGTAGGAATCTCTACATGAGGCGTAGGAATCTCTACATGAGGCGTAGGAATCTCTACATGAGGCGTAGGAATCTCTACATGAGGCGTAGGAATCTCTACATGAGGCGTAGGAATCTCTACATGAGGCGTAGGAATCTCTACATGAGGCGTAGGAATCTCTACATGAGGCGTAGGAATCTCTACATGAGGCGTAGGTATCTCTACATGAGGCATAGGAATCATCTCTACATGTGGCATAGGAATCTCTACACGAGGCATAGGAATCATCTCTACATATGGCATAGGAATCATCTCTACATATGGCATAGGAATCATCTCTACATGAGGCGTAGGAATCTCTACATGAGGCGTAGGAATCTCTACATGAGGCGTAGGAATCTCTACATGAGGCGTAGGAATCTCTACATGAGGCGTAGGAATCTCTACATGAGGCGTAGGAATCTCTACATGAGGCGTAGGAATCTCTACATGAGGCGTAGGAATCTCTACATGAGGCGTAGGAATCTCTACATGAGGCGTAGGAATCTCTACATGAGGCGTAGGTATCTCTACATGAGGCATAGGAATCATCTCTACATGTGGCATAGGAATCTCTACACGAGGCATAGGAATCATCTCTACATATGGCATAGGAATCATCTCTACATGAGGCGTAGGAATCTCTACATGAGGCGTAGGAATCTCTACATGAGGCGTAGGAATCTCTACATGAGGCGTAGGAATCTCTACATGAGGCGTAGGAATCTCTACATGAGGCATAGGAATCTCTACATGAGGCGTTGGAATCTCTACATGAGGCGCAGGAATCTCTACATGAGGCGCAGGAATCTCTACATGAGACGCAGGAATCTCTACATGAGGCGCAGGAATCTCTACATGAGGCGCAGGAATCTCTACATGAGGCGCAGGAATCTCTACATGAGGCGCAGGAATCTCTACATGAGGCGTAGGAATCTCTACATGAGGCGTAGGAATCTCTACATGAGGCGTAGGAATCTCTACATGAGGCGTAGGAATCTCTACATGAGGCGTGGGAATCTCTACATGAGGCGTGGGAATCTCTACATGAGGCGTAGGTATGTCTACATGAGGCATAGGTATCTCTACATGAGGCATATGTATCTCTACATGAGGCATAGTGATAGTTGAATGAGGCATAGGAATCTCTACATGAGGCGTAGGAATCTCTACATGAGGCGTAGGAATCTCTATGATGGTGATGGTTGCATGAGTAGAGAGCTTTCCAAAACAAGGGGCATAAATCACTATCTGATGCAGACAACTCTTTACATGGAGCAGAGATCTTTTCATTGTGAGGGATCACCACATGATGCAGACAACTCCTCACATTAGGACGACATCTTTGCAATGGGAGGTGGAGGGATCTACTAGTACTTTCATTCAGATCGGGAGCGCGCATGTGGCTGCTGTGCTCCCAATTACAGAAGCTCTGCTTCAGGGTCTGATAGGACGAGAGCCCGTGCATGCGCCTTAGCACTGGGGAATGGTGAGTTTCTGTCGTTGTTAGGGGTTTCACACAGCGCGTAATCACAATACCCCCAGGGCACAGAACAAACCCCGGTATAGTCAAAATCACAGGTTTTGTTCTGCTTTTAAAGGGTAAATTCCAATTTAGATGGCATTGTGAAAAGTTTCCATTATTGTGTGCCAAAATTACGTCCTCAAGGTGGTGAGCGTATGTTGTTTTCTTTTCTATTTGTTTGCAAGTGTGTTATTAAAGAAAATCGTTTTTCTCTAGCAACAATGGGTTTACATTAGGTTTCATATAGGTAACAGAGACTTCCTGACTCTGGATTATTAATCGTTTGATTGGCTGAGGCAGAGAAGATGCTTCACACTCCTGAGCTCCTTAAAGCGGACCAAAACTCACATTTTTAATTAGCATCCTCTGAATTGCTCCCCCCATGAAAAGTAACTTTTGACAATGTTCACTGCTCCTGCTTCACTCTAATCCCAGATAATTATTATTATTGTTTATTTATATAGCGCCATCATCTTCCGTAGTGCTTTACAAAGTAGTAATTACAGACAGGGTAGAAACATACGGTACATATACTATTTCAAATGCAGTTTTACAGATTTGACAGTGGATATTAATGGCGCCTGTTTTAGCTGTAAAGCTCCGTCTCCTCCATTCATTGCCACTGCTGTGTGTGGCAATGATGTCATTGCCACACCTATGAAATGGCTGATCTCCTGCCATCTTACAAAGAGAAACAGCAAAAAAAAGTGCTCCGGGGTGATTCAAAAAGCAAAAATATCCATTTCTAGTTCTACATCTTAAGAAGGGAATATCTGCAGGGGCTTTGACCAAATGTATTTCGCAAGTTCCATGGGTTTTGATTCTCTTTAAAGCGGATGGAGACCCATTTTCTTCCGCCCCCCCCCCTGCTGGCAGCACGGAAGCCACACCCTGCGGCATACCTTGATTGGCTCTCTCAAAAGTGCTGCTGTGACGAGGTGCAGTCAGCTGGCAGCATACCAGGCACACTGTTCGTGCATGCTCTCATTCAGAAAAGCTGGGTATGGGAGTGCGCATAGCTGCAGAGAAGCTGTGTATGCGGCGCCAGAGATTGTGTTGCGGAACCCGCCGGGATCAGGTAAGATCACTGAAGCCCCGAGGGGGGTTCACACAGCTGGCCATCTGATGTAGGATGCCCCGGTGGTGGGCTACCTGTCGGGCCTGGAATCTTTTAGAGCCGCAGGGTTTTCATCTGCTTTAACCTGCTGTAATTCAGCTTCTTCAGAGAAGGGGATCACAATCTTGTGTTGCAGTAGCTATAGAATTTACTGGAAGCATTCTCATCTGCAGAGCTCATTACTGCTCTGTGGTTTAGTCAAATCTGCTGACGAGCTCACCTGGCAGGGGGGTTTTCATCTGCTTTAACCCTTCCTGCTGTAATTCAGCTTCTTCAGATAAGGGGATCACAATCTTGTGTTGCAGTAGCTATAGAATTTACTGGCAGCTTTCTCATCTGGAGAGCTCATTACTGTTGTGTGATTTAGTCAAATCTGCTGACGAGCTCACCTGTTACAGTGGAACGATACTCGGACTTGTAATCGGTCATTTACTCAAGGCCAAGAAAGCTGCTCCCACTTTAGCACCATGGAGGCTCAGGAATATAAGAAACTTGAAAACATGATCATGTGATCAAATCACAGGTCTGGGGGCACAATCCTAACACACAGGATTATGTTACATTCAAAAAGAGAAAAACAATGAGACGGGATACCAAAAACCTGCCACAAAGGGAGTTTCCCTTTAATAAAAAGGAGCTATGAATGCTTAACATGTTTGCGGGTAATTATTGTACTATTATTGTACTGGGTTAAAAAGAATAATGTTTATTAGACACTTTTTTTTTTCCTTTGGAGATTTGTATGGGATATTTCTCTCTCCGTGCCGTCTACTCTCGATAAGTTGGTGTTCTGTTTCTCTGGCTTCACAGTACATTAGCTGGCTAAGCGCCTTGTGCTCGGCTCCGGCCACCTCGTTACAGGAGGTGTAGGGATACAGCGCGCGCCTGCCGGCTCTCCTAACCAGCTCAATATTGATGAAATCGCTTGTACAATGCAAGCAAGGGCAGTTAAATGCAGAGTGTTGGTATCGTTCTTTTTTTTTTTCTTTTAAATTATTTTAGGGCTATAAAAGATATTTTCCAGATCCATAGATGAAGAATGTAATATTCCTTTGCGAGAGAAAACTGCCGACATTGCAGCGCATTGAGTTCTTGAAGAACTCCATATTCTTCACCCCCCCCCCTTTTTTTTTTACAGAAAGTAATTTTAAAGTGCTACTACAGGCAAAGGTAATTGTTACGTAATTGCATCGGACTACGCTTGGCGCTGTCCACAACTTTTTTCCATTTTTAAATTGAAGCAAAAATGGTCGAGATATCAAGATTGACAGGGTCTGCCAATGACATTCTCTTTTTCATCCCGTCCCC
The DNA here is from genome assembly GCA_027917425.1 of Gastrophryne carolinensis. Taxonomy (NCBI): domain Eukaryota; kingdom Metazoa; phylum Chordata; class Amphibia; order Anura; family Microhylidae; genus Gastrophryne; species Gastrophryne carolinensis. Next base: position 492,339,237 of record CM051236.1, on the reverse strand, counting down.
CAATCGGCTCAGCAGAGCGGGACAGGATTGCTGGTCCTTCCCTCCACCTCCCCCTCCTGCCCCTCCCTCCGCCTCCTCCTCCTTCAAATTCATCACATTGCTGACAGAGTAGATTTCACAGACTGTCTAATCGACATTGGATAACTGACTATCCAGTTGAATTCTTCTCAAATATATAGTCAAATATCACATCATACCTTCAAGAGTTTTTGCTTTTCTGGGAATGTAAGTAGAAATGTCTCAGACAAAAGTGTTCTTCCAACACAGAAGTGAATTTTACTCCGTCCAGGGTAATGGGGTCTCTTGTCTTGCCCTCACCTGACGATTCGTCAAGGAATATGTCTGTTGGGCCTGATGGTATCTTGCTTGAGGCAGTACCTTTTGCATAGTTACAAACAAGACCCCTGCAGATGGAATTGCTCACAATCTGGGATCGAGACCCACAGACTCTGGATCACTGACACAGTCAACAAGGCAGTCTCTAGCCTCCAGTGTAGTGGAGGATCATCACCATAGATGCCAATCTATCTGGTTGGGGGGGTGTCATGGAGTCACAAACGATCCAGGGACAGTGGAGTCCGAAGGAGAGCAGACTCCCCATAAATATCTTGGAATTGAGAGCGATTCTTTTGTGTCTCAGACCATCCAATCTGAGGGGGCATCCCGTCCGGATTCATACAGACAATTGAACGGCGATGGTATATATCAACCACCATGGGGGCACCAGAGGCAGTAAAGCCCTCATGGAAGTGAGCTGGATTTTACTTTGGGCTGAGAAACAGGTTCCATTTATCTCGGCTGTACACATGTGGACAACTCAGCAGAACGGTCCTGCATCTGAGGGAATGGTCTCTCAGTCAGAGGGTTTTTTTCAATCCTAATGCATGTGCTGGGGGATTCCGGACGTAGATCTCCTGGCTAGTCAATCCTTCATCTAGGCAGAAAGGGGGTTTTCTGCCAGAGTCATCCAGACTATGATTCAGGTCAGGAATAAGTCTTCATCAATGATCTACTATAAAGTCTGGCGAGCATTTATCGCTAGGTGCAAATCCAAAGGGTTCGTTGGTAGATCTTTTTCTGTTCCCAGAATATTGGATTTTTTGCAGAAGGGTCTTGATGAAGGTTTTCAATTAAGTACTTTAAAGGGATAGATATTTGCTTTATCTAGCTTTTTTCAGAAATTCATTGCGGAGAATAAAGGTATCAAAGCTTTTGTATAGGGAGTCGCTCATGTGCGGCATCCTCGCAAGCCACTTCTGCCGGTTTGGGACCTGAACTGAGTTTTATCAGCTCTTCAGGGTCCTCCTTTGGAACCATTGGCAGATGCGTCTTTTAAGTTTATTGACTCTTAAGGTTATCTTTTTTAGTGGCAATAAACTCACTAAGGAGGGTTTCTGAATTAGCAGCTTTATCAGTTAAGTCTCCTTATTTAGTGTTACATAAGGACAAGGCCGACTTCTGCTTTAAACAGGATGTTCTTCCTAAAGTGGTTTTCATTTTAATGAAGAGGCGAATTCGTCTTCCTTATGTCCTGCTCGTGTCCGATAAAGAAAGGATTCTTCATTCGCTGGATGTAGTGAAGATACTACTGCTACACAATCTTTCTGTAGGTCGGACTCCTTATTTGTTATACCTGAGTGTCCACGGAAAGTTCTTCCACCATCTAAGTCTACCATCAGCCGATGCATTAGACAGGCAGTGGTAAGAGCCTATATCCCTAAGGGGAAGGATCCTCCCTTTAGAACTACTGCTCATTCGACAAGTGCTATTGGAGCTTCTTGGGCTTTTCAGCATAAACCTTCAGTAGAACAGGTATGCAAAGCCGCTGCTTGGTCTTCAGTTCATACATTTACCAAATTCTATAGGGTAAAGCCTCTTGGAAGGAATTACACACAGTAGTAATTATATGGTTTTTGAATGCCTTGTTCCTGAAAGGAATAAGGGTCTTCGGGGATCCCACCCGAATTAAGGGTATTGCTTTTGAAGGTCCCAATAGTTACTGAATTCTTCTGATGGCCTGAAGTAAAATGAAAGAGAAAAGAGAATTCTGTGAGTACTCACCTATAGAATTAATTTATCTTCCATTATTACTTCAGGACATCAGACCCTCCCTGTCTGCTAGGTTGGTATATCCATGTCTTGGATAGGTAAATATGTAAACAGTTGCTGTAAATAATGATCAGCATCGAAAAAAACAATTTAAATGGAGAGAGGAGTCTTGTATTTGGTCTCCAGCCTTTTTGTTATGGGTATAGGTATGCCCCCCCAGGAGGCTGGTTCTAATGCTTTTTAATTCAACTGGAGTGGAGGAAGTCAGCCAGGAGGATATAGGCCCGGGAGGTGCCTTTGTCTTGTAGTCCACTCCCTTCGGTCGTGAGGTTAACCCAATAGTTACTGAATTCTTCTGATGTCCTGAAGTTATAATGGAAGAAAAATTAATTCTACAGGTGAATAATCACAGAATTCTCTTTTTGCTGATTATTATGCAGCATCGAAGATCCAAGGGCCGCTCCCACTTTTTTCAGAAAATAAATCATGAAGTGAAACTGTAAACTTCGATCTTAGCCATTTTTTTCTTAAATGTTTTTTTGTAAAACAGAGCTCCATGCAATAGTGTAACAATTACTTTTGCCTGCAGTATCACTTTAAAGTGGACCAAAACCCATGATTTGGACTATCCTGGGTTTTGGTCCTTGCCTCCAGGCCACCCAGATTAGGGATGCCCCGCTGTGTGAAACCCCCCAGATCGCCCGGTCCTGCGGCGCATGCGCAGCCTCTTGTCCAGTCAATGGGCTCGGATCTGCTCTTGTACCTTCGTCAAAGAGCTTGTCTAAGGCTAGCGGATCCGAGCGTGCTGGCGGCCGCATCCCTTGTTACCCTTTAACGGTGCGTGCCTGCCCTGGCCATTCACAAATGCCTGTAGGTGTGTACCGTTGCACTGTTGGATCAGGGGGGTGAGTATCCAGGGCGACCTGGGGGATTTTTCACAATGGGCATCCCAAATCTGATGCTCCAGGGAAGGGAGTAAGCCTGCCTTGGAGTCGCATAAACTCCTGGGTGGGTTTTGGTCCACTTTAAAATGAAAAAAATATATATTAACTAAAAGCCCTTTTTAAAGAATGTAATTCTTTTATTCGATTACCAAGAAAAAGTTGTCTGTGCATGTGTTGGCACTGTAATGATATTAGCACTTATAATGCACCTTCATTCTGATTGATTTATTGTTACTTTAAATTAAATAATTGTCTGTTCAATCAAAAATGGCTGTAAATTTAAGAATAATAATCATTTTATCGTATAAAACATACACGTTTAATTATCCAACATACATTTTATAATACTCGCAATTAATCCCTTGATAGATTCAACCCAAACATGTGACTGAAAGCTGAAAAATGACAGATGTTTATTAATCTTCCTAAATCGAATTAACAGATCAATGGAGGTCATTCTATTTATTTGGTGAAGCAAGTTTTACTTGGCTGTGATCTCAATAAACTTTTTCAACACACAAAAAAAGTGCTCAAATTTTTTTCCCCCAAATTATCACTTGTTCCTGTAATGGGGCATTTTTTCAGGTGATAATTAATTGTATTATTATTATTTATTATAATAATAATAATACTGTGCATTTGTTTTTAGTGACGCAAGTTTATCTTTCCAAAAAGGTAGGGCATCCCAAGTTGGCAGGGCTGAGTGGACTTAAACCCTCCTTAACAACACTTCACCAGGGAGCGCACTGCCCCCTCCCCCCTCCCCCCCAAGCACCATCCACTAGCCTTGCGATGCTGGGATAATTGCCTTCTTCTTTGCAACTCCTTTTATTGTGGAAACTGGAAACTGCTGAAGGACTGTGTACCCCCTCAGAAGCGTAGAGGAATACCAGGATAAAGCTACCGGCCACCATGTTAACACCTGCATGCAGCACCAATTTATCTAATCTTTTCACTGTATTGTAAATACTTGATAATGCCTATATTTTGCAATACACCAAACAAAGCCTTCTTCTGTGAAATGCTTTGAAAATTTATTAAACACCAAGAAGATAACTTTCACCCCCCAAAAACTCTAGGAAGAACCTCTTATCTCCATCAATGCATTCTAGGTGTAATACTTGTGATACCAATAAATGTACCTTGAAGTCTTAGTCCAGCTTTTACCTCCCAGAATGCCCTGAGGACAGTGCAGTGGTTAGCCCTGGGGCTAACTTAATTAGAGTTTGATCTTCTTTAGTGCTGAGGTTCATGAGAGGTAGGGTGGGGAACTTTAGTTTAGTTTGGTCACAAGGTTTATTGAAGCAAAATGCTTATAAATCACATATGGGTGTGGTGTTCACACTTGCTTTTGGCTTTGTAGTGTAGTTGTTTCCTTTTAATTAGATATTGATTGGTTTAAAGTACACATTGGCCAGACTGAAGGGAAGAAAACATGGAGTCATTGACTGCAGTAGCCGCTTAGATGTTTTTTATTTTTCTATGCTGTTCTTGCTTAACAAAAAGGCTCTTGTGCACATCGGCCTCAGGCTGTGTCTCCAATAGGAGCTGATCTTGTCTTTACTATAAGTGTCTGCTCTCCAGAAAGATAAATATTGCCCAATTAAGGCCACCCAGGCTCAAGCTGCCTCCTCTCGATGAATCTTCATTACTTGCCTGCTGTCCACTTGCCTCCCACCAGTTTGTGTCTATGGAGCCGGGCTACTGTGCTCGGCGGGATTTAGAGAGATTTCACCCTAAGACTTCTGATCTCCGTCAGATGCCTTTTCTCCATTGCACATCCAAAGCCTGGAATTTCTGTTCTGCCGCTCAGCCGACGTGTAATGATCATTCACGGACTGATAGAGATCAGCCTAGCTGTTAGCTGTGAAATCGTCCTCCATCCTCCCAGTCACGCAGAACATATCCATTTTATAAATGGGATGGCTTAGCCGTGAGATTTATTATGTGATGGGATTCTGCCTAGTTATGGACTGAAGTCATCAGAATGTCAAGTCCCCTTTACGAGAAAACTTGTCCAGACAAAGAATAAAAGGACAGCACATTCTAATCCCCTACCAAAGAATGCCAGTTGCATGGCTGACATTAGTATCTTTTTAGTACCCGGCAGGGCATTGACCTGGTGTGAAGATTAGGAGCTCTAAAACTGGGAGATCAGAATTTAGACTCCTCGAGCTTTGTTGACAGAACTGAGAAGCGGGCCAACTCAAGGGTTATGCACTTCACAATCGTTACCAGGCTTTTAGAAAGCCTCTAACAAGCGTTCCTTGGGCTCATCAACAGCTTCTCGTCTGCCAACTCTGATGTTTGTTACTTGACGAACTCCTCTAAACCTGGTCTCACATCTTTGGTGGAAGTAATTGAAAGCGTAAATTGTGGCCAACCTTTTTGGCTTGTCAAGGAGAGTTTCTGGCATTTAACAAGCCTGTAACCTGTTCACTGGACTCATCAATAGCTTTTCGTCAGCCCATCTGATGCTTCTTGTATCTTTTTACAAAACTGATTCCTTTAAATTTGGTTCTTCTGTTCACTTCAGTGGGAGAGGTTAAATGGAGAAACTTATCAACCTTCATTTTTTTGTGAGACTTGTACAATATTATCGGGAACTAAACAAACCTCTAACAAGCGTTAGTTGGGCTCCTCAACAACTTCTCGGCAGCCCATCTGATGTTTCTTACATGATTTGTATCACTTAGCTAAACATACTTATTTAAAAATGGTGTCTTTAAGCAGTTAACATTTTAAATATGCTTCTGTTCACTTCTGTGAGAGTGGTTAGCAACCTTCATTTTGTTGTGTCATGGATACTTCACATGCATTATCAGGCATTTAACGAGTCTCTAGCAGACATTCGCTGGACTCATTAGCAGATCTTTGGCAGCCCCCATGATCAAGACCAAGCTATAGCCAGTGTACACATATGACTGTGTGGCCATTTTGAATTTCCCCACCTTGGTCAAATTTATTGACAACAGTGACATAGTAGGGCTGATCTTGGTTTCTGGAAAACTGGAAAGCCTATCTGAGCGAAATTTAGAACCTGGAGAAATGATGTCAGTATCACAGCCCCCACCTCAACATCATGATTGAGACCTTTAAATATGTGAAAGGATTAAATAAGGTTCAGGAGGGAAGTGTTTTTAAGAAGAAACTTAATGATATAATAAGGGGACACAACCTGAAGCTAGTCGGTAGGAAGATCAGGAGCAACGTTAAAAAAAAAAAAATATTTTACAGAAAGAGATGCACAAGTTAATTTAAACATGTCTGGGATAAGCACACATCTATCCTAAGATAAAAAGTACATACAGTATACACATAAGGGCATACTAGATGGACCGTGTGGTCTCCTTCTGCTGTCAACTTTCTATGTTTCAATGCAAGACTAGGGAGCTAAAAATAATAATAACAGTAAAAAAAATAAAAGTAACTACACCACCCTTGATAAGTTTCTGTTATCCTTAAAGTCCATATCTTCCAGCATATGACGTCCTAGCACAGCTGTGGTGAGCACAGGCAAGACTGACGAGCACTCCAAAGGGTGGTGCATACATCATCCAAATGGACTTCCCCGACCCGCAATTAGCGCATTAAAAGTGATGCTGCACTGAAAGATAATGTTGAACCTCAATTACCCCAGTAATGAGATCTCCTCTCTGCTGCCATTAGTAAAATGGTTCTGCTTTCTGAAAGACAACACAGTGAGCATGAGTTGGAGCTTCTACCCGCAACCCATCAGGAGTTTCCGTTGAGTACTGGGATGGGTCCTGCAAAGGTTCCTGGAAACCCAGGTTTCCTGCATGGCTGGTGTGTCAGGATTGGATGATTTACATTTTAGGTCAGGTGAAGTACACAAGGACATTATTTTATCGCATGTGTGTATTTGCCCCCTGAGTTAGGTGCAAATTGCAGGTCTACAGAATTTGATATTTTCGGGTCTTTCTGGTGTCTACATGGAGCTTCATTTTGATTCATTTTGAGCAGCGAATCTAATAAATTAGGCTTGATACCAACACTAGGGCATTTTATTATATTTTTATTCTACATATTCTTTTATCCGGAACAGGTCTGCTTTAGACTCGCTGTTGCCAGATACTCCAGTTGCCTGCCAGTCAGGTCTTTCCTCCATGGCAGGTTCGTTACATAGAATACTAAATTCAGAAGCCTGCAGTCTTTTGTTGCATAGGAAATACAAAGCCCAAGACAGTCTTGGGCTACCATAAACTACCAGTGTTTCTATAACACTACCACTACTCCTGCCCCCTCCAAAAAAAAACTCCTTGCATGGTATCCCTTATTGTCGATTACTAAACCATTACCAATATACCCTGCAAATATTTTGTATCCTCCATTAGTCGTGCTCCATTTTACTGGACCAAAGCTCTTACCTACTGACGCTTTTAGAAATCTGTGATTGTTGGCTGCTTAGGAACTACTACCACAGACTACCAACGAACAATTCTCACTCTCAAAACTGGAATCAAGCTTTTCTTTCCTTGAAGGTGTTCTTAAATTTGTGTTTCGTAGCAGACATATTTCAAAAGCTGGTGGTCTTCGGTTTAATTCTACAGTTCCAAGAAGCCCATGTCAGTTGTAACAATATGGGACCTTTTGGCAGTACCACAGTCAAGGGAATTACAGTCACCAATTCAAAACAAATTTCAGCTTTCTTCAGCATAAGCAGATATTTCAATCAGCCCTATTTGGTAACAGTTGGTCTCTCTGGCTATACAGGCCTGCTCACCCAAAGTCTGGATGTTGTTCCACCCAGGAACAAGGCCGTCTGGCCTCTACACTTTGACGCTCCTTGCTCAGTCTCTGTGTGGGCACTTCTGACCAGACACCACCTTGTGCCATCACACATCCAGGATGTGGCTATTGAACCCTGTCACAGTCCCAACTGGTCCAGGTACTCAGCCTGTTTAAGGCGCCACAGACTGTGGGCACCATACCACACTGTGTAAATCTTTTTGCATATCTCTCTGGCACTCACACAGTCTTCTCAGTGCAACCTGCAGCTCTGCCTGCAGGCTCCATGCCACACCTGCACCACCTGTATGTGACTGCTCAACCCGTTTAAGTTTGACGATCTGTTTTAATCCGTCGAGGAACTGCTGAACAATTTTTTCAGTTTGAAGACTTCTAGTCTATCTCAACAATATTTAGAATAGATGTATGAGGAAATTGAGTTTCTAGATTTAAAACTGAGAACTAAGACGGATAATAAGATTGCCACCAAGACGCATAGAAAGGATATTAGTGGGAATACCATCTTACATGCCAGGAGCTGCCATTCATGTCATAACATCCGGGCAGTTCGGATGGCGGGTTTTTGTGCGGCAGGCGGAACTGCTTGGATGAGTAAGAGGTTAAAGGCCCACGGGTATCCACCTGGTTTATTATCCTGTGCAGAACAGAAGGCACAAGCTCAGGACCGTAAATACCATCTTGCATTTAAGCACACAATGAAAATGTCTAGTAGGGAGGCGAATGTCTAAATCCCCTTTAAGGTTAGTTACAGGATATTCCTCACAATTTGCAGAAATTAGGCAAATTATCATGTCTAACATTGATGGTGAAGTATCCTATAAGGGAACTGTAGAATGAATGGGGTAATCTATATGCTCACCTGTACAGACTGTCTCCTACAATATGTGGGATTTACAGTCAGCTCAGTAAAAGACATTCATGGAGCATCTATATATCTATATATATTCCTCTCTAGTTAGACTGAACGTGCCCGTCATTCTATAAGTTAACATCAGGGGGTTGAAAGAAAAAAGTGCAAACTATAGAAAATGGATCCTTGAGGGGGTGATTTGCAAAAAAAAAAAAATGACTTGCTGCTAAAGATGGATCTTTAAGTTGAGGACTAGACAGCCAAATGGTCTGAATGTCCGTTTTGATTTGTCCTTATGCACCTCATTTTGAGCAATAGATCAGATCAGATCTGAAATCAATGATAAGCTTATTGATTGTACATGCTGTTAATATTAGACATGTTGGGGTAGATTCAGAGCCAGATGAGAGCTCTCACTTTTTTTTTAGGCAGGAAAACTGCCATTCACTGTGTGTACATTTTTACCTGGTTCTGAATCAGCCCCCAGGTAGACAATGAAAGTCAATGGCAGTTTTCTCTCCTAAAAAAGTAGTGAGAATTCTCACCTGGCTCTGAATCAATCCCATTGTATATAGTTTGTTGAGGTTTTTAATATGATTTGCACACATCGTAAACTGTTGTGATGTATTATTAGTACATGAGTCGATGTTACCACAGCTCATCAACTAATTAAAACTGAGTTTGTCCTACTGCGCTTTCTTGTACCCCACTGCGTCTGATGGATAGCTTTTTCGTGGCTGATGTGGGGGCTGTCTGACCAGGCGTGGGTGTCCTACAGTTCTTGGCCTGCAATGTTGCAAATCCAGCTCACCAGGTTGCCTTTAAAGTGGGCCAACACCCAGGGGTGATCGGCCTGGGAATCTATAAGATTCCCGGGCCGATCACCTCACACACCGCGGGACATCCGAGATCGGGATGTCCCGCGGGGTGTAACCCCCCCAAACACCCCGAAAAACCTTACCTCTCCAGACGCTGCTTCCGCCGCCGCCGCCTCACTCACGCTCCTCCAGGCGGGCGCGCACACGTCAAGAGTGACGCGCGGGAGGCGGCGGCGGCGGGCGCGATCCCTTGTCCGCCGACGGACGTCACTTGTCCGTCGGGCATTGGACAGCGCAGTCACGTGGGATCGTGGAGAGGTGAGTTTTCGGGGTGTTTGGGGGGGTTTTGGGCAGCGGGGCACCCCCGATCGGGGTGCCCCAAGGAAGTGGACCAATACCCAGGATAGTCAAAATCCTGGGTGTTGGTCCACTTTAAAACTTAACATTTAATGATCATTAAAAGCATACGTGTCCTGTGCAGTAGTGTGAATCCATAATGTCCCCGCCAGAAAAGGAAGGTTAAGTGTTTCGGAATTCAAATCACCCCTTAGTCTTACCTTTTTGGCCTGATTGTTGGTGACGTCCAAGATGATGTCTGGGTTTGGGTTTCTCTTGCACCTCCTGATTGGCGGAAGCAGGTCGCCGCCCTTGGATTCTTCTTTCTCTTGCTGCCTCCTATTGGTGGGTGGCGGGAGGGTCTGAGACGGGGGACACTCAACGCCGGTTAGACCACCTTTGCTACAGACTACAGTGTTGTGTTGCATTTCTCACCTCCCTTCCACATAGCAGATCATCCTCTGACGTTTCATAGGGGGGGAGTGGTGGTGCCACAAGACACTCGTAAATGGTGGTGAGGTTCAATATTTTTCAGGTAAGACTAAGGGGCGGACAGCCCAGAAACGCGTTACCTGTGTACGTTTTCTCTGCACTGGACTTGGGGTACAGCCGACATATAATGTTTTTAAGTGACCAATTAACTTTTTATTGTAGTCTTTGGAATGCTGGACCATCCATATCGTTTTGCTTTTATGGAGCTTCCTCCGCTGCCCGGCCAACTGAAATTAACTCCTCGTCTGACATCTTTGCAGTCACAATACTACACAGCCTAGGACTTCCATGGACTGCCAACAAACAAAAACGCCAAACTGGAATCGGGCTTTCTTACCTTGTAAGGTGTTCCTACAATTGTGTTAAAGCGGACCTTTACCCTGAATAAGAGCCTTATATGTTTCACCCACCACCTACATACAGATTGCCCACATTTTAAATCATCCTACCTGCACCTATTGTATTTTTTTCTTTTAACATCCAAGATGGCAGCCCATGGAATTTCAGGCTTCCTGCAGACAGGAAGTGCCTTCTGAATATGCCACTCTGCATTCTGGGATTTTTTTCTTTTTCCTGACCCCCAGCTCTGCTCTGTCTGTACAAAGCACAGCTATAAGCTGCCCCTCCCTGCTCTTTTCACTCCTATCCTATCCTCAATGTGTGATGCTTCTGAGACAAGATGGCGGCACCTGTATCCTGGAGTTCTGAACAGAGTTGAAGCCCAGTGGGGAAAGAATAATAAGTAAACGACTAAAAACTTAAAATATATTCATTTTAGATGCTGGAGAATCGTTTATGAAGGATTTCAGCTTTTCATTAAATGATGCTGAAGGTCCAGTTTAAACTGGACCTTCAGCATCCTTTTAATGAAAAGACCAAATCCTTAAAATATATTAATTTTAGATGCTGGGGAATAGTTTTTTAAGGCTTTAAGCTTTTCATTAAATGATGCTGAAGGTCCGGTTTAAGCACATTTCAGCAAGCTGCAATCCTTGGTTGCATAGATATGACCATCTCTAGAAGTCTATGGCAGTCCTGCTCTTTTGGTTTCTCGCCAACTGGAACCTTCTAGCGATAACTCACCAGCTGATTGGAGCTGACATATTCCGCAGCGCAGGTGTGAAACGCTCCGGGCTTATGACAATTGACGTTGAGCTTGTGTGCTTGTTTTCCTTGGATCGTTATGTCATTATCAGCACTGTCGGAATGGTTCTGCATAGACATCGGAGCTGCTCTTTCTCTTCTTTGCTGGAAAGTTTCTGCATAAAACTCGGAGAACTGGCATGTTGTCGGAGTAATAGAGCTCTCTGTTTACTGGCTATTTTTATTTTGCCGATGACAGATTTTCTTTAACAGGCGTGACCCCGAGTGGTGTCCTTTTCTGTTATCCCGTTAAATTCAGCTTTAGTCTTTGAGTCATCGTTGGTCGGGGTTGGTTTTTGTGGCTTATTTTTTTCCATCACAAATCTCTTAGTGATACCGTCAATCAAAATGAAGTATTGACTGACCCCCACATTCTGCTTGTGCTTTATTTGAGCTACATGAGTTTGAAAGTTTCAGCACCAAAAAACAGCCTGCTTCCTGAAACCTTTAAAATGTTTTCATTTCTGTTTGTACAGTTGCTTTTGTATCTTGCGCAATAATAAGATGGCTGCAGGGGAGTGTGTTGATGCAGAGGGAACCAATCTTGGGATTGGATGAGTATCACACTGCTTGATCTTAGTGAATTGAATGACGCACCCAGGGTTTAGCGAAATGCTGTGCAGAATCTCCCCTCCCAATCACCCCGTTACAGACAGTGTGCAGAACCCCCCATCACCCCGTTACAGACAGTGTGCAGAACCCCCATCACCCCATTACAGTGGGCAGAACCCCCATCACCCCGTTACAGACAGTGGGCAGAACCCCCATCACCCCGTTACAGACAGTGTGCAGAACCCCCATTACCCCATTACAGTGTGCAGAACCCCCTATCACCCCGTTACAGACAGTGTGCAGAACCTCCCCAATAACCCATTACAGTGTGCAGAACCCCCATCACCCCATTACAGTGTGCAGAACCCCCCATCACCCCGTTACAGACAGTGTGCAGAACCCCCCCAATAACCCCATTACAGTGTGCAGAACCCCCATCACCCCATTACAGTGTGCAGAACCCCCCATCACCCCATTACAGACAGTGTGCAGAACCCCCCATCACTCCATTACAGACAGTGTGCAGAACCCCTATTACCCCATTACAGTGTGCAGAACCCCCCATCACCCCATTACAGACAGTGTGCAGAACCCCCATCACTCCATTACAGTGTGCAGAACCCCCCATCACCCCGTTACAGACAGTGTGCAGAACCTCCATTACCCCATTACAGTGTGCAGAACCCCCTATCACCCCGTTACAGACAGTGTGCAGAACCTCCCCAATAACCCATTACAGTGTGCAGAACCCCCATCACCCCATTACAGTGTGCAGAACCCCCCATCACCCCGTTACAGACAGTGTGCAGAACCCCCCCAATAACCCCATTACAGTGTGCAGAACCCCTATTACCCCATTACAGTGTGCAGAACCCCCCATCACCCCATTAGACAGTGTGCAGAACCCCCCATCACTCCATTACAGACAGTGTGCAGAACCCCCCATCACCCCGTTACAGACAGTGTGCAGAACCCCTATTACCCCATTACAGTGTGCAGAACCCCCCATCACCCCGTTACAGACAGTGTGCAGAACCCCCATCACCCCATTAGAGTGTGCAGAACCCCCATCACCCCATTAGAGTGTGCAGAACCCCCCATCACCCCATTACAGACAGTGTGCAGAACCCCTATTACCCCATTACAGTGTGCAGAACCCCCCATCACCCCGTTACAGACAGTGTGCAGAACCCCCATCACCCCATTAGAGTGTGCAGAACCCCCATCACCCCATTAGAGTGTGCAGAACCCCCCATCACCCCATTACAGACAGTGTGCAGAACCCCTATTACCCCATTACAGTGTGCAGAACCCCCATCACCCCATTACAGTGTGCAAAACCCCCCATCACCCCATTACAGACAGTGTGCAGAACCCCCCCAAGAACCCCATTACAGACAGTGGGCAGAATCCCCCCCAATAACGCCATTACAGACAGTGTGCAGAACTCCCCCAATCACCCCATTACAGAGAGTGTGCAGAACCCCCCATGACCCCGTTATAGAATATTGCAAATATGATTTTTTTTTTCTCGTCTTGATTGTCCCAGTTCGGGATGCCCCTGGGGGGGAGAGAGTAAGCCTGTCCTGGAGTCTCATAGACTCCAGGGTGGGTTTTGGTCGACTTTAAAGAGGAGCAACACCCCACCCCCTCCCAATCCACTCACCTCTTCCACGAGCCTGTGCATGACCACAGCTAAAGGCGGGGATGGGGCCCGGAGTGTTTGCTCTATTCAGATTTCCTCGCCGCACCGACGTTGGCGCCAGCACCGCTGATTGGCTGAGGTGAGTTGATTGATGAGTTTACGCACACCAACACCCAAGAAGTTTTTAGTTCTTCATGGTGTTCCTCTTTAAAGTGGACCAAACCCAGCTTGATTGGCCTGGAGATCGGTCGATTCCCTCCTCCTGGGGCATCCAAAATCGGGATGCCCCTCTATTTGTAAAAGAAACCCCAAGTCGCCCACTACACTTGCCTTGCTTGCCGGTTTAACGGCACATGCGCGAGCCACGGCCACATCCCCGCTATCCCTCTAGCAGGTCGTGTGCCCGCGCCAGCCATTTGTAAATGGCCAGCGTGGGCATGCTCCCTTTTAGAGGGAAGCGGGGGATGCGCACTGATTGGACGAGCGGTCGCGCATGCGCCATAGGACTGAGAAGAGGTGAGTTGCGCTCGGCGATCTGCATGGTTTCACACAGCGGGGCAGCCCCGATCAGGGTGCCCCAGGGGGAAAGGACCAAAGTCCTGGGTTTTGGTCCACTTTAACTAGAGATCTAATTAAAAGGAAATTAAAAGTGATCTAATTATCCGGGATTGCTTTTTCAGCAACACAGTAGATCCTGGCATCCTATCGCCCCCTCCGCACACAGTTTATGAAGCTTAATGCTGCGGTTTGATGTTTACTTAAGCTGGCAGCCAGAGCCAGTGGGGATTCCCCTGAAGTATAGGTCTGCTGAATCAGAGGGTTTTGACTGGACAGATCAGCACTTGGGGCAGGCACATTGAGCATCCCTGCCAGACTCCTGGCAATCCATTTATTTAGAATAGATTGGGTTGCGAGTGAGGTAGGGTTTTTTTTCCTTTCAAACACCCCCATCTTGCCTCAGCGCCAGGGGAGGATGGCAGGACAGGGCAATTACCCCATGACTGGACTTCCACTTTAAGAGATTTCCTTGATGGCATCCTGTTTTCCCCTAAGCTTAGCTGTAGCACCCAACAGTATCCCCACACCCGCCAGCCTACACGCGGGTATATATTCAAGTCTGCTGGACAGGACAAGTACCCAGAACAGGGACGAGGCCTCAGGCCTGCGCATGCACTGGGGGTTTGAGGATCGACGGGAGTGTAGAGGAGCTGCAGTGCATCCCAAACTGGGAAGGATTTAACCCAGATGTTTAGACTCTAGTTTGTGTTTTGGTCCACTTTAAAATCCTTGTCCAGGCTCCTCAAAAAAAAATGAACCAGAAAATGTCACTTTTTACTAAGCCCGCAGGCTCAATCACAGAAAGTCCTCCAAACCGTAGTCCGCTGGTTTAAGTGCTGTTGGCTCCTGGCTCTGGTTTCAGTGTTTCGCATTGATTTACTTTTAGCAGAGAGAAGCGCGCTGTCTGCATAGGAGCCAACACTGCAAAAAGCGAAGGGCTGTGGGATTGAGCCTGTGGACTGGGAGATAAGTACCATTTTTTTCAGGATCCTGGGCTGTCCCTGGTTTTTAACTTACCTAAACTTCAGCACTTCATGTCCCATATAGGCCCCCCAAAAAATCTATGGTAAATAAAGTCCTGCACACACAAAGCAAGATATATGGAAACAAGACAAAATTGTAAAAAATACAGGTATGTACACAGAAAAAACTTTGACATAAAAAGCATATAACACCACAATAGGCAAAACTTCTTAAAAACAGCTGCCGGGACCCCTGGGGAGGACTTTTAGAATCTAAGACCGGGAGTTAAAGGTTTTGGTCCACTTTAAAGTCCCTGTCCAGGCTCCTTGAAGCAAAGCAAATAGCACTTACCTCCCAGCCCGCAGGCTGGATCCCACTCCAGTTTGTTTTGCTGCGTGTCCATGCTGCCGGCCATGTGGTAGCATGCAACGCTTCATATAATAGCTCGCAAGCAATCCATGTTGATTTGCATTAAAAGTTGGGAGAGAAGAACACAGTCTGCGCTGGAGTTGATATTGCTGAAACAGAGGGGCTGCAGCCTGCAGGACCCTGAATAAGGACCTGCTGCATCCGAAACGCGTAAAAATGCTTGGCTAATTTTTGGCTAATAAAATCTTCCAGGGTCTGGTTATTGCTTTTATGGCTGTCTGTTTATTTTTGGAGATGATTTTAAAAGGATTTACAATAAAGAATCACATTTTTTTAGGAGTGCTGACCTCTCTATCCTTTGCCCTCTCTGGAACCAAGCTTACGGACTTTTTTTTTTTACTTCCCTGGTTTTTGGTCCGCATTTAAGATGCATTCCCTTTGCTCACCTTGATCTAAGCTCCCACAGTGAATGCGCATGGTCTCGTCCAATCAATCCCGATAGGCCTCATAAAAAAACACCCCTATATATGTAGTACGCACCCCGAATATAGATAAATTAATAGTGGAAATATGAAAGAAAACGGTCAAATGAATCCATCACCATGAATCTATTAGCCCAAAAGGTGGGAGCGAGATGAGCCATGGAACAGAGCCTACACATGACTTCCTCAGGGTTATATAACTAAAGGGAGTGCCCACTCGAAGAGGGTGTCCCCTTGTCTTTAGAGAGGATTTTACCTTAAATAGTGTTCACCCATAATTTTTATAAATGGCCCATACATAAAATATGGGGGAACACTATTTCAGGTAAAATCCTCTCTAAAGACAAGGGGGCACTCCCTCCGATTGGAAAAAAAGAAATTCAGTCTCCGGAGGTGACAATCGTTTTTTACCATAAGAACTATAAATCTATGGAATAGCCTCCCACAGAAGATTGTTACAGCATCAACCGCCGACAGCTTCAAAAACGGATTAGATCCTTATTTAGAAGAAAATAACATTAACCGTCACTATTAGCGGTTATCAGTAAAAAAACAAAAATAAAATAAATAACTTCCCCTATAAAATAAAATAAAAAATAACTTCCTCTACCCCAACACCCTTGGTTGAACTTGATGGACATATGTTTTTTTTCAACCGTATTAACTATATACTATATTAAAAAAAACTATGCCCTGCAATGAGTTCTGAATAGAATAGAACTGAATGCCTGTCTCCTTCTGCTGGCGACTCCTCTTTGCTGCACACAGTGGGTTAGAGGAGTCCTGGGATGCCGCTGGAGCCGGCACATGCTCCATGGGATCGATTTCCTGAGATGAGGAAACGGCCACCAGCTGGCATCCCAAACTGATGCCACAGGGTAACCCGTCTCTGGAGACTTTGAGCTGGGTTAGCAGGGTTTTGGTCCGCATGAAAGAGAAACAACCGTTCCCTTAAAGCGGACCTTCACCCTGAATAAGAGCATATCTTATATGTTTCCCCACACCCTG
Source organism: Gastrophryne carolinensis (assembly GCA_027917425.1). NCBI lineage: Eukaryota > Metazoa > Chordata > Amphibia > Anura > Microhylidae > Gastrophryne > Gastrophryne carolinensis. Next base: position 492,322,258 of record CM051236.1, on the reverse strand, counting down.
TACATACAGATTGCTCTCATTAAAAATCATCCTACCTGCATCTACTGCATGTTATGAGCTTTTAAACATCCAAGATGGCGGCTCATGGAGCATCAGGCAGCCTGCAAACAGGAAGTGTCTTCTGACTGTGTCGCTCTGCATTCTGGGATTGCTGTCCTTTCTCTGACCCCAGCTCTGCTCTGTCTGTGAAAAGCACAGCTATAACCCCACCCCCTGTGCTTTATCCTGCTCTCTTCTCATCAGTATGTGATGCTTCTGAGTCAAGATGGCGGTGCCCGTATCCTAGAGTCCTGAACAGAGTTGCAGCCCAGTGGGGGAAAGAATAATAAGTGACTAAACACTTAAAATATATTAATTTTAGATGCTGGGGAATAGTTTTTTTTAGGGTTTGGGCTTTTCATTAAATCATGCTGAAGGTCCGCTTTAAGTCTAGATGGGTGTTGGAGTGGTGGTCTAACTGTTTATGGTGCATCCTGAATTCAGGATGTGAGATTCTTGGGCCCGCAAGACCGACTCACCTCCCCGCATCTTGGTGCCGTGGCCGCATCCACGCTATATCTTTATATCTCGTGCCAGGCCTTTCTGAATGGCCGGGGTGGGCTCGCCCGCAGCTTAATGCGACCATCGGCACTCACTCCAATCTGATGTCTTTGCCACAGCTCAGAGAGTCAAAGGAAATCTGAATGTAAGGAGCACCGCTGATTGACTGAGCACCCCGCACATGTGCCGTGGGTACGAGGAAAAGGTGAGTTATGGACTATCGGGAGGGATACACACAGCTAGGGTTGCCACCACCGCCGGTGTTGAAAAAGTAAAAAAAACGACCAGGTGGTATCCTTACACACAGAGGAATAAAACCCAATAAAGTGGGTTTTGTTCCTCTTTAATGTGGACCAAAACCCGGGATTTTCCTAATGCACAGCACGGCCTGCTTCATGAAGTCCTTAAATCTGGGTATTCCGCCACAAGGTGGCGCAGTGCACTGCAGAAGATTTGTGGCTCCTCCCGGCCCCATACCAAAACCGGAAATCAGCCATAGACCTCCAGTGTTTCCTCTGCAGTGATACTGCGAACATAGAAGATGGCTTTCTATGTTGCGCAGGTGAGCGGGGCAACCAAGCCTGCGGCCCTGCATGTCTATTTCCACCCGCTTCCGGACCCTCTGTGCCTCCCAGCCTCGGCTGACGGATCGGGTGAGGGTAGAGGAGCACTGGGGTCAGGTGCTCGGGAGCGTTGCTCCAAGCCGTAGACCCTGTATCACAAAGGGTAGCCGGCCATAGGCTTTTATGGTGAGCCTGCTGAGGGATGAAGTCTCCTGCCTTCGCTATGTAAGGGGGTGAGTTTGTGCTTGGGGACTTGTGTTTTTCTGTCCCCCTTACTTTCTCCCCTTCCCTGTGTCTCCTGCCACCTCTCCAGTCTCCTGGGCCCCGCCGGATGACTCCCGCCGCTGCCTGCCCTCCTCTCTTCTTCCCCTCTCCCCGTCGGGTGCTCGCCGGGGGGAGGAGTGGCGGGGGGGGGGGGGTTTGGTTTTTGTCCCTCTTGCTGTTCGCCGCCGCCATGAGTGTACTTCACCCCACGGCAGGCGGTGCTATATTGCTTCACATGCTGCGACCTGTCATGGCGGTGATGTCATGTGGGCGCGCTATTCGGAGGGGGTGGCGCCGGGGGATGATGCGTATCGCGTCATGCCCCCGCAGCCTGCCCCTCGAGGTTCTCTTCTCTGCACCATTTCACTGCTGCTGCGGGCGCTTGTCTGGTCTCCGAGGGCCATTTCCAGCGTGTGCTGCGGTGTGATCTGTTGGCTGCTCTGTCTTCCTGCTTGGCCGGTTGTGCGGTGATCGTCTGTGTGGGCTGCCCACGCTGTACCCTTTGGTCCGTAAGTCCCCCATGGGGGGTTTTGTCCTTATTGGGGCATGTACTGCGGGATGCTTATGTGTATTCTGCTTATGTCTTTCAGGCGGGATAACTGTGTGCTGTGGTTTCTCCCGGTCCCGCTGCTCCCCCCCTCCTCTCCCTTCCTGGCCCTCTCTGTGGGCATCCCGGGTGGCTTTTTTATTAGCCCTTACCCTATACTGGCCTATTGCGCCTGTGTTTATCACCATATGGAGGCTTCTGGGGATAGCGTGCTCGGGGGTCCTTCGGGACAATCCTGCTGTGTGTCATGTGCGGGGCATCCCCTTTGAGTGGTGGTGGCGCGGTTTGTGTGCCCTGCACCCAAAGTATTATTGCGGACCAGACTGGGACGAGCACTTCTCTTCCCAGTTCTGCGCTCCCCCAGGCATCTCCTACCCCCTCCCCCCGCGACTGCATTTAGCCCCCAGTGAGGGGGATGCTAGCAGGGGGTCCCAATCTGATCTGGCACTACGCGTGGCCAGCATTGAGAGGCAGCTGGCACGACCTGTGAAGGGGAAAGCCTCGGGCAAGAAGCGAGCCTTTGTAGGGGCAGGCCTGCGTCCTGTCTGTGCCGCAGCCATTTCGGCCATTGCCCTTTAGAAGAAGATCAAGCGTCTCGCGGATGCCGCCATGGCTGGTAGGAGGAGGGAGGATTATAGGGCCCTCCTGCTTTGCTCGGATTTTGTTGCATTTGTGCTGTCTGCCATGGATGATGCCGTCCGGCTGGGAGGTAAGGCCCTCTTGGTGGCTATGCCCGGTCTATTTGGTTGCGCCAGTGGGCAGCTGATACTGCCGCTAAGAAGTCTCTCATCAGGCTTCCCTTTGCGGGGCTTCGTCTATTTGGTGAGCGTCTGGATGTCCTGACCAAGGATGGTAGGTTACCTCAGCGTAGGAAGCAGTCTCTGCCCTTTCGGGGGCCTTCCGCTTCCTTCCCCTCCTTTCATGCTCCCAGAGGAGGTTGTGGCTCCCTCTTCTCGGGTAGCCGCAGAGATGCTTGGGGCCGTGGCAGATCCCTGGTCGTCCCGGTCTCTCATGGGGTTCCAGGCCCAAACCCCCTCCCAAGGTCCCTCAGGCTTGAGGAGGCGCCCTCACCCGTCCGGGTGGGGGGACGGCTTCGGCTCTTTGCTCATGTCTGGAGGCTTCGCGGATTCAGGAGGTGGTGTCCTCCGGTTACAAGAGAGTTTGCAGCCTGGCCGCCCCCAAGATTCCTCAGATCTTGGATGTCTCAAAATCCTCTGTCAGCTCAGGGTTTGCGCCTAGCAGTTCAACGCCGGTTGGAGTCAGGAGTCATCTGCCAGGTACCTTACCAGGAACAGGGTCAGGGTTACTACTCCAATCTTTTCACGGTTCCCAAAAAGGACGGTTCCCTGAGGCCAATCCTAGAATGGTCTCAACAGGTTTGTCCGGTTCAAGCACTTTCGCATGGAGACGCTACGCTCTGCTGTCAGTACCCTTCGGCCGGGTGACTTCATGTCCACTGTGGACATCAAGGATGCCTATCTTCACGTACCAATCTTCCCAGGTCATCAGAGATTTCTGAGGTTCGCTCTGGAGGATCAGCACTACCAGTTTGTGGCCTTACCGTTCGGTATCACCTCGGCGCCTCGGGTTTTCACCAAGGTGCTGGCGGGCGTAATGGCACTTCTGAGGAACCGGAGCATTCGCATCCTTTTACCTGGACGACATTCTAATTGCTGCTCAGTCTTTTCATCAGGCCGAGAAGGACACTCAGGTGGTGACCTCTACTCTCGAGTCCTTCGGCTGGGTGATCAACTATCCCAAGTCTTCACTGTCTCCGTCTTTGGCGAGGTCCTTTCTGAGCATGACTCTGGATACCTCTCAGGTCAAGGTATTTCTCCCTCAGCAGAATGTGGAAGGTCTTCAGATGCAGGCACGGACTCTGCTCTTGTGTCCTCATCCCTCCATTCGGCAGGGAATGCGGTTCCCTTTGCTCAGTTTCACATGAGGCCTCTTCAGTTGCATCTCTTGTCAGTTTGGGATCGGGACCCTGTGTCCCTGGATCAGGAGTTTGCTCTGTCCCCTCTGGCCAGACAGTCCATCTTGTGGTGGCTGGACTCGAGGAATCTTCTAGTGGGCAGGACCTTTCTGCTGCCGTGCTGGGAGATTGTCACCACGGATGCCAGTCTGACCGGTTGGGGGGGAGTTTGGAAGTCTTTGAAGTTTCAGGGTCAGTGGGCCCCCAGGAGGCCCATGCACCCATCAACATTCTAGAACTGCGGGAGATCAGGTTGGTTCTCTCCCTGTTGACCCCACACCTTTGGAGTCAGGCTGTTCAAATTTGCCCAGACAACCAGACGGCGGTTGCCTACATCAATCATCAGGGGGGGACTCGGAGCAAGCGAGCCCTCAAGGAAGCGTCCCTGATACTGTCTTGGGCGGAAGAGAATGTCCCTTGCATCTCGGCGGTCTACATTCCGGGGGTGGAGAACCTGGAGGCAGACTCCCTGGGCAGGGGGACGTCTCGGCTGGGGGAATGGTCCCTCAGCAACAGGGTATTTCACTCCCTGTGTCACCGCTGGGGTCAGTCGGATGTGGACCTGTTTGCGTCCCGCCACAATCACAAGCTTCCAAGATTTGTCTCCCTGTCGCAGGATCCTCTGGCCTTCGCCATGGATGCGCTCCTCTATGTGTTCTCTCCCTTTCCTCTGCTGGGCAGGGTGATGCGCAAGATAGCCCAGGAGGGGGTACCAGCCATTCTGGGGGCCTCTGTCTTGATGGACAAGGGGTTGCCGGCCTCTGTTGTTGCTACCATTATTCGGGCTCAGAAGAAGTCCTCGTCTTTTATCTACTACAGGGTTTGGCTTGCCTACATTGCCTGGTGTGAGTCCAAGTCTCTTCCTTGTCCGGTGTTTTCTATCCCCAGGATTCTGGAATTTTTACAACATGGTTTGGATTCGGGCCTTCAACTTAGTACCCTCAAGGGACAGGTGTCAGCTCTGGCTATTTTTTCCCAAAGATCCTTTGCCAATCACCGGTTGGTTAAGACCTTTTTCCAGGGTGTTACTCATGTGCGCCTGCACGTAAACCTATGCTACCGGTTTGGGACTTAAATCTGGTGTTGTCTGCTCTGCAGGGTCCTCCCTTTGAGCCTATCCATGGGGCTGCGTTGCCCATTCTGACTCTTAAAGTGGACCAACACCCAGGATTTTGACTATCCTGGGTGTTAGTCCACTTAGGTGGGGCACCCCGATCGGGGGTGCCCCGCTGTCTGAAACCCCCCCCCGATCGCCGCAAAAACTCACCTCTCCCCGCTCCCACGTGACCTCGTCCGGCCAATGACAGCGCTCAGAGCAGCTCTGGTATGCGCGTCCAAAGCTGCTTGGACGCGCATACCAGAGCGCTGTCATTGGCCGCGTCTCTCGCTTCCCTCTAACAGGGAGCGCTCCTGCGCCGGCCATTCACAAAACGGCCGGCGCGGGAGCGCGCCCTGCTAGAGGGAAGCGAGAGACGCGGCCGCGTCTCGCGCATGCGCCGTTGGATCGCCGGTAAGGTGAGGATTGTGGGCCTCCTGGGGGGTTCCTCCCCGTGGGACATCCCGATTTTGGATGCCCTGCGGGGAGGGATCTGATCGGTCCGGGAATCTTATAGATTTCCGGGCCGATCCCCCCTGGGTGTTGGTCCACTTTAAGGTGGCCTTTTTGGTGGCTATTACTTTGGTCAGGTGAGTTTCTGAGCTGGCGGCGCTTTCCATTAAACCCCCTTATTTTGAGCGGCATCAGGATAAGGTGGTGTTTCGGCTTAAGCCGGATTTCTTGCCTAAGGTTGCGTCTGCTTTTCATCTCAATCAGGACATTGTCTTACCTTCCTTGTGTCCTAACCCTTCTAATTCCAAGGAACGGACCCTTCATTCTCTGGATGTTGTCAGGGCTCTGAAGTTTTATTTGGTTGCTACTGAGTCTTTCAGGAAATCTGATGCTCTTTTTGTTCTTCCTGCTGGACCTAGGAAGGGCTTGCCTCCGGCTAAATCTACTATTAGCAAGTGGATCCGTCAGGCGGTGGTACAAGCCAATTCTGCTAAAGGGAAGGTTCCTCCTTTCCGGATTACTGCTCATTCAACTGGTGCTGTTGGTGCCTCTTGGGCTACAACGGTACCACATATATATTGGTAGACACCCTTTCCTGCCCAGGAGACTCCCCCAAACTGAAACAGCACTTTTTCAGCTAAGCTACAACTATGCTGTTAATTTACCGGGGGGGGGGGACCCCATTTTTTTTGGAATTTTAAGGGTTAAAAACCCTTGCCCCCTGCCCTGCAGGCTAAAGCCAGCATATTGCCTACAGAGCCCGGGCCCTTCTGCCCCCCCCCCGACCGTTGGAGAGGCAGGTAATTAGTGAGCCGGGGGTTAATGGCAAGTCACCCGCTAGCAGCAGGTAACTTACCAGCCCCCAGCCTTGTGAACTGGTACAGGGATCTCACAGATCCCTTACCAGTTCACAAGCGGTTAAATAGAAAAAAATCACTCTGACAAAGAGAAAAAGCCATTTATTTTTATTTTTTTTACTTTACTTACCTCTGGTTATGCTGTGTTTTCTGTCCCTCGGTGATCCATGATGACAGCTGCTGGGTGCTCGGTGGAGAAGGGCTGGAGGGGGAGAGAGCGATCACAACCCTCTCCCCCCTCCAACCTTCCTCTGCTGAGCATCCAACAGCACTGATCATCGGCATCAACGTGGATGGAGATGTAGGCTGCTGAGTGACGTCATATAGACGTCACTTTTCCCCGCCCCCAAGGGGCGTGACTAGCAGCCGACATGAGGAAGGAAAGGAGAGGGCCATCTTGGCCCTCTTGTTCAATACAGAAGGCTCTGGGGGGGCGATCGGAGGCCCCCCCAGTGAAAAACAGAGGCAGCAGGAGGGATCGCATGCGCAGGTGAGTAAATGTCATTATTTATTTTTTTTCTTTACAGGAAAGAAAATCGCCAAATCCCGGGGGGGGGGCTATTACGGCGCTCTCCTGAAGAGAGGAAAGCCCCAGGGGGGGATCGGATGCCCCCTGGGTGAAGAGAATCGCTGGCACGATCAAACGAGGGGTCAGGTAAGTCTGTATCTTTTATAGTTGTTTTTTTATGGGGGTTTAAATTCAGCTACGTAAGACTCGCGTAGCTGGCACTAGAAGGGTTAATAAATTCTGTTTGTATGGATCAAATTAGTTGTACTTGATTAAGGGCAGTCTTGGTGCAGTGGGTTACCCCTTAGCAGCAGCTGGAGCCGCTATTCATTTTTCCTTTTGGGTTTTGTTCTTCTTTAATTTGGACCAAAACCTGGGATTTTGGTCCTTGTCCATGCCAGTATGGATTTTTTTTTTCTGTGTTCACCCGTGTTCCCAGCACGGCGCAGTAACTTAGAAAGCGGCGTAGTGTGGCTTTCCTCGCCGCTTCGTGCGAGCTCGCGGCGCTGCGCTGGTGCCGTTGATGAGGTAGGCCTGTGTGATCAGTGTTTATTATTGTAAAAGTTACAATGCAAATTGACACAGGCCTCTATTAGGGCCTGTTTCCTGCCCGACTATCAAGTGTGTGAAAACAAGGCCCAAAATGAAAGCTCGCAGCAGATTTACACACAGACATTAATTGGACCAATTGACCTTCTGCGGTGTATTTACAATTGCCTCGAAATTGTAAGCAGATGGCGGCGGCCTTCATGCTGGGGAGAGAGAACATCTGTTGCCGGGGAGGGGAGGCCCCTGCGAGTGTTGCCGCGCGCTAGCGGTTGCGCTGCCTCAGGGCCCGGCGTGACGGCATTTTCATTCACATTGAGTCAAATATTCGTGATTGTCGTCAGTCACTTGTCTGCTATGACATCCCCTACAGAACAACGCGTCCATCCTGCACAGGGCAAGCCACAGTGCCTCAGGAAACAAGTCACAGCACCTCAGCAAACAAGCCACAGCGCCTCAGCAAACAAGCCACAGAGGAAGTCACAGCACCTGAGGAAACAAGTCATAGCACCTCAGGAAGCAAGTCATAGCACCTCAGGAAACAAGCCACAGCACCTCAGGAACCAAGTCACAGCACCTCGGGAAGAAAGTCACAGCACCTTAGGAAGCAAGTCACAGCACCTCAGGAAGCAAGTCACAGAGCCTCAGGAAACAAGCCACAGCACCTCAGGAACCAAGTCACAACACCTCGGGAAGAAAGTCACAGCACCTCAGCAAACAAGCCACAGAGCAAGTCACAGCACCTCAGAAAGCAAGCCACAGGACCTCAGGAAACAAGCCACAGCACCTCAGCAAACAAGCCACAGAGCAAGTCACAGCACCTCAGGAAGCAAGTCACAGAGCCTCGGGAAACAAGTCACAGCACCTCAGGAAACAAGCCACGGCACCTCAGGAAACAAGCCACAGCGCCTCGGGAAACGAGCCACAGCGCCTCGGGAAACAAGCCACAGCACCTCAAAAAAAAAAAAGTCAGAGCACCTCAGGAAACATGTTACGGCCCCTCAAGAAATAAGCCAAAGCATCTCAGATAACATGTTACAACGCCTCGAGAAACAAGCCACAGCACCTCAGCAAACAAGCCACAGCGCCTCAGCAAACAAGCCACAGAGGAAGTCATAGCACCTCAGGAAGCAAGTCATAGCACCTCAGGAAGCAAGTCATAGCACCTCAGGAAGCAAGTCATAGCACCTCAGGAAGCAAGTCATAGCACCTCAGGAAGCAAGTCATAGCACCTCAGGAAGCAAGTCATAGCACCTCAGGAAGCAAGTCATAGCACCTCAGGAAGCAAGTCATAGCACCTCAGGAAGCAAGTCATAGCACCTCAGGAAGCAAGTCATAGCACCTCAGGAAGCAAGTCATAGCACCTCAGGAAGCAAGTCATAGCACCTCAGGAAGCAAGTCATAGCACCTCAGGAAACAAGCCACAGCACCTCAGGAACCAAGTCACAGCACCTCGGGAAGAAAGTCACAGCACCTCAGGAAACAAGCCACAGCACCTCAGCAAACAAGCCACAGAGCAAGTCACAGCACCTTAGGAAGCAAGTCACAGCACCTCAGGAAGCAAGTCACAGAGCCTCAGGAAACAAGCCACAGCACCTCGGGAAGAAAGTCACAGCACCTCAGCAAACAAGCCACAGAGCAAGTCACAGCACCTCAGCAAACAAGCCACAGAGCAAGTCACAGCACCTCAGGAAGCAAGCCACAGCACCTCAGGAAGCAAGCCACAGCACCTTAGCAAACAAGCCACAGAGCAAGTCACAGCACCTTAGGAAGCAAGTCACAGCACCTCAGGAAGCAAGTCACAGAGCCTCAGGAAACAAGCCACAGCACCTCAAGAACCAAGTCACAGCACCTCGGGAAGAAAGTCACAGCACCTCGGGAAGAAAGTCACAGCACCTCAGCAAACAAGCCACAGAGCAAGCCACAGCACCTCAGGAAGCAAGCCACAGCACCTCAGGAAGCAAGCCACAGCACCTCAGGAAACAATCCACAGCACCTCAGCAAACAAGCCACAGAGCAAGTCACAGCACCTTAGGAAGTAAGTCACAGCACCTCAGGAAGCAAGTCACAGAGCCTCGGGAAACAAGTCACAGCACCTCAGGAAACAAGCCACGGCACCTCAGGAAACAAGCCACAGCGCCTCGGGAAACAAGCCACAGCGCCTCGGGAAACAAGCCACAGCGCCTCGGGAAACAAGCCACAGCGCCTCGGGAAACAAGCCAAAGCATCTCAGATAAGTTACAACGCCTCGAGAAACAAGCCACGGTACCTCCGTAAACAAGCCACAGTGCCTCAGCAATCAAGCCACAGCGCCTCAGCAAACAAGCCACAGAGGAAGTCACAGCACCTCAGGAAGCAAGTCACAGCACCTCAGGAAGCAAGTCACAGCACCTCAGGAAGCAAGTCATAGCACCTCAGGAAACAAGCCACAGCACCTCAGGAAACAAGCCACAGCACCTCAGGAAGCAAGTCACAGCACCTCGGGAAGAAAGTCACAGCACCTTAGGAAACAAGCCACAGCACCTCAGCAAACAAGCCACAGAGCAAGTCACAGCACCTTAGGAAGCAAGTCACAGCACCTCAGGAAACAAGTCACAGAGCCTCAGGAAACAAGCCACAGCACCTAAGGAACCAAGTCACAGCACCTCGGGAAGAAAGTCACAGCACCTCAGGAAACAAGCCACAGCACCTCAGCAAACAAGCCACAGAGCAAGCCACAGCACCTCAGGAAGCAAGCCACAGCACCTCAGGAAGCAAGCCACAGCACCTCAGGAAACAAGCCACAGCACCTCAGCAAACAAGCCACAGAGCAAGTCACAGCACCTTAGGAAGTAAGTCACAGCACCTCAGGAAGCAAGTCACAGAGCCTCAGGAAACAAGTCACGGCACATCGGGAAACAAGCCACAGTGCCTCGGGAAACAAGCCACAGAGCCTCGGGAAACAAGCCACAGCGCCTCGGGAAACAAGCCACAGCGCCTCGGGAAACAAGCCACAGCGCCTCGGGAAACAAGCCACAGCGCCTCGGGAAACAAGCCACAGCGCCTCGGGAAACAAGCCACAGCACCTCAAAAAAAAAAAGTCAGAGCACCTCAGGAAACATGTTACGGCACCACAAGAAACAAGCCAAAGCATCTCAGATAACAAGTTACAACGCCTCGAGAAACAAGCCACAGCACCTCCGTAAACAAGCCACAGATCCTCCGTAAGCAAGCCACAGATTCTCAGGATACGAGCCACAGGGCCTCAGGATTCTAGCCTCAGCGCCTCAGGATACAAGCCACAGCGCCTCAGGAAACAAGTCACAGCACCTCCGTAAACAAGATCCTCAGTAAACAAACCACAGTTCCTCAGTAAGCAAGCCACAGCGCCTCAGGAAACAATCCACAGCGCCTCAGGAAACAATCCACAGCACCTCGGGAAACAATCCACAGCGCCTCGGGAAACAATCAGATCCTGTGTAAGCAAGCCACAGATCCTTTGTAAGCAAGCCAGAGATCCTTTGTAAGCAAGCCACAGATCCTTTGTAAGCAAGCCACAGATCCTTTGTAAGCAAGCCACAGATCCTTTGTAAGCAAGCCACAGATCCTCGGTAAGCAAGCCACAGATCCTCGGTAAGCAAGCCACAGATCCTCGGTAAGCAAGCCACAGATCCTCGGTAAGCAAGCCACAGCGCCTCAGGAAACAAGCCACAGCGCCTCCTTCTACATCACCTACCCCCCGCTCCTGCATTTGACCCCTAGGGAGGGACATGCTAGCGGGGAATCACATTATGATTTGGCTATGCGGTGGGCCAGCCTGGAAAGGCATATTACTGGGCCTGCCCCCAGTAAGGCTTCTCGCAAGAAGCGGCATTTAACTCCCGGTGTTTCCCTTTTTCCTGAGGAGGATGAGGGACATTATTCTTTTCCTCATTACCCCCTAGAAGAGGGCGAACTTTTCTCTGATTCCTCTGGGAAACAGCAGGAGGTTTATGGCGGTACTGGGTCTCCTTTTGGAGAAGATCCATGGTCTCCCGAGGATACTGATAGGCTGTTGCCTCACATTTTTGAAGTACTATGTATTACCCCTCCCGTGGTGGCTAAAAAGCAGCAGGGTGAGCTTTTTCACACTGTTCAACAACGCTTGGAGTTCCCTGAGCAGAACCACTTTAATAATCTTCTGGAGGGGGGGCATAACAGCCCTCCCTCCGCTGCAGCGGCCGCCATCTTGGATTTTAATGACGTCACTGCCGGGTGTCATCGGGGCACCCGGCAGTTCTCTTGTCAGATGCCGGTGACGGCTGGGCAGAGAAGGAGGGAGGTCCTCCGATCGCCTACCTCCCCCCTTCTCTGCCCAGCTGTCACCTGCATCAGATCGCAGCGGGACAGTGCATCTGAAGATCGGAGGTGAGTAAAGGTAAAATGTTTTTTTTTTTAAATAAAAATGTTAAACAACCTGTGTCTGTGTTTATTTTTTAGACTATTAACCCTTTGTGAACTGGTAAGGGGTCCATGAGACCCCTTATACCAGTTCACAGGGCTCGGGGGTCTGGCAAGTCACCTGCGCAAGCGGGTGACTTGCCATTAACCCCTGCCCGCCCAAATTACCTGCCTCCCCAAAGCCCGGGGGGGGGGGCAGAAGAGCCGTGGCCCTAGGCTATGACGTCTTGTAGCCGCAGGGCCAGGGGCCACTAAAGCTGGCCCCTGCGCCCTGTTCTACAAGCCCCCATAGCTGGTCACAGGCTGGTTACGCTGGGTAGGGGGGACCTCACGCCATTTTTTGGGGGGATTTTTAAGGGTTTTAACCCTTAAAAATCCCCCCAAAAAATGGGGTCCCCCTCCCTTCGAGGGGGGACCCTATGTCATTTTTTTTTTTTTAATTAACCCTTTTTTACCTGTAACCCAGTAGGTATAAAAGGCTTCCAGCAGCAGCAGAAGAGCAGAAGCCTAAGTGATCAGCGTGGGACACAGGGATGGATGGGAGGTAAGTATTAAAAAAAATAATAAAAAAAAAATATTTTTGTTAATAAAGTTATTTTGAAAAAAGTGTCTGTGTGTTTTTTTTACTTTTAACCCTTTGTGAACTGGTAAGGGGTCCATGTGACCCCTATACCAGTTCGCAAGGCTCGGGGGTCTGGCAAGTCACCTGCGGCTAGTGGGTGACTTGCCATTAACCCCTAGACCTCCCAAAAATACCCTTATATTCCCCCAAGAAATGGTGCCCCCCCCCCCCGTGAAGGGGGACCCCACACCAATTTTTTTTATTTAACCCTTTATTATGTGGATAGTAGTTGTATTTTATTTGTAAATGTTATAAAGTGCTCTTCTAAGTTTAGGGGATCACCTGGACAGGAACGGGGGGCTACTGATACATATGTGGTATCATTGTAATCGGGAGAAATGGGGCTTTCACGTGCAATATGGTTTTCTTTAATAAAATAATTGTTTTTGTTAAAATAAAGGAGACAATTTAAAAAAATATATATTTTTTTTAATTTTTTTTTACTTATTTACTTAAAAATATATAAAAAAAAGTAGAAAAAATATATAAAAAAAAGTAGAAAATACAAACAAGACATTTCATGTTAAAGTCCTGCAAAAATCACACTTATGCATGGCGCAAAATGGTGAAAAATTACCTGTCAGCAGAGGGTGACAAAATCTCAAGTAGGCTGGCAGTTAAAATATTACAGGTACCTATGCATGTTGGGTATTGTTCTGCTCGGTAGACCTTGCGCTTTCAGATTTAGCTTGTTTTTTCTTATTTGCATATTGATATTTTAGGAAAAGGTGTTTTTTATTCTGTTTTTTTATACAATTTTTTGTGAAACCCTGTGCAACCGAAGAATTCTTCGAGATATTACTCCCAGAAAGATGAGCCCACTACAACAAGCTGGGTACGATTAGAAAGCTTAACGTGTACTTTCAGGGAATATATGGTTTATCAGGGATATTCCAAATGTAAAGGGTTGTTTTGGTAGAAAAAGCACAAGGTGTGCACTTTGTCTGCAGAGCTGAAATTTTGAAGTAAAATTACCGTTATGCGCATGCTTTACTTTGGTGTGTTTGGCAACTCTCTCCTTGACAGAACCTATGCATGTTGGGTATCGTTCTGTTTGGGGGATGTTGCTTTTTCAGATTTTCAGTTTTTTTATGGTTTGCATATAGTTTTTTTTTTAGGAAAATGTGGTTTTGATTCTGCTTTTTTATTAATTTTTAGGGAAACCCTGTGTAACCAAAGAATACATTGAGGGATTACTTCCAGAAAACGGCACCTATGTCAACAAGCCTGGTACACATAGAAAGCCTGAGGTGTATACTTCTAGGGAATATATAGTTTGTCGGGGTATTTCAAATGTAAAGGGTTGTTTTTCTTGAAAAACTGCAAGGTGCGCATATTGCAAAGCATAGTTGTATTTTATCTCAAAATCCCCTAAAGCGTTGTTTCAGTTTGGGGGAGTCTCCTGGGCAGGAAAGGGTGTCTACCTATACATATGTGGTACCGCTATAACCGGGAGAAATTGGGGTTTCAGACAAAATAAGATTTTATTGACAAACTTACATTTTTTATTACAAAAAAACACTACAAATTGTAAAAATAGTTTTTTTTTTTTTTTTTGCACAATTTTCACCCCAAAATATTGGGAATACACTTAGAAAATGACAAACAAGACATTTCATGTTAAAGCTCAGACTCTGCTGAAAAAAACAATATATCACTTTCCTGGGAAATCCCTGGAGATCCCTTCAAAAATCACAGTTGAACATGGGGAGCGCAAAATAGTGCAAAATGGTCTGGCAACAGAGTGTGACAAAATCTCCAGGAAGGCTGGCACTTAAAGGGTTAATAATATGCTTTGCACATGTTGGATTTGAAATGGATGCACTTTTTTAGCACTTTGCACTTTATGGAATAATTTTGTTAGTTGTATAAGAAGATAGTAATAATAATAATAAATGACTGTTCACAGTATGAATATATGCACTTGTGAGATAGACAGCTCCCCCTATAGACAATAGACGCTTATTGCATGAATTTTGTTTTTAAATAAGTTTTAATATGATGATAATAAAAGATTCTTGTTTTGATACCTAAAATTGAGTGAGTGCAATTGTTAGACCCTGTGGGTTTTCTTTTTGGGGGTGTAGGAGGTAACCCCTGTATTCCTTCCTTATCTGGACGACATTCTGATTGCGTCTCAGTCCTTCCATCAAGCCGAGCTGGATACCCAGATGGTGGTCTCCACACTCGAGTCCTTCGGCTGGGTGATCAACCATCCCAAGTCTTCACTGTGCCCGTCCTTGGTGAGGTCCTTTCTGGGCATGACTCTGGATACATCTCAGGTCAAGGTTTTCCTGCCTCAGCAGAAGGTGGAGAGCCTGCAGATGCAGGCACGGTTTCTACTTTCTTGTCCTCATCCCTCCATTTGGCAGGGGATGCAGTTGGTGGACCTGATGGTGTCATGCTTCGAGGCGGTCCCCTATGCTCAGTTTCACATGAGACCTCTTCAGCTACACCTCTTGTCAGTGTGGGATCGGGACCCTGTGTCCCTGGAGCAAGCGAGCCCTCAAGGAGGTGTCCCTGATACTGTCCTGGGCGGAAGAGAATGTCCCCTGCATCTCGGCAGTTTACATCCCGGGAGTTGAAAACTGAAGGCAGACTCCTTGAGCAGGGGGATGTCTCGGCTGGGGGAGTGGTCCCTCAGCAACAGGGTGTTTCGCTCCCTGTGCTGTCGTTAGGGTCTGCCGGATGTGGACCTGTTTGTGTCCCGTCACAATCACAAGCTTCCCAGGTTTGTCTCTCTGTCACAGGACCCTCTGGCCTTCACCACGGATGCGCTAGCAATGCCTTGGAAGGGGTTTCGGCTCCTCTGTGTAACCCCCGTTTCCTCTGTTGGACAGGGTGCTGCACAAGATAGCCCAGGAAGGGGTGCCAACCATTCTGGTAGCCCCCTGTTGGCCAAGAAGGGTGGTTCGCAGACATCGTGCAGTTGGCAGTAGATCAATACGTCCTGCCCAAGAATCCAGACCTGCTCACTCAGGGGCAGCTGCGCCATCCCAATTTACAAACGCTGGCTTTGACGGCTTGGCTGCTGCAACCTCCATCTTGGTGGATAAGGGTTTGCCTGCCTCGGTTGTTGATACCATGATTAGGGCTAGGAAGAAGTCCTCGTCCTTTATCTACTACAGGGTCTGGCATGCTTACATTGCCTGGTGTGAGTCCAAATCTCTTCCCTGTCGGGTGTTTTCTATTCCCAGAATTCTGGAATTCTTGCAACATGGTTTGGATTTGGGCCTTCAACTTAGTACCCTCAAAGGTCATGTTTCAGCTCTGGAAATTTTTTCGGTTTGGTTAAGACCTTTTTCCAAGGGGTTTCTCACGTGCGTCCGCCACGTAAGCCTATGTTACCAGTTTGGGATCTGAATTTGGTAATATCTGCTCTGCAGGGTCGCCCCTTTGAGCCTCTTCGTGAGGCCGCTTTGCCCATTCTGACTCTTAAGGTAGTCTTTTTGGTGGCTATCACTTCTGTCAGGTGTGTTTCTGAGTTGGCGGCGCTTTCCATCAAACCTCCTTATTTTGAGCGACACCAAGACAAGGTGGTGTTTCGGTTTAAGCCAGATTTCTTGCCTAAGGTTGTGTCTGCTTTTCATCTCAATCAGGACATTGTTTTGCCTTCTTTGTGCCCTAATCCTAATAATCTTAAGGAGCGGACTTTGCATTCCTTGGATGTGGTCAGGGTTCTGAAGTTTTATTTAGTGGCTACTGAATCCTTCAGGAAGACTGATGCTCTTTTTGTTCTTCCTTCTGGACCTAGGAAGGGTTTGCCTCTGGCTAAATTCACTATCAGCAAGTGGATCCACCAGGCGGTGGTACAAGCCTATTCTGCTAAGGAAAAGGAGCCTCCCTTCCACCTTACTGCTCATTCTACTCGTGCTATCGGTTCTTCTTGGGCTTTTCAGCACCAAGCTTCTGTTATTTTCCCAAGTTTTACAAGGTTGATATTAGGGCCTCAGCTGATGCTGCTTTTGGCCGCAAGGTTCTTCAGGCGGCAGTGGTTTGAACTGCTCGCCGTTGCTTTTGGGATCCCACCCTACCTTACGGACACTTTTTGGTTGTCCCAGACGTAAGGAATTAGTATAACAGGACGTGCTGTATACTTGGAAAAATACAATTCTGTGAGTACTCACCTGTAGAATTGTTTTTGTAGTATAGAGCACGTCCTGTTTCATCCTTCCCTTGTTTTTATTATTCTTGGTTTCCTCTGTATGGTGATTTGTTCAAATGCTCCTTTTGGGATTTCTTCGTTATTGTTCTCCCGGCTTCTTGTCTAACTGATTTGTAACACTGGGAATTTGTGGGAGGTTCCTGGTTTTTTATAGGGCCGGGAGATGCCACAAGTCTTTCTGCAGTCCACTGCGCCATCTTGTGGCGGATAACTCGTGAAACAGGACGTGCTGTATACTACAAAAACAAATCTACAGGTGAGTACTCACAGAATTGTATTATTCAATGTTTGGCCATCCCTAGTTACAGCATCTCAGGAAACAAGTCACAGAGCCTCAGGAAACAAGCAGTGCTTCCATTTCTTTTTACTCATCCTAATGTAGACCATGATCCGGGATTTTCACTTTCCCAGTTTTTGGTCCGTACCCTTGTGGCATCTTGATTTGGCATTCCCCGCTGTTTGAAACCCCTTCGGTCGTCCGATATACATACCTGGGGGCGGTGCTACCACAACGCAGGTGCGGGTCTGCTACGATCAGATTCTTTGGCTGCGCATATTAATGTGAACCAACAAAAAAAAAATCTGGTCCTTGTCCCGGGGGCATCCTAATTTGAACAAAACAACCTTTCTCAATCCCATGCCGCATGCACATGCTCTCGTCCAATCGGCGTTGTATGTTGCACATATTAAAGCGGACCTTCACCCTGAATAAGAGCATATCTTATATGTTTCCCACACCCTGTACATACAGATTGCCCACATTAAAAATCATCCTACCTGCATCTACTGCATGTTATGAGCCTTTAAACATTCTAGATGGTGGCTCATGGAGCATCAGGCAGCCTGCAAGCAGAAAGTGCCTTCTGACTGTGTCGCTTTGCATTCTGGGATTGCCGTCCTTTCCCTGACCCCAGCTCTGCTCTGTCTGTGCAAAGCACAGCTATAACCCACCCCACCTGTACTTTATACCCCTCTCCTCTCCTCAGTATGTGATGCTTCTGAGTCAAGATGGCGGCGCCCGTATCCTAGAGTCCTGAACAGAGTTGCAGCCCAGTGGGGGAAAGAATAATAAGTTAGTGACTGAAAAATTAAAATATATAAATTTTAGGTGCTGAGGAATAGATTTTTAAGGGTTTGGGCTTTTCATTAAATCATGGTGAAGATCCGGTTTAAAGCCAGTTATATGGCTCTGGTTAGATAGAGCCTTACATAAGGGGGCGGTAACATCCCCGGCCTCCCAGTGGTGTGCGGCCACTGATGTTTACAACTCCATGGCCGCCTCTGGGAAAGATAAGAAAAGTGAGTTGGGATGCCCCAGCGGACGCCCAGTGGCCAGTCCTGGAGTCTTTTAAACTCCAGGACCGGATGTCCAGGGTTTTGGTCTGCCTCAATGTGTGGCTAAAGAAATGGACTGGAAGCTTAGCCGCACTTGAGATAGTCGCATGGCACCCCCTGCATTCCTCTTTGCTGTGTGGGTCCATGGCAGCCATTCACTTATGGGGGGCAGGGCCATGCACAGACTGAGAAAGATGTGAGAGATGTCTGCACCGGCCACGAATCACCCCACCCCACCCATGGCAAACTTTCGCAGGCCACTTTAAGTAGTTTTCCTTTAATTGGACTCACCTGGCAACACAATTACAGGCAGGGCCGGCTCCAGGTTTATGTGGGCCCTTGGGCGGCATGGTCTCAGTGGGCCCCATTGTGGTGAAGAGTTACGTCACATCACCGAGGGACGTCCCGAATCTGGATGCCTCCTAAGGATCATGCTATTTGGACCAAAACTCTAGTTTTGGTCTATTTTGAAGAGCACCTAACCCTTTTAAACCTGACCTCGGAGTCTAAATGAATCTAGATCCTCCTGATTTTGGATGCCCCTGTGTGTACTTTATTACTTTCCTGGAACTGGTGAATGCGCTGTGTCGCCAGTTTGAGTTCACGGCCAAACCAGGGGGGCTCTTTCACAAACAGGGGCATCCCAAATTGAGATGCCCCTGCAAAGCGGACCAAAACTCAGGGGGTTTCAAACAGTAAGATACCACAGATTGGGATGCTCCAGGGATAGGAAATCAGTTGGGGTGGGCAACTTAAAAGCAGAACAAAACCCAACACTTCCTCCCCTGGAATCTAAATCGAAATGCTCCGTTGTGTGGAACCCCACCATTCGAGGAGATGTGGGCACCAGCTGTGTCGGTGCCCTCCCAGTCCGCCGCCGGTCAAGCGCCGTCACACTCACCAAAAGGTCGTCCCTGGCAGTGGGCCCCCCCTGGAGGTTGGGGGCCCCCGGCAGCTGGCCCACCTTGCTGGCTGCTGACTCCGGCCCTGATTACAGGGGTTTGAGATTGATTTCAGTGATCCAAAGAGCCCCGATTCCAGCCATGAGTTTCATTAGAAGTAAAAATGACACTTAAATGCAATTTGCATAATAATGCAGGAATTTGGAACGCAGTGTATTATGGGTTTGGGGGGGGGGGGCATTCAGCACCCTGTGGACTGTATAATGGCAGGCGGAATATAAACCAGAGAGGGGCTGTTTAGACATCTCTGCTCATCCGGAACATTTGTAATCGGTGAACTATAATCACGGTTGACATTCCTGCAAAACAATTCTGCGTTCCCAGCTTCCTGCGCTCGGCCAGCTCGCAGTGACTGATTCCACCAATGGAGGACAGATCAGGAACCCAGGTGGTCCACTTGTCTCTTCTTCAGCGATGCAACAAAAGGAAACCTGCTGATGAAAAAATATCAGAGGCAGATCGTGCTCACCCTTGAAATGCTGGTTATCTGGCTTTTATCAGGTTTTAAGTTAATTTTAATCTTCTTAGTGTCTTGGATGGCACCAAGATGTAGAGAGATGATTTGCATGGCCCCGCCCACTGCATGGACTTATGGGTTATTCTATTATCCCTTGTTCCTTGTTGGGCGCTGTGTAAATATTTTTAGTTCTGGGAAAGCATCTCTTTACCTTTCAGTAGAGGGTCTTTTGGTCTCTTTAGCCCCCCTTTATTTAAAGTGGACCAAATCCCTGCTAGATCAGCCCGGGAATCTATAAGATTCCCAGGCCGATCCATCCCCTCCCCCTGGGGCATCCAAAATCGGGATTCCCCGCTGTGTGAAACCCCCCAGGGCGCTGGCTACACTTACCATAATTTCGGTCCAACGGCGCATGCGCGGGCCACATCCCCGTCATCCCTCTAGCAGGGTGCTCGCCCTCACCAGCCATTTGTGAATGGCTGGCGTGGGCGCGCTCCCTGTTAGAGGGAAGCTCGACATGCGGCCGCCAGCGCGGTTGGAGCCGCTGAGCAAAGACGTCTCTTAGACGTACATAGCTCAGCGGCTCTGAGCGCGCTGATTGGATGAGTGGCCATGCATGCTTCGTAGGACCGCGGTGAGGTGAGTTTATTTGGCAGATCTGGGGGGTTTCACATAGGGGGAGTGGACCAAAACCCAGGACGGTCAAAATCCTGGGTTTTGGTCCACTTTAAGTGAATCAACACCCATTCCCTGGATAACGTGTGTTGATCCGCTAAAGGACAAATGCAAACAGGCATCACCCCCAGAAAGCCCGATTCTTACCTGTGCCTCGATTGGCAAATAGGTGTTGGCCCGCTTTAAACCGGACCAACACCTGTTATTACTTTAATGAGTGTTGGTCCCGCTCTCTGCAGATAGCAAGAAGCTCGGGGGGCATCCAGAACACTGGAGCCCCCTCACACCTAACTGAACAGATCGCACACCTTCATTACGAGCCAGCGCCGGGAAAGGAGTACCGAGATTGGGTGCTGATTGCTGGGCTCCTTTCCCAGCGCTGGCTCATAATTAAGGTGAGTATTCTGCGCAATCTGTTCAGTTAGGTGTGAGGGGGCTCCAGCGTTATGGATGCCCTCCCAAGCTTGTTTTTGCAGAGAGAGGGACAGGGTTTTGGTCCATTTTAAGCCCAATATGGGTCTCTGCAGATGGTGGCTGGTGACACTGGTCATGATTATCTGGCTGTCAGATGAATTTCTGGAGTGGACCTAATCCCTCCAGACCTGACCATCAAAAAGATCTCTGAGCAACAGGAAACTGGAAGCCACAGCAGCCAACGCCTCCTCTAGGGAGAGATCTGACCAGCCAGGCAGTGGTCAGCAACAGCTAGGCTCAGCAGAGACGTTGTCAGGCAGACGGTGGTCAGCAACGGCAAGGCAACAGTTAAAGGGACTCATACCTCCCAACTATCCCTCATTTTGAGGTGCCTCTTTTGAGTCCATGTCCCCCTGTCACTCGTTCTCATTTGTCCCTCTTTAAGGTGTAACATTATAGTTCAAAGTAACCAGCTCCCCCAGTACCAAACAGAAGCACGGACTTGGAGATCTCTTGGTGCAATCTCAAGACTAGATTCAGCAGTAAAGTGTCCAGCTTGTGGGTAAAATAAAACTTAGCTTTTACTCCAGGATTCTTTTAAAAAATAGCACAAATCCACATGTAAAAAATGGTAGTAGTTAATGTCCAGCCTCAGCCTCATACCTCTTTAAGGTGTAACATTCAGATCTACAGCAATAAATGATGTATTTGCCTGTTCAAAGCATTTCTATTGTGTAACTGTTACAATCTATCTCCAATTCATCCCTTAATTAGTGTGTGTGGCTTAATTTAGCCATTGTCCCTCTTTCCCACCCTGAAAAGTTGAAAGGTAGGATGGGACTGTACACCCAAAGGCAATAATTTGACTGCAAGCAGCTCACCTGATGCTGATGAGCCTCTCCTCCATTTCTTGCAGTGCAGGGCAGAAGCCATGCAGATAGGCCAGGAGCGTGCACTCCACAGGGACACCGGGGATGCGGACAGCCGGCCGATGTGGCCCTGAGATCAGCCAATTGGCAATCTCAAAACTGCCAAGGGGTGTGGCTTCAGCTGTAGAAAACCCCATTTTTTGTTTTAAACCAGGCCATCACCAAGCTGACAGCATTGGCCAAGGTATTCGGGCAGGAGGGTTCTCTGGAGGTGGAGCTTGTCACGTTAGTGCCGTGGTCCCCAACCTTTTAAGCACCAGGGTCTGCTGTTCCAGGGCCCAGTGGGGGTGGGTTTGAAGGGGCAGGGGGTAGATATGGGTCAGATAGTATCTTTAGTAGGTTTTATACATTCTACATGGCTGAATGGTGCCAACTGCGTCACCGGCCTTATCCATACTAGCCTTTAGCTGGGGACTTGTCCCTGCCGGCTATTCACAAATGCTTAGAGTAGGCACAAACCTGGCTAAAGGTATAGAATAGTTTAGCCCACTCATGTGCAATTGCATTGGGGGACAGGTATGCTTTACCAGGGTTTATAGAGGGTTTCACACAGCAGGTCATCCCAATTCACGGGGAGTGGGAATCAGGTGGCTCAGGAGTCTTATAGACTCCAGGGCTGCTTTCAGTCCAGTAATGGGGAGGGGGATTTACACATCCCAATTCGGGATACTCCATAGGGAGGAGCTTTTTAATACTATCCTAGCAATGCCCCCATCATCCCATCCTGTCTGCATCAATTAACACCTCTTATGGAGCTATCCCAAAGCTGTATCATACTCAGAAAAGTGGAAATGATGGGGGCAGCTATGCCGCCTCTGCAGCATGTGCCAACGGCCACCTATTTCAGCTAGCTCATGTTCCGGCGTCCACATCCCTCAAGTTTCCCAAATCTACCGCATGTGCCGCCCCCCCCCCCCCCCCACACACACATGTCCTGGTGGCCACATCCCTCAGCTAGCTGAAGTTTTTCGGATTCGCCTCATGTGCTGCACGGGACAGTACATGTGCCACAGCCACCGCCACCACTGCCGCATGTGCCAGCATCCACCTACCTCAGCTTGCTCAAGTTCCTGCATCCACCGCAATGTCGTGCCAGCGCGTATACCTGCATAATGGGGAGACTAGAGGGAACAGCTTGAGTGGCTCGGGTGGTGCAGGACAGCAAACCAAGGAAGCTTTGATTGCCATCAAACTCTGGTCAATGCCAGATGCCGCAGACCAGTAGTGGGCCATGGACAGGGACGGACTGGCCATAGGTAAACCCCGGGACAATGCCTGGTGGGCCACACTGCTTTGGGGCCAGCTGGGCTGCTCCTTTTAACACCCACATTCAATCCCTGCCCCTTAGTCTCCTTCTCAGCCCACTGTAGCCACAAGCCAAGGAACCCCAGCCCCCAATGCTATAGCCCCGGCAATATGATTCGGGGGGCCTCAGCAGGTATGTCTTAGGCTGGCCATGGGCTGGTAAAATCCAGGGCTGATTTTTGGCCCCAGTCCACCACTGGCCACAGACTGGGTGTTAAGAACCCCTGTGTTAGAGAGGGGAGGGGAGTTGGGTGGTGGGAAAATTACGGGCAGGCTGATTCATTTTTAACACCAGGTAGCGACAAACGAGCGTCTTTAGAGCGGATTTCAGAGCGACCGCTAGTAGTCGCTGGCCGGCATTGATGAATATCATGTGAGTTGCAGTACTACGCTGTATGAGAGCGAATGGTAGCGCCAGCTCAGTGCGACTGACTCACACCACATTAATCAAAGAAACAGCCTCAAACAGCGCCGGCGCTCAAAATCATGTAGTTGTAGCCCATAGCGCCAGAGGCTGTGTGATTAAAGTCTGTTTATGAACATGTATCCAATAGTAACAAAGCGAAAACATATGGAATGACATTGTTATAACATTGTAACATGAACACTTTAATAACAGACATGTAAGGACAATTCTGCATAAAAATATTTAATAAATCAAAAAAGTTTTCAAAAATTTAATTTTCTTGCCCAGGATACATGTCCGAAGTTTTGAGATTTTTTTTTAGGAAAAAAAAATAGGATCAGGAAAGGAATTTAAGGATTGTCCATAGAAATGAATGGGAGAGCGGCAGGGATAATCATGAATCGTCTGCTACATGGCGTTGTTCCAGTCGCTCACCAGATTCGGCTTCTTCAATGTGTAATTGTGTGCTGCCTCTGGCGTTCACCTGACGCTACCTGCCGCTGTACAGGCACTACCTGGCGCTATCCCTTCATGAATAAGGCCCCAAGTGTGCAAGGTACTTGGAGAATAAGAAAGCGATTCTTATGTTATATTAGTGTGCGTTAACCTGGCCAGATTGTGTGTATCTATGAAAGCTGTGCTTTGTGTGGAGTGGGGGGATTGTGCTGCTCCCCTTGGCAAAGGTGAACGCGGCGGCTTCATGCCATCTCCTCCAGGAGCACCTCTTCTTACCCCGAGTTGCATATTGTTCCTGCTGTAATTTTGGGACAAAGGTGAATGTTTTGCTTCCAATTTGTATTTGTGATTTGAAGGGGGGAAAATAAAATAAGTGCTGCGTTGCCGGGATTAGCAGGCGTGCCGTATTACACGTCTGATTGGCAGGATTGAGTTTCACGATGGCGAGTTGTATTTGCGCAGAACACACTAACAGCCATTATTTCACTCGCCTACGTCTATGTGATTGCAGTTGACGTTTACGCTCGCGCCGAGCTTGTGGTGGAGCCGGAAAACAAGTCTCTCAATGTTTTCCCGAATTACCGCCGCTTATGCCTGGCTCAGCCCGTCCTGACCTCTGGAGTCCTCAGGTTTTATCATATGTAAGTGCCTTGTTTGCTTTAATATTGAAGCACTCGTCGGGAGACGCCGAGCAGTGAAAGCTTCTCTGTTGCCGCCAATGCAACTCCAAGAAAGAATAAAATCAAACCGGTGCAACTGTCCCACGCAGTTTGTTTTTAAAGTTGCAGCCAAAACCTTTTTCTAAGGCGCTGTGCAGGTATGAAGAGCCATACAAAGCTTTTACAGGGGACCTATAGTAAAAAAAACTAAAATAATAATATATATATATATATATATATATATATATATATTAACATTCACACCACCAGCGCATCCCGATTTGAAAGTCTAGGTCTCTAGGAAGCCCAATATGGGGCGGGGCTTAAACCAGACCTTTACCCTAAATAAGAGCCTATCTTATATGTTTCCCCCACAGATTGCCCACATTAAAAAATCATTCTACCTGCATCTATTGCATTTTCTGAGACTTTAAACATCCAAGATGGCGGCCCATGGAGGTGCAGACTGTCTGCAAACAGGAAGTGTCTTCTGACTGTGCCGCTCTGCATTCTGGGATTGCTGACCTTTTCCTGACCCCAGCTCTTCTCCGTTTGTATAACCCCGCTCCCCCTGCACATTTGTCCCCTCTCCTTGGTATGTGATGCTACTGAGCCAAGATGGCGGCACCCGTATCCTAGAGTGCTGAACAGAGTTGCAGGCCAGTGAGGGAAAAAATAAGTAAGTGGCTAAACATGTTAAATATCTGAATTTTAGATGCTGGGGAATAGTTCTTTAAGGGTTTGGGCTTTTCTTTAAATCATGCAGAAGGTCCTCTTCAAATACTCACATGATTTGTGCTCTTGTGACCTACGTGACCTCTGTTGGACAGTAGTCACCAACAGAAAATGGTGTCAAAGTCTTTTTTTCCCCTTTTAAAAGATTTGTATGGCTCATCATACCCACACAGCACATGAAAGTGGACCAAAACCAGTCTATACAGCGCTTAGTCCAGTTAAAGTGATTGGCCACCCAATAAAAATAAAGGTATTCACCTTTTGTCCCGCACTGCTAATCGGTTCTAATCTGCTGATCAGTAACTTACCCAATCACATCTCGCGCCCTTCAGGTCCGAACTCAATTCACCAGCGTTTCTGTTTCCAGCTTGCGACCCCCTCCATCAGTCAGAGGAGCGCTATCACTCCCTGTCTATTCTCTACAATGGAGGGGGGCATGTCGGGCATAGGCACCCCCCTCCTTTACAATGAATAGGAAGGGCGTGGCAGGGCTCCTGTGACTGATGGCTGGGGCTATTCATTCCAACCCCTGTGTTGTTCCTTGCCCCCCGTACATCCCTATTCGGCCTGCTGTGTGAAACACCCAGATCACCCAGTAAAACGCACCTTTTCCTGGTCCTTTGCGCATGCACATACTCTCATCCAATCAAAGCTGCTTGCCCCGCATTAAATATAAATCTTCACGCTCATAGCCCAAAGATACTTGGGATGTGGATGCCCAATGTTTGCAACCAGGAAGCAGGTGAGTTTCTGGGTGCCCCAGGGAGGGGGGGTTCACGCGCCGATGCATCCGCTTTAAAACCCTCCAGATCGAAAAACTGCGCTCCTACTACTGCAACCAGTGTGCTCATCTCTATTTGGCCCATTCGGCTAATAATCGGCTAGGGCCCGAATTAAGCCAAGTGCTCCGACAGCCGCATTCCCGCTAGCCTCTAGCAGGGTGCGTGTCTGCACCGGCCATTCACAAATGCCTGGTGTGGGCACATGCCTGGCTAAAGGTTTAGCATAGTGTGGCCATGGCCTGCACATGGGCCATTGGATTAGGGATCAGGTACGGTTTTCTGGGGATATGGGGGTTTCGCACAGCAGGGCATCCCAAACCGTGCACAGGGAATCAGATGGCCCTGGAGCCTTATAGACTCCAGCGCCTCGAAAGGGAGCAACTGGGAAAGGTAAGTTTGCAGGCTACCCCAGGGGTTTCACACAGCGGGGCATCCTAATTTCAGATCTTCTGGGTGCAGGCTAGCGGCTGGTCCTGGCACATGGGTTTTGGCCAGCTTTCACTATCCCAGGTTTTGTTCGGTGCCCCGAGGGCATCCCAATTTTGGTGTACTTAGCTGCTCTATGCGGGCCAGCCTGTTTTTAAATGCATCCTCATGGTCGTCTTTTTTTTTGTTTTTTTTATGCAGCTTTTCTTTAAATTGAACACCGCCTTATAATACATTTGGCCATATTTAGACATGGCGCCTTTCAAGAGGTCTAGGTGTTTTGAGACGGGACATCTCGAAATCCTTGTTTGTCACGTTTCTCTAATTGAACGCGCCATTAGAGCCAGATTGAACTTCAGCGAAATTTTAAATCCCAGCTAATCTCTTTTTTAAAGATTTTTCCTTAGCAGCGAATAAAATATCCGATCGGCAGCGCCTGATATACGCTAATGACACTTTAGCAGTTTTTGCTGGACAAAATGTATTCAACGCGGCGCATTTACAGATTAGTTTGTTTATTGATCCAGCGACTTCCTGCAAAGAATCAATGATAATGTACTTCCCATTCATAATTGTTAATCCTTTTCTATTTATTAGCATTGATACATGCCAGAGCTATTCCTTAAGGTGTAGAAAAAATGTCTAAGCTGCAGAGGAATATTGAAGTGGACCTGTCAATAACAGGTCTGGCTCCAGGTTTATGCGGGCCCTTGGACAATGATGTCTCAAAGGGCCCCTTGCGGTGTGGCATGGCACTCCATACATGGGGATAAAGTTGCATGTATGGTGGATACTGCCATAAATAGAAAAAAATTTAAGGAATTGCAACATGTAGAAGGAATAACAGAAAGAAAGTGAAATAAGAAGAAAAAGGAATGACAGAAAAAAAACTAGAAGGAAAATAAAAGAAAAGGAATGACAGAAGGAACAGATGAAAAAAAGAAACAAAGAATAGATTGAAAGAAAAAAAAAACTAGAAGTAAAGAAAAGAATATAATGAAACAAAGATTAGAAGGACTGACAAAAAACAGAAGGAAAACAGAAAGAAAGAAAAGGGATGTCAGAAAGAATAGATGGAAGAAAGTAACAAAGAACAGATAGAAAGAAAATAAAGATTAAAGAATAGAAGGAAAGAAACAAAGAGTTGAAAGACTGACAGATGAAAGAAATGCTCTCCCAAAGGCCAATCTGCCCCTGGCTACTGCATAGGGGCTGACCAGGGTAGAGGGAATTAGGTAGGCCCTCCCAATGTCCAGGGGCCCCAGCATCTGGCCGGGTACGCCCAGTGCTGACGCCTGCCCTAGTCGTTAATACAAGATAGAATTATCCCTACTGTAGGCTCTAGGCAAGTTGATCCAATCATTGTTATTATCCTACTGACAATGTTCCTCCTTGAAGTATGTACAGTATTTGTCATCAAAACTACTGGTAGTCATCACTTGACTGACTTAAACCAACAGGGTTGGGGTGGCATCCCGATTGCAAGTGCAACCCGCATATTAATCGCCTGTGTCCTCTGAGATGTTTTACCTTCCCGAGTGTGGGGGGGGGGGGGGGTAATTTTCACATGGTGAACTGATTGCATGGTGGTCTAGCACCTATTCTAATTAAAATGGATGTTGGTCCAGTTGTTATTTTTGTTTATTTATATTGTGCTATCAGATTCTGTGGCGCTGTACAAAGTGTAAATTACAGGTGGGTGTGACAAGTATACTTATAGTTCATTGTGAGTTGTATATAACGGAGATAGGACAATGAATGAATATAATGCATACAGTATTATGAGTCCGATGAAGCACATTAATACAGGAGTACATGAGGAGAGAGGGCAATCTAAAGGATGAGGGTGGACGGGTCGAAAACTTATGTACTAAGTGTGCTAGCAAGTGCTCTAAAGGTTGACAAGACTGTAAAGTGGTTGGGTTAGGCCACATAGTAAGCTTGTCTAAATTGATGGGTTTTGAGGGGCTTTCAAAAGTTTTAAGGGTTGGGGAGTGTCGAATTGTATGGGAAAGGACATTCCCGAGGGGCTGGACTGGACTGGAGGTTGCGGGCAGTTTGGAGTTTGGGTTTGTATCTTTAGATTAGCGATGAAATGTAGGAAGGGGCTTGGCTGTAGAGGGCTTTGGTTAGCATTTTGAACCCCCCCCCCCCCCCCGTTTAGAGATTATCTAGTCCCTGATAAAATAAAAAAAAACCTCACCTGATCCCCGCTGGCTGAAGATGAGTTGTGGTTTTGCCGCTGTGATTGGGTGACGAGTCCGTCACTCAAGATCACCAGCGACCCTTTGGCTCTTGCCATGGGAGTGGGTAAAGGCTAACCCAAGCTTGGGAAGTGGGAAAGGCCAAGGAAAGGGTGAGAAACTACACACCATGATTTTTACTCTCCCGGGCGGTATCCCAATTTGGCGCCCTGCTACGTGAAACCCCCGGGATCGCATGCTCCGTTCATACCTTACTCGCTTCTTTGTTGTCAGAGTGGTATAAGCATGAATAGAGCGTGTGCTCCCACTTCTCCCCGTACCTGCTCTAGCCATTGAGTAACGTCTGGCATGAATACGCATCTTGCATAGACGTATAGCAGGAATGCATCCGACATGGGATTTAGCCCGAATTGGGAGGCTGCTGTTCCTCGTCCATTTCTACTTTAATTTTCCTAAACACAATGTCCTGAGTGGTGTCTGGATATCCATGTTATTACTGATTCTCGCTATCTACATTGACATGTGAAAACTGACCACAAATGGGACGTGGATCGCACAGCATGAGCAATCTAATAAATGAACGCTCCAACTGACAATTTGCTGAAAAACTTTGAAATGAAAGTTGTCCACTTACATACAAGTTGTATGTTCGTTTTCTCACTCAATAAATGGTCAATCGATTTGTTCGTAGAAATAGGCCAATAGCATGATTTTATTATTTTACTTATCCATGGAAAAATAAGGATGGTTGGCTGCCCTGGACAAAATATCCTTATATTTGGCAGTGTCATGTTTCCTATAGGCACCACTACATGGCAGAGGCCTTCGTAAGTCCCTGTTTCCCAACCCTTCAGAAGTTTTCTAGTCCAAGCTTATTACAGAAATGGCCATTTTGTCACAGAACTGTTAACAGGATTCTGTCACCTTTCGGGCAACGTGACCCTTTCACAGCTCGCTGTCTATCTGATTTTTAAGTCCTTTATCTTCCTAACTCAATACATATTGACCGAGTAAAAATGTTCATTTGTGTAAATAATCTTGTGGTTCTTTTTAAAAGGAAATCAAGGAAAGTGCTGGCATGTGTCGTTCTTCATGTCCTCAATGTGTCGGTGAAATAAGGACAGTGGCTGCCAAATGTGTTTCGGGGGATTTAGGAGCTCGTTTCTGGGGGTTCAAACACATATTAATGGGACTGCCCTAAGATCTGCAGATTTTGGGCCCGGGTCTTACAGGGTAGTGTAAGCTGTCTTGGGCCACACTTTTGGTAAAGAAAGACTTATTGCGCTTCTAAACAAGCTGATTGAAGGGCCAACTAAGCTCCAGATGAAATTATTCTGATGTGTATTGTCGCTAAGTAGCTTATAGCAAGACCTTGGAAACCACCTGATTTCAAGGATGAACTAAATCTTACAATGTGCTTTGAAAACAACGACATTGATTTGCTTCAATAAAATAATTTTTTTATGCAAACCTGGTCTTCTTGGATAAACTATTGTATTTTTCTGCTCCATAAGACACACCCAGGTTTTAGAGGAGGAAAATAAGAAAAAAATATTCTAATCCAAAGAGTGTGCTGAAATACCCTATTACAGACAGTGTGCACACCCCCCCCCCCCAACCACCCAATTACAAACAGTGTGCCAAATCAACTAAATTTGAAATAAGAGAATGGTATCTAGGAGCTAATTAATAACAATTCAAGCCTTTATTGTTAGACAACCCATAACATGCAAATATATTTACAAAAAGAACCCCACCAACAAAGCCCACCCCAATATAAACTCCACCCACCACTAACAAATTAAAAATATCAACAGCGCTGTTGAATTGTTCATGGGCCCCACACAACCAAACACACAGCTGGAGCTCACTGCTTTGAAACCGGTCAGAAAATGTGGTAAAAGTGCAGGTAGGGCTTTGCTTTGGCCAGCAGCCAGAAAGGTTCCAGGAATAGCCTGAAAAACTGATACTACGGATATCCACTTAGCTCGGTCCAGGGTCTCTGATGTAACCCACCTGTGCGTAATTGTTTTCAGTTTGGGGGATCTTATGGGCATAAGCGAGTCTCTACCGCTACCTTTGTGGTACCAGATTAATCGTGAGGAATGGGGCTTTTACACGCAATATGATTTTCTTAAAAAGCTTTTTTTATATTAAAAAAAGCTACAAAATTAAAAAAAAATTCCACCTATTTCACCCAAAAATATTAGGAAAGCAATGAAAAATTACAAGACATTTTATGTAAAAGCGCAAACTCGGCTGAAAACAAAACAATATAGAATTTTCTTGGATATTCTTGCAAAAATCACTGTTAAACATATAGTGCAAAATGTTTTTTAAAAAAAATGGCTATAAGAGCTGACAAAATCGCTAGGTGGGCTGGGAGTGAAAGGGTTAATCTGCTGTCAGCCACTATGTGGGGCAGTTGTGGCCTAGAGGTAACCGGAGGGCGGCAGGTTCGAATCCCGGTCCTGGGACATGACTGAAGTGCTCTTATACAAGGCACCTAACCCTGCAACTGCTCCCCGGGCAGCCCACCGCTCCGGGCATGTGTACACTCACTGCACGGATGGGTTAAATGCGGAGGATGAATTCCTATGTGTGCGCAAGCATACAATGGCCATCTATGCATTAAAAATTAAAAGTAAAGGAAGACACCCCAGCCCAGGATAGCCCGCCTGTTACACGGAGTACGGAAAGCCCACCATAGGGTGTGGGTCTGCTTTAATGCAAGTCTTTTGAATATCTGTGATCGTCCATGTGATGTATTGCTAACCTATTCTTATCTTCCAATGAATGGACTGTGATGAGAGGCCGGGCCACACAGATAGAAGTGCGGCGTCAGCAGAGGGGTCTCTACTACAGTAGCCCCCCTTATATTTCTCTCTACCTGGTAGCCTCCCGATTTTTCCATTAAACCTCATTTATTCAACATAAGGCCTGGTGGAGACCATCTGGGTCCTCTTGCCTGAGCTGATCAGACCCTAATTTCTTCTCTCCATGCCGCAGTCATGTACGAGTGCAGAAGGCAATTCGCCGCTCCTGACGAAAAACAAGAGCCCTTAATTAGCAGCGGCGTTCAATGATGCCGGTTAACCTGCTGTATTGGCGGGCGGGTCATGCGGCTCCCGGCACAATGAACAGATCACCCGTGAACTTTAACCCCCAGCGCTTTCCAATATTCTCCCACCGCCCAGGGGGTCCCGGACTTACTATTCTGAGCAGGATCTCGGGCAGAATTGCGAGAGGAGACGGAATTTCTTCTTTCCATGGAAATAGATAAAATCATGCAATGAAAAAAAAATGCTTTGGAAAATAAATAACAGCAAGTTGTTGTAAAAATAAAAAAAAATAAAGAGAAAAAAAAATATATATATATATATATATATATATATTTTTTTTTTTTTTTTTTTTTTCTAGGGCTGTCCTATGATGCTTTGCACATTTTCCTTTAAAAAAAACACACCCAAGTCTTCAGTATGAATGTTTGAATATATAAGATGAATGCATCATTGATGAACTGCACATGAATTTTTCAGTACAAAAATATGGTAAACATTATTTTATTTAATAATCCATTTAAAGTGATCCTATACCCAGAAAAGGTAGTTTATGTCATCACCTTCTATCCTTAGCCCAGTGCCACAAGACAGCATGTGTTTATTTCTTTATTATTTTAAAGTGGACCAAAACCCAGCAGGATCGCCTGGGAATCTATAAGATTCTCGGGCCGATCCATTCCCTCCCTGGGGGGCATCCAAATCCTGATCGGGGTGCCCCAGGGAATTGGACCAAAACCCAGGATATTCAAAATCCTGGGTTTCGGTCCACTTTAATAAAGCCTTTGCCCAATATTCATAAAAATACTAAGTGAATGCAGTGTGATGTTCGAATGGCAGTTGCACGGCTTCCTGGCTGTGCGACAGCTTCCCCTGTTGTGATGATTCATTCAGTCACACACAGCTTAGCATTGAAGGGTCAACCTTATCAGTTTTAATAACGATAACACAATACATCTGTAGGCACTACAAGCTAAACTGCCACATACACCTTGTGTGGCATTTTAGCTTGTAACTGACTGAATCATCACTAGAGAGCACCAGGGGGCTAATGAATAGTGCACATAGGCTTTAGAAAAAAAGAAACACAGGGCACTGGTATAGAAGGTGCGACATAAGCTTCCTTTCTGGGAATCGGATGGCAGTGACAGGAGTGCACACGCGCTGCAGGGGATGCGGCAGCGCGCGCTCCCCATTGAAATAAATGAGAGCCGTTTACCGAATGACATAGTCCTGACAGATAGCTCTAATTGATCTAGATCACGCCCATGCGCTGTTGGGCTGGGGAAAGGTAAGCGATTAGCCAGAACCCTGGGGGGTTCACACAGCGGGGCATCCCAATTCAGGGAAAGCAGCAGCCAGCCCTGGAATCTTTTAGAGTGGCAGTTACCAGCACATAATATGATTTTCTTGTGCCAGGACCACCTCTTTAGTCCCAGTGACACCCAAGGTGAATGATGGGGCAAATATTTAATTTTATTCATGATGCCTGGTCCTCTTTAAATCCCATGTTATTAGTAAAGGTCCCTTATATCCCAGACCTACCCCCTCCTCCTGACAAAAGACAGCTGTGTAACAAAAGCCTTCCAGGAAGATGAAGCATATATGGGCAGAAGGACAATTAGCACTGCTGTGAATTTAGCAAGCAGGCAGAACACATCTCCCTCCCCTCCTCCGGGCTTCCCTAACACCGAGGCAGGAACCAGCGAGCCCACCTAGTTGGACATCGACTTCTCAAGAATTGTGTCTCCAGTGGCTGCTAGGATGAAGGGAGTGAGGGGGGGTGAACACCTCCAGGCATAAAGATAAGGCTCCCCGACCAGTACATTGTCACTATTTGGAGGGGGTCACGTGCCAGCATGCCAAACAGGACCAGCAATAGGGCTTAACTCCATGCTTCCTGGATGCCTTAATCCATACATACCATCCACCTGACTTTATGTTGTATCTCTGTTTGTATTCCACTTTACCTATAACCTGTATCCCACTTCTCAGACTGGTATTTGTAAGATTTTCACCATAACAAATGCTTGAAATAACTGTCTAGTGTGCCTATTTCATTAAAATATATATTTAACTTGAGCTGTCTTTTTGCCTTAAACCGAACCAACACCTGTTATTACATTAACGGGTATTGGTCCCTCTCTTTGCTGCTAGCAAGAAGCTCGGGGGGGGGGGGGGGGGGGCTGTGGCATCCAGAACACTGAAGCCCCCTTGCACCTAACTGCACAGGAGGCTTAGAATACTCACCGTCCTTACAAGCCAGCCCCGGGAAATAACGGGTTTTGGTCCGGTTTAATTGTGTCCATGGCTAGAATGTCAGGCCTTTGGGCTGGCTAAAGAACTGGGGTTAGGAAAGCATGTTGCGTGATCCTTTTTTTGTGTGTTGTTAGCGTGATCACCTGATACATGTTTCCTGACAGTGACCATCCATCACTGCAGATAGAGAGTGGAACTTTATCTCCCCAGTAAGCTCACCGAGATAAATAGTATGTTGGTTCTAACCTATTCTCAATCTATCCAAAGCTAAAACCAAACTTTTGACTGGATCTGGAGAAAATGGTATCTTCACATTTTGATCTCCTGTTTTGAACTTCAATCTTTTTTTTCCATTCATCCAGAATAAATAGAAACTCTTAGAGAAGTGAGATGTAAGTGAAGTGCTGATATCTTAATCCCTCCGTACACAGGGGCTCATACTGGGGGTCGTATTATTTGGGTGGTTTGGGAAGATCAGAAGGAATTCTCCCAGTGAAAAGGCTGCTCAGGAGGAATGTTTGCCATCTTCATTCCTCCTGTGAATGGTGGGATTAAAGCCCCACGGCTTGTGTGTTTATGGCTGTGTGTCTTTCTCATAGTGAATAACCTCAACCTTAATGTGTGAAACCCTTCAGTCTTTATCTGATGGCCTTTGGGGTTTATGCTGTAATGCTGAGAGATTGCTTAAACCCAACACCAGACAAAACTTTAACATTTTTGGTAGTTTCAGAAAGTGTTCTAAAACAATGTATTGTTCTTTACGTCGTCCTTTTTAACTTCATGTCCAGTTAAATGATTTTTTTTTTCATTTTTTCAGTACAGTAACTACGCAGCATTGTGTCATTTTTTGGGCAAATTGCCCATCTTACATAAAACATAACCAGCAAAATGTTTACAGCTAAACGATAAAAGGCAAACATAACATTGTTTTTGATGGAGCTGTTTTGTGGTTTATGGGCCGTGTGGTCTCATTGTTTCATTTCAATGGTCCGCAATAACATTATAGGGCTGCATAGATGAGCAGAGGTGGGGTGAACAGAAGTCAACGAGGTGGGCAGAGATGAGTAGAGGTGTTGTTGGAAAGGTGGGCAGATCTGAATTGAGCAACAATAGAGCGGGAAAAAGTGAAGTGGACTAATTTGAGGCAGGTAGACGTAAGTGGAGGTGTGCAGACGTGAGACTGTAAGAGAAATGATAGACAGAGGTGACTTATACAGAGGTGAGGTGGGTAGAGATAGGTATAGGTGAAATGAGAAGAAGTAAGAAGGGACAAGGTGGAAAGAGGTGACGTGGGGAGAGGTAGGCAGAGGTGAGACTATAAGAGAAATGATGGACAGAGGTGACATATACAGAGGTGAGGTGGGCAGAGATAGGTAGGGGTGAAATGAGAAGAGGTAAGAAGGGACAAGGTGGGAAGTGGTAGGCAGAGGTGAAGTAAGCACAGGTAAGGAGGGAAGTGGTAAGCAGAGGTGAGCTAGGAAGAATCTACACAGGCATCTCCAGACACACCCAGCACATGCAGCACCCCAGTAGCATGTGCGTCACCCACCTCTACAGAGAAATTCATTGGTACCCTCACTATCTACTTTAGAACTGAGGGCATTTCGGGCTGCAGGTTGTGCATCTAGAGCAGGGGTTCCTAACCAGTGGTATTAATACCACTGCATGACGCAGGTCCCGCCCCATGGTAATGGCTGCATGTTATTTTATTTATATTTCAAGTTTCTTGTGAATGTATTTTTTGTGAAATGCTCTTGGGTTAAAAGTAACTGAGGTAGTTGAGGAAAATAGAAATTTGGATTTAATTGAAAATCCATGTTACTGCTTATTACAAACTAGCAATGGTCTCTGGCTGGGGGCTATTGTACTCAGGAGTCCACATCCTAGAGACACTGTACAACAAGCCATTGTTAAGAATTGGAAATGCTGAAGACCCTGTGTTCTCCAAAGAAGCAGAAGAAATAACTTTTACGGTAAGTACTAAAACTTTCTTATCTCTTTTGGGTTTTACTGGCAGCAAGAGGGGTGCAGTAGGGTGCCTGTGGCCCAGCACCCTGTCTGGCACAGAGCTATTTAGGAACATGTACCATGACTATGACAATATTAAGGCAGCAAGGAGCTCACTTGGAGCCTGTCCTGTGTGCCTTTCTGTGCACTGTAGATGCTGTAGCAGGCCTCCAAAGTTTACCCCTCCTTTCCTTTCCATATTCCAAGTATGTCACACACCCCGCTTCCAATATTCATGACATGTGGGTAATGACCAGTAGAGGGCGAACTTTGCAGAGATGACAAGAATAAAAGGAAGCCCCTCCCGGTCTATAAATACCTGGGACCTCCCACACATTCCCCAGTTTTCGTCTCTGCAGACGGCGAGCAAGTCTGAAGATGGCTCTATCTCCTCCTTGCAGGTAGCCGGGCTACCCCGGCCTATTGTTCCTGTTGCTTCTTGCACCTTATTATTTTGACCCCTTACTATGCCTCCCAGCCTTGGCTGTGGGTCCGGGCGAAGGTGGGCTATACCTTCGAGGTGTATACAGGGAGCAATGCTCCCCCTTGAGACCCCATATTACGGGGTAGGCGGTATCCGGGTTGGTGACCCCGGTTTGGGATGCCCCGTCCCTAGCCTTTCCCCTCCACTTTGTGGTGCGTATTCTCCCCCCTTCCGGGTCTCCCCGTGTCCCTCTGGGGGGGGCGCTGTCCCTACCTATAGTTTTTCTCTGTGGCTGTTTGTGCAGTGTGCGCGTTGTGTGTGTGCTTCAGCTGTTGGTGCATACTTGGGTTTTTTTACTGGCCAGTATTATTGCACTGGCCGCACTTGTCGGCCATTGCGGTGGGGGAGCTTCTTCCCCTCAGACTCGTTTTCTCCTCGGGGGGGGGGGGGGGGGGGGTTCCGGGCGCTCAACGCCCTCACACGGCCCGCCCTCCCCCTGCTCTTGGCGCCAGCGCGGAGCCCAGTCAGGGGCTGGGAGCCGCGTCTTCATCTTCTGAGGAAGGGGGGCGGGGCCAGCCGCGACGCGTGTCCTGCGCTGGCCCGCCCTTCTTCTCCCTCTCGCTTATGGTTTGCTGTTGGCTGGACGCCATTTCTTGGTCTCAGTAAGTGCCCTGTGGGCTCCTTCTTTCACCGTTTGTTTTATGGTTTTCTTGCACTTTTTATTGCGCTGGGGACAGCGTCCCATGCCTTTACATGTTATTGCCATTATATAATATATATATATATATATATATATATATATATATATATATATATATATATTGTATTATATGTCCCCCTTTTGACTTTATGACTGTGCTTGTGTATGACTGCGCTTATGGGCCCCTTTTTAATTTCAGGAGGATCCCCTAGCAAATGTTTAAAAGGGGGGTTCTCCCGGTCCTAGGGTCCCTTTGTGTTAAATTGTGGTATCACTCAAATCCTCCCACTTGGGACTTATAGGGGCATCCCGGGTTGCTTTAACAGCGTAATTCCCTCTGGTCAGTGCGACTACCATAAGATCACCATATGGAGGCTCCCCAGGATACCGGGCTCAGGCTCCCTTCGGGGAAATCCCGGCGGTGTGTGGTCTGTGGGGTATCCCTTACGGGGGATAATGTACTGATTTGCATACCATGTGCTCAGCAGGCCATATCGCGGCAGTCGGGGTCCCAGGCGTCTGGGTCAGTGCCGCCGACCTCGTCACCTACTCCACCCCGCCTGATCCGTTCCTCGAGTGACATTGTCATTAGAGGGAAGTCGCAATCTGATGTATGTGCTAGGCTGGCCAACATCGAGAGAATGATTTCTAGCTCTGCGGCCAGGTCGGCCCCGGCTAAGAGAAGGCACCTGTCTCCGGCTGCGCTGGTTACTGATTTTGATGCTTATGATACCCTTGACTGGTCTGATTATTCCCCGCTTGAGGAGGGGGAATTGTTTGAGGAATCTGATGCTGAGGATCAGCAGTTTTTGTTTTTTTTTATACTGATGCTGGGCGGGTGCTGGCAGATGCTGTGGATACCCCCAAAGTCCTGGCCCATCTATTTGAGGTACTGGCTATTTCTCCGCCAGCAGAGTCCCCTCCGCAGAAGGGGGAATTCTTTGGGACTTCTAAGCCTCGCTTGGAGTTCCCAAATCAAAATCATTTTTGAAAGCATGATTCTTAGGGAATTGGAGAGGCCTAGCCGGCTCCCCGGTGTTCCTCAAGGATGGGATAGGAGGTATCCCTTCCCGGTGGACGCGGTGAAGCGCTGGTCATCCCCTCCCAAGGTCGATGTGCCGTTCTGGGGTTGTCCAACACCTCCGTTGTACATTCTCCAGACGCCACGACTCTTAAAGATGGTGAGGATCAATGCATTGATCAGATGGCATGCCATGCCTTTGCCAGTGAGGGTTCAGCCTTGCGGCCTGTTTGTGCCTCGGCGCTCGTGACTGTGGCTACCAGGTCTGTGGTTAGGGACCTGTTGAGTGGTTCCCAGCTTAACCCGGCCAGTGATGAATTCACAGCCCTTAAGCGGTGTGAATTATTTATGTCCTTTGTTTTATCTGCTATGGATGACACAATTATTATGTGTAGTAGAACCTCGGCTTTGCTGGTGGTTGTTCGCCGATCGGTCTGGTTACGCCAGTGGGCGGCTGACATTGCGGCTAAGAAATCACTCACATCGCTACCCTTCCTGGGTACGCGGCTGTTCGGGGATAAATTGGATTCAGTGGCGAAAGGTGGAAGGTTACCTCAGCGTAAGAAGCAGCGTCGCTCCTTTCGGGGGGCAGGCTCCTTCAATCTTTCCTTTCGCGGTGCCAGAGCAGGCAGAGGCTCTGCCTACTCTAATGTCAGAGGTGATTCCTGGAACAGAGGCAGGGGACGCGCACGTCCAGGCCTTAACTGGGGTGCCAAGCCCAAGCCTGCTGCCAAGACAGCTCAGCAATGAGGGGACGCCCTCACCCTTGCGGGTGGGGGGACGGCTGCGGCATTTCTTCCAAGTCTGGGCCCGGGAGGTCACAGACAAATGGTTCTTGGTAGTGGGCTCTTCCAGGTACGAACTGGGGTTCGAGTACCGGCCTCCTCCCAGATTCCTAAGGTCTCGGGTGCCCTCGGATCCCCGGGGTGCGCAGGTGCTCCTGTTGGCCGTAAAGAATCTTATGGACATGAAAGTCATATGCCCGGTGCCTTTCTCAGAGAGAGGCCGGGGCTATTATTCCAACCTCTTCACGGTGCCCAAAAAGTATGGATCCATAAGACCCATTCTGGATTTGAAGCTTCTCTACAGGTTCATCAGCACCAGGAAGTTCCGCATGGAGACTCATGCGCTCAGCCGTCGATTCCCTTCGTCAGGGGGATTTCATGACGTCCATAGACATCAAGGTTGCCTACCTTCATGTACCAATCTTCCCAGCACACCAGAGATTTCTCAGGTTCGTGGTTGGAGATCAGCACTTTCAGTTTGTGGCCCTCCCTTTCGGGTTGACTTCGGCACCAAGGGTGTTCACCAAGGTGCTGGCGGGCATAATGGCCCTTCTCAGAGCCCAGGGCATTCGCATTGTGCCGTATCTGGACAACCTCCTAATTATGGCATCCTCTCCCAGTCAGGCGGAGCTGGACACCAGGTTGGTGGTGGCGACGCTGGAGAGGTTCGGCTGGGTGATCAACCACCCCAAGTCTTCTCTCTCCCCTCTAGGGATATCTCGTTTCTGGACATGAATCTGGATATCGTTCAGACCAGGGTGTTCCTACCTCAGTCCAAGGTGCAGATGGTTCAGATGGATCTGATACGTCTTCTACTGTCCAATCCTCGTCCTTCTATCCCGCTAGGGATGAGACTGGTGGGATTGATGGTGGCTTCCTTCGAGGCAGTTCCCTTTGCTCAGTTCCACATGAGGTCGCTCCAGCTCCAATTATTGTTGGCCTGGGACAGATGTCCGCAGTCATTGGATCAGTCATTCCTGATGTCTCCCCGGGTTCGGCAGTCCCTTCAGTGGTGGCTGGAACCAAGCAATCTGATGAGGGGCAGATCCTTTCTGAACCCTTGTTGGGAGACGGTTACCACAGACGCCAGCCTGTCGGGCTGGGGAGGTTTTTGGAAGAAGCATCAGTTCAAGGGGCTGTGGGGTCCTCAGGAGGCTCACACCCCCATCAATGTCTTGGAGCTGAGAGCTGTTCGGTTGGTTCTGTCTTGCTTGACGCATCACCTACTTGGCTTACCGGTTCAGGTTCAATCAGACAATCGATCTGCGGCTGCTTACATCAATCGCCAAGGAGGGACTCGCAGCAGGAGTGCCCTCAGGGAAGTTTCTCTGATTCTTGCATGGGCGGAGAGCAATGTTCCATGCATCTCAGCAGTGTACATTCCGGGAGTGAAAACACGGAGGCGGACTCCCTGAGCAGGGGATACTCTCACCAAGGGGAATGGTCTCTCAACCACAAGGTATTCCGGTCCCTCTGTCACAAGTGGGGGATTCCGGAGGTGGATCTTTTTGCCTCATGTCACAATCACAAGATCCCAATGTTTGTGTCTCTGTCTCAGGATCCTCTGGCCCTGGCAGTGGATGCCATGTCTCTTGCCTGGAGGGATCTGGGGTTCCTGTACCTGTTTCCCCCCTTCTCCGTGGTAGGCAAGGTGGTGCGCAAGCTGGCTGTAGAGGGTGCCCCAGCAATTCTGGTGGCCCCAAGGTTGCCTAGACGGGTTTGGTTCGCAGACGTCGTAAAGCTGGTGGTAGGTCACTACAGGCTGCCCCTGTTTCCGGATCTGATCATTCAGGGTCAACTACGTTACCCCAATTTACTAACGCTGGCTTTGACTGCGTGGCTGCTGAAACCTCCATCTTAAGGGAGGAAGGTTTGTCTGAGGCTGTGATTCAGACTCTTGTTAGAGCTAGGAAGACATCTTCCTCTAACATATACTACAGGACTTGGAGGTCCTATATTGACTGGTGTGAGGCTAGGGCCTTGCCTTGTAGGGTGTTTTCGATTCCGAGGATTTGAGATTTGAATTTGGTTCTGTCGGCCCCCCAGGGGCCTCCTTTTGAGCCGGTGCAGGATGTTGCACTTTCTATGCTCACTCAAAAGGTTGCCTTTTTGGTGGCTATTACCTCTGTTCGGCGTGTCTCTGAGCTGGCGGCTCTGTCCATTCAGGCCCCTTACTTTGGGAGACGCCAGGACAAGGTGGTTTTTCACTTTAAGCCAGATTTCCTTCCTAAGGTGGTTTCTGCCTTCCACCTCAATCAGGATGTAGTTCTCCCTTCCTTGTGTCCTAAGCCTAGCAATGACAAGGAGAGGGTTTTGCACTCTTTGAATGTGGTTCGTTGTGTGAAGTACTATTTGGTGGCTACTTCTCCTTTTTGTAAGATGGACGCCTTGTTCGTGGTGCCCTCCGGGCCCAGGAAAGGTTTGGCGCCCGCCAAGTGTACCATTAGTAAATGGATTCGCCAGGCCATTGTTGGGGCCTATTCTGCCAAGGGGAAGGTTCCCCCTTTTCAGATCACTGCTCATTCTACTCGTGCTGTTGGGGCTTCTTGGGCCTTTTAGCATCAGGCTTCTGTTGAACATGTTTTATAGGGTTGATGTGCGGGCCTCCGCGGATGCTGTTTTTTGGCTGCAAGGTTCTGCAAGCTGCAGTGGTTTTTAAAAGCATTTTTGCTATTCTAAGCATACAGTACGTCCTGCTCCAATATAATCCTTACACGTGGGTAATCCTCCGCCAGAGGGCGCTGTTCACTGCAGACATGCAAAAACAGGCTCCGCCCGGCCCTTCATATACCCAGGGACCTCCCACAAATCCCCAGATTTCTCTGCAGTGCTGACTGCGAAGACATGAAGTATCACTCTCTCGCAGGTGAGCGGAGCTTTTACAGCCTGCGGCCCTGCGGGACTATTTCCACCCGTCCTCTTCGATACAGATGTGCCTCCCAGCCTGGGCTGCGCTGGTCGGGTGAAGGTAGGCAGCACCTCGTGTGCTCACGGAGCTATGCACCACCGCAATCCCCCACCATAGGGTAGGCGGTTTAGGCCGATGGTGAGCCTCCACTAGATGCCCCTCCCGCATTGTTGCCCGTGCCCCTCATAGCGATAATCCCTGAGTGCAGGTCCGCTTCTCCCTCGCTTCCTCCCGTAGCTCGGGGGAAAAGAAAGGGGGGGGGTATGTGTGGCAGTCCCAGTGTAATGTAACACGTTTAAGGCCGTTGATCTTTTATTTGAATTTGGGTGTCAGTACCGCGCTCCTTGCTCCACATAAACCTTCTGGTTGCGCGTGTGTTTGTCCTTTCATTACATTAGTATGCAGCCCGGGCGGCAGCATCTTTCTCTAGTGTGAGAGCAATCTCCTTAATTACATTACGTATGTGTGTACTCCACTACTGTCATTCACGTTGCGCTGGTTATAGCTTCGCGCTCTTTGTGGGAGGCGGGGACTCGGCATGACGCGCCCCGCGTCACAGCCAGATCAGGCCCGCCCCTCGAGGTTCGCTTGGCGCCATTTTGACGGTCTTCGCGCGTGCGTGGTTGCGATCTGCCTCCTCCCTTGGTCATGTAAGTGCCCTCCCGGGCGGTTTTTTGTTCCTATGATTTTTTATTCGGCTGCGCATGGCACTGACACCCCCCTCCTATCTGACCGGCTGTGTAACGCCAGGATTTCGGTGGCTTCTCCCGGCCTGACATATATTATTGCGGGTCCTCATAATAAATTCTCCAACATTCCTAGCAGGTCTTGGGGCATCCAGGGTTGCCTATTGCGTAAATCCCTGCGGGCATACTGCTCAGATAATCACCATATGGAGGCATCTCAGAATTATGTACCCGGGGTCCCTCGGGGACATGACCGGCTGTGTACAGTGTGTGGTCAGCCCCATGCTGATGCTGACAGAGCACGGGTCTGCGGACCGTGTGCTGAACAGGCACTGACCCTGCAATCAGGTTTGCCAATGGCTGCACCTCCCTTCAATACACCTGTCTCCCCGGACCTAAATCTCACCCCTGATGAGTCTCACTCGAGCGGGGATGACCAGCAAGTCGTGCCGCGCAGGCTGCCTACGACTGAGCAGGTGCGGAGCGTATGGGCCCTGGAAAGAAGCGGTCCCTGACGCCTCCTGGCTCTCTGGTTCCTAACGAAACCGATGAATCTGCTGCTATGCAGGACCTGTATCCTTCTGATGAAGGTGAGCTATTCTCCGATTCGGGCTCCTCGGATGGGATGCCCTGGAGCTGTGATGATTCTGGCCCCGGTTCTTGGGGCCTGTGTGACACTGATGAACTACTTATAAAGATCTTTGAGGTTTTTGTCAATCTCTACTCCCGGAGAGGCTCCCAAGCCTAAGAGGGAGAGTTTCCACACAGCGACACCCCGCTTGGAATTTCTGGAACAGGAGCATTTCCAGGCTCTTATATCCAAAGAATGGGATTCGCCTTGTAAACTTAAAGGGGTTCCAGGGGTCTGGGATTGGAAGTACCCTTTTCCCCCTGATGTGGTTAACTTTTGGTCAGCACATCCCGGCACCAATTATAGGGGTTACTAACCCCCCCTTCATGACTGCCCCTCATTATCGTACCCTTCGGGATGCTGAGGACCGGCGCATTGACAGACTGGCTTCCCATGCCTTTTCTTGTCCAGGGACGGCTCTGCGCCCGGTCTGTGCCGCGGCCATCACTGCGGTGGCCGCCAGGACTCTCATTAGAAAACTACTTGATCACCGACCTGAGGACCTCCCCTTGGAGGTATTTAATGCGCTCTCAGACTGTGATGTGTTTGTCTCAGCGCTGGATGACACCATTAAGATGTGTGCTAGAACCTCTGCCCTTGTGGTAGCTATCCGCCGCCTGGTCTGGCTGCGACAGTGGGGTGCTGACGATGATACGAAAAAGGCTCTCACTGGCCTTCCTTTCAGAGGACGGTGTCTGTTTGGGGCCCGTTTGGACCTTTTTGGAAAAAGGGTAAGGCACCCCTACGCAGAAGGCCATCTCGGCCTCCTCGGGGCAGGGACACCCCTCCCTACGTTAGTGTCAAACATGAACCTGAGGTGTGCTTCCAACTTTTCGGAGTGGATTTCCACCACGGGGTGGGCAGGCAACGCCCTGGGCCCTCTGGCAGGGCTAAGTCCAAATCTGGGTGAGGGGACTGCCACAGCACCTGGCTCCTATCTGGGAGCGTATCTTCTCCTTCTGGTGGATCCAGGAGGTAGTTCCCCTGGACACAGGATAGAATTTGCTGGGCGGTCCCTGTCGGAGGTTGTCAGGGTGCTTCGAGCCCCTGTTTTCCCCTCAGGAGTTGTTGCAGGCAGTACTGGCCTGCAGGGTCTGGGCTTACTTGCAGGTTGCCCTTAAGAGAATGGGGCGATGGCCTCTATGTTAACCTTTCTCTTTCCCTCAAAATGATGAGGCAATCTGGGCCATGCTGGCCTATGGTAGGCTTGGCAATTCTACACTCACAGGTAGTCCCTGTATGATATCTCTGTCTTGGGACACAGGCGCCCTGTGTAAGGGGGGCTTCTGGCCTCCT
Organism: Gastrophryne carolinensis; assembly: GCA_027917425.1. Lineage (NCBI taxonomy): Eukaryota > Metazoa > Chordata > Amphibia > Anura > Microhylidae > Gastrophryne > Gastrophryne carolinensis. The sequence goes on along the minus strand of CM051236.1, from coordinate 492,278,182 downwards.
GTGGCGTTCTAGATCCTGTTAGTTCCCCCTCTGTCTTCTGGACACCAAGACCGTTACTAGTCAGTGTTGCAGGACCAACCCTGTGGATTGGGGCCTTGTTTGTGGCCTCTCTTCCGCCCCCAGGCTACTCGCCATGGCGCGGATGGGGATGATGTCTCGGACATGCCTGTGGGGCGTCCACACTAGGACCTACCGGGTCGTCTTTCCTTACTCCCCAATCTCTACGTCAGGCTGAGTGGGTTAGTCGGCCGGCGGTTTCCCCTGGGAGTTACTGGATGGGTGCTCAGTCACCTCAATCCCTCACGGTCCCTTATCTTCTATCTCCATTCCTTGGATTTGGTTCAGGCTTGAGCCTTCTTCCTTGGCAACAAGTGGACTCCTGGTTACGGGGGCTCTGCCCCCCTTTGCTGACATCTTACTTTCACCAGGCAGGATTGCAGCTGGTGGGCCCGTTGGTGGCGTATCAGATGATGTCCCTTATATACAGAGCCTTTGGGCTCTTCGGCACAGTAGGTTATTGACTCTAGATGGGGTTCCAGCACCCCGGGAGCTAGGTCTGTGCTCATTCCCCTTCGATACGGTGGTTCCTCTTGAGCTGGTTATATTAAAGGACCCTGTCAGGGGGCACCCCCTTCTTTAATTGCATCTTCCTGTGAATGGTCACCTTGGGTACCAAGTCGCGCAGGTTGGCGGGAAGGGGAATTTCTTCTAAAAACCCCCGTGGTTCCTAGGTAGGGTCCCTTTAGAGGGTCCATCTTACCTAATGGCTTTGTTAAACAATGAGCCTTCAGTTGACTCTATAACTGCTGGACTTCTCCTCTTTAGGACCTGTCTATTTGAGGACTCTTGGCCTGTTGGAAGACAAAGGCCTGTTTTATTATTGGTCTGGAGCTTGAAGCAGGATGATTCTCCTGGAAGGTTCCTGATCCTGATCTGGGTGGGGGTCTACGCCCCCCTGCTCCTCAGTGGTGTTCGCTCCAATGGATGTCTTTCAGTGGCAGGTTGTGCTATCCTGTTGTCCCTCTGAGAGCCAACTAGGGTGGCTCTGTTGGGTCTCGCTTATATCTCAGGGGCTCTGCCCTTGTTTTTACTGTCCCAGAATATTCTGACTCTGGTCATGGGGGCTAAGTAAATTTATGTCTAGACTTTCTAGCCTACGACCACACCACCCTGAATGCGCCCGATCTCGGAGGCTAAGCAGGGTCGGGCCTGGTCAGTACTTGGATGGGAGACCGCCTGGGAATACCAGGTGCTGTATGCTTTAACTTAATTCACCCTGCTATGCGGGGTTCTGCGCACCGTCGTGCTGATAAAGAGACCCGTGAAATTGATAGCCCCTGGGTGGCCTAGTGAACTGTGGTTCGCAGATGCCTCTGCTGAGGTCAGCGGACCTGTACGCTCTTTTAGGAGTGCGGTTCTACCCTTGTCAGGCTCCTTCTTATGTCGTCCCAATCTACAGACTGTAGTCTGGGTCTTGACAGCTGATTCATTCACCCCTTGGAGACGGGCTTATCTTCTGGGTGACTTGGTATATGGGGGGCTAGGAGCAAGCTTCTTTGGATTCCTCTTCCTCCGTCTATTGGGGGTTATGGTGTACCCCGATTGATTGGCATGAGTCTTGGTCTCACCCCTGTTGGATGTTCTCGGTTCCCAGGGTTCTAGAGTTGTTACAGCATAGGTTGGGGTTGGCTCCCCATCTAGGTACTCTGAAGGTTCAGGTTCTGTCCTGTCTGCCTTCCTGTAGAAGTCTGGTTCTGTCTTCCTTGTTAGGAGTTTTCTTGGGGATTGCTCAGGGGAATCTCCCAAGTAGTTCTATGGTCCCTGTTGGGATCAGTTTTCATTCTGTTTGCCTTCGATTGTTCCCTTGGGACTTATTTTGGATGCTGTCTGAGCTGTGTTGTAGTTCAAGTAGCCCCTCCGGGGGCTGTTGCTTCAGTCAGACGCGTGCCTGAGAAGGTGGTTCTGATTACTTAGCCCTCGTTCATTATATATATATATATATATATATATATATATATATACACACACACACACACACACACACACACACACACACACACACACACACCATGATGTGGTGGTATTCCGCCTTACGCCGGACCCTTTTGTCCAAGGTGGTGTTTTATGATCATTATTTAAGTCCTTTTAGTCTGCCTATGGGCCTAATTCTGCTGAAGTAAGGGGTCTACATCCCCTCAACAGGTGTTGAAATATTCTTGGTGTGCCACACACCCCGCTTCACCTTTAATATTCTTCACTTATTGGGTTAACTCACCGCCAGGTGACGCTGTGCAGAGAGGAAGTCTTGTAACGAGCCCCCTTCCGGCCTATATATACCTGGTACCTCCCACTAATCACCAGTATTTTTCTCTCTGCTTGACGACAAGACAGATGATTGAAGTCTCCTGCTTACAGGTAGCCGGGGTCTTACCCCGGCACCCCCTTTTGGTCTATTTCTGCCCGGTTTTGATTGTTTATACCTTTATGGTGGATTGGAAGCCTCCCAGCCTAGGCTGCTCACTGGGCAATTGGTAGACGGCACTATAGGTGCCTAGGAGCTTATCTCCTCTGCTCGACCCCCTCTTTTGGGGGCAATGCGGCTATCCGGCATGGTGATCCGGAAATGGGATGCCCCTGTCCCGAGGGTCCCCTTAGCCCCTTACTCTCCTGTTACGGTCCCTTCTCCCTTCACTATGGGGGGGGGGGGGGGGTTAGAGGGTTGTGTATTGTGTGTGTGTATTTCACTGTATGACTTTTTGTAACATGTGTGTTTTACTTTCATGCACTTAGCAGACTGCACCGCAAGTGTGCACTCGGTCTGATTGTTCCTCTTATTTTTCCTCTTAAAAGGACTTTCCTTGGTCTTGCAGATAAGTACTGGCAGGCTTGGCCAGCGTTTAGGTCTGCTTTAGGGGGCAGCTGGGGCTCGGCTGATTGCAGGCTGGCTTGTTGCCTGAGCCTTTGCTATGCAGCCTCCCTCCCCCCCTCCCCCCTCCCCCGTTGGTTTTTCCTTCCCTCCCTCCCCCTCCCCCCTCCTCCTGCCTTTGTGTTGACCGGCCCCAGCCTCACTTCCTTCCTTCCTTCCTGGCTTAAAGGAAGTCACGTGGGGGGGGCTCGCTGCCACACATGGTTTGGTTTACTTCTGGCTCCTACTGCTATTGCTGCTGGTCGTCCATACTATTGCTGCGGCCGCCCTCGGTTCCTTGCAGGTAAGCGGCCCCGTTGTGTGGGGCCGTTGAGTGTCTTTTTAAAAACTATATTGTTTATTGTGTTTTTAGACATGGGGGGGAGAGATCTATAAGGGGATTCATCATGATTGAGGGCAAGGGTTTTTCCTTTGTTTTTTTCAAAGGCACCTTGGTGCCATGCATTAGTATGTTTGCATGTTGCCACATGTTTGGGGATCTGACTGTTGTTTTTTTTTTTTTTTTCTTCCCCTACAGTTCCCGGGAACCCCTGATTAAAGCGGCCTCCCGGCTCTATATTACTTGGCTAGTCTTTCTTTTCAAAAGGAAAGGAAAATTGGGACATCTTCTTTTTGAATTAAATCCTCCCCAAAAAAAAAAAATTTCGGGACATTTACAATAAGGGGGCATCCCGGGTCGGCTTATGCCTTAAATCCCAAAAGAATTGCGAATACCATAAATCACCACATGGAGGCTTCCGTTATTACCGGAAATGGTTCTTCTGGGCCATCTAGGGGGTGCGCAAGATGTGGGACTCCGCTCCCAGATGATGATGTCTTTGTATGCATTCCTTGTGCAAGGCAGAGTATTGCGCGTCAGTCCGTCGCTTCGGCTGCTGGCCCGTCGCAACTTCCATCATCTCCTACCTCTCCCTCCCTGTTCCGGACCCCGCATGACACTGTCAAGAGTGGGGATTCGCAATCCGAGGTGGCGGCGCGGTTGGCCAGCCTCCGGAAAATAGTGCCCGTTAAAGCAGGGTCTAAAGCCACTGCAAAACGGAAGCACCTGACTCCAATACCTTCGGCTTCACAGGATGAGGTATGTGAGCCTGTGGAATGGTCCGATGGCTCCCCGGACGACGGAGAATTCCTGTTGGAGTCAGATGAGCCTGCAGATCAGCTTGAGGCTGATGCTATTGGCGTTTGGTCGGCGGTTGTTTCCCTTGACACCCCCTCCATTTGAAATTCTGAATTTAGATCTGCCTGAGGCTGTCACCCTGCCAAGGGGCCAGTTGTTTAAAGAGCCTCAGCCGCGTTGGGTTTTTCCCAGACAACACCACTTTGAGAGGGTGGTCCTTAAGGAATGGGAACATCCCACGTGGTTATCTGGAATCCCTTCCAGTTGGGAAAAGCGTTATCCTTTTCCACCAGAATTGGTGAAGCTTTGGTCCGTCCCTCCTGACGTCGATACCCCTGTGCTAGGGCTCTCCAGCACGGCTATGGTACAGTCTGCTGAGACCACTGTCCCTAAAGATGGGGAGGATCGTCGGACTGACCAGTACGCTCGCCATGGTTTTATTTATGCTGGGTCAACGATGCGCCCGGTGTGTGCTTCGACCCTTCTTCTATTGGCGGTTAGGTCTGTAATTCAGGAGCTGTATGGGGATCTCGATCCCACTTGTAAAGAGTTTACTGCGCTCAAGCAGTGTGAATCTTTTGTTTCCTATGTTCTATCCGCTCAGGACGATGCGCTGGCAATGAGTAGCAGGACAGCTGCAACGCTGGTGGCTATTCGTCGGTCAGTATGGCTGCGTCAGTGGTCGGCGGACTCAGCTTCAAAAAGGGTGCTCACAGCTCTTCCCTTTTTGGGCTTGCGTCTGTTTGGTGAGAAAATTGATTCAGTCGCAAAGGGTGGTAAGATGCCACAACGCAAGAGGCCTCGTCGTCCCTTTAAGGGGGCAAGTGCTGGTAGGCCTTCATTTCGGGGATTCAGAGCGGGTAGGGGGGCTTCCTTTCCCGCTACCAGAGGTGCAGGTTGGACTCGGGGGAGGGGCCGTGGCTGTCCCGCTCAGTCCTGGGGCACCAAGCCCAAGCCTGCTGGTAAACCCGCTCAGCAATGAGGGGCTGCCCTCACCCGTGCGGGTGGGGGGACGATTACGACACTTCTCCCAGGTTTGGGACCAGGAGATTCCGGACAGATGGATCCGGGAGGTAGTGTCGTCCGGTTACAAACTGGAATTCGACTCTCGCCCTCCTTCACGGTTCTTTCGGTCTCGGGTGCCCATCGATCCTTTGGCCGCACAGGGGCTCCTGGCGTCGGTAAAGAATCTGTTAGAGATGGCGGTCATCCGGCCGGTACCGCGCTTAGAGATGGGCCTCGGGTTTTATTCCAATCTTTTCGCAGTCCCCAAGAAAGACGGGTCAGTCCCTCCCGTCCTGGACCTGAAATTACTCAACAGGTTCATCCGTGTTCGGAAGTTTCGCATGGAAACCTTGCGTACGGCCGTCGGTTCCCTTTGGCAAGGGGACTTCATGACGTCCATAGACATCAAGGATGCTTATCTTCATGTTCCCATCTGCCACGCTCATCCACGTTTTCTTCGATTCGTGATGGAAAATCAGCATTATCAATTCGTGGCACTTCCGTTTGGCCTTACCTCAGCTCCAAGAGTGTTCACCAAGGTGCTGGCAGGCGTCATGGCCATTTTCATAACTCGGGGCATTCGTGTCGTACCTTATTTGGACGACCTTCTCATCATGGCTCCGTCGCTCAATCAATCGGAGACAGACACCAGGTTGGTGGTCTCCACGCTAGAAAGCTTTGGTTGGGTGATCAACTTCCCCAAGTCCTCCCTCGCTCCGGCCAGGCTGGTGTCCTTTCTGGGGATGCAGTTGGACTCTCTTCATCACAGGGTGTTTCTCCCCCAGTCCAAAATTCATCTGATCCAGGAGTTGGCTCGGGTCCTACTTTCCAATCCTCGCCCGTCCATCCGTCTGGGGATGAGGCTGATAGGGTTGATGGTCGCCTCTTTCGAAGCAGTTCCTTTTGCTCAATTTCACACGAGGACGCTTCAGCTTTATCTGTTGGCGTCCTGGGACCGGCAGCCTCGGTCGCTGGATCAGCCCTTCCAGTTGTCCTCCCGGGTCCGGCAGTCCCTCCAGTGGTGGTTGGTCTCGACCAATCTTGTGAAGGGCAGGTCTTTCCTGACCCCTCTTTGGGAAGTTGTCACCACGGACGCCAGTTTGTCGGGTTGGGGCGGATTTTGGAAGGAGCTGCAGTTCCAGGGGCAGTGGGGACCTCAAGAGGCCCATTTACCCATCAATGTTCTGGAACTGAGAGCCATCCGTCGGGTGCTTGCTCTCCTGACTCAGCACGTTCTGGGCCTTCCGGTCCAGGTGCGTTCAGACAATCGAACAGCGGTTGCTTACATCAATCATCAGGGAGGGACTCACAGTCTGAGTGCTCTCAGAGAGGTGTCCCTGATCCTGACCTGGGCAGAGGCCCATGTTCCTTGTCTCTCGGCGGTATACATTCCAGGAGTGGAGAACCAGGAAGCGGACCGGTTGAGCAGGGGCTCTCCCCGTCTGGGAGAATGGGCTCTCCATCCTCAGGTGTTTCGCTTACTGTGTCTCCGATGGGGGACATTAGAGGGGGACCTGTTTGCCTCTCGTCACAATCACAGGCTCCCGAACTTCGTGTCGCTCTCCCAGGATCCTCTGGCTCTGGCAGTAGACGCCATGTCCCTGAACAGGGGGGATCTGGGATTTCTATACCTGTTTCCTCCGATACCCGTGCTAGGCAGGGTGCTTCGGAAGTTGGCTCTGGAAAGGGTGTCCGCCGTTCTCGTGGCCCAAAGGTGGCCAAGGCGAGTGTGGTTCGCAGACATCGTTCGGCTGGCAGTGGACCAGTTCGCCCTGCCTCTTCGGCCCGATCTGCTCACTCAGGGTCGGTTGTGTTACCCCAATTTACCAGCGCTGGGTTTGACGGCCTGGCTGCTGAAACCTCCATCTTGAAGGAGGAGGGTCTTTCTGACTCAGTTGTCAAGACTCTGATCAGTGCCCGGAAGAGGTCTTCTTCGATCATCTACTATAGGACTTGGAAAGCCTACATCACTTGGTGTGAGATGAGATCTTTTCCTTGTAGGGTCTTTTCGGTCTCCAGGATTCTGGAGTTTTTACAATCAGGGCTGGACTCTGGTCTTCAGCTAAGTACGTTGAAAGGGCAAGTTTCTGCCTTATCTATCTTTTTTCAGAAGCGTTTTGCGCTTCAGCCTTTGGTTAAAACTTTTTTCCAGGGGGTTACGCATGTGCGGCCTCCCAGGAAACCATTACTCCCGGTTTGGGATTTGAATTTGGTTCTTTCTGCTCTTCAGGCTCCTCCTTTTGAGCCTTTGCAAGATATTGCTTTGTCTACCCTGACTCAGAAGATTGTCTTCTTGGTAGCGATCACTTCGGTCCGGCGTGTCTCAGAATTGGCGGCCTTGTCTATCCAGGCGCCTTACTTTGAGAGGCATCAGGATAAAGTGGTCTTTCGGTTCAAGCCAGACTTTCTTCCTAAGGTTGTTTCTGCTTTTCATTTGAACCAAGATATTGTTCTTCCCTCCTTGTGTCCTAATCCTAAGAATGACAAAGCGAGGGTTTTGCATTGTTTGGATGTAGTACGCTGTGTTAAGTACTACTTGATTATCACGTCTCCTTTTCGTAAGACGGATTCCTTTTTTGTTGTGCCCTATGGGCCTAAGAAGGGTTTGGCACCAGCCAAATCTGCCATTAGCAAGTGGATACGTCAGGCCGTTACTGCTGCCTATTCTGCTAAGGGGAAAGTTCCCCCTTTTCGTATCACTGCTCATTCTACTCGCGCCATTGGGGCGTCTTGGGCTTTTCAGCACCAAGCTTCTGTTGAACAAGTTTGTAAGGCCGCCACTTGGTCTTCTGTTCATACTTTTTCTAAGTTTTACAAAGTTGATGTGCGAGCCTCAGCGGATGCTGTTTTTGGCCGCAAAGTTCTGCAGACTGCAGTCATTTAAGTTATGTTTCACCTGGCCTTGAGTTGCCCATCCCTTGTGGACACTGCTTTTGGATGTCCCAATAAGTGAAGAATATTAAAGGTTAAGCGGGGTGTGTGGCACACCAAGAATAATACCATTTTGTGAGTACTCACCTGAAAAATGGATATTGTTGGTGTGCCACACACCCCGCTTCACTCCCACCCTTTTCGGTATTTCCGAATCCTTTATATGGTGAAGCTTTTATTTATATTGATTTATTTTGAGGTTACCGTTAATTTACTGGTACCTTGTCTTTCTGCTTTTTAATATACTGGTGATTAGTGGGAGGTACCAGGTATATATAGGCCGGAAGGGGGCTCGTTACAAGACTTCCTCTCTGCACAGCGTCACCTGGCGGTGAGTTAACCCAATAAGTGAAGAATATTAAAGGTGAAGCGGGGTGTGTGGCACACCAACAATATCCATTTTTCAGGTGAGTACTCACAAAATGGTATTTTTCCTGGTTGTTTCTTGTCCCTTAGGGGGACTGATGCCCCTTGGGGTCTGCGGGCGCCTCCATATGTATGCGCCTGATCTCGTTTGCTTCCAGGGCCTATGCGCCCTTTGGACTGATCTTACTTGGATGGTTTGCCTTCCGGGTCCTGAGTAAAGGTTTCGGCTTCTTGCTGATCCTTGTTAGTGAAGGGGTCTGTATCCCCGCCTGTCTTGCGGGAGACCAGTTTGTATTTCCCCGTTGGGGAGAGTTCCAAGTTTTCGAGGCTTCCGTTGCCTTTGGGCTGGTTAGGCCGTTACACTGGCCTATTCCTTTAAGGGGGAAGAATCTCCCTCTCTCTTTTTATCCCGTTCTATTGGTGTTTGGGTACCTTTGGCCCTTCAGCACCAGGTTTTCTGTTGAATAAGTTGCTAGATCGCTGCTTGTTTCTGTTCAATACCTTTTCAAAGGTTTTGTTATGGGATTGACGTTAGAGCCTTTGCTTATGTCGTACTTGGTAGCAAAGTTTTGCAGGTGACAGCGCCTCTACTGTCTGCTGTGCCTTTTTGTTGGGGATCCCACCCTACTTTATGGACACTGCTATTGGATGTCCCATGTGTAAGGATTATATTGGAGCAGGACGTACTGTATGTTTAGAATAATACAATTCTGTGAAATACTCACCTGTAGAATTGGTATTATACGCATACAGTACGTCCTGCTCCACCCCACCCTGGTTTTACATTTTCTGGATCCCCTGTATGGTGATTTTTTTTATCATTACTATTGTTACCAGTTGGTGGTTGGTTTCTCCCGGCTTCTTTTCTCACTGCTTTTCAGCAGTTTGTGGGAGGTCCCTGGGTATATGAAGGGCCGGGAGGAGCCTGTTTTTGCATGTCTGCAGTGAACAGCGCCCTCTGGCGGAGGATTACCCACGTGTAAGGAATATATTGGAGCAGGACGTACTGTATGCGTATAATACCAATTCTACAGGTGAGTATTTCACAGAATTGTATTTTTTGCTGTATTGGGATCCCCACCCATGACGGACACTGCTATTGGATGTCCCACATGTCATGAATATTGGAAGTGGGGTGTGTGACATAATACCATTTTGTGATTACTCACCTGTAAAATGGGTATTATAAGTATGTCACACACCCCGCTTCATCCCGCCCTTTTGGTATTCTGGATCCTTTATATGTTTTACCTTTTAGTGTTCTGATTGTTATGTTTGGTTCTTCCTGGTCCCCTTACTGCTGTCCTATACTGGGGAATGTGTGGGAGGTCCCAGGTATTTATGGACCGGGAGGGGCTTCCTTTTTTTCTTGTCATCTCTGCAAAGTTTGCCCTCTACTGGTCATTACCCACATATCATGAATATTGGAAGCGGGGTGTGTGACATACTTATAATACCCATTTTACAGGTGAGTAATCGCAAAATGGTATTTTTTCCATGACCAAATGGGGTCGAACAGCACTCCCAGGTGAGAGAGCCTGTTAAGCCATAGTGATCATGCCTGCTGGGCTCGCTCATGTTGAGAGCACTGAGGGTCGTATCTCATATTAAGTCACAAATGCTGAATCTATAATCTAGAGCAGACAGGACATTATTACAAAAGTATTTTATTGCTGTGCACACATATCGACCAATAGTACAGCTTCCCCTATGTTGTCTCCTCCAGTTAGATTGCAGCTTAGTGTCTGTGACATTGAACATTCAGTCTTCAGAACATGCGTGCCAAGCAGCTTCCCAGAAAAATAGAGGGCGTCTCTGTGCTGATTGACATGATCGTTATGGACTAATGACATCATTTAAAGTGCTACTCCAGATGGGGAAGGATTGTCTACACTATCTGTCACCTCATCGAGAAGATCTAGTCTCAACTTGACCAGAATGTCCAGAAATAGGGTTAAATAAAAAAAAACATGATTACAGCCTAAATATAATAGTTGGTTTGGCTATCATCAGAGCCACCACCAGGAATTTTCAGGCCCTCAGTGGAAGACTGGGGCCAAAAATCAGCCCAGGATTTTACTGGGGTTAGGCTGAGGTTAAAGTATTGCAGGGACAGATTATGAACAGGGTGGATATGGCCAACTCTATGATACTAAAGCTTCAGTATTGGGAGGGCAGATAATGTGGCTTGGGTGGGTATACCCCCACATCCATGATTCATAGGCTATAGCTTTGGGGACAGAACATGGGCTGTGGTTTGTTGCCTGTGAGGGTACAGTGGGACCAGGTACAGGGGTGCTGGGAGGGAGACTTGGGAGGCATAAACTGGATCAATGTGTTAGTAGCAGCAGCCCAACCCCTTCCAAAGTAGTGCAACCCACCGGGTATGCTCCTGGGTCTCCCTATGGTCTGTCCGCCTGTGGGCCTCATGCAAACACAATGCCTGGGAAAGTGCAGTTTCTAGTAAAAATTGCTCTGTGTGGAGGGAAAGAAAACAATTCTGCCCCCTCCTCACACACCCTGTGATGCTGCTGTTCCATACCAGTATGTGCCAGTATGTAGCAGCAGCCAGTGCCTCCTCTCCATCTGACCCCAATATGGGGGGGAAATAGGGTCTGGTGTATGGCTAGGGGCAATCAACTGATATGTAGTCTGATTACTGGGGAGAGCCTGGTTGCCTTAGGCCCAGCCATGACATATACGTTATGTGGGGGCTGAGACTCTTGTACAGTGTCCCCCATAACCTAGTTTTTTGATGGCTTGGCCCCTACTTAAAACAGTTCGCTAGAAACCCAGGTGAGCACTGAATGGGCATTGCAGTGCTGGTGCACCCCCATCATATTAGTCATTAGATGGCAGCAGCAATAGTTTGGCAGCCAGTAATGCAGAAATCGAGACAGGGCTGCCATCAGGAATGGTCGGCCAGGGTTTGGGGCCCCCTGCTGTCGGACCCCTTATTGCAGTCATGGCTGTCCTGCCCTGACATCGATCCTGCCATAGGCTCCACCGATCGGACTGGTGTTGCATACAGACCTGCTTGAATCTGGCTTCATGCCAGAGGATGATCAATGTCAATGGAAAAGGTGGTGAGAAAAGGAGGGCGGTTGGCAGAATCTCAGAAGGTGGTGATGACAATTGGCAGCCATGGAGAACCCTTTAGCAAAAGCAGAGAAGGAAGTAGAAAAATCAGCATGGTCTGGAAAGTTATTGGCAGCAGGGAGAAGGCAACAAGAACAGAGAATGTTAGCAAAGAAGATGGCAGGCACTAGAGAACATTGGTGGCAGCGGAGCTGAAGGGTGGGAAGGCATGACATGGCATGTGACATGACACACTGCAAAGAGGTCCACTGGGGCTCTATTACTTATGGACCCACATAGACCAGAAGCTGGTCCTGAATAGGTCATGGATCAACTTGGCAAATACCAGTAAGACCTATATGAAGCCAGCAAGTAGTTACATTCGTCTGACTTTGGTGAACAGCGCCATTCAAATGAAATGTTGTAAATTCCCCATTGTAGCATTACAGGCCCAAGAAATACTCTACCAGCAAGCTGAAAGGAACATTCCAGGGCTGTTCAAACTACTCTAGACTTGTTAAAGTGAGTGTCAGTAAGTTAATAGGTATTTGTTAACATTTACCTGGCAAAGACACCCACTTTTTTTTTTTTTTTTAGCATACTTCCTAACATTGAGCCCTCGTGATTATTTACGAATAAATTTCATTGCAGTGTTGAAAGGGGAACCTCTGCCAAGAACCATGTTACCAGTGATGAAGGTTAGAGACGAAATTTGAGAGAAATATGCGATACTATCTCCTCCATTCCAGACAACCTGAACGTCAGCTGTGGTCGTTACGTCTGTTTGGATGGTCAACAATAATGCGCATTCATAATGTCGGGAACACAACTGAAGAGCTTGATTAAGAGGCTGACAGACGTTCCTACCGGCCAGCCGCTGGCATCCATCTTTGAAACATTCTCTTGTAGTCACCAGCAGAAGAGAACGAGATTTATACGCCTTGGCCGATCTTAAGCTTATTTTTGGAGTCGTGCTGCTACTTTTTATAGTCTTGGTTTAGAAAAAAGGCAAAAGGAAAATCTCCGACCACAGGAAGTGCTTTTCTTCGGCAAGGGAAATATAAGCATCGTTAATCAAGAGCCAATAAATTAATACATCCGATAGACGTTTTCTTAGTGCTTGGAGTTCTAACTTGCAGTGTTTACTTAGCGAAATTTTTGGTAAATTGGCATGGCTTAAGGTTGGTCTTTAATGTTCAGTAAGAAACACATGAAAGGTATATAGATGATTAGCAGTATATTTTTATTTTTTAGAGCTTACCTTTAAATTATTTAACCTCTTAAGAGCTTCAGTTTTTAGGATATGCATTGATTTTATAAAGGTCGCATTAAAACCTTAATAAAAAAAACAGTTTAGCTACAGTATTCCCCAGTTGCTCTGTAATCTTCAAAATGTATTTAAAACAGTGTCTTGCTTTGTTAGTGGAAAGCAACAGTACAAGTGTATAACTTTGTTTTGCGGGTCAGAATGTAATTAACATTTAATTAGGGCAGTGGTAAATATATATGCATTTATTAGTGTAAAATGATTCAGGGGCACCTATAGATACACAGAGCATACAGTATATTTTGTGTTTTAAAAAGGCAAAAACTTTAAAATAAATGGAGATATTTTATTTTTTGCTTCTCAAAGCCACTGCAACCAAAATTTTTCATTTTGCTTGACACCATACAGTTGGTTATAACCACTTTTGTCTATTGACAAAGACTTCAAAATAGGGACTCAAGCCTCACTCTCTTGTTTGATCATTATGTGGCCACATAACCCCAACAATGAAAACCGTCTGCCAAATGACAAATTCACTTATCTTTCTCCAGTCCAAAGGCCACCAATGTTTGTCGCTCGTCCAATCAGAGCCATTTGCCGTGCCTATGTAATTCAGTAAATGGCTCTGGTTGTTTTCAATAGGGAGTAAGAGTGTCCGCATCCCCTGCATCCTTGGGCTGTGTGCGTGGACTCCTGTCACAGCAATTCAGATGGGGTGAGAGCTTGCACTGGGGAAACGGTCACTCTCAGTCCCCATTAAAGCAAATCCGAGCCATTTGTTGAATTACATAATCACAGCAAATGGCTCTGATTGGACGTGAGTCTGCACATGTACCATTGAACCGGGAAGTGGATAGTCAAAATCCAGGGTTTTTGTTCTGCTTTAAGGATTCCTAATTGAGATGCATGTGGGGTGGGAAGTAAAATGTTCCTGTGACTGTCTTCACTTTAGGTTTTTCGATTTTTGACTTTCCTGCATTTTTTGTATTTTCTATTTGTTAGACATTATCATTCTGGTGGGTTTGCTGTTGCTTGGTGATATAAAGGGTCTCTGTAGGCAAAGTGTATAAACTGTTATTCCGTAGCTCACCTCATCATGGCTTCATGTCAGAACACAGCTGCTCCTGGAAGTAGAAACAAGGCAAAGAGTAGTAGCACAGCCCCTGAATTTCTTTTCCATATAATTGCAATTATAGGGCTAGGCTGGTGGTCTATAGCTCCGCTTCCATTTGTCGGCTCAGCAAAAATGAGCACACTAGTATTATGCAGCCTGAGGTATTACAGACAGCTTCTATTCCACTCCTCTGTCCCTTCCCCATATAGCAACCCTAATTCACATATGAATCATCTAGTTAATGCTTCAGTCACTGCCACACCTAATCACCCATGGCTGCTACATGGCTGGTTTCACAATAGCAGCTTTGGAACAAGATAATAGAGCCTGCACCCCTCCCTTCACTATTGATCATCAGACTGTGGACACTGGAAGAGAGGGAGAAGCCAGGGTGATGAGCATGCCTATGTCTTACAGACTCCATCCCTTAATGCTAATTATTATGCGGCATCACAGAGTCAAAAGCCATGCCCACATATTTTAAAAGTAAAATCTTAGGGTAAAACTGTAAACCCTAAAACCTTCAAATACTTCTTCAATTTAAAAACGGAAAACATATCCCATGATCCCAAGTTGAGGGACATAATATCGGGGGGGTGTGGTTAGTAAGAGAGGCCCAAATTTGGGGTCGACCCTGTCTCCAGGCCTTTTTATATCACCGAGACGCAGGGAGGGAAACTGGCTGAGCACCAAGGGCTTTTTTTCTGTGTGGAGGGCCCAGGTTCACAGTGTGCCCCTTTGCCCTCGAATATTGTCATATTTGGATATTTGCAGTTTTTAGCTTGTTAATTTCAACACTAAGAGCGTTGTGTTTGTGATTTCATGCAAATTATGTAAGGTCCAATATGTGGGGTGCACGACCCACCCACTGAAAAGGAGGTTTGCTGAACACTTGTAGGGGGTCAAATCGGGGGACCCTTCAAGACACTCAAATTTATAGCACCATGGAGGAGAAACTGACAGTATTATAGTGAAAGCAGTCCAGAGGATCTCTTTGGGACCCAGGGGTGGCGATTTACATCGGCTTTTTTTGAAAGCAGAGGCCAAATGGATCTTTAAGATGAAAAGTAGGCTTCCCTTAGGTTTGAATTCAAGGTAGGATATATCTTTGTTTGTCCCGCTTTGCCTTCGGCTTGTCCCTGAGTGACAGTTCCATCCGCCACCCAGGGTTCCCATGCACCAAGATTCTCTGGCCCGCCCTTTCTGGTTCCAGATCGGTTGGTTTCAAAGCACTTTCAGTTTTACTATCTTGTGCCTGCTATCAAGGGACGGTGTTGTGTTTTCTCCTTCTGGCTTGTAATGGCGGGTGCAGCGTTTGGAGAGTGAGTGGCAATATTCTTACATGCTTTCTGTATTATGTTCAGGTTATTATAATTAACCTAAATTGAAGTAATTTTATAGTGGGTGCTCGATAGACTTTGTGTCACATTTGAAAAAGGACGCCATCGTGTCCGAAATGCGTTTAATTTCTCCCTGCATTTGCATTGATGGGCTGCTTTTTTGACAAAAAATGTATGTTTTATGAGAGTGCAGACCGGCATCTCTATATTTTGGATTTATCGTGCTTGTGGACTAACCAGGTCAGCCACCGAAATTTATACCGTTTGCTACAGCTGGGGAGTGAGTCTTTCCATTTATCTGTATACAGTGAAAATTAAATAAAGATAGCCTGACACAATGGTCTAACAATTGTCTTTTCCTTCTGTATCCCTTTAAGACATTCAGCCCTGTCCTGAGACATCCCTCCTCTGATGGGTTTCGTTGCTCATCACTCAGTGTTGGTAAAGTTGCACTCCGGTTCATCCATATTGGATTGTGTCAGGGAACTGCAGGCCACGTGATCCAACTATCAATCACGTACCTCCGATTATGCAGCCCACCTTCTCAAAACTCTGTCTGCCCTCCTAGCGGGACTACCAGGCCCAAAGCCTACGGACACACAGATTCTTGGCTAAGGCAAAAAGATTGCTCAAGTTAAACAAAGGTTTTAATGCAATGAGCGCACACTAGACAGCGATAACAAACATTTGGCTATGATGCAATATGAATGAATACAATAGTCAGTTAATTTAACATGCAGATGTAGAGTAGTGATAATGAGCTCCCACAAGGAGCGACAAGCTTATTGATGGACACCTCCAGCACGCATGCAGAGCGACCTCCCCAGAAATGACAAAAGCCTGGCCCAGCATCATCCCCCTCTATGTCGCAAGACCCTTTCACTCCTTCCCTTCTGTGGGATGGATAGTCCCCTCCCACTGTTGTGGAACCTGCTTTAGAACTTAAAACCCTTTAGGGGTTATATATTTAAGCGGGGGGGGGGGGGGTCATATGGCTCTGGATATGGCCCCAAATGATTGGGCTGGATGCCGGGCATCCAATGAGCCCAAAGATGGAGTCCCTAAATGGGTCAGAACCTGAGATCTCCATTTCTCTAGTTTCCCCTGGTCGCATGACCCTAAGAATTGTATGTCTGTGTGCGGTTTCGTGGGCTTGTTCTGGCTCTGTATCTGGCTTGGTGCTGGGACACACAGTGGTCCGATTTGTGTTGGTGCCGGTTGTCTGAGGTACTTGTCTTTGATGTGAGGAAGCTCACAGCCAGGGGTCACATCAGCTTCAGACCCATCGGGGCCTTCCAAGCCCAGAAGTGTGAGGGAATCAGCAGGGATCTGCGCTTGGCTCAGCTCACAGATGCTAATTCTCCTTACTTGAGAGATTAGGTCCTGTGCATATTTATGAGTAGACAACCTTAATGCTAAAGGGGGAAATAAAGGGGGAGCCCTGGACTTGTATCTGTGGGTTTTTTCACATTTAACCTGGATCTTTCCTTCCCAGATTGGATGGCAGTTGGGAATTTCTGTTTAAAAGTTCCGGAAACTGGATTGTGTGCTGCATGCAATTGTGACCACCCTAGTTTGCAAAAGAAGCTGGTGTGAGTTTAATTCTCTTTAAAGTGGGCAAAAGTCTACAAACTCTGTAAAGAACAGAGCGAAAAGTTTTTGGCTAAGGCTTGGCTTCGATTGAACCCGATTTGCGCACTTTTAGTTTTGATTACACCCATACATTCTCTGTTAAATTTGCGTCTTGTATCAGGCAACCAAACAGGAATTAGGACTAGATCTCTCTCATAGTGTCAGCCAGCAAAATGAGCTTTAAAGTGGCCCTGATCTGTCTTTGGCTGGAGTCGGGTTCTCTATTTGCGACATGCGGACAGCCATGAGGATAAAGTAAATGCCGCTGCACTCCTCCAGGCCGCAGATCGCCTTTGCGTTTCTGGCAGCACTTTGAGTTATTAAGCTGGTGGTAGACGGTGTGCTCAGACTGTTCCTGCGCTGGATCTCCTCTATCCCCCCATGGAGATGGCCTGTCCAGGGGCGAGCCGTGTGACTGATTGGTGAGGAAAGCCTGGCGCGGCGGAGACGCTGGCCAAGCCTCGTGTATTCTGCTGAATGCTGCATTCCATTTCTGTTAGCACCTTCTATAGGCATTACAGCCACAGGCTAATAAATGATTGCGCCGACCGCACTATATTTTATTCGTAATTATCCGATCTATAATATTACAGCTAGAAATTCCCATGTTCTCTTCTGTATTTTGTATGTTTTAGTAGAAATAAGAAATGAGTGCTAGTAACCATAATGGGTGCGTGCGTCTGAAATGTTGCCCTTGGGTGCCTGTTCCTGGCTGCCATGGCTATCTCTGCCCCCCAGCATTGGCTCCAGCTATCAGGTCAAATTGTGGCCCTGGGCAAAATCCCTATTTTTGCCAGTTGACATCAGCTGCTGGAATGTTTGTGCATCCCTGAACGCCACAGCATCTCCCGTTCAGCAACATCACGAAAATATACCAATTATAGGGCTAGGCTGGTGGTCTATAGCTCCACCCCTTTTTTGCCATCTCAGCAAAAATAAGCACACTAGTATTATGCAGCCTGAGCTATTACAGCCTGCACCCCCTCCCTTCACTATTGATCATCAGACTGTGAACTAGGATTTTTCACTCCTCTGACCCTTCCCCCCCTACAGCAACCCTAATTCACATATGAATCACTGTCACATCTAGTTAATGTTTCAGTCACTGCCACACCTAATCATCCATGGCTGCCACATGGCTGGTGTCACAATAGCAGATTTGGAACAAGACAATAGAGCCTGCGCCCCCTCCCTTCACTGTTGATCATCAGACTGTGGACACTGGGATTTTTTTTTGCCAGTTCACATCAGCTGCTGGGATATTTGTGCATTTTGCCTCCAGGTGCCTGAATCCCACAACATCTCCCGCTCAGCAACATCACAAAATATACCAATTATAGGACTAGGCTGGTGGTCTATAGTAAGTAATAAATATCCACCTACATATGGAGGGCTCACTTATACACACTGCACAAAAAATCCAGCCAAACGTTTCATTCTTTTACCACATGGAAGAAGAATCAGGGCTGACAGGTTTTGAATGTAGGTTTTCTGATTTTAGAGGGGAAAACTCAAGAACAGGCAAAGGTAATTGTTACACCGTTGTTTTGGGCTACATTTGGCGCTGTCCTAAACTGTTTCCCATTTTTAAATTGAAACAGAGATGGCAGAGATATCGAGGTTTACAATTTTACCTTATGGGTTCTTTTCTGAAGCATGTGGGCGTGGCCCTTGGAGCTGGCTTTGGTCCAGGGTGGGAGAGAGAGGGCTTGCTAGAGGGAGGCTGGGATGGAAAGAAAACGGGGTTAGCTGGGCTTGAATGGTAGCTCTGAGAGTGCCAGTCAAGCTATCAATAGAGACGGGGTGTGGTCCGGACTAGCTCCTTGAGTTAGCATTGGTGGCCCACATCGGTGTTATCAATAGAGAGAGGATGTGGTCTGGACTAGCTCCTTGAGTTAGTATTGGTGGCCCTCATCATTGGGGTGGCGCTGGAGGGGCGTATAAGGAAGTGTATTTCCTCATACAGGGCACAGTGCTGAGAGGTGGCACAGCGCTTTATTTTATTTCACCTTTTTGCATGAAAAATCCCTTTAACAACCTACTTCCTGAAATAACAACTAATTGCAACACTGTGTATAGATTATGTCATCCATAATGCAATGCTTTGGGCAGGTATTAAAGCAGTACAAACACTTTTGCTGCCCCCTGCGCCCCCACCCACTCTCCCCGCTCGAGTACCTTGGGCAAAGCTAGCTCGGCAAAAAAGAACAGGGTTTTCCACTGCCGATGCCATGGCCACATTTTAAAATCGCCGATCCCAAGAGTGCCGGGTAACGCGCGCCAGTTGGCTGGCCGCATCCCTGGCTACCTTTTCAGTTTGCTCCTGCCTCCAGCCTTTCTGAATGGTAGGGTGCTGGAGCTACAGGGATGCCGGGGATGAAGCTGCCAGAGAGCACAGCATGGTGGGAGCCGCTGGAAAAGGTAAGATTACCGGGGTCCCTGGGGGTTTTACACAGTGGGGTATCCTGAGGATGCCCAGGGGCAGAATAGTGGCCGTCCCCTGGAGTATTTAAGATTTTAGGGCTGCCCTTTTGAGCCGCTTTGGAGCAAAACAAAACTGTCACCACACGGCCCTGGAATCCGCCCATATTCCACAGTAACACTCATCTGCCTCTGGGCTCCCTTGCTGATGTAAACATCTGGCAGCCACAACCCCGCATCTTTGGGCTTTGAGCATGTTCCCGTCCCCAGCCATGCATGATACTAGGGATGTAGCAGCTGCGCTCCCGATTGGCGAAGCTCTATATTACAAACTGATCAGACAAGAGCCTGCGCATGCGCCATAGGACGAGGAAGGATTGAGTTGTTGAGCAGGGTTTTGTTCCACTATTAGTAGATTAATGCTACTTTTCACCACAGGCTGGCTCAGGAGACAAACCGTTAAAGAGGAACAACACACAGGAATTTCACTTTCCCATGTGTTGTTCCTCCGTGCAGCGGCATCCCGAATTGGGAAGCCCCGCTGTGTGTATTCCCCTAGTTCGCCCGGTCAACTCACCTTCCTGTCGCTCCCACGGCACAGTCTCAAGCTCAAGTGAGTGCACTAATTGGCTGAGCATCCTGCTCAGCCAATCAGCCCACTGGCTGTCACTCTGCTCGGCTGCTGACGACTAAGCATCTGAACGGTGCTGAAGGGAGCCGAGTGCACCACCAGCCGCATCCTCCACTCACCTTGCAGCTGAGACGTGCCCGCGCCACTCATTCAAAAAGGCCGGGCGCACACACAGTTAGAGGTGGGCGGGGATGCGGCCGCAGCGCAAAGACGTGACGAGGGCTCAGGAGAAGGTGAGTGAATCGGGGCATCTGGGGGTTTCACACTGTGGGGCATCCCAATTCAGGAAGCCCTAAGGACAGGAACTCGGAGGGCCCAGGAGTCTTTTAATGGTGAACAGTTCTCCCCTTGTAAAAATGGAATGGTACACTGAAAAAACAGATATAGATATGGTAGGGAAAGAATGGTTTATTTTCTGAACATTACCATCATGTAATGGAATTGGGAAATCATCATGGGAAAGGCAGAGTAAGGAGGATCAACTCTGGTAAACACATTGATCAGGGGCGTAGCTAGGGGGAGGTAGGGGGGCACATGCCCTGGGTGTAGCAGGTCAGGGGGGCGCCAAAGGTGGGCCTGAGCACAGGTGGGGGGGGGGTGCCATTTTGAATCATTGTTCAGGGTGCCAGAAAGCCAAGCTACTCCTTTGCATTGATTCTAAAGCCTGTCGGGCTCTCCACACGTGGTGGTGAATAGTCTGTACCCTGGTGTTGGCCATATGCTTGCTATTTACACTGCAGATTTAACCTCCAAACTCCATAAAGAACATATAACCCTGCTTCTTATGTACACAGCAAGGAGGTCACAACCCCTTTATCTGATCCGTTATCTGGAGCCTGAGTTTTATGTCTTCTCGGAAACTGAAGTGAGAGCGTTTCAGATTATGTTGCCATTTCTCGGATATTTGCCGTAGTTCTGATAAGTTTCTTTTGTTGGGTTTCTCTGGTTTAGAGCTATATTCTCACGCATCTGCCCATGCTTATGTTTCCTCCATTATTGTTTGTATAGTGTATATATATTAAAATATATATATATATATATATATATATATATATTTATGCTTCCCAACTTTTCAGGGTGGGAAAAAGGACAATTATTAAATTAAGAAATTTAGCCACACCCCCTCATTGATTGATGGATAGGAGATCGGGTGTAACAGTCACAACAATATAAACACCTTGAATAGGCAAATAATTCATTTATTGATGCAGATCTGCATGTTAAACCTCCAAAATCTGCATGTTAAACTAGACTCAAGAGGGACAGTTGGGAGGTATTCAGGGGCGTAGCTGGGGTGGGCAGGTGCCTTGGGTGCAGCAGGTCAAGGGAGCGCCAAAGGGGAGCACAGGTGGCACGGATGGCAGTGCTGGGATCCTTAAGGAAGCCCCAACACCCTCAACTGCCTTGCTCTGAGATTGAATCTTCTCTCTGCAGAATGGCAAAAAGGAATGACAAAAAATAGCAGGAAAAATAGAGAGAGAAGAGGAATGGGAAAAAAAAGAAGAGATGGAAGGAAAGAAAGAATAGAAGGAATGTCTGTAAACTATAATATAAAAAAAAGAAAGAAAAGGAATGGCAGAACAAACAGATGAAACAAAGAGATGGAGATGGAAAGAAAGAGAAAGAAAATAATAGAAGGAAAGAAACAAAGAAGAAAAGCACTGACTGAAAGAAAGGCTCTTCCAATGGCCAATCTGCCCCTGGCTGACAGTCCTCAGTCCTGGTTACTGCACGGCCCTGTGTCCTGCATAGGGGCTGCCCAGGGTAGAGGGAATGAGGCAGAGCCCTGGCTCATGCACGTGATAGACGGGAAGAGAGTCTTCGAGTGGTGTTGGAAGCTAAACTGTTCCTAAACCATAGGTGTAAACAGAGAAGAGTAGGGGGTCTTAGGAACGGAGCTTTGTGGAACACCAACAGTGGCTGGGTGTGGTAGTGGGATACTAAATGTTTGATTTAAAGGTACGAGTCATAATATTGCGCAAGATCTCGACTTGCCAGGGAGGAGAGTTTTGAGAGTAGAATGTGATCAAACAATAAGGGATGTTCAGTCTCCTTTCATAGTCACAGACCACAAACGGAACACTGGAGCAGTTCTAACATTTCCCTATACAAATCAAAACTAACAAAATAAAAAACTGGACGGAGTTGGGCTTTAATTACCAAGCATCGTCCCAAAATTCAAAGTTAATTTGCCTAATCAAGTTCCCCCGTTTGGATAATAAAAGGTCCCGTCCGTCCCCTTAAGGACCTTTTACTGTGTAAAGAGCCATTAGCGTCGGGCCCGGCATATGCAGGCCATTCATCACGCGCTCTTATGTTAATGTTATTAAAGTCTAATTAGACCTCTCGGGAAAGAAGCCGCTTTGAAACCCGTTTCTCGTTAAACCTGGCGCTCTGGTTTTAGCGGAGCCCCACCGGGCTTCTCATGGACGCTGTAACCCGATTCGCGCCGTCGGCAAATATGGTCCGATTATCTTTTATTTTCTACTCAAATATTATTCCTGAGCCATCTTAATAGAGCTTCTATTTGGCTAATTGTGCCGGCCTATTATTGTTATTACGGGGCGAGCGCGCCTGTCATGTGTCTGCCAAGAGAAATATACACGCTGGTTAGCAGCTCTAAGGCTCTATAATCACAGCACCGACATCGTTGGTTAGTGTTTGTTTATTTTCATTGCCCTTCTAAAAAGGTTTCCACCTTCTGCTTCTCCCAAAGTTTAGACTTCAATAAACACCAATTTCAGCTCTCGCTGGATGGGGCCGCGGGGCCGCGTGTATCTGCGGATGGAGTGTTCATTCTGCACTGGGGTTAGAGTACAAGTAATGAGAGGGGTGCGTTATTAAAGAGCAACGACACCTGGGTATTGTTCCCATGGGGGGGGGGGGGCATCACGATTTGGGATGAAAAAATGGGGTGAGAGATAAGGACGGGCAACAGAGGGTTAAACTCTCTGATGCACCGTTCCTTACCTCCTACAGGCGCGCTATGTATTTGCATGAAAGGGAAACTTTAAATCAATTAAAATAAAGTTGTTTCCTTCTACTCCTGAATTTTTATTGTTAATATAGACTGTGGTTTAAATGAATAAATCTACAGCCAAATTTTAATATAACAAGATACAACACATACGTATAAGTGCAATTAGAGAGATTTACCCACCTTGCCCAGAGGTACAAAACCTGCCTTGGGCCTTTTAATCACGGTTTGGGATGCCCCGCTTTGCGTATCCCCCCAAGGCTGCCATAAATACATTCCTGTCATTTCCATGGCGCAGGCACAGCCGAAACCAAGCACGCTGATTGGCTTAGCAGCCTGCTAAGCCAATCGGCACACTCGATTTTGCTCAGCTCCCTTCCACTCTCCCGAAGGAAGCCTAAAGCACCGCAGGTCACATTCCCTGCTCACTCACTAGCTGTGGTTTGCCCACACAAAGGCCTGGCTGGGGTACGTGCACAGCTAGAAGTGAGCAGGGATGTGGCGAGGGCTCTGGGAGTGGGTGAGTAAACAGGCGATCCAGGGGGTTTCACACAGGTGGGCATCCCAATTCGGGGTGCCCCAAGGAGTGGAACTCATAGGGCCACGGAGTCTTTTACCCTCCAGGGCTGCTAGATTCCGCCCCTGGGGCACCCAGAATCGGAATGCTCCACTGTGTGAAAACCCCCCAGGTCCCCCGGTATACTCACCTTCTCCACTGGTCCAATTATGCATGTGCAAGCAGCGGCCAAATCCCCGCTACCCCTTTAGCAGGGGGCGTGCCGACGCAGCCACGCTCCCTGTTACAGAGTAGCGGGAATGCAGCCGCCAGCGCGTTCACTGCAGCTCGGCTAGACTCAGCTCCTTAGACTAGCCTAGAAGAGCTCGCTTCTGCGCAATCAAGCATGCTGATTGGACAGGAAGCCACGCATGCGCCGTAGTACCGTGGAAAGGTGAGTTGGAGTGGGCGACCTGGGGGGTTTCACACAGCGGGGCAATCCACAAAACCGTCAAGATCCTGGTTTTGGCCCACTTTAAAGCAGACCAAAGCCTTTTTGGCCGACTTTTAGACTCCAGGGCCGGCTCATTGGCTGTCCGATTGGGATGGCTCTGCTGTGTCTAACACCTGGGGATAACCAATATACTCACCACACTGGCGTTACACAGTGCTTCCATGGCTGCATCCCTGATATCTCTGGCCTTAGGCACACTCTGGCACTAAAATAGAGTGGGGGAAGGAGCGCGCCATAGACCACAGGGAAATGCGCCAATAGGATTGCCTATGTCAACTGCCATTATTGCAGATCCCACTTGATCCCAGCGACACGATCTCTGCCAGAGGCCACATCCCTGGCTTCTCTGCAGCCGCGGGCACTTCCAGCCTTTTTGAATGGTCACTCGAACAGCTTTCCAAAGAAACAAAGGAGGGGTGGCAGCCGCTCAGACCATCTTATAACTAACCTGGGAGATGCACGTTAGCAGGGCAATTAGGATACAAAAAAAAGGAGCCACAGCACTCAACCCTGTTAGCTTGCAGACCAACCTAAAATCTGTCTCTAAATCTGGTTAAAAACAGAGGACTCGGTCCACACACACCTGCAGAAGTCTGCTTAAAGAAGCACTATCGTGAAAAAATCTATATTAACATATTGGCTAATGAGAGGAGGGGTCACTTATACACCCAAACTAAATAAAACTTTGCCTGTCACTCCGGATGTCATCTTTCTTCTATTAAAATAAAAGAAGCAAGCCTGACTGGATATTTCTTGATGTCGGGTGTTTAAGTGACCCCTCCTCCTACCATCCAGCATATTTATATGAATTTTTATCATTGGGCCATTTTTTCGTGATAGTGCTCCTTTAAGCTGCACCACCAAGCGCCAAGATGCCTCTGTGGGGCGCAGTCCTAACTCTAATCTCTGAGAGCCCCATTTGGGACATACAATGCAATAGATGAAATGGGAGCAGGCTTACCTGAGGTTGCCCTATAACCTCGAGTGCAGCCCATGGGGTGGAAGAATCAAAGACCTCGCAGTACAGCCTAGACCCCACACCCCATGTGCTTGCACAAATTCAAAAGAAACAAAGGAGGAATGGCAGCCGCTCAGACCATTTTATAACTAACCTGGGAGGTGCACGTTAGCAGGGCAATTAGGACACAAAAGGAGCCACGGCACTCAACCCTGTTAGCTTTATCTCTTTAGAGACAGATTTTTAGGTTGGTCTGCAAACGAACAGCTTTCCAGGGATGCGGGTAGCTGGCTGCACCTCGTTACAGAGGCACTTTTGAGAGTTCCAGGCTACTGCCAAGCTAACAGCAATGTCCAACTTCTCAGGCAGGGTCCGAGAGATGAGCAGTGGAATAAGTTTCCATCTGCTTTAATGGCTGTGTGTTGAGTTAAATTTACGCTGTTATAAAAGCTGTTCACTGACTACTTGACATTGTTTCAAAGCGTCTGATCTCCAGGAAATAATTTAATTTAATATCTACAAAAATGTGATGGACGGACTTCCTTTGTGGGCTATTGTATGTACAAATATCAATGTGGACTTCTCCTTTAGGAGTATCCCCGTGTGTGTGTGTGACCATCCCCTGTCCCTTCCTGTCTCTGATGCCGCTTTCTCGCTGACTTCTCAGGTAATTAGCTTTTATTTGTCTGCACTTCCTGTGCTCACTGACCGGTGACTTTCCCATCACTTGCAGGCTGATGTTTCACGCGCCGGAGGAAATGGGGTTAATCGCCATCGCTGGACGCCAGACGCAAGGCAAAGGTCAGAGGATTTCTTTCAATTATACGCACACCCCGCTGGATGCGACTGTTTTCTATAGCTAACCAACTGTTTTCCTATCTTGTGTATGTCACATGAGACTTGCATATAAAGTGGCCGGGTTACCTTACTGTCGTATTATCCTGGAAAATCTTTAACCCATAAAGCCGCCTGTTTCCTGTGCCCTCCCCCCATGCCCAATTTGTATTTGCTTACTTAAATCTGTAATGGTCCTCATTGCCATTCAGCCTCTACCCCTCAGATGTCCTCCCAAATCAGGACTATGTCCACTATTCACTAAGAGTTGAAAAAAACTCTCATGGTAGTAAGAAATTCAATTCATGAGAAAAAAGCCTGAGAATGTCATTGTTAGTGAATCGCCAGATAGGAAGACAATGAAAGCCAATGGCACTTTTTACTACAGGTAAAAAGGGCTAAAAAGTTCAATACCTTTTTCAGGAGTAAAAAAGAGCCATTGACTTTCATTGTCTTTCTATCTGGTGATTCACTAACAGTGACATTCTCAGGCTTTTTTCTCATGAATTGAATTTTTACTACCATGAGAATTTTTTTCAACTCCTAGTGAATCAATGCCTATGTGTCTATAAGTGATGCCCAAAATGGGGCATTATTATTTTTCCCCCTTACCCTCCAGCATTCCTTGAGTCTCCTTATCCAGCACCCCATTGACCACCAGCAGCCAGTAGTATTTGTCAGGCAAGCAGGGGAAAACTAATACCTGCTTTGGAATATTGCTAGGAGACAGATAGAAGATGGGCATCCACAATCGCAAACGGGATGCTTGGGGGGGGGATGGTATCTATGACAGCCATTAAAAGTCAGCCTGGCACCGGTTTTCACAGCAGCTGGAGTGATACAAGGGATGTCGCTTAGGCTCACACATGTGCCATGGGTACGCTGGAAAGCAGGGCCGGCGTCAGCACCCGGCAAGGTGGGGCAGCTGCCAGGGGCCCCCCGCTCTCTGGGGGCCCACTGACAGGGCCAGCCTTTGGGATGTACGATGGCGCCTGACCAGCGGTGGACTGGGAGGGCACCGCCACAGCTGGTGCCCACATCTCCTCGATAGGCAGGGAAGGAAGTGTTGGGTTTTTCTCTGCTTTTAATTTGCCCACCCCAGCTGAGTTCCTATCCCAATCTGTGTGAAACCCCCTGGGATCGCTGACACACCCACTATGCAAGCAATTCCACCCTTGGGTTTTGGTCCGCTTAACAGCAGCATCTCAATTTGGGATTCCCCTGTTTGTGAAAGAACCCCCCTGGTTTGGTCAGTAACTTAAACTGGTGATCCCACAGTGCATTCACCAGTTTGAGAAAAGTAATTAACAAAGGAGGGGAGGGGGTACACAGGGGCATCCAAAATCAGGAGGATCGAGATTCGTTTAGACTCCGAGGTCAGGATTAAAGGGGTTTGGTGCGCTTCAAAGTAGACCAAAACTAAAGTTTTGGTCCAAATAGCATGATCCAGATTTGGGATGTCCCTCAGGGATGTGAGTTGACTCTTCACCACAAAGGGGCCCACTGATACCATGTCTCCCAAGGGCCAGCATAAACCTGGAGCCAACCCTGCTTGAAAGGTAAGATTTACTGGGAAAAAATGAATTTACTGTTAATAAAACTGGGCTTTTTCACATTGCAAGACATCCTAAGTCTCGATGGTCCCAGGTAGGGGGGTCGGCTGGCCCTTGTGTCTTATAGAGCTTCGCTCCACTGCACACTATCACACAGAAACAAAAACAGCTACGACTTACGGAGGGACCGAACAGCGGGACATCCAACCCGGGGGGGATTTTATAACACAAGTTCTATACGAGTTGAACCAACACAAACCTCCATAAACCACAGACAATAACATAGGGCGGCGGACAAAGATGACAGCCGACACGGCTGCAACACGCCTTTTCATCTATATCCACTCAAGCAAGGGGGAACCTTAAATAAGTGCCGGGATAATACCGGGGACACGCCACCATTCTTCCTTCTGGGCTGACTACAGCATTGTTAATGTATAGAGACTGCAAGGAATTGTATAATATTTTTAAGCAAATTAAATGTAATTAATAAAATGTATATGTTTTTAATCTAAACCAAGTGGGTGTGGTCATGTGTAAAGGCTACAATAAATATTCTGGGAGGGCCTAATCCCAGAATCCAGTACATGTCTTATAGACTCTAGAGACATTCTTACTCCTTTTTAACCTTTAACTGGTGGGGCTTCCCAAATTGGTATTCCCTGAGTGGTGGGGGTTTGAGTGGAGGGAAGTACCCCTCCCTATGTTGGCTGGAGTTCTTCTTTACGAGGTAGAGTCTGGACATGGATAGGACAGGCAGGAATATTGAAGTGCAAAGATATTGTAAAGGAACGGGTAGCCTAGTCATGGAGGAGTTCAACGGTACAGCGCCAGAAAAGCAATAGGAGAGGTGGATGATTTGAGCAGCAGAGTTAAGAATAGATTGGAGGGTTGCCAGTCTGTTAGTTGGTAAACTACAGAGGAGAGTGTTACAGTAGTCCAGTCGGGAAATGATCAGGGCATGCACTAATATTTTGGTGCTTTCAGGTTAGAGGAAGGGACAGATGAGTAGAAGGTGGCTAGGGAGTAAATGAGATGTTTGAATGAAACAAGCTGTACATAGGGTTTTGAAGGTATTGGGTTGGGTATGAGTATGGCCTTTCAGAAACCAAATACAGGTAAAGTATTTTTTGTTTTGGGTGGAAGGGTTAGAGACAAATGTAATATTTTTCTGTTTTGTGTGATCCTATTGCTGAAATATAGCCTCAATTTCTCTGTGACCAAATAGGAGGGACTTCTATCTGTACAGAAACCTCCTAATTGGTTCATTTTCTGATTGAGTTTTCCAAAGTGAGGCTGCTAAAGGTTTTCAGTAGAGAGCATAAATTCTTGTTTTCACGCTGTTTTCTTTATAGGTCGAGGTGGAAACATTTGGCTTAGCCCCAAAGGATGTGCCTTAATGACCCTGCATGTGACCATCCCTCTGTCATCACTACTCGGACAGAGAATCGCCTTCGTACAACACTTGATGTCTCTGGCGGTGGTAGAGGCTGTACGATCTATGCCTGGATATGAGGTGTGTAAAATGATCAGGTGCTCCATCGAAATATCTCTTGGACTTTGAAAGTGGTCTTCAAATATGACCTAATGAACAAGGTGCCTGCCTAGTCGAGTTAGAATCAACCTCAGGACTCCAGTAGTCTTTTCTACCTGTAGCATGAGAACATTTATAAAAATAGTTGGGCACGTCCATTCCTGACATTTCAAGAGGGTTTGAAGACAAAACTGGGGTGAGGGATTCAGTGGCCCTGGGTATTTTTGGTTTAGGTTCATGACAATCTGTGGAGAAAATACTGCTAACAGAAAGTTAAATACATGTGCTTGCCTGTAATATAGTTATTTCTGTGACCATTCTACCTGTAGCATGAGAACATTCATGAGAACATTTATAAAAATAGTTGGGCCAGCAAGTCATGTTTATAAGCCTGGAGTGGTAGTTGGTGTATTAGCTAAACCCAGCTCCAAATGCATTTTTTCTCATTGTATTTGAACTTTTGAAGAATTAGAGCCATCTTAATACCCATTATTCTATACCCCATGCCCCAATTTTGGGGATTTAAAGGTCTTGCTGTGCCTCCTTTGTGTGACGGCCTCAAACGCATGTCCATTCCTAAATTTCAAGAGGGTTTGAAGACAAAACTGGGGTGAGCGATTCAGTGGCCCTGGGTATTTTTGGTTTAGGTTCATTACAATCTGTGGAGCAAGGACTGCTAACAGAAAACAGAGGAGAAGCACCTCCCTCGAGTCCATAAGACTCATGGAGTGTGGTTGTTCTACCTCTTCGGATGCCCTACTGTGTGAAACCCCTC
Organism: Gastrophryne carolinensis; assembly: GCA_027917425.1. NCBI lineage: Eukaryota > Metazoa > Chordata > Amphibia > Anura > Microhylidae > Gastrophryne > Gastrophryne carolinensis. The sequence goes on along the minus strand of CM051236.1, from coordinate 492,248,713 downwards.
AGATAGCCTGATCTGATCCCACACTGCATCTCTGCACCACGGCTGTGTTTCCGGCATACCTCTAGCTGCAGGTGCGCCTCTGTGGCAGGCCTATCTGTATGAGGCAAGGGGCAGGAATACGGCCTGTGGCGCTCGTTCCATTCAGATTTTCTTGCCTCAAAGTTCAGCAAAGGATATCTGAATCAAATGAGAGCTGCTAATTAATTTGTTAGGTGTAGGTAGTGCACACAAACAATTCCATGCTGCAGTGGTATAGAGAATACAAGACGTAATTTAATATTATTGAATACCTGAATATTTCAAGTTTCAACTGCTTTAAAAAAAATAAATAAAAAAAAATACACCCCTATCAAGAAAATAAGTATAGTCATTCAAAAGCGCAATACTAGATATGTCCACTGTGTTATGGATACGCAGCTGTGCCCAACTTTTCACAATATTTTCGAATTGGGCAATGTATTGACTCTCAGATCAAGATTGTTCGTATGCCGCACTTCCCTGATACTTAGTATACCCTAGGGGCAACTAGGAGCTCCCAGGCATTAAATAAAACTTTACAATGAGTATTTGAAAAAGGAGTGTCTTACCATCTGCAGTCTGGGAGTGCCGTAACAATCGGGGCTTTACCAGGCCATGATGTTGTACTGTGCCTATATGCTGCGTCCTTTATAAACTGCAGCTCATCCTCCTGTGGCCGTGCCTTGTCCACCACTCCCTGATATCCTCGGTCAATCTCTTTAGTGACCTGCCCCTGTGGGCACTACAGATTCACTGGTTGCCATTTTCTTTTGTATTCTGCACATATCACTAACCTCTTGTTTGGTGAAGATTGCGCTGGGCCTGTTAGGAATAGGGGCCACAGAACGCGTGGGTGACGTCGTCAGTCTAATCCAGCAGGGGTAACGTTTTTTTTCACTGGGGTATTTTCGTCTCAGATAGTTCTGCTTCATTTATATATTGTGAGGATTGCACATTTGGCACTTAAGCACTTTCTTTCTGTAATATCATATGTTTTTTTTGCATTAGCATTAGCACTTTATTTAGAACTGTATTAGCACTTTATGTGGAGTTATGGATTTGTCAAGGGAGTATTAATTTGTATATAGAGGTTATGGATTTTTGGATTCCCTGCTGTGGTCTGGCTTATGAGTGTATATATGTTTTTTAAATGTCTGTGGACGTAATGTGATTATGTATGTGTTTGGTTTTCAATACTCATTATGAATTAAAGATTAATATATTGACTTTATCATATTTTCAATGAACAATTTTTGAGGGGGAATTGGTGCCGTCCTGAGGTGTTCCAATTGCGGGGTACTGGACCACTGATACCTTGGGCCTGTTAGTAATAGCCTTTACTCTCAGCGCTGATCGCAGCCTCCACTCTTCCTCATAAAAGCTTAACTATAGGCAGATCTAATAAATTACTTTATTAGACAAAAAAAAATAAGAGCAAACACTAAAACTAAATTCCTTAAAGCAGAACTTGAGTCAACTATAAACCCCTCCCCCAGGCAAGACGGGGGGGTTACAAAGAATAAAAACCTTTACCTTATCCAGGGGCCCACACCATGCTACCAATCTCCCACAGCCACCGCCTAGGTCCACATGCACTCCCGTTGCTCATTCACTTGAATGGGTGGGCGAGAACATATGGTCCCGGGGGATGTGGCTCTGGGCTTTTTATCCAAAATGGCAGTGCCCAGGATTTGGAGTGCTGGAGGAGCGGCATGGGCCCATGGATAAGGTAAGGGGTTTATTTCTTTGTAGCCCCCCCCCCCCCCCTTCCTGCCTTAGTGCCAGGTAAGGGTGGCTGCCCGGGGGGGTTGGTTTATAGTTGACTGAATTTCCACTTTAAATAGTCTCTGGGGTGTCCAAACAACACACAAAAGCTTCACAGGTTATAGTCTTCTGATTGGCTGAGTGGTCCACGTGGGAACCAGGAAAAAGTGAGATTTCTGGAGATCGGTGGGAATGCACACCCCGATTTTGGATGCCCTGTCAGAGAGCAACATGTCAATTTCTTGGATGTTGTGCCACTTAAATATTTGATATTGATTTTTTGGAATATTTGGTTTGATTAACATTTACTTGAGCATTGCGAGGTACATAGTACAACCACCCATTTTATTTAAGCTGGTATGAGGGAGAGGTATTTTGCATTGCATAAAATTAAAACTTTTGTCCATCAGAGGAGAAGGGACAGGTTTGGGTTACAGGCAAGTACAAGGGCGTGGTTAGTGTGACATTCTCATTTTATACTTAAATAAATGCCAAGCTCACATTTTCCATCAGCCTTTTCTCATTCCAAAAATAGTAGCTCCAGGATTTCTTCTTTATCTAAAAAAACAAAAAAAAACGCTTGAGCAGGGGTTCTGGAATCTTTAAAGGATGAGAGAGGTTATAAATGCCTGGTATGCATAGGATAGCTACTCACAACCGAATGACTTGTAGCTTACAATGGCAAAAATTGTACCAAAATGAATTTTCTATACATTTTATATGGCTCATTCTTGGTCTTTCCACTAAATAATGTGGGTGTGAGCCTGCAGACGATTACAAGTTGTTTTTTTTTTTTTTTTTTTTAAGCCGCCTGTGTGATAAACACACTGTGAAATATGTGCCACCCAAAGTGAAAAGTGCAAAACATACTGAAAAACACTAGAATGGGTTCTAGGTTCATCTCAACGAGACAGAGCCCCTTTTCCCTACTCTCCTGGAGGACGAGCCCCCTGACAGAGAGCATAAGGATACATATCCCTCCCTCCCGGAGGGAACTTGGTCCTCAGGTACTACCAAAGGATTCCCTGTGGACCACTGACTGGATCCTTCATCGAAAGGCTTTCCATGGCGCTTGCCCGACCAGGTACTAATTCGCTTCGGCACCGGGGTTTCCTTGGCTGGCCATAAGACCTGCCTAGTACTAGCCCGGGCCTCAAGGGGGATCCACTGGGCAGGGTTTCCGAGGCGATGCCAAAAGGCCTATAACCTCTTCCACCCCCGTTCTTGGGGACAGGGCCCATAAAGGTCCAGGCACCCACAACAAGAACACACAACAAAAACACACATATAAAAAACTAAGTGATATGGCTGTGAATAAATTAAGGGGGTTTGGGCTTTAAGTACTTTAAAAGCAAAAGTGCTCTGTGCAAAGACACAGTTTTACAAGTTGGTTTTATCTGATCGCACGGCCGCTGAAACAAATGGACTCTCCTATATTTAGGTTAGGATGATGAAATCGGTGTGGATTGCTCTTGCTCCACTTGTATGTAGAGATTCGTTCTCAACTGTGAGTGCAGTCAGGGGTTCCGACCCGGTTTAATGGTTTAGATTGTATTAAAATGAGGATGGAGACAGCTAGTGGTGCAAGAGTGTGTTCTAGTGTGATTGTGTATCTGTGCTGAAAGCAGCCCACATGCACCTCACAAAAATTTTGATCAACCACGGACCCCCCCCCCCCCGCCCCCACATATTGGGGTGTTTTGCTCTTTATTGATCCCTAGCAAGCATCACGACCCATGTAGGTGGGAAGGAAGCCTTTTAGATTCCCATCTACTTGCCAAACTCAATAGGACACTGGAGGAGATGGCTCGAGCACTCGTCCAAACAGCGCTTTATGCCTTACATATTAATGCATGGCATAAAGCCATTGTTTTGGACTCTGGAGTGCGCACTCCTGCACCCAGCCTAACTGTCGCGGAAGCGCACACAGCTGCTGCGATGCCGAGGTTGTGACATCGGTGCGGTGATCGCGGCAAGGGACCAGGAAAATGTAAGGAGGTTCGTGTGCAACCTGGGTTCACACAGTGGGGCACACTAAATCGGCGTGCTCCGGGAGCACCTAGTTGGCCAGCAATGGGGGTGATTGGTCCATTTTAAGTTCTTTTTTAAGAAGTTCTCATTATCTTCCTGTGTGAAAACTAGAAGGAAGACACTGCTCCTTAAAATGAAAATAAGTTCCCCCTTTTTGTTTTATTGGGATAAAGAGCTGCCCTTCATCAGATCCCCTGTCATTATGTGGAAGGCTCAATGCATTTATTGCGGCAGTCAGCCGTCTTCCTGCACCTCGTTGATCTCTCAGTCGCCGATCCTCCATCCTAATAACAGCTAACTGCAAACCTTTGCAGCTCTTGACGCGAGCATATGTTTCCCATTCTCCCTAAACCCAATGACTTCCGCACATTTACACCAGCACTTTTTATATACTCGCCACCTCTGCCTGCAGCTCCCATCCCTCATGGCATGCTCCTATTTATCAGTCGTCGGTGTGCTGCCAGGATTAGGGGGTCTTAGCGTGGACAGACTGTTGGGTGTCGGGTCCGGTCATGGCTGGTTGCTTGAACATCTCTCCATTCGTTACCCTCATGTACAGCCCTGTAATCCACCATGTCAGTCTTGGTCTCCTGTCGCAGTTCCCAAACCTCAAACATTTTTTTCTTTAAATCTTTTGTAAGCCACGAGGGCCACATCACTCCGTCTCGCCCATCGGAGACCTTCTGTGAAACCTAAGCTGGCCGGTCACTAAATGTAAGCAGATGAGGGGCTTTCTCTGCGGTGCCGGCTCATGGAATTGGCAAATAGAATTTTATTTCAGCTCTTCAGTGCTGGTTGGCGGACAAATCGCCAAATTCTTTGTAACAGCAATGAATGCATGATAGTTAAAGTAAATTATTTGTAGCACAAGTGGTCGATTGTTCATGGTGAGAATTTGAGGCAAAGCCTAACGAAAGCCATTTCTGTAAAGGTTCTGCATTGATTTTGAAGGGGACGATCGCCTCTGCAGCAGGGGGGTGGCATCTCCATGCAGGCTGCATTGCCAGACATACTGCAGCTACAAACCAAAGACCTTAACCACTTGTGTTCCCTCACTGCCAGCGACTGTGGGGTGGACTGGCACATGCCTGCCCTGCTCGGCGAATATAAAAAAAATAGCTGGAGGTTTTCTCACCCCCCTGGAACCCTCAGCCATGCCAATTGTAATGCCTGATGACAAACATTAAGAGGAAACCCAAAATCAGACAAAGCTGCTTAACTATGCCTAGTTTCATTGCTGGTGGCAGCTGCTCTGGTAGCCCATGACACTGGCAGTAACCAAACCAGTACAGCCTGGCAAACCCCATTGGCCATCGATAATCAGATGGCCCGCAGTCCTGTTAATAATTTTTGCAGCAGTGAGTCCCAAATTGAGATGCCCAGGGAGTCCAAGGGTAAGTGGCCCTCCAATCATTTTAGACTAGAGGTCCACTTCAAAGCAGATCTTAAAGGAAAACTCCCTTTTTGTCAGGTTTTTGATGTTCTGCCTTATTGTTTTCATCTTATGGAATGTAAAATAATCCTGTGTGTGAGGATTGTGCCCCCAGACCTGTGATTTACTCACCAGCAGTTGTTTCCATGATTCTCATATTCCTGGGGCTCTGTTTTGCTACAGTGGGAGTGGTCTTTATGCACTTTACTGAAAACAATGGACTACAAGTCCCCAATGTAATGGGTGACCTCTTTAACAGCTTTGGCTAAGGGGTTTATTCATCAAGGGATAGCGCCAGGTAGCGCCTCGTAGCGGCAGGCAGCGTCTGGTGAACTCCGGGGGCTGTACGCAAAACCACATTTATGAAGGCGATTCTGGTGAGCGACTCTAACAGCGCCATGTAGTGTCCGATTCATCATTGCAGATGGCTCAGCGTATAGCACCGGCTCTCTAGCTGCCAGAGCGCAAGGTATTACCTGTCACTCTCCCATACATTTCAATGGACGTCCCTTTTCTTCTGAAGGGGGTCTTTTGTTTGTAATTTTTTTTTTCTCTCAAATAATTGTGTGACCTCTCCTGGCCTAGAAAGAGTCATTTTTGAAAACGTTTTTGATTTTTTACTTTGTTACTGGTGGATATGTGTTCAAAAACAGACTTTAATCACACAGCGTCTGGCGCTCTATGCTATAGCAACCAGATCCAGAGCGCCTACGCTGTGTGAGTCTGTTTTTTTGTTATGAATATGGTGTGAGTCGATGAGAGTCGGTCGCACTGAGCGGGCGCTACCTCTCGCTCTCTACAGCACTGTACCGGTGTTAGAGCGCCCAATATACATCACATTCATCAATGCTGGCCAGGTTACTACAGCGACTGGAGGCGCTCTATTACAGCACCCGATAGCTGATCGCAGCATCTAGTAGCGGTCGCTCTTAGCGCCTCTACACAGACGCTAATCTGCTGATAGCTGGCGCTAGTAATAAATCAGCCTGCCCATCTAAGAAGCCTAATGACCTATCCAGCTGAGAACCCGGCCATTAACCCTTGCTACTGGAACACAAAACTGTGATCATTCCAAACTGGAAGTCACCCATGCCTTAGCCAATCAGATCATTAGCATGTTAGAGCATGGAAGTCCCTGATATGTACTCAAAATCACCACTTTGGTGTACATAGCTAAGGTAAACACATTGTTGCTATGGAAATCTATTGTCTTTTATAATACAGGCAAATAGAAAATTAAAAAAATAAAGCATAAGCTTAGAACATGGAACACAGCATTTTGCCATGTAATAATGGAAACATTTAAAAATGCCATTGAAAGTGGAATGATCCTTTAAACCTCACTTGCAACCTTGTGCCACACTAAATTAATCTAATACGTCCCATCACAGCAAATTCAAGATGCATGGGAAGGGGGTCTGACATTTTCGAGTGAGAAGGGCTATTCTTCATGCGTTGAGTAGGTTTTATGAAGGAAGACCATGTCTGAAAATTTACCATAAAGCAATTGTCCCGAAATTTATATGTAGATTTGGAGGCATTCAAAGTAAAAGGCGTTCAATCTGAACAAAGGCGAGTTACAAGTGGTGTGCCGCAAGGCTCTGTCCTGGGCCCCATTCTTTTTAATATATTTGTAAGTGACATAGGAGAAGGCTTGGCAGGAAAAGTTTGTCTGTTTGCTGATGATACAAAGGTTAGTAATAGGGGGGATATTCCTGGAGGTGTCTGCAACATGGAAAATGATTTAGCTTTACTGGATAGATGGTCAAAACTGTGGAAACTAGAGTTTAATGTCTCTAAATGTAAAATCATGCACTTGGGTAGAAGGAATCCCTGCTCTGAGTACCGTATGGGCAGCACTGTGTTAGCCAGGACCTCGAAGGAGAGAGATTTAGGGGTACTGATTACTGATAGCTGCAAGATGAGTGGACAGTGTAGCCAGGCAGTGGGAAAAGCAAGCAGGATGCTTGGCTGCATAGCTCGAGGCATCACCAGTAGGAAGAGGGAGGTTGTGATGCCGCTGTATAGCGCCCTGGTGAGGCCACAGCTAGAATACTGTGTGCAGTTCTGGAGACCTTACCTGCAAAAAGACATTATTCAAATAGAACGTGTCCAAAGGCCGGCAACAAAAATGGTGGAAGGACTTAAACTTAAAACTTATCAGGAGAGACTTAAAGAACTTAATTTGTACAGTCTGGAGGAAAGAAGGGAGAGGGGGGACATGATGGAGACCTTTAAATATGTGAAAGGATTGAATAAGGTTCAGGAGGGAAGTGTTTTTAAGAAGAAACTTAATGATAGAACAAGGGGGCACAACCTGAAGCTAGTCGGGGGGAAGATCAGGAGCAATGTTAGAAAATATTATTTTACAGAAAGAGTAGTAGATGCTTGGAACAAACTTCCAGCACTGAATTTAAACATGCCTGGGATAAGCACACATCTATCCTAAGATACAGAGAATATACAGTATATACATAAGGGCAGACTAGATGGACCGTATGGTCTCCTTCTGCCGTCAACCTTCTATGTTTCTGTTGATGGGCCTGAGAGGTAAGTCTGTATTGGTACCCACTAAAAGAATTAGGATTTGCTCAGGGTCATAAAGAGGAAAAAATGTCAGGCCATCTCCTTTCCAGTGTCTGACTTGTCCAACCTCTTCCTCACCTTGGGGCTCAAAATAGAAAATGGCGCCACATGCCCATTCCTGATTGGATGTGCGTCCATTCCATCATTCTTTGCCTCTGAAGATAATACTGAACTATGTGATGTATTGAACTTCAGATTTCTCTCCCAATTTTTTTCATTGATTTGAGATTTGTCGTCAAACCTCTGTATCAGTAGTTTTAGAAGTGGTAAAATGGAATTGTCTAAAATGTTTTTTTCTTTTTTATTATTTCAGGATATTGAAATGAAAGTAAAGTGGCCAAATGATATTTACTACAGCAACATGATGAAGCTGGGAGGAGTGCTGGTGAACTCAACGCTCATGGGAAGTGCCTTTCATATTCTTATTGGTATGTAAGACTTTACATTTCATTACACATTAGTCCTATTAAACTGGAACGATGGTCATTTTTCACAAAATGGAGGTTGTTCCGGGTGCAGGGTGGAATCCAAGTTGCGTCCGGTTGGCAGCAACCACATGCCCGCGGTGACCAATCAGAGCGCTGGATTTCTCTAGGGGAACGAGGTAAGATTTCTCTTGTTTGTCGCAGTTAATGGGCATCTGCCTTCCTGCGCTCAGAATATCTGAAACAGATTCCTCTGCACAGCCGAACTCATAGGAAGGGTATTGAAATGTGTCACTATTGGCCATTGATTTAATTTCATAGTACAAGGTAAAGGAGCACTTTCTTAAAGCAGAACAAAACCCGAATTTGTTATTTTTTCCGGGTTTGGTTCCACATCCTGATTTGAGATGCCGCACTATGTGAAACCCCCCAAATCACCCAATCTGCTTACCTCCACCCATTCCAACCGCCTCCCGTCCAATCAGAACCGTTTGCTGTGGCTCTGATTTGGCTGGGGCCGGAGCGCTTGATCAAGGCTGGTGATGCAGGGGATGGGGGGACAATCAGAGCCGTTTGCCAAATAGCGTCATGTGAACAAGCGGCTCTGATTGGACTCCATTGGATTCCAGGCTGGCCGCTGCTGGGTTTTGTCCCACTTTAAAGCAGAAATACTTTAGATTGCACACAGACCAAAAATATCAAGATTTACCCACTTTTCTTAGTGGTAGGTGGAGCCATGCAAATCATATCTTTTTTTTTTTCCTTTGTGATATGTCAAATACTCAAATAATCTTCTCCCATGCTCTGCATTGATTGAAGACCACGCCCCCTTCACAAGCCTACGCCCACCACAAAACCGGTATTCTTTGTAGGGAAAGGGGACAACACTATATGGGAGTGATGCCTCACTATGCAGCAAAAAAAGGGCCAACCTGCGCTCAGACCTCAGCGCAGAGTAGTAAATATGAATGTAGCTCCATTGCAGTAGCAGTAACTATCTATTTTTCTTCCAGGCTGCGGGGTCAACGTCGCCAACAGCAATCCTACTATTTGTATTAACGATCTTATCTCTGAGCACAACAAGCGCTATAAAACAGATCTTCAGCCACTGAGGGTGGATACGCTAATAGCGCGAACGGTTACCGCATTGGAGGCGCTCATTAATACGTTTCAGTTGATGGGACCCAGTGGCGTGCTGCCAATGTACTACAAATATTGGGTACACAGGTAAGGGAAGCAGGAAATTGCCATGAAACTATACTATTTGTGTTTAATGATGTCCTGAATAATACAGAGACACGTGACCAGCTGATCCACAATTGATCAACAGCATCGAGCAACACGCCTGGATATGCTACTGCTAGCTGTGAAATGGATAAATACATTGGTTTTAATCGAGTCTGGTGGTCCAAAGCTATTAGTTCAGGGAGAACTCTTCTTTCTTTCAACCTAAACCGGGCCAAAAGTCCAGAAGTAACACACTAACGCCTCGATTCAATAAGGGTTGAAAAAAATTCTCATGGTAGTAAAAAATTCAATTCATGAGAAAAAAAGCCTGAGAATGTCACTGTTACTGAATCACCAGATAAAAAGACAATGAAAGGCAATGGCACTTTTTTACTCCTAAGAAAAGTAGAAAACGTTCTACTCTACACTGTAGTAAAAGCCGCCATTGACTTTCATTGTCTTTTTATCTGGTAATTCAGTAACAGTGACTTTCTCAGGCTTTTTTCTCATGAATTGAATTTTTTACTACTGTGAGAATTTTTTTCAACGCTTATTGAATCGAGGCCTAAGCCACGATGTAGCGCCTGTTTAACCCTTTTAAAATCAGAGGGTAACTAAATATCTAGGACTACTGGCAGTTAAATGTTTAATAATGCATGGCATGCCCAACTGCTTGTCACTTGCTACAGAACTACCTGCAAATATATTGTGATGAGCTCTGGAGCCGACCTGGATCGGTTCAGTCCCGGATGTCAGCAAGATCAGGGTCAAATTATCTATTTTTTTTATATTCTTTAAAAAAGTTTGCCCCCTTTTTACTTTGGCTGCCAGTTGAAAGCACCAAGCATAAGGGCTGGTAACCCAAGAGTCAAAAGCTGTGTGACTGTCCCCCAGACTTGGCAAGTAATCCGCCCCTATGCCCTTCTCTTCCAACGGGGGGCTCTCATAAGCACCTGACCTTGAATAGGACCCCCGATGCTGGAGAAGGCCAGTATATTGCAATGTACAGTTGATTAAAATTAACTACTACTACTCCTCCAATGGTAGGGGGGCAGCAAGTTACCTGCACAACAGGCCAGCCAGTGGCTTACTGATGCACTACCACAGCCGGGGGGAGCAGAAGAGGAGCCCTGTGTGGCCATCAGCATGGGTTTGGTGCCGTTCCAGGGGTGCTAAAGAGCATAGGGGCTTTCAACTTCCCAGGACTTGGTGACGGCCTCTGATCCCAGGGTTACTACCGCATATGTCCCGTGCACTGTGCTGATAGCCCAACGGCTAGGGGCACTTTTTTGTATAAATTGTATAATTGTGTATAAAAACTTCATCAGATGAAGTGGCAGTAGGAGCTTGGCACGCAACGCGTCAGTGGTGCTGGCATGCTGGGCTTTGTGGTGGATTAGGACTTTGTTATGCAGTAATGTAAATTGCCTTTTGATCTTATCTTGAAAGTATGTTGAATTAATGATTACTGTGATAGTATCGCTGTCATTTATGCCCTGGAGCCTCTCACCTCTTCCTTGCTTTTTTGCACCTTTCTGCACTTAGCACTTTCACTCTATACACTTATATTTGGTATAGTGATATTAGCTCTTCCCCACTCAGCTCTTAATTGCTGTTTTTATCACTTCCTACTCACTCTATACATTCCCATCTTTTGTTGCACATATCACTAGCATAGACTAAGGGCGAGACTCCAGGGCATTTTTTGCAGATTTTGCAGGTTTTGCACATTATTTATTTGATAATTCTATTATGTATTCATGAATATTCATACTAGTCCGTCATGCATTCTAGCCCATGCATATATGTTTTTAATTGATTTTAAAGTATGTGTTTTGGCTATTACTAATAAAAGTTTTAAAATATTAATAGATTTGTATATCTGTTGAGCGGCTGACTTTGGAGGCCCTGCGGTCTGTGCTGGCAGCCCTTATTTTTGATATATTGGTAATTGCCCAGTTTCTGGGCAGTTGGGTCCTCTTTCAGCCAGCATCCAGTTTACATTCACATTATTGTAGGATATTTATTGCTGTGCAGGTAAACAATTTTCTGTTTGTCTCTAAATAAATAAATTAATAATAATACATTTAATATAATATTTATTAGTAGCAAATGGCAGTTAATATCAGTCAGTTCAGCACACCACTGTCATTTATCCATTCTCATCGCGATAACGTAGAAGGTGCCGCAACCTTAGGAAAAGGGTGTCACAATACTCAACCCTTATTGCATAAATCTCTAAAAAATGATTTAAGGTGCACACTCAAATTATATAATCTCAATCAAAAAACTTTTTTTTAGAAAAAATCTCATTTATTAAACTTGATCACATGTTAGATCACAAAATGTATACAAAAATACACAAATATACACAAAAATACATCTAATAGCACATAAAACAACATGTATACAAAAATTGTACTATTTCGGGTGTGCTTGAAAGTGCCTAAGACAGTTAATGTTAAACAACAGGTTCATATTCAATATTATATTAACGATTGAGCCTAGTCAGTATGAGTCTAATGTGCATTGTGCAACCCGTCTAATTGTAAACAATATTATACATCACATATTGCACAAGCCCCAATTGAGTCATATTCACCAGCCCCCTGTTCAATTGCACACTCCTTCACAGACAATAATAGAATCACATAAATCAGAATAATATATACAGATCAAAGTAATCGGTTACCATCATTGTATCAAACAGTCACGCATCCATCCCATAATCTGAACTCACGTCTACACCTGACGTCCGTTTTGGGCCATGTCGGCCCTTCTTCAAAGGTAGCAAATGGCGGCAACTGGGACTATCTAGCCAGAGTACTTCTAAAACAAACAGACCCCTGTCCGGCTCATCTCTACTGATAACTCTTCATATAAGTATATATCTATCCAAGGCTGGCTGCTGCATACCTAACATTTCCTGAATAGTTATCTGTATTTTACAGTGGGCAGCAGGTTCAGCTTGGTGGTGAAGATGGTCCTTTGGCCTGGATCGTTGGCGTTGATGATTCTGGTTTTCTCCAAGTTCTCCAAGAAGGAAAAGATGTCATCACCGTCCATCCAGATGGAAACTCTTTTGACATGATGAGAAACTTAATTGTACCAAAACGCTAAAACTATAGACTTTTATTATTAATCTAAGCTTTTTTCAGAATAGACATTCCCTGAATCAATGCTGAGCCTTACTCTCTGTATGGGTATCATTTAGGACTTGATCTAGTAATGTTTCAGATTTTATGCTTTTGATGTTTCTAATCCAAATGTTTGCTGTCACGTAATTAAGCTCATAGTGTCATCAACTCAATTTTTATATTAAATTCATGTAAATTTGAAATGCTGTGCCCTAATAAAGGTCTGTAAAATTAAACCGGACCAACACCCATTTTACATACAATAGGTGGTGGTACCTGCCTTAATCAGGTGTACACTGCAAAGCTGGATAAGCTCATAGTTTCATCAACTCAATTTTTATATTAAATTCATATGAATTTGAAATGCTGTGCCCCAATAAAGGCCTCTAAAATTAAATCGGACCAACACCCATTTTACATACAACAGGCTTAATCATATACCAGATGTATACCCACTGCAAACCTTCCTCTACACTCCCACAATTGCCCACCAACGGTCATGTGATCCACACTGGGTCATGGTCTACATGGGATGGGCGTTGGTTCTGGTTTAACGGTGAGTAACATTTAACCACATACCAATAGATGTTTACTTTGTTCTCAAAGCATGTTTTCAGTACCCAGTAGTAGTCCATGTTTTCCCCATATCTACATAGGGATCCAAAGGCCTTATTTAGCTTAAGTTGGTTTTATAAAGATGTCACCTCATTTATCATGTGTAAAGCTAGATCGTTTGCTTGCTATGAAATAGCTGCTTATGTAAAAATGATTTTTTGCTCTGCGTTTACAGATTTTTTCAAAGTGGTTTGGGAAGCAGTTGTTAGGTGTTCCTATATTGATCTTGCTTTTTTCCCAAAGAAAGGAACAGAGCCAAAGGTACAGTTAATCAGTGAGGATGCCATAATTAATGAGACAGATTTATAATCACCAAAATATTAAAGCAGACCTTCACCCTGAATAAGAGCTTATCTATTCTCCCACCCTGCATACAGATTACCCACATTAAAAATCATCCTTCCTGCATCTACTGCATTTTCTGAGCCTTTAAATATCCAAGGTGGCGGCCCATGGAGTCTCAGGCTGCCTACAAACAGGAAGTGTCTTCTGACTGTACCACTCTGCATTCTGGGATTGCTGTCCTTTTCCTGACCCCTCTGTGCACAGCTATAACCCATCCACATGCTTTTGCCCCTTCTCAGTATGGGAGGCAAGATGGTGGTACCCATATCCTAGAGTCCTGAACAAAGTTACAGCCCATTGGGGGAAAGAATAAAAAATATGCGACTAATATCATAAAATAAATTAATTCTATATGCTAGGGGATAGTTTTTTCCGAGCTTGGGCTTTTAATTAAATGATGATGAAGGTCCAGCTTAAGTATTCGCCAGCCTGTAGTAAGCCTAATACTAAATGTAAATGTTAAAGATCCTATTCATTAGAGGATGGTGCCCATGTTTGTGCTCCATGTTTTTATGATGGAATAAAGCAACACATCCCTTCTTGACCCTCGTGTTCCTGATGTTAACACACAGTACAGCTACTACAGTTGTATTCTGGTGCTAGACTGCAGCCTTCCTCCCTGTACCGGAAGTGACTATGGGGCCGCCATACCCAAGACACACTTTTTTCTTTTCGCTTAGGCTGTAGACTTTTTACTTAAAGTAAACCAAAACCCAGGATTTTGACTATCCTGGGTTTTGGTCCACTCGGGGTGCCCGCTATGTGAAACCCCCCAGATCTCCTGCATCAACTCGCCTCACCGCGGTCCTACGGAGCATGTGTGGCAGCTTGTCCAATCAGCTTGCTCGGAGGCGCTGAGCTATACAAGTCTGAGCGACTTAGCTAGGTGGCTCCAAGCGTGCTGGCGGCCGCATCTCGCGCTTCCCTCTAACAGGGAGCTCGCCCACGCTGGCCATTCACAAATGGTCGTCGTGGGCACGCACCCTGCTAGAGGGATAGCGGGGATGCGGCCGCGTCCACGCATGCGCCGTCGGACCGGGATTAAGGTAAGTGTAGCGGGCAACCTGGGGGGTTTCACACAGCAGGGCATCCCGATTTTGGATGCCCCACAGGGAGGGGAGGGATCGCCTGGGAGTCTTATAGAGTCCCTCGCCGATCCAGCTGGGTTTTGGTCCATTTTATAAAAAGAGGCTGGATTGAGTCTGACTGCTGGTTAAACCTGATGGCAGTGATAAGTCAGGCTATAAAACATCCCTTGTATTTGGCTGGGGGCATACATATAGAGGAGAGGGAGGCTACCTACTGCTACCCAGCCCGTGGTTGAAGGGGGGCTGATCCAAGGTGCCTCCCCCATCCTTGCTGCTCCTTTGGGCTGTCTGGTGTGGGACATTTCTTTTTTTTTTTTTAAGTTTCTTTTTATTTGCAGTTCAACAAACATCAAACACAAATACAAGTTACATATCACATTGAGGTGCCGCAGGCACCCAGTTCAGTAGCACAGTTTCAATAAACATTTAGACACGACAACCATTCACCCCACACACATACAATTTGGATTCGGATATCTAGTTAACTATTCACCGGGATGGAAGAACCAGTCGGAGAGCCACATCTCCCAGGATGCTTCTCCCGTCTCCCCAGTTCCACTTTAACTCGCTCAATTACTCAACCTACCATAAGTAAGCAGCCTCACCCCTTTAAGTAAGCCCTTTCCCTCCCTAATCGTCCTCTGAAGCGGTGTCCTGACTCTGCAGCCAGGGACCCCATACCGTCTCAAACTTATCAGGCACCCCCCTGGCCATGTATGTCAGCTTGTACATAGTGAGTTTCTGGTTAACTAGAGCCCTCCACGCCTGTACGGATGGTTTGGCCGGGTGCTTCCAATTAAGCAGAACGCATTTCCTGGCATAAAAGAGCAGCAGCCTAAATAATGATTTCAGCGGCCTCGACAGCGACAGTGTTTCGACCACCCCTAGAAGACATAAGGAAATTGAGCCGGTGATCCGGGTGCCCACCACTCCACCAATGAAATCCATCACCTCTCCCCAATATCTCACCAGAACCTCACAGGACCAGGTCACATGTTCCCATGTGCCAGCCTCCCTCTCACACCTGGGACATAAATCATTAGCCAGTAATCCCATCTTATGCAGACGTATCGGCGTGATGTAGGCTTGATGTATCCACTTGGTCTGGGACATTGTGGGACATTTCTAGTTCGGTGTCTGTGTTCTGTCTGTCGGCCCTGGTCCTCTGTTTAAGAAGCTCAGGGAGAAACAAGGTGCTGACATCTTAGTTCTATCCTCTGCAACCCACAGACTTGATCCCTGGTGCTTTTTGCGGACACTGCATACTAGGGCGACACCCCAGACAAGAAACAGACCGCACTAGGCGTCACTGCTGCCAACCCGAAGTCTGCATTATCAGTAAATACAGTATTTTTGGATGGGGAAGTTATGACCTACTATAGGGCCCTGTGGACTCAACAGGTCACAATTAATAATGTAATTGACCAATTTTTCAAGTTAAACCAAATTGTCCGTCTTATGGGAAAAACAAAGGCATTATATATACATTGGCCAGCTTAAGAACCAACTTTAGAAGTAAATTTCACTTTATTGAAATTGTCATTTACAAAATGTATTTTCAAGGTTTTATAGCCCAGTAAATTGTACTTAAAGCGGACCAACAGGCAATTTAGATTGCTGCACATAAAAACTCATTTTTCCAACTCCTGCTGTAGTAAATTTTAGAAACAAAATGGCGGCTCATGCATTTGCAGGCCACCTGCAAACAGGTAGTACTTTTGGGTTTCCTGTTACTGCGCATTGTCATTTATTTCAGTTGAATCCAGGTAGCAGCATGGCTGAGATTCTGGGAGAGGAAGCTTCAAAATGGCCGCTACCTTTCTTTTCTAGCTGTGCCAGGCTGTTGGTCCGGTTTAATGGAATGTTTCAAAGAAGTTAATTCTGACATTTTTGATGTAAGTGCCGGAGAGGGTTTATTGTACTGCATATTGAATTAAAAGCTTATTTTTGCACCTCTGAGTTGTGTTATTCTTATTTTGTTGTAACTTAAAGCAGACCAAATCCCTCCAGTGATGCAAAACTAACTTAGCCACATATATAGTCCTCCCTTTGGGAGTAGGAAAAAGTGTTATTTTCACTAACCCTGTCCTGTTGTAAACCCTGTTTTTGGCTTCTATTTCCAGGTTCCTATGTCATCAGATTGCCACTCCCGGGGGGTGGGCATTACAAACATAACGAAAGGGGACCTGGCCCCCTGAGATTTGAACAGTGGCTTGTTGCAGGCAGAGAGGTTCGTAGTCTGTTAACCAAAGAAGAGGTCATCAACAGTCATTAAACAAAGATTCTACAACTCAGGATGGCTCTACAGGTGGGATCCTAAGAAGATCTTCTGGCTCCATCTTGGACACAAAAGTCCTAAAGAGCCACAGCACTCAACCCTGTTAGCTTGCAGACCAACCTTAAATCTGTCTCTAAATCTGGTTAAAAACCGAGGACTCGGTCACACACATCTGCAGAAGTAGCTGAAGCTGCACCACCAAGCGCCAAGGTGCCTCTATGGGTGCTAACTCTAATATCTGAGAGCCCCATTTGGGACATACAATGCAATAGATAAAATGGGAGCAGGCTTACCTGAGGTTGCCCTAAAACCTCATGTGCAGCCCATGGGGTGGAAGGGTCAAAGACCTTGCAGTACAGCCTAGACCCCACACCCCATGTGCTTGCACAAATTCAAAAGAAACAAAGGAGGGGTGGCAGCCGCTCAGACTATTTTATAACTAACTTGGGAGGTGCACATCCATCTTGGACACATGCACATTGGTGGTGTGCCCATAAGAACGTGCTGCGAACATATCTGCGCATGCGCACTTATCTGTGCATTGGGCGCAGAAGAACATCTAGGCACATTCTGCTCTTTCCTGCTTAAGCGCAGATTGACATTCCTAGTGGCACCATAACAATTACATGATACGTGCCACCCTACACGTACGCTTCAAAGGAATACGATAAAACATATACACATACTTATTGGCGCCAAAATGCGCTGATTTACATCATACAATTCAGCAATATTCTTTCCATGTTTAGAACCAATACTACAATTTCAAGGGGCCGTTCAGACATGAACAAAAAAAGAGATATATTCCCCTTCTTTCCCCGCATCTTATGCGTCCTGCTCCAGTGTGTGAAAAGTGGAACAAAACCTAACCTGTGTCGGAGCAGGGAAAATACGGTTTGGGATTGTGCTGGATAGAGTTGCTCCGGCTGCCACAACATGTGAACTAGTATAGGGGTTCATTGGAGCCCTTACTAGTTCACGAACAGTAAAAAAAGAAAAGAAAAACACAGTTTTATAATAAAAAGAAATTCACTGTTGCTACGCATTCCTTCATCTGTTCCTAGCTGGGCGTTGTCCTCTCTGGAGGCCAACCAGGTTGGGGGCTTCCTCCTAGGCCGGCGGCACTGATTTACTATTGCTATTGCTGCCGTCCCGCAGCCATCTGTAGTGAGTGTGGACACAGGTCCTCCTTCCTCGGCCACCAGGGCAGGATGCCCTTCTGTGGGATCCCCTCATGTGGCTAATGACATCACTGTAGGGGGGCATGGAAGGGTGAATCTCTCCTCATGTCTCTCCCCTCCAGTGACATCATAAGTCACATGGGGGGGATCCGCAGAGGCTTGGAAACCAAAACTTTGCTTTTCCAGAATGTCCGAACTGGGTTGAATCTAGCATTGGCCAGCGCCCTAAGCCCATCACTACTTACTACTACTAGCATTAAAATGGGGTTATGTTATAGGGTCTTTAAAACAGAACCTGTACTTAGCAGAGATTTTATTATTATTGTTTTTCAAATTTAGTTGCATTTTTTGAGTTTTTTCAATAATTCATTTTTATTTTATATATGTATTTTTTTTGGGGGGGGGGGTCATTCTTGGGGTCACCCCTCTGTGTTCCTCTTTGCAAGTTCTATGTGTCTGGGCCTCACTCCCAATCTGGTGGCCTTGTCTACTGTTGGTGGCATCTGATGTTCTGCTGGACCCCCTCTTTCTAACCTGCTCTTTTCAAGTGCTGTGTGCCATGGAAGGTCCTCCTAACTGTAGACCCTGTGTAGCCACACCAGCCCAGAACCTCCACATCTAGCAACACACATGGGGGGATCCACAGAGGCTTATCCTCTGTGATATAAAAACCTTACTTCTCCAGAATGTCCGAACTGGATCTTGTCAGATAGGGCGAACGGGGTCAAATCTAGCATTGGCCAGGATCCTAAGCCCATCACTACTTACTACTAACATTAAAATGGGGTTATGTTATACGGTCTTTAAAACCAAACCCATACTTAGCAGAGATTTTATTATTAAAAAAAATAAGATGAACTTTCTGTTTGCTGTAATAAAATAAAAATGCAACAGGCTGTTAATTTCCAAATGCAGCCACTCCAGGACGACATGGATGTCTGGTCCTTTGCAGCTGCACTTGTTGGCGCTCTGTTCAGGATACATTACTTTCAAATTGGTGATTTCATTTTATTTATTTAACGCAAATAACTTTGGAAAAAAAGAGCAGAGAAGAAAAAGAATATAATATCCTATTGTGTGCGGCCGCTGGAGTTATTGCTCGGCGTCCTCCATAAAACGTTCCCTCTAGATGGGCTTATGAATAGCAGCAGACTTCATAGGTCCCGCGGGAGTTGTTCTATGAGCCATGCACATTTCAATCTGCTTAAATATTTACTAATTTCATTGTATATGAAAGATAAAAAAATATTCATTTGTTTCTTATTTAAGGATCTATAAATCAAAGATGTTTTCTCTGGATTTGATGCGAGCTAGGAATTTCTATGAGCATTGATATACAAAAAAAAAAGCGCAGTTGCGCTGTTTAAAATTACCCAACTAAGACTGAATGAGCACAGGGGGTTGTTCAATGGTGTATAAAGATACAATATTGTATAAGGCTTTCTACACCCGGGATGCTTAAAGTGGACCAAAACTCATCAGTGATGCAAAACCAAATTAGCCAATCTCCCCACCCTTCTTCTCCCTAAAAGTAAAAGAATAAATTACTATTTTCTATTTACCGTAACCGTTTTTGGGTGTTCTGTTCCTGGGTTCCTGCACCATCATATTCCTAAGGACCCAGGACCAGCAACTGACAGATTTTATCATGACCCATCCCCCTTATATTGGAAAAGGCTGCTTTTCAAATTCCGGGATGCTGGGTCATGATACAATCCAGCAATGGCTGGTCCTGCTAGTCAAACCCACAGCAATCAGGGGGGTAGAGGATGCGTGGGGGCAGGGGATATTAATTAAAAATATGTTTTTGTGTCCGCTTTAACCCTTTCCCTGTGAGCCTACTTCCTGTTTTGTCATTTAGACAGTGTTTCACAATTTTGTGCTGTTTAACTGTGATTTTTGCGGGAATTGTTTTTTTCAGCCCCGCCCCCTGGTGCATTCCAGCTATAATGCATTCAGTTACAGTACACGCAGCTCAGTATTGGGGGTCAGCCTTATCAGTTAAAATAACTGCTATAATAACTGCAATAAATCTAAAAGAACTTCAAACAAACTGCCATTAGCATATGACTGCAATTTAACATCATATTGTTTCCTGTTAGTGCTTTATTTGGGGGAAAAAGTAAAACAAAAAAAAGAAACACCGGCTGTTTTTTGGGCACTGGGCTCGGAATAGAACTTGACGACATAAACATCACTAATTTTCATAACCCCTGAGTTATCGAGTTCTGTACAGGGCCAGCCCCAGGTTTATGTCAGCCCTGGAGTGACAGAGTCTCAGTGGGCCCCTTGCCATGTGTCTTGACACACTGTAATATATTACGCTCAAGAATTCAGTTCCCCATCCTGGCATTGCTCCCCTGCTTGATAAGATAAGAAAGGAGGAATTAATGAAATATGAAGAAAGAAAACTACAAAGTATATAAAGTGTTGTAGAAAGAAAAGAAACAAGAATAGATGGTATGCCAGAAAAAAAGTCATAAGAATAACAAGTCATAAAGAAAAAATAGATGTAAAGACAAAAAGAAAGGATAGGTGGTAGGGGTGTCAGACTGTCAACTGTCGTTTCTGACTCCGCCCCCGCTACAGTAAAAAAAAAAAAGTAAAAAAAACACATGGCCCCTCGTTTGATCCGGCCGGCTCTCCTATTCAACCGATCCCTCCGCCTCCTCTCCCCCCCCCCCCCCCCTGGGGCTCTTCAGTCTTCAGGAGAGTGCCCAACTGGACCTCTCCCCCGCCTTTCGGATGGGCGCCGCCATCTTCACGACTAGCCTGCCCCTTCACGGCGCAGATGACGTCACCCCTGCGAGCGGCATCCCGGCTCCCACATCAGCGATTTAGTCAGATGCTATGATCGCTGGGTGGAGAGGGGCAGGAGATCATCTGATCCCCTGCTGCCGACCCTTCAGCAATTTGTTTTTTTCATAAAGACATTTTTTCACAGGGCTCGGGGCTGGCAAGCCACCTGCGGCTAGCGGGTGACTTGCCATTAACCCCTGGCTCCCCAATTACCTGCCTCACCAAAACCCAGGGGGGGACAGAAGAGCCCGTGGCCATAGGCTGTGCCGGCTTGTAGCCTGCAGGGCCAGGGGCCACCAAAGCTGACCCCTGTTCCCTGTTCTCCAAGTCCCAGCTGGTATGGGCTGGTTATGCTGGGTAGGGGGGACCACTTGTCATTTTTGGGGTCATTTTTAAAGGTTTTTAACACTTAAAATTCCAATAAAATATGCCCCCCCCCCCCCCTCCCAGGGAAGGGGAACTCTATGTCAATTTTTTTTTCATAAAAAAAAAAAGTAATTAAAGAAAATCATGTTATATCGTCTTTGAGACAGAATTGGGATATATTCGTATCGCCAGATTCTTGCCAGTTCACACCCCTAATAGGTGGTATGACGGAAGGAAAGAGTAGAATGACTGAAAGGGAAATAAGAGAAGCAACAACAGAAAGAATAAAAAGGAAAAAGATCTCCCAGTGTCTAACTGCCCCTGGCTGAAAGCGCCCATCACTGGGAAGAGGTGTGTCACATGACCACTATATGAAGGTGGACCCTCCTAGAGTGCAGGGGCCCCGGCACCTGCCTGAGTCATACCAAATCATTCTCATCCTGGTATAGAGGTTGGTGTCAGGTGGGAGTGAAATCCAAAGCAATCTGTCTAGCGTAAGGCTGTGCTAGGTACCAAAATATATCGTTACTGTCTGTAATGATGAACCAAAGTAATTATTATTCTATTATTATCAGTCACCTCTGATAAGCCTACAACTGAATTTTTATAGTCCAATAAGAGCATTTGTAGAATTCCCATTCATAACTCCCAGTGAGGTGCAGGAGGATTTCATTTCTTGTGTGCTAATTAGGAAAGGCTCTACAAACTCAGCGCACGCTCTCCCAAAGTGAGCCTTACCTTGCCAAATCTTTTGTGTTAGCCCCTCAGTTTAGCTTATTCTGTATCACAGAAGATAAAGCGTGGCTGAAAATCTCCAGATCTTTACTGCTGTTTGCTTTTCCCGCACCGCTCAGCCTTTGTGACATTGCGTCCAGCGCATTCTATAACTTGATGAATAAATGGCGTCCGTCTAATATGGAGCAACAGATATTACATCTAATATTGCAACAAGCCATATCAGATGTACGATCAGCAGTACAGCCGATATCTCGCCAGACCCTCTGCTACTTCCAGCTGCTTCATGTTAACACTTCATCATGGAAATGAACCACAGCAGCAAGGGGAAACGGGAACCACATTCACTGCGAGTATAGAGGAGGACAGTCTTCACTCCTGACCTGACTTTCAGGACTTTTAGTGGTATAGAGCTATTTGCCGATGGGGTGTAGGACAACAACCAGGGGCGTAACTTGAGGGAAGTGCAGGGGGTGCAACCGCACCATGGCCCAGACGGTCAAGAAGCCCTATCATTGTTGCTCCTCCACCTTATTAATCATATTTGTGGTCACTTGGCATCATTTAGAGAAAGGAAGCTCCATTTGTCTGTTCCAGTCTTAAGTTGTCTAGCTGTATCTGAGGTAAAAGAAAGAGAAAAAAAGTTTAATCATTGAGTCATGAAAGGGGCCCATTTAATATTCAAACCAGGGCCCTGTCACATTTAGTTGCGCCACTGCCAACAGAAGACGTCTCCAGCAAGCTGAACTGGACTCTCTGAGAAAATGGCCATTTAATGAGACAAATGAGTGTTAGTTTTGTGCACATAAACAGGGCGAGGGGGGTTATAAAAGAGGTGACTCGCTAATGGAAAGGTATCTGGGGGACATTGGAGGTCATGAACCCTTAACTGTACCCCATGCCCATCTAGATCTGTCGAAACACTTCCTAATAACAAGCCTAGAGACTTGAGGGAGGCAAACCAACCAGAAACTGGGCTCTTTGCCTTTAGCCCTTGTAAGGAAGTTTTTCTTGATGTCCTCTGTGGCTTTGTGACTTTTTGTCTGGTTCTGACCTTTGGCTTGATGACTGTGTAGACTTGCATGGCTTTGACCTAATGAAGTCTGACTTTTGGATTATCAACTTTGGCTTGAACTTTCCTTTATGTCTTTTTTTGTACTGATTTTATTTACCTCTTTTTTCATGCCACCAAGTCCTGCATACAAACAAGTGTCACACAGAAATTTTAAACTTATGGAATAAAGTGAAGATTTTATGGATCCTGTGAGACGTAAATCTCCCAGTGTCATAGGAATTTAGCCAGCTCTATCAGGCTCCAGTTTCCTGAGAAAAATTGCAGTAGCCCTATCTGCACAGCTGAACCGTCCATACATTAGGTCTTTTATCTCATGTTGCCTTTCCCAGCTGAGTCTTTCCTTGTAGATGAATGTTTGATCTGCATATCACCTGAAACAAGTGCTGCTGTTCTACCTGGGGGAGAGACGGCTCCTGGTTTATGTGAACCCTTGGCCAAGACTGTCTCACTGTGCTTCTTTGTGGTGTGTCACGTCACATGCCACGTCGTGTCATATCGACATCCAGTGCCACCGCCGAGTCCTCCTCTGCTGCCAACCGCCCTCCGGCCTAATGGTCTTCTTCACTTGCACTTAGTCCTTGCCACCTTATGTGCTGTTGTTGATCATTCTCTGGTCCTTGTCACCTTTGCTACTGACGCCAGACGCTCTCCCGTCTTTGCTTCCTTCTCTGCTGCCCCTCCCCCAAGACATGAGCAGCCCTGCACAGTGTGGGACCACTTTAAAAAGGTGAAATCACTGGCCTAGAGTCTATAAGATTCCCCTGATGTGTGTAATTGTCTGGATTGCCCATAAACTCCCCTCACCGGCAATCCCATGGCACATGCACCTCCATCCATTTCTGAATGGCTGATACGGTAGAGCAAACAGTGACTCGCCCTCTATTCAGCTTTTACTTGCTGCTTTGAGCTCAGAGCAGCATAGTCGAAAATTAGAAATTAGTAGAAAATAGTAGAAAGTGTGAGTCACTGATTGACTGGCGACCCCACTTGGGATCACCAGAAAGGTGAATATACTGGTGGGGATTTCACACAATGGGGCATCCCAGGGGGAGGAGTAACAAAACATGAGATAGCGAAAAGCCCTTTTTTTTTTACTGGATCTCTGCTTTATGGCACCTATTAACCATTAGTATGAGTTTGGGTTCTGCTAGTAAACTAGAAGCAATCCACACCTTGACCTAAAACAACTCCATACAGGTGGCTTCCAAGGTGGGATTTAAACTCCAGACCAGGGGTGGGCAATTATTTTTTCCATGGGGCCACATGAGAAACTAAAAATACTGTGGAGGTCCGGGACAAAAGGCTGAACTCAACTCTGCATAATATTAATTGTATTGTATTTTATTAATTGTATTTCCCGCCCCTCCACCCAGGTAAGATGGCGCCAGAGCCTACCTCCTTCTCCTCCCCTGGTTGGGCTCTTTTATTTACTGTCACCCGCTGCGAAGAGGGACAGGCGGGCGCCTCGCAGGCAGCACGAGCGGAGGGACTCAACCAGCCAGTACGTCCCGCGGGCTGTACAATGTCCAGGTCTGCTCCAGACCCTGTTTATGCAAGGCATGAGTACTCACCCTGTGTATCAGCCACATATTTCATATTCTGCCCTTTGCCTAGACTTCCACTTCTCCCATACAAATCATCATTCCTGCACGAATAGAACAAACCTGAGCTTTGGCCATTTCCTCCGTCATCCAGCTCTGCTTTCCTCTTTTCTCATCCCTTCAGAGATGATAGGAAACAGTCCTCCTTAATTTGGAATCAGAAGTATTTGAAGACAATGTTATCATCTAATTTCTCTTTCACAAATGAAAAAGGATGAAGTGTGAATATGTCTGAGTACGAGTTGATCTTGCTAGAAGGTCCCTCGGTGATGTCATTAGCGGCGGGAAGGTCCCTGAGTGATGTCACTGAACTTCATTTGTGCGTGATTGATTTTGCTTTTCTTCTGCAAATAAATGGTTTCTGTCTTTGGGGTTATTATTACTCAAAGCCGTTCAAAAGGGGTTTTTCAGTTTTTTTGTAATGATTCGTAGAAGCAACTACTCCTACAGAACGTTATCACCTTTGGTGTTGACACTATCATATAGACGTTCAAGAAGTTTGATACACAATGTCAACCCGTAATTCCCGGGATAGGTAACTAGTATTACAGGTGGGAGTACAGTGAGGTTGATTTATATAACGACTGAAGTGGAGGAACCTACCTAGACCTAATACACCAGCTTTTCTCAAACTTGTCCTCAATACTACAAGGTCATGTCAGGGCAGTTGTAGGAATCTGTGCTTCAGTAAGGCTGTAGAGCTGCGATTCCCAAACCTGAACTCCTATACCTTGACTTGGTGGTATATAAGTTTAGGGTTGGAAATCCCTGCTCGGTCAGGAACTGAGTGGCATGAAGTTTCACTAAATCTTTGCCTATAACCAAGAGGACATGATGCATTACATTGATCTGACATTGAGTTGTGGCCCCCAACCTTTCTTACGGTAAACAAATACAGAGAGATGGCTGGAAACAGAATTCAACATCAATTGTGAAAGCTAAGTATGTTGATCCTCCTGCCTTAGAATACTTTACCAACACACATGCATCCACCAGCCCAAAAGATGCCAAAAAGCAAGATCAAAACTCCAAAACAGGTAAGCCAGCACATTTCCAGCCATTCACTCCTCTAGCCTAAAGAATGTGCTGGGCCTCCACAAGTGTTCTTGGGGGCTACATGTGGTTCCTGAGCTACAGGTTGGGGACCACTGATCTAAGGGATGGGCATATGTAGCCAACCACCCCCAAACTCAGCCACCCTTCTCCCATGGTAGCAGAAGGTTGAGTCTGCATCATAGAAATGTGTCCCCCCTAACCTTCACAATTGTGCCTTTAAGTGGACCAAGAGTAACACTCTCTCCTGGGGCATCCCAGTTTGTGATGCCTTTAAAGTTTAAGATCTTTAGATAGACAAAACTGTGAATCAAGCACTTTATGATGGGGGGCAGGAAGTAGCTGCGCAATTCAGTGAAACAAGACTCCTATTGGATGAGCTGCGGATTCCGTGTCCACTTTGAAGTGGACCAAAACCCAGGATAGTCAAAATCCTTTCCCAGGGGGCACCTCGATCGCCTTATCCCGGTCCTATGGAGCAGTGGCTCTGACGGCCGCATCCTTCGCTTCACCGTTGCAGTGTGCGTGCCCACGCTAGTCATTTCTGAATGACCGGCGCAGGCACGCTTCCTGTTAGAGGGAGGTGGAGGATTCGGCCGTCAGAGCCACTGCTCTTAGGCCGTGGGACCGGATAAGGTGAGTTGCTGCTGCGATCTGGGGGGTTTCACACAAGACACCCCCCCATCGGGGTTCCCCCGGGGAAAGGACCAAAACCCAAGATAGTCAAAACTTTTGACTATCCTGGGTTTTGATCCACTTTAACAAAGTCGTTTGGTTCCATAATTGAGTGCTCAATGAACACTTACACCAAACCTGGACACCCAGGAAAAGGGAATTATTGCATTCCCTGACTTAATGATCGCAACTCTGAACCTCCAGCATTGACCTACACTTTTTCACCTCCTTCATCTACATCTCTACTTGAACTAGGGCCCACTTCATGTGGCACATTGGAATAGAAAATATCTGCCTGGGTAGGAAGCTCTTAGTTCAAGTCGATCCTCTCCTCTTCTTCTATCTCTTCCCTCTTTTTCTGTACCACTACCTTCCCTTCTTTCCCTGGACTGAGACCCCCTCTCAGCGAGTCCCTTTCCAGTGTGTCAAGTCACATGGCACGCCATGTTCTGTCACCCTGGGGTCTTCCTCTACTGCTAATCTCCATCCAGTCCCACAACCTTTTCCACTGCCATTAATTGTCATCTAGTCTCTGCCACCTTCTCTGCTGCTGATGATCATTCTCCTATCCTTGTCGCCTCTATGTCATGCCTGGATAAAATGGCTGCCCGGGTAGGAGCCTCCTAGCAAAGGAAGATCTTCTTTTTTCACTGCTTCAATTACTCCTAGTGAAGCTTTCTCTTCCCTTCATGGGACCAGGACTCCTTTCACATGGTGCCTTGGAATTGGCTGCCTGGGTAGTGGCTCCTGAGACTTGGAAGTTCCTTACTTGATCCCCAATTTACTTCTGTGTCCCTCAATTCTTTATTCTGCCAATGTACAATCTATAGGGCTTGTTGCTGTACTTGCCTTGCCCATGTGCACCATCCAGGTTGTTTAGTTGTATAGGGAGGTGTTACAATCCCCCCCCCTCCCACCACGTGCAGGGTTGATGTAGATGGATAACCTTCGGTAAGACCGCTCCCAATTTTTTCACTGCAGTATATTCCCCAAAAGTGGGGCTCTCATAAATTAGAGCTCTACAGAAGAAGATGGCGCTATATAAATCAACAATAATAATCCTAATTAAAGTAGAACCACACTTGCTCTGGCTCCTAAAGAGGTGTGGGGTTTGCATTTGCAAGTGTGTATAACTGACATCTAAATGTTTACCAGATTTTATAGACATAATATAGGCTACAAGGGTTTGATTTCTAGGGATCCTTTCTAATGTTGTCCTCCTTTTATGGTTAGATCAGTATGTATGGTAGCAAATGTGAAAGCACCTGTGTATTAAAGTGGACCAACACCCTGTAGGATCAGCCCAAGAATCTATAAGATTCCTGAGCCGATCCAATCCTTTCCCGCGGGGGAACGGGATTCCCCGCTGTGTGAAACCCCCCAGGACGTCCGCAAACCTTACCTGAATCCCGGTCCAACGGCATTTCGCGCTTCTCTCTAGCAAGGCACGTGCCCGCACCAGCCATTTGTGAATAGCCGGCGCGGGCACTCTCCCGGTTAAAGGGAAGCACGAGATGCGGCCACCAGCATGCTCGGAGCCGCGGAGATAAGATGTCGCTTTGACGTGCATACCTCAGCGGCTCCAAGCGCGCTGATTGGACGAGCGACCGCACATGCGGCGTAGGAGCAGGGTGAGGTGAGATTTATCGGGAGACCCGGGGGGTTTCACACAGCGGGGCACCACCGATTGGGGTGCCGGGGAAGTGGACCAAAACCCAGGATAGTCAAATTTGTGGGTGCTGGTCCACTTTTAATACATTTGATAATAAAATGAAATGCTAACTAAAAACATACAGTATTCGAGATGTTAGTCCACATACTTCTGGCCTTGTATTGTATGTAGCAAGCAAGGTGTGGGAAAACAAAAGCCGGAGGGTGGCTTTAGATGATAAGTTTATTTAAACAATTGAGCAGTTACTGTATGTGAATAAACTCAAGCTGCGGTTTGCCACTAACAAAACCGCTAATTAAATGTGCATCCAGGTACGGAGCTGGCTCTGACATTCCTGCTAATCACCCTGCAGTGCAGATTAAAAAGATTAAAAAGATAAACATTTTGAGTTCAGATAAATGTCAAAACCAGTAACAATTCCGCCTTGGCTTCCAAGAACCTGTCAGAGCTTCTCCAAACCGTCATAACTCATCGCCGACCGACGATCCTGCTGTTTGTCTTCCGCACGCTTTGTGGCTGGATGAGGTTCAATTTACTGCCTCATCTCCTGGTAATTGATGGCCACAGCCTCATTCCAGCTCCTGGGCTCAGATTCTGGCAGCAGCTTTCCCCAGTCATATGGTAGCAGGCAAGGGCGTAGCTATAGGGGGGAACTTGCCCTGGGTGCAGCAGGGCAGGGGGGCGGCTAAGGGAGGTCTGAGAACAGGCCGGACGCCATTTCAAATCTTTGCCCCAGGTGCTAGAAAGCCTTGCTACTCCTCTGGCAGCAAGTCTCCTCTAGATGGCTCATATATTCGGGGGGGGGGGGGGAGAAGGCAGTGAGGACTGGAGATCAGCTGGAGCAAAGGAGGACCTATTGGCGGCAGTAGAGCTGAAGGACCCAATGCCATGACATGGCGTTTGATACACCACAAAGGGGCCTACTGAGACTTTACTCAAGGACCAACAGAGACTTCACCTGTTGTCCTGATATACTTGCTAGAAGCCTGGCAGATGGAGCATCACTAGCACCTCTAATGCTGGCCATCCAGTAGGTTGGGATCTAAATAGAGACTAGAAACATTTGTGTACATTGGAGGATGTCTAGCAGAGGTTGACATCAACACGTGGCTCAATATCTTCAGAAGGTGGGGATGAATATTTGTGTACAATAGAGGTTTCTTTGTTGCACACCTAGTGTCAGACCCCCAGAGTCTTCGTTAATAGCGCCACAGTCAAGAGAAGGTAGGAAAGAATCAGGAAGAAAAGAGTCAGGTTGTTAGCGAGAGACAGATCCATAAATCTCATGCTTAAACCGGACCTTCACCATGATTGATTGAAAAGCCCAAACCCTTATAAAATGATTCCCCAGCATCTAAAATTAATATACTTTAAGTTTTTAGTCACTTATTATTCTTTCCCCCACTGGGTTGCAACTCTGTTCAGGACTTTAGGATAAGGGCGCCGCCCTGGGATAAAGTACAGGGGGGCAGGTTATAGCTGTGCTTTGCTCAGACAGAGCAGAGCTGGGGTCAGAGAAAGGTCAGCAATCCCAGAATGCAGAGCAGCACAGTCAGAAGGCACTTCCTGTTTGCAGGCTGCCTGTTGTTCCATGAGCCGCCATCTTGGATGTTTAAAGGCTCATAACATGCAGTAGATGCAGTTAGGATGATTTTTAATGTGAACAATCTGTATGTACAGGGTGTGGGAAACATATAAGATATGATCTTATTCAGAGTGAAGGTCCGCTTTAACAAGTTCATGTCACCTGATTGAGAAGATGTGCAAAAAGCAATCAAAATAAGTGAAAATAACATCATTTAATCTTGAACAGTGTACTAATCTCACCATCACTTGTTGAGTCAAGTCAAGCCACCTGTCATGGAAGCTTGATAGTATTGCCCTTAAACTTGGATGAAAACCCTCTCAGCTTGGTCCTGGAATCTGAAAGAAACATTCCAGAGCTGGTCGCTAGCCTCCCCCCCAGAGCCACCGTTGGCCACTTTAATATCTCGAGGACCACTGACCATTGCTCCAACATGCACCAATTGCTATCAGTGAGCTTGAAGTGAACATCCTCTTTTTAACTTTTATCTTGAGATGCACCTTTGTCTTTAAAGTGATTGGCAACTTAAAAAATAAATCTCAGTAGCTTACCCTACATTGAGTCCCTCCAGCGCTCTCCTTCCTGTTATGTTGGTCTACTTAGGGAGAAAATCACTTCCTCATTCAGCTTTTCAGTCCCCAACCTACTGACCTGGTCCTTCAATTAACCGTCAGTGGAACACCCCCCACTCCCTCCCCAGACCTTCTGATTGGCTGCCTCTCTCTGCAGCTTTGAAACCCCGTCGTCCTCTCTGGTCACACTATGTGCTGGCAGGCTGGAGATGCTCTTAGCCCGCAGCATCTCTCATCCCCTTTCCTGGTTACACTATTAACTGGCAGTAATAACTGGAGACACAACAACGCACATATTTTTTTACTACAATATATGTAAAGCACACAGTGTGCTTACATCACATCGCTGTTGCCACACCCACTGTTTCTCCTCATTTTTTTCTCTGCATCTCCTATGCTCTAATACTTTTACAAATAACTCTTGAAAGTTTGATCTTTTTGAAAACGGATTAATGTTTAGGACAGTGCAACATGTAGCCCGAGACAATGGGACAACAATCAGGTGCTCGCCTTTGGTATAACTGTAAGGCCTTTGAGCAGCTGGTGATGGCCCACTTGACAGCACGTTGGATCACTCAAAGGTTTTTGAACTCCCTTCAGTTTGTTACAGAGCAAACCAATCTCCAGAGGACAATGTGAACCAGTTTGAACCTGTAGTTAAAAATCTTTTTAATAGGCCACAATAAATGTGAAAATCTGTAATAAAAATTGTTTACATCACTGTCCCCCCCCAATCATCTGTAATCAGATTGGACATTCCCTAACTGGGAGATTGCAATGCATAAAACAGGGTGTGTTCTCTTCTTCTATTCCCACTTTATACAAACAATTGATTCAAGAATCCTAAACTTGTGGATGACTCTACTCTACACTATTAAACTGTCCAGGAAATTATGTAGGACCATTCCCAGACAAGGTCAACAGGTTGGGCCAATGGTGCATGGTAAATAAGATAATGCTCTACATGGGATCAAACTGTGGAGATGTTGATGGATCATAGTGTCCCACCCCAACTTCAGAAGTGTGCTCAGCCCCTGACTTATTGGTGTATGAATCAGAGTCATTCACATCAGACTTGGTACCTATTCTTCCATTAGCAACCCTTTGGTCATTGCCCAAATTGAACACCACCCTCTATATAAACAGCCATCCAGCAACTCAACCTCAATTCTACCTTGCTGAAGGTCAGGTCATTTTTTTTTTTTTTAGTCATGTACTTTAAGGATATTTAACAAATATTTTATATCTGCTAAACAGGAGTTTTTTTTCACTATAAAAAGACGTAATATGGGGATTTCTACATTTTTTTTTATTGCCACAATGTTTCTCAGATGTTTGGTCTTCTGCTCGTGAAATATAGAGCAAATTTGTTGCCAAAACCAGAATTTCGGCCCCGTTAGACTTGAATTTGGATGGTGCTAAACCAGAATTTTCCATAACATTAGCACTAGTTACTAGTACTTTGCCTGCGGTGACAGTGTCTTGGGAATCTCACCTTAGACACAAGCAACATAGAGCTTTTATGTTCTCCATATGGCTGATGGGCTGCTCTTCCACAACCCAATGTACTGGCCGCTTTATTGCTCTCTGATTAAATTGTCTGTAGTACATGTGCCCCTTGAACTCCTTTGTAGGATGGTGGTGAAAGGCCAATAACCCCCCCTGCACTCATATAGCCTATGCTATAGAAATATGCATATTTATATAGTGGTGGTACTATGTGGCCCTGAAGGGGCTATTGGGGTTAAAGCAGTTCTATAAACAAAATAATATACTATCTCCTGATTTGGGATGCTCAACTTCCTAATGTACTCTAGGAAGCCCAAAATGATTCAGTCAGTCCACAATCCTTCATTGCCTATGGCCCTCGTGTGACTGCCAGTAGGTGGTGGCGTTTCCAGCTGTGCATGGCACATGGGCTTGCCCACCTGGAGAATTGACTGGTCGCCAGTGGTCACATAAGGACAAATGAGCTTCAGCCAGGGTCGGCTCCAGGTTTATGGGGGCCCTTGGGAGGCATGGTCTCAGTGGGCCCCGTTGTTGTGAAGAGTCACGTCACATCACTGAGGAACGTTTCAAATCTGGATTCACCCTAAGGATTATGCTATTTGGATCAAAACTTTAGTTTTGGTCTACTTTGAAATGCACCAAACCCCTTTAAACCTGACCTAAGAAAAGAAAAAATAACCTTCTTAAAAGATAAAAAAAAAAATAAACTTACAGTACTTTCCCTCCTGGCTCGCACCCCTGGTCTCCTTTTTCCACCATATGCTTTATTTCCTGCAGCCCGCCGGCGCACCTGTCACATGGTGTGGAGTCCCCTTCCTCTCCCCGGCGGGGACATCACAGGCAGTAGCAGAACCCTATTGCTGCATAGTGTTGTCCCCAGTCGGTGAGGAAAAGAAGTTGCACCGTCCTCCCAGTCTGCCGCCGGTCAAGTGCCGTCGCACACCCCAAAGGCCGGACCTCTCAGTGGGGCCGGCCCCCGGCAGTTGCCCTTCCATGCCGGGTGCTGACGCCAGCCCTGGCTTCAGCAATTATATCATTGGAATTTGGAAATGTATTAAAGGCCAATTTTGGTCCTACATTTGGGTAACCTATAGTCTGTTTTTTGTATTTCAAGTTTTTTTTTTATATCTTTTTTTCAAATTCTGCCCTATAAAATGATTAAATTTAATTAAATATATTTCCATTGCATCTCCGAAAGCGAGCCCCAATGTCAGTGTTTCATTTCTCACTGACAAGATGACCTCATTCTAGGTGGACATTTGTTCATTTTGGCAAATGTATATGAAGTGTCTCATTTTTTTTTTATTGAAGTGTCCCCGCTCATTCATTATAATTACATCGGATTGAACATTGAATTGCCTGGCAGTGCCGCCGTTATCTGGCGGCGTTTTTTTTTTACACGGTGTTCGTAATATTTGAACAAGCTTGTTCTGCGTTGGGACTGTCCTCAGCTGACTTGCGTTCTGGGGTGAGAATGACACATGCAAGGCGTGGCCTGTTTATTCACAGTGCATTGTGGGTATATATTCTGGGGAATGCTGATGCTCTCATTCACGGGTTGTCGTTGATTTGCTTGCTGTCAGAGCCGACATTCCTCCTGGTAGACTTTGATAAATCGCGCTGAGAGTTGATTTAAGAGCTGAAAACGGCTCCTGTGCTGCTTGAAAGGCCTGAAATAGAATTCAGGGAAGGAAAACATGAACCTGCCTTTCCCAAAATATGACCTGAAACCTCCAGTATAAAAACAAGTGAGATGAAATGTTGTGCCATATTATTTTCTGAAGCTTTGAAGGAAGCTCATTGGTACTCTATTGGAAAGCTGCCTTAATCCGAAATGTAAAAAGGAATACAGGTTCTGGGGTTACACGGGGCCCTTTAGGAAGAAACCGTTCTTGGATAAAGGGGCCCTGTGTTGTGCTAAAACACACTATTACAGGCAGTGTGGCATTCCCCCCTCCCATTCCCCATACAGGCATTGTAGTATCCCCCCCCCATTCCCCCATATAGGCAGTGTGGCATATCCCCCCCCCATTCCCCTTATAGGCAGTGTGGCATTCCCCCATCCCATTCCCCATATAGGCAGTGTGGCATTCCCCCTCCCATTCCCCATATAGGCAGTGTGGCATCCCCCCCCCCATTCCCCATATAGGCAGTGTGGCATTCCCCCTCCCATTCCCCATATAGGCAGTGTGGCATCCCCCCCTCCCATTCCCCATATAGGCAGTGTGGCATCCCCCCCTCCCATTCCCCATATAGGCAGTGTGGCATTCCCCCTCCCATTCCCCATATAGGCAGTGTGGCATCCCCCCCTCCCATTCCCCATATAGGCAGTGTGGCATCCCCCCTCCCATTCCCCATATAGGCAGTGTGTCACCCCCATTCCCATAGGCAGTATGGCATCCCCCCCATTATCATAGGCATTGTGGCATCCCCCCCATTCCCCATATAGGCAGTGTGGCATTCCCCCCTCCCATTCCCCAAATAGGCAGTGTGGCATCCCCCCCATTTCCCATATAGGCAGTGTGGCATTCCCCCCTCCCATTTCCCATATAGGCAGTGTGGCATTCCCTGTTCCCATTTCTCATATAGGCAGTGTGGCATTCCCCCTCCCATCCCCCATATAGGCAGTGTGGCATCCTCCCTTCCATTCCCTATATAGGCAGTGTGGCATTCCCCCCCTCCCATTCCCCATATAGGCAGTGTGGTATTCCCCCTCCCATTCCCCATATAGGCAGTGTGGCATCCTCCCTTCCATTCCCTATATAGGCAGTGTGGCATCCCCCCCCCCCCCCATTCCCCATATAGGCAGTGTGGCACCCCCCATTCCCATAGGCAGGGTGACATCCCCCCCATTATCATAGGCATTGTGGCATCCCCCCCATTCCCCATATAGGCAGTGTGGCATTACCCCCTCCCATTCCCCATATAGGCAGTGTGGCATTACCCCCTCCCATTTCCCATATAGGCAGTGTGGCATCCCCCCTCCCATTTCCCATATAGGCAGTGTGGCATTTCCCCCTCCCATTTCCCATATAGGCAGTGTGGCATTCCCCCCTCCCATTTCCCATATAGGCAGTGTGGCATTCCCCCCTCCCATTTCCCATATAGGCAGTGTGGCATTCCCCCTCCCATCCCCCATATAGGCAGTGTGGCATCCTCCCTTCCATTCCCTATATAGGCAGTGTGGCATTCCCCCCCTCCCATTCCCCATATAGGCAGTGTGGTATTCCCCCTCCCATTTCCCATATAGGCAGTGTGGCATCCTCCCTTCCATTCCCTATATAGGCAGTGTGGCATTCCCCCCCCATTCCCCATATAGGCAGTGTGGCACCCCCCATTCCCATAGGCAGGGTGGCATCCCCCCCATTATCATAGGCATTGTGGCATCCCCCCCATTCCCCATATCGGCAGTGTGGCATTACCCCCTCCCATTCCCCATATAGGCAGTGTGGCATTACCCCCTCCCATTTCCCATATAGGCAGTGTGGCATCCCCCCTCCCATTTCCCATATAGGCAGTGTGGCATTACCCCCTCCCATTTCCCATATAGGCAGTGTGGCATTTCCCCCTCCCATTCCCCATATAGGCAGTGTGGCATTCCCCCTCCCATTCCCCATATAGGCAGTGTGGCATTCCCCCTCCCATTCCCCATATAGGCAGTGTGGCATTCCCTCCTCCCATTCCCCATATAGGCAGTGTGGCATTCCCCCTCCCATTCCCCATATAGGCAGTGTGGCATTCCCCCTCCCATTCCCCATATAGGCAGTGTGGCATTCCCCCTCCCATTCCCCATATAGGCAGTGTGGCATTCCCCCTCCCATTCCCCATATAGGCAGTGTGGCATTCCCCCTCCCATTCCCCATATAGGCAGTGTGGCATTCCCTCCTCCCATTCCCATATAGGCAGTGTGGCATTCCCCCTCCCATTCCCCATATAGGCAGTGTGGCATTCCCCCTCCCATTCCCCATATAGGCAGTGTGGCATTCCCCCTCCCATTCCCCATATAGGCAGTGTGGCATTCCCCCTCCCATTCCCCATATAGGCAGTGTGGCATTCCCCCTCCCATTCCCCATATAGGCAGTGTGGCATTCCCTCCTCCCATTCCCCATATAGGCAGTGTGGCATTCCCCCTCCCATTCCCCATATAGGCAGTGTGGCATTCCCCCTCCCATTCCCCATATAGGCAGTGTGGCATTCCCTCCTCCCATTCCCCATATAGGCAGTGTGGCATTCCCCCTCCCATTCCCCATATAGGCAGTGTGGCATTCCCCCTCCCATTCCCCATATAGGCAGTGTGGCATTCCCCCTCCCATTCCCCATATAGGCAGTGTGGCATTCCCCCCTCCCATTCCCCATATAGGCAGTGTGGCATTCCCCCCTCCCATTCCCCATATAGGCAGTGTGGCATCCCCCCTCCCATTCCCCATATAGGCAGTGTGGCATTCCCCATCCTATTCCCCATATAGGCAGTGTGGCATTCCCCCCTCCCATTCCCCATATAGGCAGTGTGGCATTCCCCATCCCATTCCCCATATAGGCAGTGTGGCATTCCCTCCTCCCATTCCCCATATAGGCAGTGTGGCATTCCCCCCTCCCATTCCCCATATAGGCAGTGTGGCATTCCCCCCTCCCATTCTGCATATAGGCAGTGTGGCATTACCCCCTCCCATTCCCCATATAGGCAGTGTGGCATTCATCCCCCCTCTCCATATAGGCAGTGTGGCATTCCCCCCTCCCATTCCCCATATAGGCAGTGTGGCATTCCCTCCTCCCATTCCCCATATAGGCAGTGTGGCATTCCCCCCTCCCATTCCCCATATAGGCAGTGTGGCATTACCCCCTCCCATTTCCCATATAGGCAGTGTGGCATCCCCCCTCCCATTTCCCATATAGGCAGTGTGGCATTACCCCCTCCCATTTCCCATATAGGCAGTGTGGCATTTCCCCTCCCATTTCCCATATAGGCAGTGTGGCATTCCCCCCTCCCATTTCCCATATAGGCAGTGTGGCATTCCCCCCTCCCATTTCCCATATAGGCAGTGTGGCATTCCCCCTCCCATCCCCCATATAGGCAGTGTGGCATCCTCCCTTCCATTCCCTATATAGGCAGTGTGGCATTCCCCCCCCCCCCATTCCCCATATAGGCAGGGTGGCATCCCCCCCCATTATCATAGGCATTGTGGCATCCCCCCCATTCCCCATATAGGCAGTGTGGCATTACCCCCTCCCATTCCCCATATAGGCAGTGTGGCATTCCCCCTCCCATTCCCCATATAGGCAGTGTGGCATTCCCCCTCCCATTCCCCATATAGGCAGTGTGGCATTCCCTCCTCCCATTCCCCATATAGGCAGTGTGGCATTCCCCCCTCCCATTCCCCATATAGGCAGTGTGGCATTCCCCCCTCCCATTCTGCATATAGGCAGTGTGGCATTACCCCCTCCCATTCCCCATATAGGCAGTGTGGCATTCCCCCTCCCATTCCCCATATAGGCAGTGTGGCATTCCCTCCTCCCATTCCCCATATAGGCAGTGTGGCATTCCCCCCTCCCATTCCCCATATAGGCAGTGTGGCATTCCCCCCTCCCATTCTGCATATAGGCAGTGTGGCATTCCCCCCTCCCATTCCCCATATAGGCAGTGTGGCATTCCCCCCTCCCATTCTGCATATAGGCAGTGTGGCATTACCCCCTCCCATTCCCCATATAGGCAGTGGGGCATTACCCCCTCCCATTCCCCATATAGGCAGTGTGGCATTCCCCATCCTATTCCCCATATAGGCAGTGTGGCATTCCCCCCTCCCATTCCCCATATAGGCAGTGTGGCATTCCCCATCCCATTCCCCATATAGGCAGTGTGGCATTCCCCCCTCCCATTCCCCATATAGGCAGTGTGGCATTCCCTCCTCCCATTCCCCATATAGGCAGTGTGGCATTCCCCCCTCCCATTCCCCATATAGGCAGTGTGGCATTCCCCATCCCATTCCCCATATAGGCAGTGTGGCATTCCCCCCTCCCATTCCCCATATAGGCAGTGTGGCATTCCCTCCTCCCATTCCCCATATAGGCAGTGTGGCATTCCCCCTCCCATTCTGCATATAGGCAGTGTGGCATTCCCCATCCCATTCCCCATATAGGCAGTGTGGCATTCCCCCCTCCCATTCCCCATATAGGCAGTGTGGCATTCCCCATCCCATTCCCCATATAGGCAGTGTGGCATTCCCCCTCCCATTCCCCATATAGGCAGTGTGGCATTCCCTCCTCCCATTCCCCATATAGGCAGTGTGGCATTCCCCCCTCCCATTCTGCATATAGGCAGTGTGGCATTACCCCCTCCCATTCCCCATATAGGCAGTGGGGCATTCCCCCTCCCAATCCCCATATAGGCAGTGTGGCATTCATCCCCCCTCCCCATATAGGCAGTGTGGCATTCCCCTATCCCCTCCCCATATAGGCAATGTGGCATTCCCCCTCCCATTTCCCATATAGGCAGTGTGGCATTCCCCCTCCCATTCCCCATATAGGCAGTGTGGCATCCCCCCTCCCATTCCTCTTATAGGCAGTGTGGCATCCCCCCTCCCATTCCCCATATAGGCAGTGTGGCATCCCCCCTCCCATTCCCCATATAGGCAGTGTGGCATTCCCACATTAAAAATCATCCTACCTGCACCTAGTGCATATTCTAAACCCTTAAACATCCAAGATGGCAGCTCATAGAGCATCAGGCAGCCTGCAGACAGAAAGTGTCTTCTGACTGTGCCACTCTGCATTCTGGGATTGCTGTCCTTTTCCTGACCCCAGCTCTGTTCCGCCTATGCAAAGCACAGCTATAACCCCGCCCCCCGCACTTTATCCCGCTCTCTTCTCCTCAGTGTGTGTGATGCTTCTGAGGCAAGATGGCGGCGCCCGTATCCTAGAGTCCTGAACAGAGTTGCAGCCCAGTGGGGGAAAGAATAATAAGTAAGTGACTAAAAACGTAAAATGTATTAATTTTAGATGCTGAGGAATAGTTTTTTAAGGGTTTGAGCTTTTCATTAAATGATGCTGAAGGTCCGGTTTAATAAATACTGCCTGGCCACTCAGTTCACCCCAGTGAATTGTGCCTTCATCAGTGGAACCTCTAGAGGTGAGCTTAAAGTGATTCTATACCCAGAAAGGAAGTTTATGTTGTCACCTTCTATCCCCAGTCCAGTGCCCTAAACGGCCTGTGTTTCATTTTTTACTAAAGCCTTTGACCAATATTCTTTACAACACTAACATGTTCGAATGATGGCCATATGGCTCCCTAGCATGCAGCAGTTCCTCTTGGTGCTCCCCAGCGATGATTCATTCAGTTGCACAGTCCAGCATTGGGGGTCACCTTTACATGGCCAGCCTTTGGGGGGTGCGGATGCACAGGGCGCCATCCAAACCTCTCTGTAAAGGGGGCGCAGGGAGCTCTCAGCTAAACCAGCAGCCCTCTCTTTTTAAAAATACACCATCTCTCTCCTTTCTATTTTGTACAAATCTTTATCATTTTTGTGACAGACTCTATGCCTTTTGGATTTTAAAGGCATTGTTTCTGCCCTTGGACTTTTGCATAGACTCATTACTTTCATTTTCTTGAGCATGTCACAGACAATGTCATTGTGCTATTGATTACGTTACAGACTGTCATTGTATTGTTGATCGTGTTACAGGCTGCTATTGTTCTACTGATTGTGTTACCGGCAGAGTTGAGGGATTGTGTGCCCTGCTCCCATTGGTCTGTGCATTTGTCATGCAGTTCTCCATCAGGTCCATGGGGGAGGTCCCCTTGCATGGAGACTTGCATATAAGGCACAGTGTGGCACTAATAAAAAAAAGTTCATCTTCACCCTCAATACTGAGTTCTGTCTCTTATTGGGGGAAACGCTATATTACAATTCACTAGCCCTTGTAAGGGCTGTTCCTGGTTCCTCACGGATGACTCTGGAATTCCTGCAGCACCTCTCACCATTGGGAAAGGACGTCTCTGGCGGGGAAGCCCTCCGGCGATAAAGGTTATCGCTACAATTTTCTTTTACTCTTTTTCTCCTTCTTCAATCTCCCTTTGATATCAAGATCCCCCATTTTCCTCTTTCATAGCCCCTCCCGCTTTTTCAAGTCATTTCCACATGTCCTCCATCTTTCTCTTGTCACCTTACTCCTGTCTGCCTCTTTTTTTCAGCTACTTCACATCTTCCTCCTTTTTACCTTTACATCATCTCTCTTTTCCAGTTCTTTCTTTCTTTCTTTCTTTCTTTCTTTCTTTCTTTTTCTTTCTTTCTTTTTTCTTTCTTTCTCAGTGGACCAAACCCACCCTGGAGTCTATGAGACTCCAGGGCAGACATACTCGCTTCCCCTGGGGCACCCTGATCGGAGGTGGCCTGCTGTATGAAACCCCCCAGGTCGCCCGAAAACTCGCCTTCTTTCCTGGTCCAACTGCGCATGCGCGAGCAGCGGCCCGCTATCCCTTTAGGAATTAGTGAATGGCCGGAGCAGGCACGCTCCCTGTTAGAGGGTAGCGGGGGATGCAGCCGCCAGTGCGCTCGGATCTGCTTACATTAGACGAGCTCCTGGACGAAGGGACTTGAGTGGATCTGAGCGCACTGATTGGACGAGAGGGCTGTGCATCCATAGGACCGGGCGAGGGTAAGTGAGACCAGGCGACCTTTCTCCTCCACGCTCATGTTTTTGTACATTCCTCCTAAATCGATCGTATTTCCCTTTTCATTCATTCGTCCTTTCTCTCTCGTTTTCCCACATTCCTCCCATCTTGTCACATCCCTAGCATCTCTTTCTCTCTTTCACTTTCCATGTCATAGTGTAAACGATAGTGAAGGGTGCACACCACACAAGATATTTAAATTGCAGATTAAAGTCTACTGAAACATCATACACTATGCACAATATATTCACAACAATAGTAAACAAAGGATACTATTATGATATATTGTGCATAGTGTATGATGTTTTAACACACGGAGGAGAGAGATTTAGGGGTACTGATTACTGAAAGCTACAAGATGAGTGTACAGTGTAGCCAGGCAGTGGGAAAAGCAAGCAGGATGCTGGGCTGCATAGCTCGAGGCATCACCAGTAGGAAGAGGGAGGTTGTGATGCCGCTGTATAGAGCCCTGGTGAGGCCACAGCTAGAATACTGTGTGCAGTTCTGGAGACCTCCCCTGCAAAAAGACATTATTCAAATAGAACGGGTCCAAAGGCCGGCAACAAAAATGGTGGAAGGACTTAAACTTAAAACATATCAGGAGAGACTTAAAGAACTTAATCTGTACAGTCTGGAGGAAAGAAGGGAGAGGGGGGACATGATGGAGACCTTTATATATGTGAAAGGATTGAATAAGGTTCAGGAGGGAAGAGTTTTTAAGAAGAAACTTAATGATAGAACAAGGGGGCACAACCTGAAGCTAGTCGGGGGGAAGATCAGGAGCAATGTTAGAAAATATTATTTTACAGAAAGAGTAGTAGATGCTTGGAACAAACTTCCAGCAGAGGTAGTTGAAAAATCAACAGTCACTGAATTTAAACATGCCTGGGATAAGCACACATCTATCCTAAGATAAAGAGAACATACAGTATACACATAAGATACAGAGAACATACAGTATATACATAAGATACAGAGAACATACAGTATATACATAAGATACAGAGAACATACAGTATATACATAAGATACAGAGAACATACAGTATACACAGAAGATACAGAGAACATACAGTATACACAGAAGATACAGAGAACATACAGTATACACAGAAGATACAGAGAACATACAGTATATACATAAGATACAGAGAACATACAGTATATACATAAGATACAGAGAACATACAGTATACACATAAGATACAGAGAACATACAGTATACACATAAGATACAGAGAACATACAGTATATACATAAGATACAGAGAACATACAGTATATACATAAGATACAGAGAACATACAGTATACACAGAAGATACAGAGAACATACAGTATACACATAAGATACAGAGAACATACAGTATATACAGAAGATACAGAGAACATACAGTATATACATAAGATACAGAGAACATACAGTATACACATAAGATACAGAGAACATACAGTATACACAGAAGATACAGAGAACATACAGTATATACATAAGATACAGAGAACATACAGTATATACATAAGATACAGAGAACATACAGTATACACAGAAGATACAGAGAACATACAGTATATACATAAGATACAGAGAACATACAGTATATACATAAGATACAGAGAACATACAGTATACACATAAGATACAGAGAACATACAGTATACACATAAGATACAGAGAACATACAGTA
This sequence comes from Gastrophryne carolinensis, assembly GCA_027917425.1. Taxonomy (NCBI): domain Eukaryota; kingdom Metazoa; phylum Chordata; class Amphibia; order Anura; family Microhylidae; genus Gastrophryne; species Gastrophryne carolinensis. The sequence goes on along the minus strand of CM051236.1, from coordinate 492,206,594 downwards.
TACACATAAGATACAGAGAACATACAGTATACACAGAAGATACAGAGAACATACAGTATACACATAAGATACAGAGAACATACAGTATATACATAAGATACAGAGAACATACAGTATACACATAAGATACAGAGAACATACAGTATACACATAAGATACAGAGAACATACAGTATACACATAAGATAAAGAGAACATACAGTATATACATAAGATAAAGAGAACATACAGTATACACATAAGATACAGAGAACATACAGTATATACATAAGATACAGAGAACATACAGTATACACATAAGATAAAGAGAACATACAGTATACACATAAGATACAGAGAACATACAGTATACACATAAGATACAGAGAACATACAGTATACACATAAGATAAAGAGAACATACAGTATACACATAAGATACAGAGAACATACAGTATACACATAAGATAAAGAGAACATACAGTATACACATAAGATACAGAGAACATACAGTATACACATAAGATAAAGAGAACATACAGTATACACATAAGATACAGAGAACATACAGTATACACATAAGATACAGAGAACATACAGTATACACATAAGATAAAGAGAACATACAGTATACACATAAGATACAGAGAACATACAGTATATACATAAGATACAGAGAACATACAGTATACACATAAGATAAAGAGAACATACAGTATACACATAAGATACAGAGAACATACAGTATACACATAAGATAAAGAGAACATACAGTATACACATAAGATAAAGAGAACATACAGTATACACATAAGATAAAGAGAACATACAGTATACACATAAGATACAGAGAACATACAGTATACACATAAGATAAAGAGAACATACAGTATACACATAAGATAAAGAGAACATACAGTATACACATAAGATACAGAGAACATACAGTATACACATAAGATACAGAGAACATACAGTATACACATAAGATACAGAGAACATACAGTATATACATAAGATACAGAGAACATACAGTATACACATAAGATACAGAGAACATACAGTATACACATAAGATACAGAGAACATACAGTATACACATAAGGGCAGACTAGATGGACCGTATGGTCTCCTTCTGCCATCACCCTTCTATGTTTCTATGTTACACTTTAATCTGCAATTTAAATATCTTGTGTGGTGTGCATCCTTCACTATCGTTTACACTGTGTATTTATACAGGGAACCCTGGAACGCATTGCACCCATAACTAGCTGCCATTTCTGTGCCTGTGGTGCTATTACCTACCGTTTGTTAATATACTTTCCATGTCATCCCATCTTTTGTATCATCACTTCCTTTTCCACATTCCCTCCACCCTCTATCTTTTCACCTCTTCTAATTTGTTTCCTTTTTCCTTCTCTCCATGTGTGTTGCTGGGGGGAACCACCCTGAAACCTTGCATAGGACACTTAACCTAAGACCGACCCTCCTGCTTTATCGGTGTAGCTTGTAACTGAATGAATAATCACTGGAGAACGCCAGGGGGCGCTGCTGCACAGCCAGGGAGCCATACAGCCGTCATTCTTACATTAGACTGCATCCAGTTAGTGTTTTTATGAATATTGGTCCAAGGCTGGGGATAGAAGGTGACGGCATAAACTTCCTTTCTGAGCATTGGAGCACTTTAGTAGTTAACACTAGTGATGGGCCGAATGGGGGTCTATTTGATCTGAAAGTCCTCTGGCCCAATAGTCTCTGGAGCTCCCATATGGAAGATACCATTAAAGTCTATACAGAGTGTGGGGAGGGGCAAGTCAGCCAAACCATGTGACCCTTTTTCCCAGGCATAGGGACTTGGGTCCCCGCAAGCAAGTTGGTAGCTGCCAGAGTTCTTCAGACAATTCCTAGCAGCTAAAGATCTCCAGTGGCTACTGACTGATTACAGGTTGCTGGTCTTCCCCAGCAGAGTTTGTTCTTCAACCGGACCTTCACCCTAAATAAAAACCTTATCTTATATGTTTCCCCCACCCCGTACATACAGATTGCCCACATTAATCCGGACCCTAACCCTGAATAAGAGCCTATCTTATATGTTTCCCTCACCCTGTACATACAGATTGCCCACATTAATCCGGACCCTAACCCTGAATAAGAGCCTATCTTATATGTTTCCCTCACCCTGTACATACAGATTGCTCACATTAATCCAGACCTTCACCCTGCATAAGAGCCTATCTTGTATGTTTCCCCCCTGTACATACAGATTGCTCACATTAATCTGGACCCTCGCCCTAAATAAGAGCCTATCTTGTATGTTTCCCCCACTGGGCTGCAACTCTGTTCAGGTCTTGGATTAATGTGGGCAATCTGTATGTACAGGGTGGGGGAAACATATAAGATAGGCTCTTATTCAGAGTTTAATCAACACATTAATATGTGCACCCAAAGGAGAGCTGCATCTGCGACGTGGGAATGCCGGTGAGGTATGTATAGCGGCCAACCAGCTGGGTGTCACACAGCGGGGCATCCCAAATCGGAATGTCCCAGACGGGTGGACCAAAGCCCAGGATAGTAAAGATCCCATGTTTTGCTCCGCTTTGACTCCTTCCGGGCTTAGGGATGGAAAAGGGGGAGAAATCACCCAGCAGCTTGGCTCTGTTAGTAAATGCTGAAGCCTCACATTTGGGTGGATTCAGAGCCTGGCGAGAAACTGCCATTTACTTTCATTGTTTATCGGGTATAAATTTTCACCTGGCTCAGAATTAGCCCCAAGGTAGACAATGAAAGTGAATGGCAGATTCTCATCAGTCTCTGAATCAACCCCATTATCAATCAGAAGTGACTGGCAGCAGGAGGAAACATTCCCCTCTAATCGCAGACATTGATTCACTACTAGCGGCAGGTATCAGCAGATGAGCGTCTGTATAGCGGCACTTAGAGCGAACGCTAGTAGACGCTGTAAGCAGGTATTGGGCGCTGTAACAGAGTGCCTCAGTCGCTGTAGTAACCTGGCCGGCATTGATGAATGTGATGTATATTGGGTGTTCTAACACCAGTACAGCGTTGCAGGGAGCGAGAGGTAGCGCCAGCTCAGTGCGACCAACTCTCGGCGCTCCACACCATACTTATCAAAAAAGGACACACCCACAGCGTAGGCGCTCTAAAGCTGGGCGATGTAGCATAGAGCGCCAGTCGCTGTGTGGTTAAAGTCTGTTTTTGAACACATATCCACCAGTAACAAAGCGAAAACACATGAAATGACATTGTTGTAACACTGCGCCAATAACACTTTAATACCAGACCTGTAATGACAATTCTGCATAGAGGAAAAAAAATCTAAAACAGTTTTCAAAAATGACTCTTTCTAGGCCAGGAGAGGTGACACAATGATTTGAGAGAAAAAAAAATAATTAAAAACAAAAAACCCTGTTTAAACAGAAGAAAAGTAACGTCCATTGAAATGTATGGGAGAGCGAGAGGTAATACCTGGCGCTCTGGAAGCTAGAGCTCCGGCGCTATACACTGAGATGCCTGTAATGATGAATCGGACGCTACATGGCGCTGTTAGAGTCGCTCACCAGATTTGCTTTCATAAATGTGGTTTTGCGTACAGCGCCCGGCGTTCACCAGACGCTGCCTGCCGCTACGAGGCGCTACCTGCCGCTATCCCTTGATAAATAAACTACGTTTATATTATGCAAATGTGTCATTTGTTGGTGGAACTTTCATCAGAATTGAAGGACTTCAGTTTAGCCTGTTTTCTTTTCTCCGCCATGCTGCCTCATTCAGCCTCCTTTATATTTCTTGATTAGCCCATGTGAACTCTCTCCCATCTGCTGGGCCTCGGTTTGCCGCTGCCTGGCTGTGAAGCTTTAATGAGTTAGCAGAAGGCGTCAGCACTGGGCGGATCCGGGCAGATGCCGGGCCCCTGCACCTTGAGAGGGGCCACCTCATTCCCTCTACCCTGGGCAGTGCCTATGCAGGACGCGGGGCCGTGCAGTAACCAGGACTAAGGGGCAGATTGGCCATTGGGAGAAACTTTCTATTTTTTCTTTTTTTTCTTTCTCTTTCATTCTATTATCTCTGTCAGTCCTTTTATGCTTTGTTACTTTTGTTCTAATCTTTTTCTTTCTTTCTTTCTTTCTTTCTTTCTTTCCACCCATCTATTCTTTGTTTCCTTTTTGGATATGTTCCTTCTGCCCTTCCTTTTCCTTTTTTCTTTTCTCCTTCTATTCTTTCTGTCATTTCTTCTCTTTCTTTTTTTCTTTCTCTTTCATTCTATTATCTCTGTCAGTCCTTCTATGCTTTGTTTCTTTCGTTCCAATCGTTTTCTTTCCTTTCTTTCTTTCTTCCTTATTCTTTCTTTCTTTCCATCTATTCTTTGTTTCCTTTTTAGATATGTTCCTTCTGCCCTTCCTTTTCCTTTTTTCTTTTCTCCTTCTATTCTTTCTGTCATTTCTTCTCTTTCTTTTTTTCTTTCTCTTTCATTCTATTATCTCTGTCAGTCCTTTTATGCTTTGTTTCTTTCGTTCCAATCGTTTTCTTTCCTTTCTTTCTTTCTTCCTTATTCTTTCTTTCTTTCCATCTATTCTTTGTTTCCTTTTTAGATATGTTCCTTCTGCCCTTCCTTTTCTTTTTTTCTTTTCTCCTTCTATTCTTTCTGTCATTTCTTCTCTTTCTTTTTTTCTTTCTCTTTCATTCTATTATCTCTGTCAGTCCTTCTATGCTTTGTTTCTTTCATTCCAATCGTTTTCTTTCCTTTCTTTCTTTCTTTCTTCCTTATTCTTTCTTTCTTTCCATCTATTCTTTGTTTCCTTTTTAGATATGTTCCTTCTGCCCTTCCTTTTCCTTTTTTCTTTTCTCCTTCTATTCTTTCTGTCATTTCTTCTCTTTCTTTTTTTCTTTCTCCTTCCTTCTATTATCTCTGTCAGTCCTTCTATGCTTTGTTTCTTTCGTTCCAATCGTTTTCTTTCCTTTCTTTCTTTCTTCCTTATTCTTTCTTTCTTTTCATCTATTCTTTGTTTCCTTTTTAGATATGTTCCTTCTGCCCTTCCTTTTCCTTTTTTCTTTTCTCCTTCTATTCTTTCTGTCATTTCTTCTCTTTCTTTTTTTCTTTCTCTTTCCTTCTATTATCTCTGTCAGTCCTTCTATGCTTTGTTTCTTTCGTTCCAATCGTTTTCTTTCCTTTCTTTCTTTCTTTCTTTCTTTCTTTCTTCCTTATTCTTTCTTTCTTTCTTTCTTTCCATCTATTCTTTGTTTCCTTTTTCTTTTCTCCTTCTATTCTTTCTGTCATTTCTTCTCTTTCTTTTTTCTGTCATTCCTTCTTTCCTTCCTTTCATCTTTTTTCTTCTCATCTTTCCTGCTTTCTTTTTTTTTCTGTTATTCCTTTTATTCGTTCTCTGCTTCTGTCATTTGTTCATTCGCTTTCTTTGTTTCTGTAATTCCCTCTATTCTTTCTTTCCTTCCTTTCATCATTTTTCTTCTCCCATCCCTTTCCTGCTTCCATTTTTTCTGTTATTCCTTTTATTTGTTCTCTGCTTCTGTCATTCGTTCATTCTCTTTCTTTGTTTCTGTCTTTCATTCTATGCTTTTGTTCTTTCTTAGTTTCTTTTCTTTCTTTAGATTTCATTTCTTTCTATCTATTCGTTCTTTTTTTGTCATTCCTTTTCTCGCTTTTGCTCTTTTTTTTTGTCTTTCCTTCTATGTTTTCATTCTTTATCTCTCTCGCTTTCTGTCATTCCTTTTATTCCTTACCTTGTCTTTCACCATAGATAGAACTTTATCACCCGCAAGGGGCTCACTGAGACTATGGGGTCAATTCAGAGCCAGGTGAGAATTCTCATTCCTTTTTAGGAGAGAAAGCTGCCATTCACTTTCATTGTCTACCTTGGAGCTGATTCAAAACGCGGTGAACATTTACACTCGGTAGACAAAGTAAATGGTGGTTTTCTCTCCTAAAAAAGGAGTGCGAATTCTCGCCTGGCTCTGAATCTACCCCTATATCGCCCAAGGGTCCAGATAAACCTGAAGCCGGTCCCTGGCAGAAGGGAGCAAGTTCAATAGGGTTTATCAGGCAATGCGAAGTGCTGGTGAATGCAAGATTCCGCCCCCTGACAGCCAGCATGGAAAGTCGCCTGATTTAACCCTTTCCTTTCCCCCGGCCTTTTCATTATTGATGTTGGCTGCCTGGCGAGCTATTGCGCCCCGGGGCTCGGCCAATCATTGCGTTACAGAGGAATTTCTTGTTATCCTTGTGATAAAAATCTATTAATTAGTTACAAAAAAAAACCAAATGATTGAAAGGAAAGATTTACATCAACACCTATGAAGCAATACCGACGAAGCGCATGATTAATAATCCACCAATCACAGCGAAGCCCTGTAGCGGTGTCGCGCAGGGATTGCGATTAGATTGGGATGTTTGTACAAGGCACGGAAGCGTGAAATCTATTGGCAGGTGCTGGAGATAAGGATGGGCAACGGCGGGGGAACCTCCTCGGGGTACGAGTCTTGGAGCAGCGAGCGCATATATTAAGCCGACTTGATTACGCCAATCAGGCTTTATGGTTGCAATTAAATATTTTGTGGTTCTGCCCAGTTAAGTGAAATGTCTGCAGAAGAGATGCAACGTCTGCACAGAAGAGAGGAAAATCCGAAGGCGTAACTGCACTCAAAAGAAGAGTTATTTTAATGCTGGTGAAGATAATACAGAAGGAATGCACATGACATGAGATTACAATATTCAAGTGTATATACATTATATACAGGTATGCTTGTGTACATATATAATGCACCGCTAGATCAATCAATTAAGCATTGTGCCCAGCAATATTGGGGAACAGTCACCCCCCGATACATGAGACCGAGGTAATATGGGATATGCTTCAGCAGATGAAAAAACATATTATATATATATATATATATATATATATATATATATATATATATATATGTATATATCAGTAGAGATAAGAGAATCGGTTGCCCATAGATACAGTATGCAGTACATCCAATGTCATGCAGTACACATAGAGATAAACAGCAAGGCAAACTTATAATGATAGCAACAAGCTTACAATCTAGGACAGTGGTCCCCAACCCTGTCCTCAAGGCCCACCAACAGGCCAGGTTTTGCAGATCTCCACAAATATGCACAGGTGGAGTAATTAGTGCAGCTGCAGAGCAATAGAGCTGGCTATTTGGAGATCCAAAAAACATGACATGTTGGTGGGCCTTGAGGACAGGGTTGGGGACCACTGATCTAGGACACCGGGTGGACAAAGAAACCCTCGACGTTTCGGCTGTTCAAAGCCTTTTTCAAGAGAAGCGGTGTCAAGTGTCTGAGGAGCTAAGCTTATATACTGTGCTGTTGTCACGGAACGCGTGGGAGGTGGACACTGCACATAGTGGGGAATTAGTGGGGGATTGATGACATTTTGTTTTTGCACTGTATTGGTGTTGCACGTGGTCATTTCATACAATATATGGTGTTGTGTGTGTATTATATGTATTATCAGTAGAGATAAGAGAATAGGTTGCCCATAGATACAGTATGCTGTACATCCAATGTCATGCACTACACATAGAGATAAACAGCAAGGCAAACTTTTATAATCATAGCAACAAGCTTACAAGCTAGGACACCGGGTGGAGAAAGAAACCCTCAACGTTTCGGCTGTTCAAAGCCTTTTTCAAGAGAAGCGGTGTCAAGTGTCTGAGGAGCTAAGCTTATATACTATGTTGTTGTCATGGAACGCGTGGCAGGCGGACACTGCACATAGTGGGGAATTAGTGGGGGATTGATGACATTTTGTTTTTGCACTGTATTGGTGTTGCACATGGTCATTTCATACAATATATGGTGTTGTGTGTATTATATGTATTATCAGTAGAGATAAGAGAATCGGTTGCCCATAGATACAGTATGCAGTACATCCAATGTCATGCAGTACACATAGAAATAAACAGCAAGGCAAACTTATAATCATAGCAACAAGCTTACAAGCTAGGACACTGAGTGGAGAAAGAAACCCTCAACGTTTCGGCTGTTCAAAGCCATTTTCAAGAGAAGCAATGTCAAGTGCCTGAGGAGCTAAGCTTATATACTGTGGGAGCCTCCAGCGTGTGTACAAAAATGGCACCAATCGGCGGCGTCAGCCGATGGCATCATTATCGGCCGTCACTGCCTGCCCCGGCCACTCTAGGCCTGGATGGTGTACCTACCATCCAAAGCCGGGCATGACGCTGTTTCCGGGAGAAGAGGGCCGCCCTTGAAAAAAAAAAAGAAAGGCCTTGAAAAAGGCTTTGAACAGCCGATACGCTGAGGGTTTCTTTGATAACATGTTTTTTCATCTGCTGAAGCATATCGCCATATTACCTCGGTCTCATGTATCGGGGGGTGACTGTTCCCCAATATTGCTGGGCACAATGCTTAATTGATTGATCTAGCGGTCCATCATATATGTACACCGTTGTCTTGTTCTCAAGCATAACTGTATACAGGGCCGGATTAAGTGTGATGGAGGCCCCAGATACAGTATTTATTTCCTTTAAAATATTAGTCCAGCCAAGTAACTGATTGGTGGTTGTCTGGCACCCGCTCACTTACTGGAACATCAGATTGAGTGACAGCTCTGCACCCATTACTGTAGCGTTGATGATGGCGGCTTTGCTGCTCTCTGTCCTGCCCTGTGGTGGCTTTGGCTGCCCAAATGCGGGGGAACCTCACTGCCACCGATAGCTTTGTTGCTGGCCCCATGGCCCGTCAGACCAAAGACTGAAAAGCCTCCTGGACAAAGTCATAACCCAAAGGTTGGAGGAGGCCCCCTTTGCAGGGCAAGTGGTGGAGGCCCCGGGGCTCGCGTTCCTTGCGTCCCTCTCATAATCCGGCCCTGCCTGTATGTAGTGTATATACACTTGAATATTGTAATCTCATGTTATGTGCATTCTTTCTGTATTATCTTCACCAGAATTAAAACAACTTTCTGTTTTCTGTGTGCAAAGAGTGGGTGCACACTGGGACTACTGAACCCCATATACATTTCCTTCTGAATAATCATTTGTATATCATTATTAGTAGTGTGCTACAACACTTAATTAACATTGCAGAAGAGATGCACTAAATCATGTGGGGAGGCCCCAGCCCCTCACCGCCACACCAAGAAAACTGCCGCACCACCATACAATCTAACTATACAAAATCTTTTATTGAAATTGATATTGAGCATACACAACAGACACAATTAAAATCCATTAAAAACATATAATACACACACAACACCATATATTCCCTATATTCCCCTTGATCCTGATCACAATTAAATCATATAGATCCCCCTCTTTTCATCCACATTAATCCCTACTTGTACATCGCCTCCCCCCAACAAAAGTGCAATATGCATATGCAAATGAAATGACCGTGTGCAACACCAATACAGTGCAAAAACACTAATTCCCCACTATATGAACCTCTAACCCCAAGATATAAGTGATACCCCAAGATATCACTTAAAGTGCTTAGTGCTTCTCAATTAAAAACTTAACGAAATATCCTTTAGGTGGAGCAAATCTCGGAGGGGGAAACCATAACAACACTTGTATGTGGAGGTGGAAAATTGAACACCCAAAACGTAATTGCATTCAAAGTAAGGATGTAATTTAATGCTGGTGAATAATATACATAGAGTAACTAGTAATGATACATACAACAATATATACAGACATAAGACAATACGCTATATACAAAGTGCAGACCGCAAGAGCATAAAGGTATCCAGCATATACTAGGAATCATTGCTCATATGAAGCATAGGCATAAAGGCTAAATGACATAGTGAAATAAGAGCAGAATGATTTAAGTTGCTCTGGGCATCGAGTCCATAATCATCCAGGTTGAGAAGCAATAACAAGAGGAACTAATAGCAAATCACTTACTAAAGCGAGCAACAAGGCTGTGATACCGGGTGGACCAAAAAACTCATAACAACAATCATAATGAATTTGATGAGTTTAATTACCAAGGTGCCAGTGCAGTGTCCGCCTCCCATGCTTTCTCCGTGCCGTCGTCACGGAACGCGTAGGAGGCGAACACTGCACATAGCGGGGAATTAGTGGGGGATTGATGACTTTTTGTTTTTGCACTGTATTGGTGTTGCACATGGTCATTTCATACAATATATGGTGTCGTGTGTGTATTATATGTTTTTTAATGGATTTTAATTGTGTCTGTTGGGTCTGCCCAATATCAATAAAAGATTTTGTATAGTTAGATTGTATGGTGGTGCGGTAGTTTTCTTGGTGTGGCGGTGGGGGGCTGGGGCTCTCCCCACATAGTTTGGTGCATGATGCAAATTGCTTCACAATACTACTGCACACCCAGTGATAATTAGGTGAAATTTGGGCTGGTGCGGCGGAATAGTAGTGTTTTTGCTGCAGAAGAGATGACGTGTCATGGACATGGTGCTTCCCCCGGGGATGCCCCCACCCTCCAGCATAGAAAGCATTCGCGTCCATTAATCCAAATGTTTTGTAGTGGGTAAGGATAAAGTGGACCAAAAGATGCGTTGTGGACCTATCACCAGAATTTTCACTATCTTGGTGATAATTTCCTGTCCTTGTGGCATTCTGATTCGAGATGCCCTGTTGTCTGGCCCAGATTTTTTTTCTATTTTGGAGCCGCGCTGTGTGAAGACCTGCAATGGCTGCGTATAATCCTCCCTTCCCTTTGATCCCACGGCGCATGCATGGGCTTTAAAGTGGAGCAAAACCCAGGATTTCGACTATCCTGGTTTTTGGTCCTTTCCCCTGGGGCACCCCGATCGGGGGTCTCCCACTGCGAGAAACCCCCCAGATCCCCCAGGGAAACTCGCCTCATCCCGGTCCTATGGCGCATGCGCGGCTGCTCATCCAATCAGCGTGCTCGGAGCTGCTGAGCTATGCACGTCTGAGCAACGTCTTAGCAGAGCGTCTCCGAGCACTCTGGTGGCCGCATCCCCCGCTTCCCTCTAACAGGGAGCGTGCCCACGCCAGGCATTTACAAATGGCTGGCGCGGGCACGTGCCCTGCTAGAGGGATAGCGGTGATGCGGCTGCGGCCCGTGCATGTGCCGTTGGACCGGGAAGTAAGGTAAGTGTATTGGGCGACCTGGGGGGTTTCACACAGCAGGGCATCCCGGTTTTGGATGCTCTGGGGGGAGGGAATCGATCGGCCCGGGAATCTATAAGATCCCAGACTCAGGCAGGGGAGCTCTCAAAAGCTTCGATTTGCTAAGCTTAGTTGAGCTCCTGACCTGCACATGTGCTGTGGGATTGCAGAAAAGGTACATAGAGTGGTTTCAGTCTTTGGAGCATTACAAACTGCTGTGGACATTTTAAAAGGGATCAGCTAATTGAGGTCCGTTTTGGTCCTCTTTAAGGCTGCATATGGATTGTCTCTAATTCAACCCTTTTACTGCCAGCCTACCTAGAGATTTTGTCTCCCTCTGTTGCCATTTTCACCATTTTGCGCTATGTTTAAATGTGATTTTTGCTGCAATTTTGATTGATTGAAAATGATATATTGTCTTTTTCAGCAGAGCTTTAACATGAAATGTCTTGTTTGTCGTTTTTTTTCAGCGCTTTCTCAATATTTTTAAAATACATTTTTGAATGTCATGTTTTATTAAAATGAAAAATGTAAGTTTTTCAACCATTTTGCTTGTAAAAGCCCCATTCAAAGTACAGTTGGCAAACAGCAATATAAATAAATGTTGTACCAGCACACCAAAGACAGCCAAAAACTCCTAACTCAAGCTTGTAAAGGGTTTAAAGCCAGATTCCTCTCATTTTCAACAGTACCACATATTTCTCGGCAGACATCCTTTCCTGCCCAGATGATGCAGCAAACACCACAAACTAAAAATTAAACCAATTAAATTAAAACCAATTAAACCCATTAAAACCAGCCCAGGCACCAGATATGGGGGCTGGTAGACCAGGGTGTGGGGGTCCAGAAGCCGCCCCTGGCCCTGAAGGCTACCAGCCAGCATAACACATATGCGCCATGGACTCTTCTGTACCACCCTCTGCTTTGCGGATGCTGGTAATGGGACGGGGGCAATTGCAAGTCACCCGCTTGCCACAAGGACCCCTTACCAGTTCACAAAGGCTTCAAAGTAAAACACACACACACAAAACCCCTTAAAAATCCCCCACAAAATGGTGTGAGGTCCCCCAGCATTACCAGCCCAGGAACCAGCTATGGGAGCTTGTAGAACAACCCTGCAGGCTACAAGCCCGCACAGCCTAAATGGCCCTCGGGCTCTTCTGCCCCCCTCTCCGGGCTTTGGGGAGGCAGGTAATGGGGGGCCAGGGGTTAATGGCAAGTCACCTGCTATGGGTCTCATATATCCCTTTCCAGTTCACAAAAGGTTAAATGTAAAAAAAAACACAGACACAGAGAAAAACATATTTAATTAAAAAAAAAAAAAAAATTAATACCTCCCTCCCAGAGCACTGTGTCCCATGCTGTTCACTTTGGCTTTTGCTCTCCTTCTGCTGCTAGAAGCCTTTTATACCTGCTGGGTGACAGGGTTAATTAAAAAAAAATGACAGACCCCATTTTGGGTGGAATTTTAAGGGGTCTGAGGCCCCCCCACCCAGCATAACCAGCCTGGGGACCAGCTGTGGGGACTTTTAGAGCAGGGCACAGGGACCAGCCTCTGTGGCCCCCCACCCTGCAGGCTACAAGCCTGCACAGCCTAAATGTCCCTGGGCTCTTCTGCCCCACCCTGGGCTTTGGGGAGGCAGGTAATGGGGGGGCTGGTGGTTAATGGCAATGCACCTGCTAGCCGCGGGTCACGTGGCAGCCCCCTAAGCCTTGTGAACTGGTATAAGGGTCTCATGGATTCCCTTACCATTTCACAAAGGGTTAAGTGTAAAAAATATTTTTTTTTATAACACCTCCAATCCTGTGTCCCATGGTGATCCTGTCCCACGGCGATCCAATGACAGTTGACGGGGGTGATCACTGGAGGGGGGCTGGGGAAACAGGGAATCACAGTCCCTCCAACCTCCCTCCAGTGATCACCCCCGGCATCTGACAGCTCTGAGCCAGAAGCAGGATGACGTCATGGGGTGATGTCATCTGACCCACCCACAAGAGGCAGGTCTAATGGGGATGAAGGGCCTCTTTCAGGCCTTCTCCTCACCATGGAAGGGCCGGGGGATCAGAGGCCCCCCCAGTGAGGAGGAGACCCAGCGGGAGGGATCGTGCACGTAGATAATAAAATTTTTCATTTTACAGCAAATGACGGCGGCAACTAAGGCCAGGGGGCTCTATTCCAGGCCTTCTCCCAAAGCCAAAAGAGCCCAGGATGGGGATCGGAGGCACCTCCGAGACCTTCCTGGATTGATCGATGAGTTTCTTTTTTTTTTGGCCGCTAGCAGGTGAGAAGGCCAGGTACGGAAAATTTACTAGCATTAGAAGGGTTAAAGTGTTTGGCAAGTCAAAATACAATAAATATCAGTAGCTTACCTTTCATTGAGTGACTCCAGTGCTCTGCTTCTTCTTCTGTCTGTTTCCTTAGTGAAGAAAATCACGTCCCCATCCCACTGACCCCATCCCCTCAACCTTTAGAGGGCCAAGAATGGAAAAACCAACCACTCCCTCCCCAGACGCCCTGATTGGCTGCCTCTATCTGAAAGTCTGAAACAGTCTCCTCTTTTAATGGGCTCTTCTGTGCCCCTCCACCGTCTTCTTTAGGTGGCAGTGGGTGTCAAATCATCTGTAAAAAGGGGTGTGTATCCATGTGTCCTGCATAGCTTTCTGGGGGAGCGAGGGCATCTCTCTATTACAGCCAGTGAGGGGCCTCCCCAGGGCTGTATTTATCATTAGGCAAACCTAGGCCTGTGCCTAGGGTGATAACCTGCAAGGGGGGGGACACTGATGTTACTGCTATAGTAAAAAAAAAATAAGTTGTTGGCACGTTAAAGGCTCCCTACAAATGCTCCCCCATAGTGTGTGTGTGTATAAAGGGGGAGAGGGCGCTGGCTCGTAATGGAGGTGAGTATTCTCAGCATTCTATGCGGTTAGGTGTGAGGGGGCTCCAGTCTTCTGGATGCCCCCCCCCCCCCCGAAGATTCTTGCTAGCAGAGAGAGAGGGGGACCAACACCCGTTAAAGTAATAACGGGTGTTGGTCCGGTTTAAAGTGCCTAGGGCAGCATTAGCACCAAATACGGCCCTGGGCCTCCCTCATTACTTTCAGTAAGCATGATCCCTCCATTCCAGCCAGTGAGAGGCATCATTACAGCCAGTGAGGGGCATCCTTCATTACAGTCAGTGAGGGGCATCCTTCCATAACAGCTACTGAGGGGCATCCCTCCATTACAGCCAGTGAGATGCATCCTCCTCCCTCTCCCAAAAGCTGGGCAGGACACACAGATACTCACCCCTTTCTACAGATGGTCTGACACCTAAAGAAGGGGCATGCAAGAGCCCTGAAAATAAAGAGGAGACTGGGTGAACTTTGAAGAACCTGTCGGACCAGATGAGGAAGGAGATGGTGACCGGTAAGTAATGAAATTTAGAGCATTACATTTATTTGGTGTGTGTTTTTTATTTTACTACTTGGGGTGAACTGATAAGGGGGGGGGGGGGGGGGTCCACCATGTATCTTGCAGGCATTGACGGGTGACATGGCGGTACCCAGCCCAATTACCTGCACCCCCATATGGAATACAGGGGGGTGAGGATGATCCCCATGCTCATCGATATAGGCCAGGGGTTCTTCCACCCCTTAAAGAGCACTGGACTTATACCAAAGGGCATAAACGCTGGTATACACAAAGGACCAGGGGTCAACCAGGCAGCCTGTGAGTCCTGGGTTACCAGCCTCTTGGCTAGTTGGCTCTTGGGGGGGGGGGGGGGGGTACACTTTTTATGCAATTAAATTTGTGGGCAAAAAGTAAAAACAATAAAAACACATGGCAGCAATTGGCGCATGGCTTTTCTCGATGACATCTTTTACATCTCGCATAAAGTGATTCAGTAAACCATCACGCAGGTTGTAAAATGATGTTTGAAGAAAGAATATACTTATGGCTTTGGGAAATTTTGACCCCTGCTGAACTGACCCTTCACTGTTTGTTATGGTGAGGACGTTTTCGTGGTTGAAGAACATTTTAGACATTAGACACACATAATAAGACAACGAGAGGAAAGGTTCTCTTAACTTTGGTTTATTGAGATAGTTAAAGCCTAATGTGTGAGAACATAGCACAGTAATAGCTGCATAGTCAGCCCTTCCCGGTAGAAATACATCCTAATGATGGAGCTTTAGGTCATGTCTACCTCACTCAGAAGAATGGCATTGTTTATGGCTGGGAGCAGCGGGCGTCTACAGCCACAGACGGGATCTCTCCTTGGAAAAATGTCTTTGGTAGACACAACGAAATGTTATTATAAGGTGAAGAGACAAAACCCCTTTGTCTGCTAAAATTGGAGCAGCTTGGTGAAGTCATTAAAGTAATTCACAACCCCATACCCCCCCCCCCCAGCTAAGTACATTGGGGGCTCCTAGCACTCAGACATTTTTATTAGTACCTTCATAGTAACATTATTGTGGAAGTGTCTGCAAAAATACTTTATGCACCTGCTTGTCAGTTGGCTGCACTTTAATAGGGATGAGCTAACCCAAGCACATTCGTTTCGGGTACAGCCACAATATCTGCCCCCCACACCCCTGTAACCTATATGTGACATATGGGTCCCAAAGAAATCAGGCTTTTACACTATATAAGAGAATTAAGTCCAAAAGGGGCTCAGTCTGTAATCTTTCTGTGATGGCTGGGCTCCAAGTTTAAACTTCAGTTTCCTATATAACCAAGGCAACCAGGCTTACATTATGTTCAGCACTTAAATTAGTTAACAGAAAGGAGGTTTAGAGTCAGAGATCAAGCCTGTGGAGAGGGAGGGGGTCAAGCTCATTGTAGCGACTGAAATAGGTGGGGAAAACCTATTTGGACATAAGCAACACCAGTGCAATGTCCTAAACAAGACTTGGTTTAGGATGAAACATGAGTTAGTTGTACTAGTTTTATGGATTCAACTGTACAATAGCTGATTTTTCTAAAAAATATTTTCTCCCTCTAGTGATCTGTCCTGGAGAGTACCGGGGGTGGGGGGGGTGAATCTTAAGGCAAAGCTGAACAAGTGTTTTAACAGTCAAAACTACAGCTAGGACCAAAAGGGGACCCTGCAGGTGATACCTAGTACCGGATTTAATGGGCTATCCCCGTAATAGCTTCAGAGGCTGCCTAGAACTGGGAGTGTTGAAGCACATATGGTGGGATTGTCCCAAAAGCTTTGTCCGTGTGGACTAGGGCCTACCAGATTATTATTTATTCTAGTACTGATCAAACCTTCTGTAAGCAACCCCATTAAGCCCTTAATTTGAGGCCTGCAACACAACAGGGCGCAGTTTGAGCTGATTGTACATATGTGCACTAGTCAAAGTGATTGTGGAAAGTTCATGGAACGGTTTAAAAAGAGGAAGGTTAGACTTTCTCAAACAATGATCAGATACAGTGCCTAGATTTCCAAAACTTCGTGAAAAATGGCCATTCCTTTCCAGACCTCCAACTTGACAGCTTTTAATGTAGGAGATTATAGAGAATCGAAGGATGATTCGATTTTGCCTAGTTGAACCTTGAAAGCAAAAGCTTTGGTGGCCCCACCTTTCTTTCTGTCTGCCTTTCTATTTTTTTTTACTTGTTTCCTTCATTTGTTGTTGTTCTCTCCATTTTCTCTTGCTACTGCTTCTTTTTCATTGTTTTCACCAATATTCTTTTTTGATATATGTCTATTTCCCGTTCCATTTTTTAAGTCTGGTGCTGCAGGGCTTCTGGGGGTCAAGGGTGTCTGAACTGGGCACATCCTGAGATATCTAAATTTTTGATGTTCTCATTAGAGATGAGCGAACTTTTGAAAAGTTCGATTCGGCCGATTCGCCGAATTTCACAAAGAAATTCGGGTTCGTCCGAATCGAATTTTTTTACGAAGTTGCCCATCAAAAATGCCGGTATGGTGGGAGCGGGACGGCCGATTCCGCTGTTAGCGGAGCCGGCCGGTAAAGCCGGCCGGCCCGCTCCCACCATGCCGGCATTTCAAAAACAAAAAAAAAGCATTTTTGCCGGCATGGTGGGAGCGGGCCGGCCGGCTCCGCTGTCAGCGGAACCGGCCGGCCCGCTCCCACCATGCCGGCATTTAAAAAAAAGCAAACACTTACCTGCAGGTCCGGAGCGTAGAGGCCGGCGCCGTTCTCAGCTGTCATCTGAGGGCGCGTCATCAGAGGGCGCCCGCTCCCACCATGCCGGCATTTTTTTTTTTTAATTTCAGGAAAAATTCGATCGGCACGAACCACAAAATATTCGGGTTCGTGCCGAATCGAATATTTCCTGAAATTCGGAGCGAATTCCGGTTCGTCCGAACCGGTTCGCTCATCTCTAGTTCTCATGAATAATAAATGTGCCTTGAGTTGGATGGCGCTGTGAATCCCGTAACCTCAAACATTTAAACAGTTTTTGCTGAAAATACTAAATAAAAAAAATGAAAGTAAAAGGGGTTCCTGTAGCTCATCTCCATTCATTGACACATTTTAAGTCTGGTTCCTCCCCATTACCCCATCCCTTTAGATATGCCTACCTCTCCATTGGCTATAATGACACAACCTGAACACGAAAAGATGCTCCTGACTGCTGCAGGGAAACGCTATGAGGTACTGGGGTAGAAGATACTGACGTGATGGAGGTGAGTATTGCTGCTGTGGCCATTTTTATACCAGCTGCCAGCCTTTCACCACCAAAAAAAAAATGTTGGATCATTTCCACCTTGCTGGCACCGCTAAGCTTAATGGCAGCATGGTTCATTGGCTGGAGGAGTGACAGGAGTTCCTAACAAAAAATAAAATATAAGGTGTAACTGAAATGAGGGTCTAAATGTCAATAGACATGACTTCATATCAATGGTTGTGCATAAAAATGCATACTTTCATTGGTGTGGATTGATGATAAGCAGGGCTGAATTCTTCTTTTATGCCCCCCCCTCTCAAAACAGAACCCTCCTTCCATACATAAATGCACATATTAATACACCATGAGATCCTCTAAGCCAGACAAATACCCCTTAGTATATTAGAAGACCAATTTCCACTCTCAGTCTATATAATTCTCTTCTCAATCACAGTCAATATCACTTCGTTCTATAAGATACCAAAAACAGCCAGATAGCTAAATAAATACCACCTTACCCCCAAAAGGGTCCCTTAGACTAATTAAATACTGTGTAAATCCATAAACCCCCCTCAACAAAATAAATACCCCATAATCTATAAGATGCCCCGTTTTGTCCAAATAAATACTCCTCAAGCCACAAAAGACCAATTTGGCAAATAAAATACCCTCTTCTATCTATAGGATAGAAGTACCCCAAAGAATTAATGCAAAACATGTAATACCCTGTTTTATAAATACTTATTGGTTATGGATTCACCCTGCTCATAGCCATGTGATCCTTTCTGTTATTTACAGAAGCTCTTTTGGTCTGAGGCAGTAAATGACCCTGCTTCTAGCCATCTGGCCCTTTCTATTTGCTGGAAAAGCTCTGCTGGTCTGGAACCATGCACCCCCCCCCCCCCTGCTATGTGGCCCTCTCTGTTGGATAGAAAAGCTCTGCTGGCCTGGAGCCATAAATTACCCTGCCTATAGCCCTTTCTGTTTCTAAGAGAAGCTCTTCTGGTTTGAAGTTATGACTCCAAAACCATCAGAGCTAGCCATGTAGTTGCCCTTTCTGTTGGCTAAAGAAGATCTGCTGCACTGGAGCCATGAATGACTCTGGCCCTAGCCATGTGGCCCTTTCTGTTGCCAAGAGAAGCTCTGCTGTGTTGGAGCTATGAATGACCCTGGCCCTAGCCAGGTGACCCTTTTTGTTGCCAAGAGAAGCTCTACTGTGTTGGAGCCATGAATTCCCTACCCCTAGCCAGGTGACCCTTTTTGTTGCCAAGAGAAGCTCTACAGTGTTGGAGCCATTAATTCCCTACCCCTAGCCAGGTGGCCCTTTTTGTTGCCAAGAGAAGCTCTACTGTGTTGGAGTCATGAATTCCCCTACCCCTAGCCAGGTGGCCCTTTTTGTTGCCAAGAGAAGCTCTACTGTGTTGGGGCCATGAATTACCCTGCCCCTAGCCATGTGACACTTTTTTGTTGCCAAGAGAAGTTCTACTGGTTTGGAGCCATGAATTACCCTGTCCCTAACCAGGTGGCCCTTTCTGATTCCAAGAGAAGCGCTGCTGGGTTGGAGCCATTATTTACCCTGCCCTTAGCCATGTGACCCTTTTTTGATGCCAAAAGAAGCTCCACTGGGTTGGAGCCATGAACCACCCTGCCTCTAGCTATGTGACCCTTTCTGTTGGCTAGAGAAGCTCTACTGGATTGGAGCCATAAATTACCCTGCCCCTAGCCATGTGACCCTTTCTGTTGGCTAGAACAGCTAAGCATAACTTAAAAGTTGGAGTTTGAGAGTGACTGTGTGTCATATTTGCAACACAGAGCCGCAGTGGTCAAGATGACCAGGCGCCTTCTTTGCTTTGACAGCCAAAAAAAACAAAAACTGGCTTTCATAAGCCATGCTATTTTAGTAACCCCCCAGGGGGGGATATAGTGAGACAATCCTCACTCATGTTCCTGGGATTTCATTTCCCTCTTTTACATTTTGCCTGGATTTCAAAGAAGTTCTCATTGCGGTAAAAGGGATTAAAGAATATGGGTTGTTTGAGGAGAGGGTGGAAAAACCTTTCGTGTATATAATTAAATGTGAAGGTGAACATCTTATAAATATTTCTCCAGCAGCAGAGAAGGGGAAAATATGATCTGCACATGGCTTCTTACATGGCGCATTCTACACCAGAGATTAATCTGTAACAATGCCGCTCTTAGGCTGGTTGTGTATTCCTGACCTTTCAGGTTCTATTACACTCAGCTTGGAATGAAAACACACACGCCTGACCTTTGACGACCTTCATCTATGCTTGGTAGGTACTGGTCACCAGATTTGAATGGCCATAAGTGTTTCTCTTCACCTTCATTCCTGGTAAGATCTCAACCCCAACCATAAGTAGAACAATTTATCAGTGTTTCCTAGCAAGACTTTTCCCAAACAGTGCAGGAGTGGACTAGAGCGGGGGGATTTGCCCTTTAGGGCAAGTTCTCTTTGGTGGCCTCCATTTCCAAAAGGCCCCCTATTCAGGACGCTATGGTGTTATCAGCCCCAGCACTCTGTACATAAAGCACCAATGAACAGCATGGTCAGCCATTTGAAATGTCCACCTTAGCTATTGCTGAGTGAAGGCTGCAAGCCTAAGCCGTACTTACCCTTTGCCGTCCCTATTCAAATGTCCTAAGCCTCTCTTCAAATCTTGCAGGATTTGCGCAGGGTGTCATTGCAGCCTATGCAGAGACACTGCGCATGCATGAGATCAGAGGAGCGGCGCAGAGCAAGATGGGACGGCAAGATGACACTGCCCTACAGAGACAATGCGAGGCCGAGGCGTGACAGAGTCCAAAGTGACCGGACAGGAAAGTTCAAAGTTCTGAAATGTTAAAATGAAGGGGCAGGGGGGCGGAGCATGCTAGGTTTGGGGAGTTTTTATTAACTCTCCAATACCTGCAATGTTCCATTTTTAGGTTCATGCTTTGTTATTAGATAGGCATTTATAGCAGCGTTGCTACTGGGTCAAATTGGCCCTCCCCCCCCTCCCCCCTCTTCTGTGCCTCCTCCTCTGTGTTAGTTGTTTTATATGTTTTTTAATATGTTTTTAATATTGTCATATAGTATTGAGTATACAATGTAGTTATATGTAATAATAAACTTGGTCAATTTTGCATAGCTATTATTGTTCAGTGGTGCTTCTGTGTCAGGGTTGGGTGGGTGTGTGGGACCCCCCGCTTTCTGGGTGTATGTAGTAACAGTTGTTCTGTTCACCCTGCACAGTGTAGCACACCATCATATTGTTGTTGGTGCGGTCTCTCCGCCCCTTTTTTTTCTTCCATTTTAGATACTAGGACCGTGCACAAGGAAGCAGCAATGAGATAAGTACATGTCTTCCGGTTTGAACAGACACAGGTTCTCTTTGGTGGTCTCCATATGCAAAAGGCCCCCTATTCAGGATGCTATGGTGTTATCAGCCCCAACACTTTGTACATCAAGCACCAGTGAACATGGTCCGCCATTTGACATGGGTAGCCACTCAACTCTGTCATCATGGTCAGCCATTTGAAATGTTGTTCACTGGTGCTTGACCCTAGCATGCTCCACCCCTCTGCCCCTTTCGATTTAACATTTCACAACTTTAAACTTTCCTGTCCGGTCACTTCGCACTCGGTCTCGCACTGTGTCCGTAGGGCAGTGCCATCTTGCCGTCCCGTCATGCTCTGCGCCGCTCCTCCGATCTTGCCCATGCGCCGCAAATCCAGCAAGATTTGAAGAGAGGCGCGGGACATTTGAATAGGGACGGCGAAGGCTAATTACGGCTTAGGCTTGCAGCCTTCACTCAGCAATAGCTAAGGGGGGTGGGGGTGCAAAGAGGCCAGGAATGCTGCTGGATGTCTGTGTTTTAGATAACGCCGACATCCAAAAGGCAATGAGGGAAGGGGAGGGATGTTTAGAGAGGAACAATAGAAAAGGTCTGATCTTCCCCTTTAATTGATACCTAACAGCTGATGCACTATGATATATGACGACATTTTTCTCTGATAGGAGCAGCAAGTAATGCTGGCTCTCACTGGTAATATTTGCATTTAACTGTAGGGTGAACTCTCAGGGTCATTTCTACTGGTGGGCCCAGGACACCCCGGTCTGCTTGTGTTCCTAAAGTCATTGTCCAAGCAAGGGTTAAATCTTAGTCCCCTGTCTGTAGTGCTGCCCTCCTCAGTGTTTGCTTTCACTTTTAGCCCAAGGCTCACTCCTTTCCAGGCCATGTTTCACAGTCCCCCCCTCTCCCTCCCTCTGGGCATCACCCAATAATCAAGGTGATGTCCTTGTCTATGGACTGCCCCTCCATTCAGAATGTATACCTCTGTTGCTCCCCCTCCCCTGGCTGATAATTAATCTTTCCTTTCCTCTTCTTGTCAGTCCTCTGAATTTTCCCCCTCCTTCTCTGTGAAGAAAAGCCTTATGCCAATACAGGCAGTACTCCTGGAGGACAGGCCCACCACCCGTGAAATGTAGTTTTCTCTGCATTGCAAACTTTGTTTACAAATAAAACAGCTGGAAGAATGGGGACATGTAGGGCTAGATTTAGGTTAACATAGGTGTCCGGACAGTGATTTTAAAGTTCCAGGGACTAAAATTAGGGGATTTTATTTTTGTAGTGTCTCTGCTTTGTAAAGAAAATAAAGTTATAAAAAAAAAGAACCTGCAGACA
Source organism: Gastrophryne carolinensis (assembly GCA_027917425.1). Taxonomy (NCBI): domain Eukaryota; kingdom Metazoa; phylum Chordata; class Amphibia; order Anura; family Microhylidae; genus Gastrophryne; species Gastrophryne carolinensis. The sequence continues at coordinate 492,184,165 of CM051236.1, read as the reverse complement.
AAATTATTTTTGTAGTGTCTCTGCTTTGTAAAGAAAATAAAGTTATAAAAAAAAAGAACCTGCAGACAAAATTATTTTTGTAGTGTCTCTGCTTTGTAAAGAAAATAAAGTTATAAAAAAAACCTGCAGACAAAATTTTGAAGAGGGAACGAAATTAGAGAAAGAAAATGAGGAGCACAGACAGTGAAAGAAAAGACCTGGGTTTACAACTTGCTAAAAAAATTATATATGAAAATGAAAGACGCAATAAGTGCTGGAGGCAGAGGCAGGTGAAATGTGCTGGAGAATGGCCCAAGATGAGATGACAGGGGACACCATTAAATGTGAAGTATGAAAGGCAGGATGTTGATGACAGTAACATTTAGAGGCGACCCCTAGCCTAGCGATGCCGGCAGAGGTAGGTAGCCTATGGGCCAAAGACTTATTTAAAGGGATTAACCAGGCTAAGTGTAAAAACGAACCATTGTTTTCTTACATGATGATTCATCCTGGTGGGCTGCTGTTGAGATTTAGCCCTTTTCCTGTACGCAAGCCCCTGGATACTGTTTATTAATGACTGCCTTTTTTTTTTAGCATGGACAGGTGAACTGATCTCCACCCCTCTTGCATTAGATGTGTAAGACCCACCAATGCTTGTGTGTGCAGGGTAGAATAGTTGCGCCCCTGTTTTTCCTGTCTTTCGTCTGCTTCTTTGTATAGGTCCACCTTTCAGTGCTTAGGTGGTCTTGAATAAATAATATCTAGGGGCTGGATCTCACCAACAACAGTTTTATTCAGCAGCTCACCAGGATGAAATTTCTGCATGGCAGGTGAGCAAACACTAATTGATTTTTACACGTAGCCTTTAAAGGGCTTGTCCAGGCTAATGGTCATATAGGCATTTGCGATAAAGGTCAAATATCATTTGCCAGCTGTTCTGGCAATGGCTGAATATATTTTCAGTAGACAGTTCTCTACCTCTCAGCTGATAAATTTGAAACATTCTCCTGCTGCTGAGAATGGCCGTTACATTGTAATACATTGTTTAATCTAGCTGATAAAAAATGTATCACAATATAATGCCCATTCTCAGAAGCAGGAGAATGTAACACATGTATCAGCTGAGAGGTGGCAGACTGTCCTACTCATAAGGAGCTGAAAAAAGTAGTTGGGCACTTGACTGCTCAGGCTAGGAAAAAAAAGGAGTGGCCATTTGTCTCTGAGGCGATAGGTGACAGGAGAATAGGCCCAGATGTTGCGGGACTCAATCTCATGATCCAATATGTTACTGAGCACCAGGGTAAGACTGATCAGCTGCACAGGGACAAAGTGTGAGTATCCCTTTGTTTTTGTTTTTTACTAGGCTGGACAGTTCCTTTAATTAGATCTTAGATGCGCATAGTCTTTCATTTAGAAAAGTTCCATACACATGTCAGAACATGAGCCTGTTCTAATATAGCACTGGGACAGGGTGGGACCAGAACCTTTAAAAGTCAGGAACCAGCTAGCTGTTGTTGAGCCAGAGAGAAAGCTAGCAAGCAGGACGTACAGTGCAGGAGACAGAAGGAGCCAAAGTGCTGAAGATGACATAGAGACCTGAGACTAAGCCAGACAGCTGCCATAAGGACCTGTGGAGTAAGCCAAGTCCCAATTCTACTCTACAAAAGAGTAAACTTTCTTTAAGGAACTGGCCCGAGTGATGCCTGTGCTAATCCCACACTTGCACCCATAAGACCTTCTCCCTACATACTTGGGTAACACTTCTGGACATGTGTGTGCAACACAATAGATGGCAATGCATGCAGCATGTAAAAGGGCCAGTTAGTAGTGCTTGAGTTCCTGGCCAAAATCCAGTCGCCCCCCCCTCCCAACCAGTTGTGTTTTTTTGTTTGTTTGTAAAAAGTGCAAGTTATTTCCCCTCCCAGGGGTACCCTTCTTAGCCCATAACTTTTATCAAGACAAAATGATCTGGTTTAATGGCTTGGGCATGTTTGACCAATGTGAGAAGCCCTATTCTTAAACCAGTCACTAGACTTGATTGTGTTTGACCACCATTGGCTGCTTTTTTTTTCTTCCTCTAGTCAGTGAACAGAAACCATGGAGACCGCTGTCACCTTGGCTGCTTTTTTTTTCTTCCTCTAGACAGTGAACAGAAACCATAGAGACCGCTGTCACCTTCCATTGGTTATAATGACAGAAGTCCCAATGTAGTGGGGAAGTGCTGTTTCACGTTGGGTTTCGGGAGAAGATGTGGAAGAGGGACTTTGGTTTTTGTAAATATACGAGTTCATTTCCTCTGAGGAATAGCCATAGTTTTCTGTTCCATGTTCAGACTCTGAGCACGATGAAGCCTGACAAGTTCCATGTTTGGATAACACATGGTGGTAATTAAGAGGTACATAAGGGACTTGGCCGCGGGATTTGAAGTGCTCATGTTCGGAGTTGTGGTGAGAAAACTTCTGCATTGTTCTGTCATTTTCCAGTTCGTGGTAGCCGGTTTGATGCAGACTTACAGGCCCGTACCTAGGCTCCTTCATACAGATCCTTCTCGTCTGCTCAATAACCATCGGCCTTGGCAGCAAGTGGTTTAATTGTCCGGCAGACTTGGCATGGAGGCATTCGGATTTGGGCAGAAAAGTATTATTAATTGAGCTTGAAAAGTGTTTTTCGTTGGCAGTCACTTTCTCCTGCTGGTACCTACTAAAGTCCAACTTGTTCTCCTCCTTCACTGGGTGATAGTTGGGGGTTCCTCTGTTTTCTAATTTGCTGGCCTTCATAGTTGTGGAGCTGTAGATTTCATCTTTATAGCGGAAGTTGGGTCTTGAAGATGATGATAAGGAACAGCCTGTGAAGCCATCCGATAAACTGTCCCCAGAGCTGTACCTCTTCACTGCTGCTGGTGTTTAGACAGAACATTTAAATAGATTAAACCAGAATTAGAATTAAACCAAGAACAACCAATAAAACTAATACATCAGTAAAGAACCCCTCAAGTCTAAGTGTAAATTCGCAGTATACTTGCCTTGCCGCCCAGACAGCCGATTTCTGGTAAGCTGCTATCTAAGACCTGTTAGATATCCATGACTTGCAATTGTTTTTCTAGCCTGTATCTGCTACATTCAGAATATGAATAGAGGAATTACCTATCTCTCTGCCCAGTGGTGGACTAGGGCCAAATATCAAATTTTCTAGTGATAATGACGATAATGGCTGTTCACTGCCTGTTCTGGTTGTATGTGGTTGGTCCTGAGGAAGGGGGCCACAGTGCACCCCGAAACGTCGACCAGAAACCAATCCCTGTTTTGCACGATTTATGGTGTTTGGATTACAAATATAAGCTCATTTACTTTTACCTTTACATTGGAGTGCTGGTTCTTTACAAAATTCTAGGGCCAAATATCAGCCTGGGGTTTTACAGTACCTGGCCTGCCCATGACCAACTAGTGGCATCCCTGCTGCTTCCTGGCCAGTCAACCAGTGTGTTCCAAGGCTTAGGCTAAATCATTAGGGGGAGGACATGGGCTGGAGTTGCTTGGGTGAGGGGGTAGAGTGGGGAATGGGATGGGGGGCTGGGGGGAGGCAGGGATTGGATGGGAGTTTTAGTAAAGGTAGCAGCCTAGACTGCCCCAAAGCAGTGCGGCCCACTGGGAATTTTCCCCCTGGTCTCCCTATGGCCAGTCCACCTCTGCCTCTGCATACCTTTTTATTTCATTCTACTGCTCAGCATAGATCCAGCAAAACTTTGATGTAACAACAGAATTAATTTTTTTTTGCTGGAGGTTTACTTTGCAGTGAACTAAAAGAAAATAGAAAAGTAGAGAAATAAGTTAAGTTTAATGCAGGAGGGGTTGGGTTCAGTCCAGAGATTCCCTGGGAAATCCCCCTCCAAGTCCTTCACATCCCGGACACCAGGAGGTTTCCCAGTATGTCCCCTTCACTACAGATGCCACAGATGCCGCTCGGGTGGCTGCAATAGTCATTCCCCCGCGTCACCAGACCAGCCACTCCGCATCATCGACAGACCAAAAAGGAGCCCCCAACCCGCCAGATGTGAAGAGAGGACGGGGCAGAAGGAGGAAGGCGCAAAAACATGAGTTCTTTTTTGTTTTTTACAGTCTCTGTACTGAACAGTCTGTGAAGGAGTCCAAGAGACCCCTATCGCAGTTTACAAATTTTGGTGGTTGGCATGCCACCTGCTGACACTGGCAGTTGGTATGTCGGATGATTTAACCTAGTTCTTGCCGGTATCCAGGATGGGGTGGACTGGACCAAATCGAGAAGATCCAGGTCAAATCTAGCTTTGGCCCATATCTGAAGCCCAGCACTAGCTCTACCATCATTATCTCTAGTCAAATACCACGAGAGGTCCACTTCCAATTGCACCGCCAAACCTGAACGGTCACTGGCAGTCACATGGAACTTTATGCATTCAGAGTGTGAGGGTCTCCAGAAATGGGGTAATAGTTTAATAGGTACGATGTAATTCTTATGGTATATTTGTCCAGGTGGTGTGGTGGGTTGCAGGGCTATTTTTAGTGGCCCTTGGAAAGTATAAGCACTACATCTGGTTGTGTTTGGGTAAGGCTTGTATGGGTGGGTTGCAGGGTCGCTATAAGAGGGCTGGGTAGCATGGGGGGGACCTAAGGAGGTAGGGGACCCCTGCCTGTTAAGCCTGACCTTTGAATGGGGATATGGAAAGATGTTCAGAATATAAGGCCTCTAATGTTCAGACAGTAAATGGGGCATGGTCAACCTGTTTAGAAATGGGGGATAGATTAATGCAGATGCTGACAATCTGACTGAATGGGTCCATAAACTGTTGATAACTAAATGCAGTATGTATACTATAAAATAAATGCTTAATCTTGGCTATCCTACAGTGTGAAAGACATTTATTTACTATTAATTAGTTTACCCGATGGCCTTACTCTATAATCTTCCAGGATGCCATGACACAGCAATCAGCACCATTTTGATATACAGCTGTTTGCATATGATGGGTACCCAACAGTGACTTTTTGTGAAGCTGGCACATAGATCCTCGATCTGCATGGCTTATTTAAAGAAATGTGAAAAGCAGCACTGATCAAATATTAACCTACAAGCTCCAACTCCCGCTGCTTCCCTGAGTAATGAATCGTGTCCAGGAATCTGGCACTTTCCATCCCTTAAATTTGTCAAGGAGTAATATGTGTTCATATGCAACAATGATATGCAAGGTCGACATCTTCATGATGTTTGAAGTGAAGGGTGGTCGGACAACTCTTAGAGGGAAGTACATGCCCTAAAATACAATTACAGGGGAAAAATGATGGAACTGTCACTGGGTTTATTGGAATTAGCTTGGGATAAACACTGGTCTAGCTTTGGACCAAAATGTATAGAAATACAATTATAGCTCAAGGATAAACTTGATGGACCACAACAAGCTTTTGTTCTATTGCATTTGCCCTACTCCTGACTTACGCTACCAGATGGTGGAATGTGGAATTACATGGTAAATTAGGTAGTTTACCATTTAGTTCAACACTCCACCATGCAATATCACCGACCCTACTTACCTTTGTATCACTTTGGTCAGCATGCTCTGCAACAAGCTGGTTGTTGGGCCGATAGAACTCGAACAAGTTGCCTGTGCATACAGAAGTGGCTGGGTGGTCAGTAAAAGTCTCCAAATGTTGTCAGCTATTAGAAACGAATGAATGGAGGTAAGTGGATAGTGGATGTATCTCCCCACCACCAACGGGTGACATATTTTGAAGTTCTTTATAAAGTAAGTGCAGTAAATGTGCTCCCCACCCATTGGACCAGGGAAGGTAGAGCATGTATTAGGACAAGTGTCTTTGTAAATACATCTAGTACATAACATCTAGTAATTGATTTTAGACTGCAACGTTTACTGTGCATACTCTGTCTGACAGGGTTCTATATAGGGGCTCGGCCAAAAAGCTGTTCTGCCTAGACCTGAGTGTGTCTTACTCCACTCCACTTCATCTGCTAAGTGATATGTGGTCACTGATCTCAAATGTTAGCCTACCACCAAATGTTAGGGTTGGTGGTCACTGATCTCAAATGTTAGCCTACCACCAAATGTTAGGGTTGGTGGTCACTGATCTCAAATGTTAGCCTACCACCAATCAATTATCTTCAACTGGGTCACACCAGTCCAAGACATTTCATTCTGTTTTTTGGGTGTTGCATTACTGCCAAGTTTCTCAATAGGAAGAACTGAGTGAGTCTATCCCAGACATAATGCAACTGAAGGGGCTTTCTAAAACTTAAAAATGACTCTTTAGTCACATTGGATAGGGGTAAAGGGAGGAAGGGGCTTTGCTTTGTGCCTGGAGGTCTATTTAGCAGTGCAGGCTTCTTCCTAGTCATTTATGTTTAATCTTATTTTATTGAGTTTTCAAGCATAAGACAACATTTTGGAAAATCACAAAACACATAACAAGTACAAGGCACCTGTCGCATCCAGCCTCCCGGGATTGACAACATCCACCTGTGTGGTCAGGAAGCACGCAATTCACTCGTCTTTGTCCCCTTTTCCTAGCCAATCAAACCACTTTTGTAGTGACCTTCAAGTTGCTAAATCCCCCCCAATCTCTCCTCCGCTCCTCCGGAGAGGCGTGCGAAGACATTCACCTGGAACAGCAAAATCCTATGTGGAGGACCGCAACGTTGAGCCAAGCCCCAAGTGGGCCCAGAGCTTACTCCCACAGAATTAGCTCCCCAATAATCGATCCCTGGATGTCCAAAGCCTACGATTCTCCCGGGGCTCTTCTGGAGTGACAGCCCAGCCCACTGTACGAGGGACAACGACAGACTCACATGACACACACACACACTAGACACTAGGACAAAAAAAGGGGGAGGGAAGGATGGGGAAAGAAGGATGGCTGCGTACTCGAATGCTCGAATGCGGGGGAACGGAAAAGAGGAAGGGGGAATCCCACCGCGGTCCAGCCCCTGCCTAACGCCCCCCCCCCAACCCCCCGCCGCCGCCCCACCTCCTACTGCATTCCTAATATACTTTTTTGGCCAGCATCTGAGTCTTTAAACATAATCCAGGCTACCCACGTATGTGTAAACTTTTCTCTTTCTCCTCCCCCCCCAGATCTGCGGTAAACTCCTCCATCCTCATGATATTATTCAGTTCTTCATACCATTCTAGTAGTGAGGGGGCGGGGTCGCACTCTTCCAGTGCCTAGGGATCACCACCCTCGCAGCGGTCAAGAAATGGCCCCTTTCTTCCTCGCCTCCCTATTCCCCGGGAGCATGGAAAGCAACGTTATCTCGGGGGTGTTTGGAGTCACAGTACCAAAGACCTCATCATGTAGTAGTAGGACCCTCTCCCATAATCTATTTATATTATTATATTATTATATATTATATTATGGGACATTCCCACCAGACATGTCAAAGCGTCCCCTTCTCCTTGTTACATCTCCAGCACGAATCTGGAGCCGTGCAGAAGATCTGATGTACATGGACTGGGCTCCTGTACCACCTAGAGGTTACCTTGAATTTTTTTTCCTGGGCTTTGCATGGTTTCACCATTTTATGGGTTAGAAAGAACGCCTTCTCCCAGTCCTCCTCAAACGTCTTCCCTATTTCCCTCTCCCATTCTGCTACGAAGTCCAACTTCCTAGGTTCCCACTCCTCCATCATGATGCCGTACAGGATAGAGATAACCCCTTTAGGTCGTTCGACCACCTCGAGCAGATCTTCAAAACTGGGTTCTATTCCTGGTTATCTCCCCCAAGTCTCACAACGAACTCAGATAATTGCACAGTTAACTTACTGCAAGCCAAGACCACCCCGCCCCCCCAACAACTCCAACGTTGGGGGCCTGCCTAGTCATTTAAATGCATCTGAAGCTAGTGAGGATGTTGTGGAGCCATATTCCCCAGACCATGGTCTCATGTCTCCCAGGCATAGTATTAGTTCCTTATAAATTGGTACCCTTTAATTCTGTCTATAAGCCTGAGGACCGCCTCCCCTAGGAAGCCCCTTCTCTATGATCTGGTCCAGCCATTGCTATCAAAACCAGATGATTTTCGCTCTTAGTCTATGTAACTGACAATGAATAGCTTACCATCATAATTTTGTGAGAGGCCATGGCTTGCCGGTTGGTCATGAACCATTTTAGGTGCCGCATTAGTCACCAAAGGGTTAGAGTAATGCCAGTGACACTCTCCGCCTGTTTGTATCGCACCAATGAAAAATCGCGCCACCTCGCACGGCGAACCTTGGCTCTGCCCGAACCTTGAAGGCATCACTTGAACTTGTTTTTTACCACTTAACACGTGGGAGTCCATTGGAAAATGTCCGTAGTGGTAAGGGAATGGCAGGCTGTAGGGTGTGGGGTATAAAAGTTCGCTGTTTTCCGTGTGGTTGGTTGGCTCCTGGTTAGTGGTGGCGTTTATTGCTGGAGCTCCTCTCCAGTTACCCAACTGGGCGCAGTCTTGCTTGTCTCCATAGAAAGACGGATAGGGCTGAAATAAAGAAAGACAATTAGTTCAATCAAACGTGAGGTTCCCTTAAAATGCACCTATAACCAGAAAGGAAGTTTATGTTTTCACTTTCTATCCCCAGCCCAGTGTCCCAAAACAGCCTGTTTTGCTTTTTTTTTTTTTTTTTACTAAAGCCTTTGCCCAATATTCATAAAAAGCAGCATGATGTCCAAATGGCAGCCATGTGCTAATTAATTCAGTTCCAAGGTATACTGTCACATAATAGCAGTTGATCTCGTAGTGCTGTTATTATAGCAATATGGACGACCATTCGAACAGCAGACTGCATCCGATTTGTGTGTCTATGAATATTGGGCAAAGGCTTTAGTGAAAAAAAAGAAACACAGGCTGTTTTGGCGTACTGGGCTGGGGATAGATGGAGGCAACATAAACTTCCTTTCTGAGTATAGGATCACTTTAATAATGGTTCATGTAGACCTAGTCACAAGTCGAGTATTTTTATACTTACCTCTTCCTTGATTTTACAAGCTCCTCTCATTTTTTTTTTTTTATTATGAACACTTTTCCTGACATTTGCCGTAAATAGAAAAGACAGAGGGTCACGACTGGTGATCTAAAATGTTTTATTATACAATACTCACCTCTTCTGCCATTCACAGTAGAATCAGGGTTGGAGAAGCGACAGTAAAGAAAACATTTTGGCTGGAGTTGGGCTTAAAGAGACAGTCCAGTCTAAATTACTCTTGTGGTTCATGGATGTCTTCTATTGAGATGTATGAGATAAAGCCACCCCCTTCCTTCTCCTCTCAATGGAAGTCAATGGGGCAGCAGCTGCAGTTATCCCATCATGGCTGCTCTATACCTTCCAACTTCTCATGGTGGGGCAAAGAGACAGTTGTTAAATTGAGCCACACACCCCCATTGAGGGATGGATAGGAGATACAGGTGGTTATAACAATTAAAACAATAATTGTTCGCAGGGGGATCACAAAGTGCGGCACACCGATTTGGGATTCCCCAGGGAAGGGTCGTCCGCCCATGGTTTGGTTTCGCTTTACATTTCTGTACAATTGTCCCTTATTTCTTGCCAGAAGTCCAGTTGTATGGACTCATCGCTCTGTTCAGAGCTGTGAGATCCTAGGAACAAGTTTGAACTGTTTAAATGCTCTGTGGCTGCCGACCCCATAGAGATACAGTTACATAGCTTCCCTCTCACACTGCATTCCTTTCCTCCAGCAGCTGTTGATTCAGATTGTGTGTGTGCAGCTTGACAGGGATGCTGCCTACATTTTCTGATGCATACATATGCATACGCATACATATCTCTAAGTTTGCTGCCACAGCCCCGCTCCCCATGCTCATGTGTAAGGAAGGCTCTCAGGTGTGTGGCAAAATGGATGCTCCCATGCAGTACAGGAGCGCAGTATTCGCAGTATTCACATGGGGGGGGGGGTGTTTAAGGGAAGCAATTCACTAAACTTTTATTTTTGACTAGAGGTCAAAGTTTTTTAAAGAGTGAAAATAAGTAGAAAATATCCCCCTTTCCCAAACAGATTATTGAACAGGATTGGATTTAGGGGTATTTCCCTATCTCATGTGCCCCTCCCCTATCCTTACCTGGGGGTAGGGGTTTGATCTGGGCTGCTTTGCTTTGACTTTGGTTGCTTTGAGTTTGGTTGGCTTCCTGGCCTCCTGAGAGTTGCTGGCTGAATTCCGGCATGGAAATGGCACCTTGGAGACAGTCATTTGCTCCAGAGAAAGCTGAAGTTCCTTGTACTCAATATCCCTGTGAGGAATAAAAGCTTCACAAGTAACACACAATGCACTAAATGTCATGAGGACTAAGCAGGCAATATATAAATACACAGTATAAATCAAAGACAAATAGCGCGCTCCCTCAAGTGTTCAGTGTGTGGTATTACACCTGCTGTTATGCTTATTAAAGGAGCACTATCGCGAAAAATCGCTTAATGACAAAAATCCATATAAATATGTTGGATGGCGGGAGGAGGGGTCACTTATACACCCGGCATCAAGAAATATCCATCCAGGCTTGTTTTTCTTACTTTTAAAGGAAGGAAAAGGACATCTAGGGTGACAGGCTCTATCATCCCTGATAGACTAAACCTGTCACCCATGGATTTTATTCCTACAAGGAGAGGAAAATCACAAGCTTGGTGGAAGTATTTTACAGTTCGGGTGTATAAGTGACCCCTCCTCTCATTAGCCGACACGATTATATGAATATTTAATATTACACAATTTCGCAATAGTGCTCCTTTAACTACTACAGTAGAACAGCGGTACTCAGCTGGAGGGCAGGGGTCCGAATGCGGACCTCGGCACCAGATTTCTGGATCCCTGCCCTGACAGCCTTGCACTTAGGCCCTTATTTATGAAGGAATAGCGTCAGGTAGCGACTGGTGAGCGGCCGGTAATGACGGGCCCCGCCACGAGAACGCCGGCTCCCCACCACAATCACACATTTATCAAGCCGATCCTGCTTAGCGACTGAGATAGCGCCATATAGCCACTCATTCATCATTATTCCAGCCTCAGCCCACAGCGCCAGCGTCCGACCTTGAACAGCGACAGGTATGACCTCTTGCTACCTGGCGCTCTCCAATGCATTTCAATGGAACAATCTTTAAATATTCATAATTAATTGTTATTCATTGTTTTTTTTTTTTTTTTTTTTTTTAAATGTGAAAAATTCTGTGACCACTTCTGCCATGTTAGATAATTTTTATCTAAAAATCTAAATTTTAAAATAAAAAAAGAAATGTACAGACTTGATATTACAGGTCTGATATTAATGTATTCATATTACAAAATTATTTAAAAAACTTGTTTTTTTTGGTTTCCAAAAATATGGTTGTTTGGGGGTTAAAAAACTACTTTTAACCCATCGCCGCCAGCGCTCTGGGGTTTAAACAAGCATTTCACAGCGCAAGAATTTTTTGAGGGAGCCGTGGGGTGGGGAGACGGCGTTCTCGTGGCGGGGCCCGTCATTACCGGTCGCTCACCACTACCTGTCGCTGTTCCTTCATATATAAGGGCCTAAGTATTTGGAAGAGATAGAAATATTGAGGGAATGTGAAAAAGAGGGAGATGGATGGAATGTGCGAGAAGTATGAAAAACATGGGGAAAAAGAGGGCCGAGGGAATGTTTAAAAGATAGATTGAGAGAATGTGAAAAAGTGGGAGATGCATGGAATGTGAGAGAAGTATGGAAAACGTGTGAAAAAAGAGGGCAGAGGGAATGTGGCAAAGATAGAAAGATGGAGGGAATGTGAAAAAGAGAGAAAGATGGAAGGAATGTGAAAAAGGGATGCAAAAAAAATGTGGAAGAGGGACAGAAAGATGGATAAAGATGGTGAAAAGGGGAGAACAATAGAGGGATTGTGAGAAAGAGAGAACAAAGGAGGGAATGTGTAAACAAGAAAAAGAAGGAGATAATGTGGAAAGAGTAAACAGAAAAGGAATGGCAGAACAAACAGATTGAAGAACTAAATAAGTACCTAATGGATAGAAAGAAAGAAAAAGAAGGAAAAAAATAATAGAAGGAAAGAAACAAAGCATAGAAGGACTGACATAAATAATAGAAGGAAATAAAGAAAGAGACAGACAAAGAAAGGAAGACAATGGCAGAGAGACCAGATAAGAGTGGAAACAAAGAATGGATGGAAAGAAAAAGTAAGTATAAGTAAGTAAGAATAGAAGGACAGAAACAGAGAATAGAAGGGCTAAAAGAAATAATAGAACAAAAGAAGAAAATAAAGAAAGGAATGGCAGAAAGAACTGATGAAAGGGAGAAAGAAAGAATAGTCCTGCGCCATGAGGGGCTTCGCAATGTAGTGGGAATGAGGTGGGCCCTCCCAAGGTGCAGGGGCCCTAAATCCTGCCCAGGTAAGCTCAGTGCTGACGCTTGCCCTGTAAGAGTGTGTCGCTGTTTGAAGTCAAGTCAAGTGCTGTTTTTTATTATGAGTATGACTGGGTCCCATCCAGGGGGGCTTTTTGGCTGGACCCCATACTAGACCCTGCCCCGATATACTGGTGTTTGATTCTCACCAGTATTTTCGAGTTGAGGATATCTGGGCGTGTCGGCATTGTTAAACCAAAGCTGATACAATGATGGATTGTTTATTTTCAGTGCCTCCATTCCATCTGTACATTTGGCATGGATGATGGTGGGATCGGCGTTAGTATGTTTCAAATTAGACGGAGTGTCGGAAATTCCAGGTGAGTCATCTGATTGCTGCCCCTCTCCAGCACTCTAATTGTCTGTGATTCCATAATTATGGATTGATTGCACTGTTTACTTCATCCAGCCCAGAAGGGTTATTAGGGGCTTTTGAAGGACACCTCTCATTGGTAAGCCAGGGGGTGCCTCATATACATATGTCTCTGACAGGCTTAAACTGATGATGTTAAAGAACAACTCTGAGGTACAAAATAGTGTTTTGCATCTAGTACTTAAAAGCAAGTGATCCAAGCAGGGTTGGATTGGCCCATCAGAGCTCCGGAGGATTCTAGGTGGGTGCCAGGCACTGTATTGCAAGGTCTTTGACCCTTCCACCCCATGGCTTGCACTTGAGGTTTAGGGCAACCTCAGGTAAGCCTGCTCCCAATTTATCTATTGCATCGTATGTCCCCAATGGGGCTCTCAGAGATTAGAGTTAGGACTGTACCCCACAGAGGCACTTTGGCGTAGTGGTGCAGCTTCAGCTACTTCTGCAGGTGTGTGGGACCGAGTCCTCTGTTTTTAACCAAGTTTAGAGACAGATTGTAGGTTGGTCAGCAAGCTAACTGGTTTGAGTGCTGTGGCTCCTTTAAGGGCGCCAGGCACTGACCCAGGGTCTCCATCAGACTGTAGAGGTCCAAGACTGACACAGCGTTTTTGGTTTGATTGACATGTTCTGTGAGTTTTTTTTATTTATTTATTTATTCAGTTAATTACTTTTGTTATTTAATGAACTTTTAATTTTATATTAAATAAGTGTGGATGTGCATTATTTCTATATAGGTAGGCCTCAAGAATGATTTCCTCTGGTGGGCCCCAAGAATGATTTCCTCTGGGGGGCCCCAAGAATAATTTTCTCTGGTGAGCCCCAAGAATGATTTCCTCTGGTGGGCCCCAAGAATGATTACCTCAGGTAGGCCCCAAAAATTATTTCCTCTGGTGGTCCCCAAAAAGTATTTCCTCTTGTGTTCCAAAAAATATTTTTTTCTGTTGTGGCAAAGAATGATTTCCTCTGGTGGCCCCAAGAATGATTTCCTCTGGTGGGCCCCAAGAATGATTTTCTCTGGTGGGCCCGAAGAATGATTTCCTCTGGTGAGCCCCAAGAATGATTTCCTCTGGTGGCCCCCAAGAATGATTTCCTCTGGTGGGCCCCAAGAATGATTTCCTCTGGTGGTCCCCAAGAATGATTTCCTCTGGTGGTCCCCAAGAATGATTTCCTCTGGTGAGCCCCAAGAATGATTTTCTCTGGTGGGCCCCAAGCATGATTTTCTCTGGTGGGCCCCAAAAATGATTTTCTCTGGTGGGCCCCAAGAATGATGATTTACAGGAACCAGAGGGAACGAGCCTGAAAACTGGGGCCAAATGTCAACAATGGCAAGTCTATGCAGATTGGCTGTGGGAGAGGTAAGGTGTGTATACTTTTATTTAAGGTGGTCCAAAACCCAGGATTTTGATTATCCTGGGATTTGGTCCTTTACCCGGGGGCACCCCGATCGGGGGCACGCTCCCTGTTAGAGGGAGGCGCAGGATGCAGCCGCTGCTCTTAGACGCGCTGTGGGACCGGGAAGAGGTGAGTTGCTGCAGTGATCTGGGTGGGTTTCACACAGCCGTGCGCCTCCAAGGAAAGGAACAAAAGCCAGACTATCCTGGGTTTTTGGTCCACTTTAAAAATGTAAAAATAGCTGTTCTAATCTGGATCAATAATCTGTACCGTGTGCCTAGATCAAGTCCTACGGCATACTAGTTCACCCGCGAGCATTGTGACAAATGACCGCCACCAACTCAATCAGTCACATTGACTAGCCACACCCCCTCCATTCACTGCAATGAATAGAGGGGGCATGCTGGAGTCACTGTGACTTACCCCGGGGAGATGATGGTTGCCATTGAACAGTAGAACGCTGCATGCAGTGGGGACTGATTTTTTGCTTGAACTGTCCCTTCCACTAACATTCAACTGGTGGGCCACCAATACAGACTTCCCCGAGAGGGTGGAGGTCCTATACTGACCCAACAATGCAAGTCAGCAATGCAGACATCCCAAGATGCTCCACTCCAGCACCTTGTTCACTTGGCCACCAGCTACATCCTATTGTAACAGTGGCTTGTCTGCAGTGCTTCATGTCCCCCACTTTAACCCCCAGGGGCCCTGAGTACCGCCAGAGGGGAGCCTGACCACCACTGTTTGGGAATCCCTGCTCTATAACTCATCATTCTTTTATTCCAAAATAAAAATGTTTAGATGAATAAGAGCAAATACTGACGTGAGGACGTAGTTGACGCTGACGATGCAGTGAGGCCTGGACGATCGGCTGTTGTGCACGATGGTGGCGTAACTCTGCACCCAGACCCATCCGCCATGTTTGGAGAGCAGCCGGTAATACTTGGTGGTGACCTGACCTTTCACCAGCACTGCACAGGGAAGGAAAGACAAGTCAATGCAAATACTGGACACAGGGGGGTAATGATTATTATAATGTGAAAACAGGGAGATGAGCAACTGTGCAGTAAAGGTCTTACAGTGGACCTCCAGTCTAAAGTCTAATACACCCAGGGGTAAGGAGAGTGTGTGTATATATATATATTATTTAGTTTGTTTTTGTTTTTTCTAGGACATGTTTCTGCATAGACCAGTAGCAGCATTGGACCCATCTATTCATTGTCACATGTTACATAGTTTTCATTACATCCTAGATTGAAGGGATGTTTTTTTGGATGATGAGTTTGAGGGGGATTTCATTTGATAGAGATTCTTAAACCGGATCATAATTTAGTGAAAAGCCCAAACCCATAAAAAATCTATTCCCCTGCACCTAAAATCAATATATTTTACGCTTATAGTCACTTGCTTATTATTCTTTTCTCCACTGGGTGAAGGTCTGGTTTAAGGCTTGAGGGGGTATCAGCTTGGCTTTTGCATCTCTTGTGTATTGAGAGGTATTTAATAGCGGGACTTTTATGCGTTAAGGGGGCATAGCGGTCATATAGATCAGTGTTCAGTCCAAATTTCTCCACAGACACCAAGGTGAAGTCATTAAGGCTCAGATAATGCTATAGAGCCGGCCATGTGGAGCCCCACAAAACATGACCTATTGGTGGACCTTCAGGAGAAGGCTGGGGAACACTGATATAGATTGCAGGGTATTTATTTGTCTGAAAGGTATCTCAGGGGTTTCAAAGGGCATCTGTTTACAGATTGTTTTTATTCATTTGGTTGACGGTTCCCTCATGTGTTTGGGGGGGGTCTATTTTGATTGTTCAAGAGGTATTTATTTAGCAAATGGGCTGTTATGTGTTTAGGAGGTATCCAGAATAACAAAGTGCCAGCCATGTCATGATTAAGAGCCCTGGCTCGAAACGCGTTGACGAAGGGTCTGCTCTTGTTATGCTTTTTACTGCTCTCCATGCTGTGATGGCTTTTTAAAAGGACTACAATAAAGTAAGGATGATTTTATTGCTCATGCTCTATGGCTGGCACTTTGTTATTCTGGATACTGACTACAGCAGAGGTGAGAACTCTGTGCCGTGTTCCTACTGCCTGAGCTTGCATGTATGTCTATGGGATCTGTGGCTGGCAATCTTTGTATGATGTGTTTAGGAGGTATCTATTTTTCTCAAGGTTCTCGTATGGACTGAAGGGTATTTAACTAGCTTACAGATTTATAGTGAACCTCTAGTGCAAAAAAACAACCAGAGGTCCACACACCCCCGCAGCTCTGCGTTCCTTGTGAACACTACCAATAAATAGGGTTCGCAGGGTAAGCTTGCACAGCGATTCCCACTGTCTGTTGGCAGTCATGTGGGTCACCAGACTAGCTGTTGCTGATAAAGGAACATGGACGTGGTAAGAAGCTTTGCCCAAGTCATGTGTTTGCGACAAAGCATCTAAAAGCTGCTGGGGTGAGCCAACCTTCAGTCATTTTTTACTGGTGGTCTGCTTTAAGGGTATCTAGTTTTGTAGGGGCTTTCTTCTTTATTATAGAGCATTAATTTAGCAGTGGGTCCTTCAGGATGTCTATTTTCTCAGAGGAGTCTGTATAGACTGGGGACTTTTAACTAAACTTAGTGGTTTTTATGGAAGGGGTTTTCTTTCACTATGATCTCCTGAAGTGTAGACAAAAGTGGTGAACCGCGTAATACAATTGAACTGCGCTACACTGTAAGCAACTAAATACACCAAACCAACATTAGGCTCAGGGGACGCGGCCCACAGGCCTAAAGAACAGGAGCACCAAACTAAATACGGGTTAATGTACCATTTGTTAAAGATCTATAATAGATGTTGATATTGACTCATTGTACTTGTTCATATATTTTAATGGTTTTTTATAGATATAATTATTGATGCACTGTCACGCTGAAATTTGAATATTTAGATTTGGTACTTATATTTATGGTATTTTGTGCCGGCACAAAAGATTTTCCCTTAGGGTTTTTTTACACGTGTTGATATTAAGGAGTTTTCCCAGTAATCACATACTGTTCATATGCAGCACTGGATGAACTATGGGGTGTCGCAGTGTTTTTAATAAGTCAGTCTTGTAATTGTATGTTATGTTTTGCGTGTTTTGATCTTTAATAAATGGTACATTAATTCTTGGTATTTAGTTTGTTGCTCCTGTTCTTTAGGCCTGTGGGCCGCGTCCCCTGAGCCTAATGTTGGTTTGATGATCTCCTGAAGAGTAATCATTTCTCATGTTTTTATGTGGCTAATCATTTGTCTAATGGGGCCTCATTTCATTTCATTTGGTGATCCCTTATGGTCCCTAAAAGATTGAAGGGGTAGTTATTACACTGAGAGGTATCTTAGGAATTGGGAAGGTTTACGTGATGGCTGATGGAGTCTCTTGTAAGTGAGGGTTTGAAGTGGGGCAGGGCTGAATAGAAGGGGCATGCTGAAAGATTGAAGGGGTAGTTATCACACTGAGAGGTATCTTAGGAATTGGGAAGGTTTACATGATGGCCTAGGAAGTCTCTTGTAAGTCTCTTGTAAGTGAGGGTTTGAAGTGGGGCAGGGCTGAATAGAGGGGCATGCTGAAAGATTGAAGGAGTCGTACTGCGAGGTATCTTAGGAATTGGGAAGGTTTACATGATGGCCTAGGAAGTCTCTTGTAAGTCTCTTGTAAGTGAGGGTTTGAAGTGGGGCAGGGCTGAATAGAGGGGGCATGCTGAAAGATTGAAGGAGTCGTTATCACACTGAGAGGTATCTTAGGAATTGGGAAGGTTTAAATGATGGCCTAGGAAGTCTCTTGTAAGTCTCTTGTAAGTAAGTGGGGCAGGGCTGGCCTTATTTTGGAAGGCAACTTGTGCAAGACTGCAGGATGTTGCCCCTCTCCCATGGCAAAACAGACTGTGTGACCTCCATTGCCACCCCACTTTTAAAAATTAAATCTGTCACAGGTGTTCTGGTTGTGCCCCATCCCCCCCCCCCCCCCCAAGACAAAGCACCTCCAATAATCCTACTTACCCCCCAAATAAGCAATCTTAGCTAAGCCTCAGCTTGATTCCACGTGGACCAAATGGCACTGATCCGTACCAAATAAGTGTGGCGCCACATCCACGCCACTAGATTACCTTGTGTGCCAACACCCTTAAGGCCGGCCATGAGCCAGGGGAAAATAATTTGGGCATTTTTCATTGATTGGAATAATGAGAAAAAGCTTTTCATTTGGCTAGGAGTCTCTTATAAATGTGGAGCTATTTATTAATTGACATGTTTTATAGATTGAGGGGGTCTGAAGGGTCTCTAGGGTTTGGGGGGCTCTTTTGTGGATTAAAAGATTCTTCATTTGGCTGAAGTAGTTGGGTGATTATTGAATGAGTAATAGTTGGAGGAGTTATTTAAAGTGGACCAACCACGTCCTATGGAAGGGCATAAGGGAATAAAAAAAACACATCTCCACTCCTCTTAGTGTTCTGGTAAAGAATTTGGTAAAAATACTCACAAATGATTTAGACTTTAAACGAAAATTGGGGGAAAATTAAGGTAAAATTAAATCTTCATTTGGCTTTTATCTTATTTTATCTTCATTCTAGCACTATTTTCAATAGCCTCTAATTGCTCCCAGCATGAGATTGTGAGTGGTGAGGCTTGAATAGCTAGTTTAGAACAATGGTATCTTGTCAACGGCATACAATGGCATACCTGGGGAAAATCAAAATCACTGTGACAGGAATATCAAGCAGTATTGAGGGCAGAAAACATCCAAACGGTAATATCCCGGGGGTGGGGGCAAATTAGATTGAGCTGTTTTAGGGGGTTTTGTTCCACTTTAAAGTGGACCAACACCCAGGATTTTCACTATCCTGGGTGTTGGTCCACTTCCGCGGGGCACCCCGATCGAGGGTGCCCCGCTGTGTGAAACCCCCCAGAAAGCCCCAAAAACTCACCTCACCCCGCTCCTACGGCACATGCTCGAGCGCTCCGCCAATCAGCGCGGACGGACAAGCTGGAATACAGACCGGACAAGAAGAGTGCGCCCGCCGCCGCCTCTTGCGCTTTCCTCTAACAGGGAGCGCACCCACGCCGCCCATTCACAAACAGCCGGCGCGGGTGCGCGCCCTGCTAGAGGGAAGCGCGAGAGGCGGTGGCGGCCCGCGCATGCGCCGTTGGAACGAGGAAAAGGTAGGATTTTTGGGGGTCCTGGGGGGTTTCACACTGCCCCGCGGGCAGGGAGCTGATCGGCCTGGGAATCTTATAGATTCCCGGGCCAATCAGCAGTGGGTGTTGGTCCACTTTAACTGGCTGAAGAACACACCCTTTGATTAGGGAGGTATTAATTTGGACAATGGTGTTAAAGACAGTTGGCCAAGGAGGTCACAATTTATCATTTGGACCTGCTGACATCATTAGGATACGAGAAGTCAGAATTAATAAATGCCCGCACTTCCAAGGGACGGTAAGACAAAACTTTGCTTTGGTCAAGGGGGAGTTTGTTTGATTTTGTCCAGCTATGCACGCCATAGCGCAAGCCCTCGTATAGGGGAGGAGCTATGTTCTGAGTCATGACAGTAGGGTTGGGATATATCATATTATTATTCTCAATGAGTCACTTACAGAGGTGATGAGCATATCTGAGATGAAACACATCACAGCCATGGACGTGGTGGTAGAGCGTCTTCTCTATGAGGTCTTGAGGTTCATAACCAGTTAATTCAGCGACTCTGCACAGGAAGAAGACAAATGGCTTCTTATTATTACACTGTCCATAGTACAGCTTCACTTATCTAAATTCAGCAACATCTGCTCCCACTGAAGAGCGACAGCACATATTTCATGCTTTATTGCTGTAGGAGAACTTTTGATAGCCCAAAAAGACGTTCAGGGGTCACCAGTCTAGAAGCCAAACCCTGATTACATGTATTGGACACACTGTGTACAGGAAATTATTACCGATAGGAAAATAAATGAGGAAAACCACAGCCGGCTGGATCTCTGTTGGGATCATTTATTAAATAACGAAAACTCAAGGATGCAAATGATTCTGGCCCAGCCGGTATAAACAAGATTGAAAAGAAATTAAAATAGACGGTATTGTGTATGCAAACCAAAACCTTTTCAAACAGAGCTTGCCATAACAATGGACGGCAAACGTAATTTACAAAGACTTCCAGATAAAGATAACAAATATAATGCTCAGTTCCAAAAAGTATATATATATGTGTGTGTGTTGATAGACTTAAATGTAACTTAACCCCTCATTTGCAAGGAGGTTCCTGGTCCACAGGGGCACTAAACTAGCTTAGAGGCTGATTCATTACCATACGCCAGGTATCAGCAGATGAGCGTCTGTATAGTGGTGCTTAGAGCGACCGCTAGTAGACATTGGCCCTTATTTAACAAGGGATAGCGCCAGGTAGCGAATGGTGAGCGAACGGTAATGACGGTCACCGCCACGAGAACGCCGGCTCCCCTCCGCAATCACACATTTATCAAGCCGATCCTGCTTAGCGACTGACAGAGCGCCAGATAGCGAATCATTCATCATTATTCCAGCCTAACCCCACAGCGCCAGCGAGCGACCTTGAACAGCGACAGGTATGACCTCTCGCTACCTGGCGCTCTCCAATGCATTTCAATGGAGCAATCTTTAAATATTCATAATTAATTGCTATTAATGTATTTTTTTTTTTTAAATGTCAAAAATTCTGTGACCACTTCTGCAATGTTAGATATTTTTTTTAAGGTAAAAAAAAAAAAAAAAATTTGTGCAGAATTGATATTACAGGTCTGATATTAATGTATTCATATTACAAAATGTTTTGAAAAACTTGTTTTTTTTTTCTTCCAAAAATATGGTTGTTTGGGGGTTAAAAAACTACTTTTAACCCATCGCCGCCAGCGCTCTGGGGTTTAAGCATGCATTTCACTGCGCGAGAATTTTTTGAGCGTGATTTGTTAATGAATATGCTGGGAGCCGTTCGCTGTCATGCGCTCCCATACAGCGCGGAACCTGTCAAACAGCGACTCCTAACCCCGTATTCAACATTACCGCACACCGACTGAGTCGCTGTCAACAACCAAACAACGGCCAAGCACAGCGAATACTAGCGGGCGCTGTGAAAATACCGCTACTGTCGCTCATCTGTCGCTACCTGGCGCTATTAATGAATCGGCCTCCCCGTAAACATGTATCGGGCACTGTAACAGAGAGCCTCAGTCACTGTGGTAACCTTGCCCACATTGATGAATGTGATGTATGTTGGGTGCTCTAACACCAGTACAGCGCTGCAGGGAGCGAGAGGTAGCGCCAGCTCAGTGCGACCGACTCTAGGTGCTCCACACCATACTTCAAACATCAAAAAAGGACACACACACAGCGTCGGCACTCTAAATCTGGTCGCTATAGCATAGAGTGCCAGACGCTGTGTGATTAAAGTCTGTTTTTGAACACATATCCACCAATAACAAAGCGAAAACACATGGAATGACATTGTTTTAACACTGGGACAATAACACTTTAGTGCCAGACCTGTAATGACAATTCTGCATAAAAATATTAAAAGTCAAAAAAGTTTCTAAGTGTTTGTTTGCAGCCAGGAGACGTCACACAATGATTTGTGCAAAAATTAAAAATGAGAAACGTTGTTTAAACACAAGCAAATGAACGGTCATTGCAATGTATAGGAGAGCAACAGTGGGATGCCCCAGTGGTGATTGTTAAAAGGGACCCAAAGTCATTTTTGACTTTAAAGTGTACTAAGAAGACTCCAAGGCTGGATGATAGTCCCTGATTTGGGATGACCCACTGCGTGAAACCCCCCCATAATAGTCTTAACTATTTGCTTGAACCTTTGGTTCTTGCACAGGCCTCCAGCAGCATCCCTAACATCCCTCTATGTTATATACCCCCCCCAGGGTAGCTGACGGATGCGGCCTAGGGAGGTGGACGCAAATGTATTCATTCAGCATCGATTGCTGGGCATTAATAGGCATGCTAATTAATGTTGATGAAAGCCAGCACATGTTGGGAATGGATATTGAGGTAAGATTAAGGGCGCTTTCAAGGGTTTTACATAGCAGGGCATCTCATATTGGGACCCAGGAAGGTGAAAAGTCTGTATTAATTCAGTTATAAAGTGGACCTTACAATTTGTCAAGCTTCGACAGTTAAAAAAAAAAAAAAAAAAAATTACTCAGCTTGACTGCCATTGGACAGGCTGGTGTGTATGTGCCATGCGTGACCCCATTGAGCAGCGAGTGAGAGTGGTGCACGAACACTGACCAGGTGTACTTTCCACTAGGGAAGGTTTTTTTCCTGATTTTTGTGCTTCCTTTTAATTTTTAAAGTGGAACTTGGGAGGACCTGGAGTCTAAAAGAATGTACCTCCTTACAGCTCATCTCTAATCCAACAATATCAAGCTAGACGCAGCCTTGGCTCTGCTGCCGACCTTCTCCTGTCCTCCACCTTGATCACCTCCTCTCACGCCCGCCTCCAGGACTTCTCATGTGCAACTCCAATCTTCTGGAATGCCTTCCCCCACCCAATCCGCTACTCCACAACTTTGAAAACCTTCAAAGGTGCCCTTAAAACTCACCTATTCAGACAAGCATATAATCTGGCTTAAAGTGGACCAACACCCACGGGTGATCGGCCCAGGAATCTATAAGATTCCCGGGCCGATCACCTCCCTCACCGCGGGACATCCGAGATCGGGATGTCCCGCGGGGTGAAACCCCCCAAAACCCCCCAAAAATACCATTTTGTGAATACTCACCTTGTAAAATGGGTATTATAAGGATGTCACACACCCCGCTTTAAGATATTCATAACCTGTGGGTATACTGACATAAAGCACAACTTAAACCACTGCAGCCTGCAGAACTTTGCGGCCAAAAACAGCATCCGCTGAGGCCCGAACATCAACCTTGTAAAACTTGGAAAAAGTGTGAACAGAAGACCAAGTAGCGGCCTTGCAAACTTGCTCAACAAAGGCCTGGTGCTGAAAAGCGCAGGAGGCCCCAACCGCACGAGTAGAATGAGCTGTAACACGAAAAGGAGGATTCCTCCCCTTAGCAGAATAGGCCCCAACAATGGCCTGACGAATCCACCTACTGATGGAAGACTTTGCGGGTGCAAAACCCTTCTTGGGCCCAAATGGCACCACAAAGAAGGCATCAGTCTTGCGAAAGGAAGACGTTACCACCAAATAATACTTCACAACGCGAACCACATCCAAGGAATGCAGGGCCCTCTCCTTGTCATTGCTGGGATTAGGACACAGAGAGGGCAGAACAATATCCTGATTTAGATGAAAGGAAGAAACCACCTTAGGAAGGAAGTCCGTCTTGAAACGGAAAACCCCCTTGTCCTGATGTCTTTCAAAATACGGAGCTTGAATAGACAGAGCCGCCAACTCAGAAACACGCCGAACAGAAGTGATAGCTACCAAAAAGGCCACCTTCTGTGTAAGGGAAGACAAAGGAATATCGTGCAAAGGCTCAAAGGGAGGACCCTGAAGAGCAGAAAGAACCAAATTCAAATCCCAAACCGGAATCAGAGGCTTCCTAGGAGGCCGCACATGTGTAACCCCCTGGAAAAAAGTCTTAACCAAAGGATGAAGCGCAAAAGATCTTTGGAAAAACACCGCCAGGGCAGAAACCTGCCCCTTCAGAGTACTGAGTTGGAGCCCTAGGTCCAAACCGTGTTGCAGGAATTCCAAGATTCTAGAAATAGAGAATTCCCTACAAGGGAAGGCCCTAGTCTCACACCAATCAATATAAGACCTCCAAGTCCTATAGTACACAGATGATGAAGACCTCTTCCTAGCACTAATAAGAGTCCGAATCACAGCATCAGAAAGACCTTCCTCCTTCAAGATGGAGGTTTCAGCAGCCACGCCGTCAAAGCCAGCGTTGGTAAATTGGGATAACGAAGATGACCCTGTGTGAGTAGATCTGGCAGCAGGGGCAGAGCGAACTGATCTTCTGCCAACCTTACCACGTCTGCGAACCAGATCTGTCTTGGCCACCTTGGAGCCACCAGGATTGCTGGCGCTCCCTCCAGAGCCAGCTTGCGCACTACTCTGGCCACCATGGGAAATGGAGGAAACAGGTACAGAAAACCCAGATCCCTCCAGTTCAGAGACATGGCATCCGTTGCAAGAGCCAGAGGGTCCTTCGCCAGAGACACAAATGACGGAAGTTTGTGATTGTGACGGGAGGCAAAGAGGTCCACCTCCGGTGACCCCCACCTGCGACAAATTGTGTGAAAGACCTTGGGATTGAGAGACCACTCCCCTTTGCGGGCTGACAGCCTGCTCAGAGAGTCCGCCTCCGTGTCCTCCACTCCCGGGATGTAGACCGCCGAGATGCACGGGACGTGGCTCTCCGCCCAGTCCAGAATCAGAGACACTTCCTTGAGGGCACTGCTGCTGCGAGTCCCTCCCTGGTGATTGATGTAGGCAACCGCCGTCCGATTGTCCGACCGGACCTGGACCGGCAAGTCTCGCAGATGATGAGTCAAATGACAAAGAACCATCCTGATGGCTCTCAATTCCAGAACATTGATAGGCTCGTGGGCTTCCAGGGGACCCCACAAACCCTGAAATTGCAGATTTTTCCAGAAGCCCCCCCATCCTGAGAGGCTGGCATCCGTGGTGACTACCTCCCACTGAGGAGTCTGAAAGGATCTGCCCCTCAGCAGGTTGGCTGAGTTCAGCCACCACCGAAGCGAGCGGCGAACCCGGGGAGACATCCGAAAGAATTGATCCAGCGACTGAGGAGACCTGTCCCAGACTGACAACAGATGGAGCTGTAGCGTCCTTGTGTGAAACTGAGCAAAGGGGACTGCCTCGAAGGAGGCCACCATCAAACCCACCAGCCTCATCCCTAGCCGGATGGACGGCCGAGGAATGGACATGAGCGACCGTATCAACTCCTGAATCAGAAGAACCTTGGACTGAGGAAGGAACACTCTGGCCTGATCTGTATCCAGAGACATTCCCAGAAAAGATATTAACCTGGATGGGTAGAGGGAGGACTTGGGGTAGTTGATCACCCAGCCGAACCTCTCCAGAGTGGATAGAACCGTCCTGGTGACCAATTCCGCTTGGCTGAATGACGATGCCAAGATGAGGAGATCGTCCAGATATGGCACTATGCGAATCCCCTGCGCTCTGAGAAGAGCCATCACCCCGGCAAGCACCTTGGTGAAAACCCTTGGAGCTGTGGTGAGACCGAAGGGAAGAGCTACAAATTGAAAGTGCTGATCCTCCACCGCGAACCTTAGAAACCTCTGGTGCGCGGGAAAAATGGGAACATGGAGGTAAGCGTCCTGGATGTCTATGGACGTCATGAAGTCCCCCTGACGAAGAGAGTGGATAGCAGAACGCAACGTTTCCATGCGAAATTTTCGCAGCCTGACAAACCTGTTGAGAATCTTTAGGTCCAGGATGGGCCGGACGGAGCCATCCTTCTTGGGGACCGTGAACAGGTTTGAGTAAAAACCCGACCCCGATCTAATGGGGGCACTGGGCAAATGACTGCCATTTCTAGAAGACTCGATACCGCCGCCCGGAGCTGCAGTGCAGCCAGTGCGTCCGGGGACACCCGAGACCTTAGGAAACGCGGGGGGGGGGGGGCGGGACTCGAACTCCAGCTTGTAACCGGAAGACACCACTTCCCGGATCCACTTGTCCGAGACCTCCCGTATCCAGACTTGGGAGAAGTGTCGCAGCCGTCCCCCCACCCGCACGGGTGAGGGCGCCCCCTCATTGTTGAACGGGCTTGGCCGCGGGCTTGGGTTTAGAGCCCCAACTGTATCCTGAACGGGCACGACCTCTGCCCCTATTCCAGGACTCTCCTCTTGTAGAAGGGAAGGCAAAACCTCTTCCCACTCTGGATCCCCGAAAGGAAGGAGTGAAGGAAGCTGCCCCTCGAAAGGGGCGTCGTTACTTCTTGCGTTGAGGTAATTTTCCACCTTTAGCTACCGAGTCCAATTTGTCTCCAAAAAGCCTTAACCCAACGAAGGGAAGAGACGTCAGAGACTTTTTTGATCCCAAATCAGCCGCCCACTGGCGCAACCAAATTGAACGCCTGATAGTTACCATTAGAGCAGAGGCTCTGCTACTCATCATCAAGGAATCATCCAAAGCGGCTAAAATGAAGGACAGAAACACCTCACAACGTTTTAGTCCAAGAAATTCATCACTGTCCGGATCCAAACCGGAAGAGGATAACAAATCCCTGACCACCTTTCTAGTAGCCACCACCAACAGCGATGAGGCACAAACAGGCCGTATGGCTGCCCCAATACTGGCAAAACCATGACAAGCCATCTGGTCAATGCGTTTATCCTCACCATCTTTAAGAGAGGAACAATCAGGGTTATTCAAAACGGCTGAGTTGGATAACCCCAAAATTGGGGCGTCCACCTCGGGGGGAGAAGCCCAGCGCTTAACCGTGTCCACGGGGAAAGGATACCTTCTATCCCAACTCTGAGGAATGCCTGGGAGCCGAGCCGGCCTCTCCCATTCCTTGGAAATAATATTATCAAAATGCTTTTGATTAGGGAATTCTAAGCGCGGCCTGGATTCCTCATAAAACTCCCCTTGTTGTTGAGGAACCGCCGCCGGAGGCGAGATAGCCAGAACCTCAAACATCTGAGTCAGAACATTAGGAGTGTCCGAGGAACTCCCTGACCCCCGATCAGAATCAGCACCAACAATTTGCTGATCCTCGGAATTATCTGAATCCTCAAATAACTCCCCTTCCTCCGGAGGGGAATAATCTGACCAATCCAGACCATCCGCATCATCATATTCAAAATGAGAAACCGTTGACAAATGCTTTCTCTTAGCCGGTGCCTTCTTGGCTACCGTAGTGGAAATACATTTTTCAATATTGGCCAATGTGGCACACACATCAGATTGCGACTGCCCCCCCATGACAACATCACACAGGGCACGGGTCAAAATGGGAGGGGGAGGGGATGAAGCCGGCGGTGCTGACCCAGAAGCCTGGGGTCCGGACTGCCGCGTAATAGTCTGTTGTGCACATGATATACATAAAAAGAAATCATCCCCAGTTAGGGATACCCTACAACCCAAACACTTCCGAGATTGTCCCGAGGGGAGCCCGGAATCCTGGGGTGCCTCCATAAGGTGAACTTGAGTGAGTCGCTATGACCAAGGGAATTACGCTATTAAGCAACCCGGGATGCCCTTATAGTGTCCAAGTGAGAGGATTTGTAAAATATATGTATAGAAAAAAAACCCCCAGGGACCCTAGGACCGGGAGAAACCCCCAAAATATCCCAGAAGATTCCGCCTAAAAAACAAGATGGACACAATGAGAAAAACTTAATCATAGAATAAGAGACAAAAAACTGTGAAGAAAAGGCCCACAGGGCCACTCACAGAGCCTGTGTAAACCGGGTGCAGCGTCCGCGCCGGCCTGAGGTAAAATGCAGCTGGAGACGGAGAAGGGGGGGGGCGTGGCCAGCGCGGATCGCGCGCTTGACCTGCTCCGCCCCCCGCCGCAAGTAAGAGAGGGGGATAGAGCTCCTCGGTGGTGCTCAGAGCTGGAGGGGGCGGGCCGCGGCGAAGCGCCGCAAGTCCGGCCCCGCCCCCAATAGAACGCGTGAGGGGAGTGTCCACTGTAGTGTCACAGAAAGCCGGTGCCGCGGACACCGCGGCACCGGATAATAAAACGCCAAGCGGTAGCGGCCCGCACGGTGTGTGGAGCCGCTGCCCCGCTCGAGCCACGCACATAAGGCACACATTTAAGAGGGAACGGGAAGAGGGAGGGGCCTCGCGCCGAAGGCCCGGCCCCGGCCCCGCCCCCCCCACAGAAGAGCGTGAGGGGAGAGACCTCCCCTCAGCCTTCTGAGGTAAAGCAGCACCGCGGCGGAAATGGCGGCCACGGTGTCTGTAGTAATAAAGTTCCCTCCTATTATACAATAACGCTACAATGTACAGCAGTGCAACCAATACATTTTGGGGGAATGACTTCCATAAGAAAGCCGAAAGCTGAGGAGAGGACCCAGAACCCTACCCAGGGAGGTGGAAATATGTCATGAGGGAATAAAATTTTCCAAAGTGGACAGGGCATCCCAAACCGGGGTCACCAACCCGGTATAACCGCCTACCCTCTATATAGGGTCTCGCGGCGGAGCATGGCTCCTGAGCACCAGTGGGGCTAATATACCTTCGCCCGGACAGCAGTCAAGACTGGGAGGCATACGAATGTAAGGATCAAAAAGGGGAAAAGGTAAGTCCGAACGGAAATAAAAAATTAACTGGCCGGGAGTGATCCTGTCTTGTCCGTCGCTGTCACCCGCTTGTCCGTCGGCGGGGATTGGACGGCGAGGTCACGTGGGAGCGTGGTGAGGTGAGTTTTTGGGGCTTTCTGGGGGGTTTCACACAGCGGGGCACCCCCAATCGGGGTGCCCCCCCGAAGTGGACCAAAACCCAGGATAGTCAAAATCCTGGGTGTTGGTCCACTTTAAGCAATTCTCTAAAGGGCACCTTCCATAAAGCTCAATACTGACTGTTTGTCTTCACCCCTCATCCTTCAGACTGTAAGCTCACAAGGTCAGGGATCTCTCTCCTATTGTATCTTGTATTCAGAATATTCATTGTTAACTCTGTAACACTGCATCTGTAACAGTCTATGTGCTGTATGTTTCTACCCTGTCTGTAATTACTACTTTCTACAGCGCTACGGAAGATGATGGCGCTATATAAATAAACAATAATAATACTTATACATATAATAATCTTATGTGTCACTGGGTTAGTAAGACTATTGGTAAGTCAAAGCAACTCACCTGGAGTCCAGGAAGATGAGTTTGAGGTCCAGACTTGCTCTGAACATAAACATGTTGCTGTGGAGCTTGATCTCAGTGATGGCGCTGGGTGGTAATGACTGACCCACAGCCACCAGCCCAATGATCTGATAGCAGGAGTCATAGAGAGATATGTCCAGCATGTACTGCCTGATTTTCAGATAGCCGCTGCAGTGAATGACCTGCCATTAAAAAAACACAAAACACATCACAAACGCACCCAGGACTGGATTAAGTGTGGTGGAGGCCCCTGGGCACAAAATCTGGTGGAGGCCCCAGATACAGTATTTGTTTTCCTTTAAAATAATAGTCCAGAAAAGTAACTGATTGGTGGTTGTCTGGCACCCACCTGCCACCCTTGTGCCCCCCTTGTGCGGGTGCGTGCTGCTCGGGAACTCCTGCTTTGCCATACTGGGTGGGGGGTAGTGTAGTCGCCCGGCTGGTTCCCTGCATTGAGCTGCCAGCGGCTGTGCTTGGTGGCTTATGTGCAGTGACAGCTCTGCACCCATCACTGTAGCGTCGCTGACGGTGGCTTTGCTGCTCTAGACTCTCCGTCCTGCCCTGTGGTTACTTTGGCTGACAAAAAAAGGCTTGCCCAGGCGCGCCCCCACTGCCGCCCATGGCTTTGTTGCTGGCCCCACACAGCCCATCAGACCAAAGACTGAAAAGCCTCCTGGAGCAGACCATAACCCAAAGGATGGTGGAGGTCCCCTTTGCAGGGCAAGTGATGGAGGCCCCGGGGCACAAGCCCCTTGCGCCCCCCTCATAATCCGGCCCTGAACGAACCAGTCACACCATTGGGATGTCATTATTAACCATTGTCATGCGTCCAATCATGGGGCTCACTTGTAATCCCCAATATTAATATGCAGAGTGAGTGGCGCCTCCCAAGCCACATGACGACCCTTAGCCACAAAGAGGACCCACGAGGCTGCAATGCAATGCAAGGGATTAAAGGAAATGACCTCTCCACAATTTGATCCTCTACAATTGAGCAGTCTGACCTGATAGATGAATTGCCTCCCGTGCCTATCTTAAACAATTAAATTCAAACTCATAACCCTAACCTACAAAGCTCTGTATGGTCATGTCTCTTCATTTAATTATTAGTCTAAAGATACCAACCCAGATACCAACTCCGATCTGCCCTAGAACTCCTCCTCTTCACAACCCTGATCACCTCCTCCGACTCCCGTGTCCCAGACTTCACATGTGCAGCTCCGCTCCTCTAGAATGGCCTTCCCCATACAATTCACCACTCTCCAACCCTTAAAGCGGACCAAAACCCACATTTTTAACTAGCATCCCCTGAATTGCTCTCCCCCTGAAGAGAACCTTTTGCCAATTTTCACTGCTCCTGCTTCACCCTAATCCCAGATAATAGCGCCTGCTTTAGCTGTAAAGCTCCGCTTCCTCCACACACCTTTGCAATGACTGATCGCCGGCCATCTCACACAGAGGGACAGCAAAAAAAATCAGTGTTTCAGGACAATTGGAAAAGCGAAAATATGCATTTCTAGTTCTACAACGTAAGAAGGGTGTATCGACAGGGGCTTTGGATAATGTATTTCACAAGTTCAGTGGGTTTTGGTCCGCTTTAAACCCTTTATAACAGCCACTAAAACTATCCTATTTAGATAAGTCTACCATCTGGCTTATGCAACTCACTTTACAATGTTGTCACTCATCAGAGCACTTGTTGTTATACTTTTTTTGTGACCCAACCTCTTGTCTCCACCCTCATCCTTTAGATAGTTAGCTCACAACATCAGGGCCCTGTCTTCTAATGTACTCCTATAGCAATGTGTTGTATTAGACTCCTGGCTCCCTCGCCAATGTAAATATCGGGCCGCTGTATCCCCACAGCATCTTTGGCCTGTGCAAACATCTTCACTGGGAAAAGTTGAGTTTTTCTGGGTGATCTGGGGGTTTCACACAGCGGGTCATCCCAAATCGGGGCAGGGAATAAAACCCGGGATAGTCAAGATCCCAGGTTTTGTTTTGCTATGAGAACTAAAAGAGAACTATGAACTGCTGGCCTCAGATAATATGTATAAGGGCTTCTGTTTCAATCCTCATGCAATCCTAGGACCACTATCAATTTCATGTGCCAGCAATACCCCCAACAGCGCCTAGAGAGAATGGTATGTGTGGGATTGGAGGTGGTATCTCTGAATCAGAATAAAAGATAGAGAGGGAGAAAGAGAAAAAGAGAGAGAAAAAGATAAAGAAAGAGGAGAGAGAGAAGTGGGTGAGAGTCAAAATTTGTGGTGGAAAGTTGAGTAGTGAAGCTGGGGAAAACTTGGCTTAGTATGGGGTGGGAATATGGTGACATAGTGGTTGCGAACCTACTGCAGTGTTAGGTTAGATGTGGTTTCTTCAATAGGCTAACTCAATGAGTGGGCAACTTTAAAGGCACTATCAAGGTTGAGCAATAAATACAGGTTTTAGAACAACATATGCTCCCATTCAGACAATGGGGTTGATTCAAAGCCACCAGTGTAAAATCCCATTTCTGCAAGAATGTCAGCTCACCAGTGTGAATTCTTACAAACTCGGGTGATTCCAAGCCCCCTTCGAGAAGAATTTGGGCGTAATAGAAGCGAGAATTCATATGTAAATTTTTATTTCTATACATGATATTACAATTTGCATGAGAGTTGAATGAATCACTGTCAGCGAGTTGTACTCCTTTTCATTGTTGTTTTTTACTTGGTTTGTAACTTTTTAGGCATCCTCTTTAACCAGCAATAATTTTATCATAGACACTGTCAGCGGGTTGTTTTTGTTTATTAAAAAAAATGCAAAGGCCTAGAGGGGATTTTCCAGAAAAAAAACCTCTAGGCCCCTCCCCTCCTGTGACATCATAAATTACATATGGGAGATTCCATTCCTAGTATAAAAGTCATCCCCCCCAGCCCTCACTTCAGTCCCTCGCTGGGTAGCAAGGATGAAAGAAGGGGGAACCTATGCCCCACCCCAAGTGAAGGCGCAGCCCTCAAGTTCTGCCACGCGCTTTCACAAGAAGATGGCGGAGGGTGGCAAGGGAAACTGCAAGGGCGGAGGAGGAAGAGGACATTGCTCAACGCTGGAGGAGAACAAAGAAGACAAGACTGGTGAGTAGTGAAATTTCGAACACTTAAGATTTGGTCTCTATATTTTTTTCCACTTGGGGCGAACTGGTAAGGGGGCCAGGAGACCCCCTATACCAGTTCACCTGGGTTGGGAGCTGGCACTGCACCTGCCGGGCTCAGCGGATGACATTATAGGAACCAACATATTAATCGGGGGTGCGGAAGAGCCCAGTGCCCATTGGTGCTACCAAATAAAAAAATCACACAAAAAAGGAAAAAATTCACCTAAAAATTCTCGCAGAATAAAAGGCTCTGCTGAATCAGATGAGGGGAAAAAAGGGTCAAGAACGGGACACACAAAAATCTTTGAGAAAGGGGGCTCTGAATAAAAGCTAATGTCTCTTTCAGGGAAGGTACCCGGCATATTCAACAAGACAATGCTCAATAACACATACTGTATCCATCAAGACAGAATGGCTTCACAGAAGATGAACCCAGGCGCCGTCCGGACCTGCCGGTAGGCAAGCCCTTACACTGATCACTGATAGAGGAGACTCAGGACTGTTAGAATTTTGCATCACACAAGAATGGGACTCCAACAATTGGCCTACTCAACTATCAGACATTTACGGACTGTTGTAAAAAGAAGGAGGGGATGCTGCACAATGGTAGACATGGCCCTGTCCCTACCAAATATGGCATTCCTCAGCCAGTGACACTTGGACATTTGGACAGCCATGGCCTTTTGAATAATTTCTTGATTGGTTAATGCAGAATTTAATCTAATTGGACTAAGTTGGACTGTTTTAACTTGTCACAGACTTAGAGGGTTGTGATTGTCTATGGTACACAAGCACAACCCTCCTCAGGGGCCATAGACAGGCCAGGTTTTGCGGATCTCCACACAGATGAGCTATAGACTGAGAACCAATGACTTCACCTGTACATCAGTGTGGAAATCTGAAAAATATGGCCTGTTGGTGGCCCTTGAAGAGAAGGTTGGGCACCCATGGCCAGTGGTCTCCAACTCTTTCCTATAAGGCCCACTAACAGCTCATGTTTTGTGGATCTCCACAAAGCTGCCTCTATATCTCTGCTGCTGCACTCATTACCTCACCTGTGCATCTGTGTGGAAATCTGCAAAACCTGGCCTGTTGGTGGCTCTTGAGGAGGAGGGTTGAGCACCCATGGTCTAAGCCAGTAGTCCTCAAA
The DNA here is from genome assembly GCA_027917425.1 of Gastrophryne carolinensis. NCBI lineage: Eukaryota > Metazoa > Chordata > Amphibia > Anura > Microhylidae > Gastrophryne > Gastrophryne carolinensis. The sequence continues at coordinate 492,150,890 of CM051236.1, read as the reverse complement.
CTTCCTCCTCAAGGGCCGAGACAGGCCAGGTTTTGCAGCTCTCCACGCTACTCCACAGGTGAATTAACTGGTGCTCAAACAGAGCTATAGCCCTAATTATTACATCTGTGCATCAGCATAGAGAGCTGCAAAACCTGGCCTGTCTCGACCCTTGAGAAGGAAGTTTGAGGACTACTGGTCTAAGCTGTGCTGTTCAACAGGAAAGCTTTCGCAGACTAGAGAGCTGCTGTGCTAACATTAGGAATTAAAACGTTGATATCTATACACCACAATACAAGGTTTTCCATGAAGCAGAATGGCTGAACAAATGTATAGTTCTGCTCTGTAAGTGTTTTGGCTGGAGATGACCTAGTCATGTCTTTGCCACACTTGTGGCATCGCTTACCTTGTAACCGCTGCATGTCAGACCCGCGTTCCTTTTGGCCAGCACACACTTCATTCGGAGGAAGAACGACCTCTCAATTTCACATTCTGAGGAAAGAGTAAGCCATGTAAGTAACATATACATGCAGACCAAAAGACATGTACATTAAAAGAAGTGTTCCTGAAGGGCCATTTAGTTAGTTATGACTGGCCACAGGTAATCTAAAGCAGTGGTTCTCAGTAGTTTAACATCAAGTAGCCCCTAGCAACAACCAACTACCCCCAAGTCTGGGATCACCTATAAATGTTACCAAAATAAGTAGGACACAGGCACTGTAACACTTTAAAACAAGAAAGAATAACTGATTCCTGGTAAAATAATATACTAAACCATCAAACCTACCATGTTGGTGCAACCCTAAAAATCACTCTGTAGCCCTTCAAGCGATGGTGTGTCCCTTCTGGGGTACGCATACAGCAGGTTGACAAACAGTGATCTAAAGCAGTGGTCCTCAACCCTGTCCTCAAGGCCCACCAACATGTCATGTTTTTTGGATCTCCAAATAGCCAGCTCTATTGCTCTGCAGCTGCACTTATTACTCCACCTGTGCATCTTTGTGGAGATCTGCAAAACCTGGCCTGTTGGTGGGCCTTGAGGACAGGGTTGGGGACCCCTGATCTAAAGCACAAGTGAGTTCTCCAGAGAAGACATCTCTCCAGCAGTTGACCCAGTTCTGCAAAGCTGGACTTTCAAATTGTTGCATGAGCGAGATTTTGAAGAGTCTGTGAACCTAGGTTTGAAGATATTTCCACCCCCCTTTGCATTGGCTTAAAAGCCTTTAGGAAAAGTTCTGAAGTTCAGTCAGAAGAAGCCTAGAACTTGCAGAGCTTGATGAGCAACACAGCCAGAACTCAGAAACGATAAATAAATCACTGTGCCATAACTGTTAAAAAAAAAACAAAATCAAAACAGACCACTGCAAAATGTTATCCTCCTACAATTGAGGTATCCTTGTTTAGGATGCCTATCCACTGAAGGTCCCATTGGCAATCCAAAAATAGTGCAGAATTTAGCATGCAGCAGTGTAACTAAACTGGTGCTCAATGTTGTGATGATAGAAACTGCTGTCTCCAGTAAACCAGTTCAGTTTCCTACAATCTCTACAATGTGAGAAATCGAACTGGTTTACTGGAACATGCAGACAGCAATTTCTATCATCACAACATAAAAAAACAATAGAGAACAGGAAGCAAATACAGATCAGAGGAAGTTAAACCGGACCTTCAGCATCATTTAATGAAAAGCCCAAACCGTTAAAAAAATATTCCCTAGTATCTAAAATTAATATATTTTATGTTTTTAGTTGCTTACTTGTTATTCTTTCCCCCACTGGGCTTCAACTCTGTTACAGGCGCCGCCATCTTGCCTCAGAAGCATCACATATTGCATCAGAAGCATCACATAGCATCACATATTGAGGAGAGGGGAGCAGGGTGGAAAGTACAGGGGACGGGGTTATAGCTGTGCTTTGCGCAGATAGAACAGAGCCGGGGTCAGGAAAAGGACAGAAATCCCAGAATGCAAAGCGGCATAGTCAGAAGACACTTGAAGACACCTGTCTGCAGGCAGCCAGAGACTGCCATCTTGGATGTTAAAAAGTTAAATAAACACAATGCAGTGCAGGTAGGGTGATTTTTAATGTGGGCAATCTGTATGTAGGGCTTGAGGGAAACATATAAGATATGCTCTTATTCATGGTGAAGTTCCACTTATTATTAGTTATTATTAGACACAGTGCCATCTACTGTTCCACTAATGTACTGTAGTCCCTCCAGCATAATGCACAACGTTATACACTGCAGCTGTTACGTTCTCTTAACACAGGGATTCCCAACCGTTTTGTTTACCGAGCACCATGTTTCAATTATCTCAAGTACTTTCAGAGTGGCTCATATTGTTTGTTGGTGGATTTCTACTTGCATCAAGAAGGCACCAAAAACAAGTTCTTGTATAAAACAAAACAAAAAAGCAGTTTTGTAGGTATTGAGCAAATCAGGTTTGGGTAACGTATATAAGGAAGCAGATCAGGTTGGGGTGAAGATCAATCTGCACCTCCACCTTTTAGACTCTCAAGTACCACCAGTGGGACTCATACTGCTAGTTGGGAAGCCCTGCTCCAACATACTCATCCTTCCAAGTTCCCCACAGGCCTTTCCTGAGAACCACTTTGCCCACCTGTGCTCAAGGATTGGGCCAAATAAGAGTTGATTCATTAAGAGTTGAAAAAAATTCTCACGGTAGTAAAAAATTAACTTCATGAGAAAAAAGTCACTGTTAGTGAATCACCAGATAGGAAGACAATTTTTTACTCCTGAAAAAAGTATTGAACTTTTTACCCCTTTTTTACCTGTAGTAAAAAGTACCATTGACTTTCATTGTCTTGCTATCGGGTGATTCACTAACTTCTCAGGCTTTTTTCTCATGAATTGAATTTTTTACTACCATGAGAATTTTTTTCGACCCTTTGTGAATCAAGAATGCAAGTAAGAAATGCCAGCCTCAGATTCCTTGGACATAAGCAGCAGCTCTCACTAAAGGCACAAGGCACAGAGCGCTCACCTCTGAAAATATCGCAGTCCAGAATGAAAGTTCCAGCCATGGAGTGGGAGCCTTAAAATCATCGATCCTTTATTTGAAGCACTTAAAAGTCCATCACAGCATGGTAAATTGTAAAAAGCATACAACGAGCAGGCCCCACGTCGACGCGTTTCGAGCACCAGCTCTTAATCATGACAATGGGGCAACTTAAAAAACCATCATTTATACACATGTTAATTACACAACACATTACAACTGAGACAAAGACCCGGCATAAAAGAGATGGGAAGGCCGAAAAAAGATGAGGGAATGGCGTACCTTTGTGAATCAAGGCCAATGTGCTTGTCAAATTAGGAAGCTGGGGGGATGGGACATGTAGTAGCTCCAAGAACTGCTGCAAGTTCCTTTCAAGTTAACTGCCCACCCGGCATAATCTGTCGTCAGACACTTTACTCCCTGCACCCTACAGATGCATCCAGCTCCTGTCAGGGAGCAGGAAACATTGGCCGCTGCACAGAGCTGCCCACTGATGGAGACACAGAATAGTACACTAAAGTTGGAAATGCACTGTGTAAATGAAGCCTGGTTCTTCAATAATGGAATGATGAACATGACAAATCACTGGACAACTAATCACTGAAGAATTAGAGAGGGTCTGTGTCTTCCACATGATGTAAAATACATAGTAACATAGTAGCCTAGTATGTAAGGCTGAAAAGACTTTAGTCCATCCAGTTCCGCCTATAGATCTCCTTCCAGTGGTCTAGTAGCCATAGCTGGAAATGTTATTACATGCTAGGAGGGCATCCAGGCCACTTTTGAATGTTTTTACTGTATCTATCATTACTACCTCCTCTGGCAGCGAGTTCCATTGTCTCACTGCGCTTACAGAGAAGAATCCCCTCCTATGTCGGTGGAAAAAGCACCTTTCCTCTATCCTTAGTGGATGCCCTCGGGTTATGGTTACACTCTGGGGTATAAATAGATTGTGGGACAGATCTTTGTATTGACCCCGAATATATTTATACATAGTTATTAGATCACCTCTCAGGCGTCTTTTTCTAAACTAAATAAACCTAACTTTGACAATCTTTCAGGGTACTCTAGTCCTTGCGCTCCTTTTATTAACTTTGTTACCCTTCTTTGAACGCGCTCCAGTTTTGATATGTCCTTTTTAAGCACAGGTGCCCAGAACTGTAAGATACATTTTTTGAATCTATTTTTAATGTCCTTCAAACATCAGGAGAAGCACCCTCGTGCCATACATGTCTCCAGCTATGTGCTATATGGAGAAAGGCCATACATGTCTCCAGCTATGTGCTATATGGAGAAAGGCCATACATGTCTCCAGCTATGTGCTGTATGGAGAAATGCCATACACGTCTCCAGCTATGTGCTGTATGGAGAAATGCCATACACGTCTCCAGCTATGTGCTATATGGAGAAATGCCATACACGTCTCCAGCTATGTGCTATATGGAGAAAGGCCATACACGTCTCCAGCTATGTGCTATATAGAGAAAGGCCATACACGTCTCCAGCTATGTGCTATATGGAGAAATGCCATACACGTCTCCAGCTATGTGCTGTATGGAGAAAGGCCATACACGTCTCCAGCTATGTGCTGTATGGAGAAAGGCCATACACGTCTCCAGCTATGTGCTGTATGGAGAAAGGCCATACACGTCTCCAGCTATGTGCTGTATGGAGAAAGGCCATACACGTCTCCAGCTATGTGCTGTATGGAGAAAGGCCATACACGTCTCCAGCTATGTGCTGTATGGAGAAAGGCCATACACGTCTCCAGCTATGTGCTGTATGGAGAAAGGCCATACACGTCTCCAGCTATGTGCTGTATGGAGAAAGGCCATACACGTCTCCAGCTATGTGCTGTAAGGAGAAAGGCCATACACGTCTCCAGCTATGTGCTTTATAGAGAAAGGCCATACACGTCTCCAGCTATGTGCTGTATGGAGAAAGGCCATACACGTCTCCAGCTATGTGCTATATGGAGAAAGGCCATACATATCTCCTGTTATGTGCTGTATGGAGAAAGGCCATACACGTCTCCAGCTATGTGCTGTATGGAGAAAGGCCATACACGTCTCCAGCTATATGCTATATAGAGAAAGGTCATACACGTCTCCAGCTATGTGCTGTATGGAGAAAGGCCATACACGTCTCCAGCTATGTGCTGTATGGAGAAAGGCTTAATAAATAAGCTTTGTGGATTAGCTGCAGTAGGGCAGAGTTGGTGGTTTCACCTGGAACACAATACTGTTTCTGGATTTGGTTACACATGTATACAAAGTAAAAGCTGCCTTTTCACCATGAACCAGAAGCAGACGGCCAATCAAGTTCTCCGCGTTCCAAGGCGCAGGATTAAGGATAATTTTGCCCGCAGAATCCAGGTAATTACGGGTCTCCAAGTAAATAATGGTGGATCCATTTACCCTGTCACTTCCAATGCTCTTTTTTGCAAGTGGGTTAATGCTGAAATAATAGTCATTTTGTCGGTAATTTCCCGCCGGCTGTAAAGGCCTCTCTGGTTCATTAGAAAACAACTGCCGTGGGAGACGGACAATTTGTGTGTGTTAACACGCCGCTCGCCAGGACCACGTGCTGTGAAAGCCTTCTTCTGTGTGTCAGCTCATGGCACTGACCTAATCAAATTGTGTATTTACCAAGACGTGGCCCTTGAAAAAGATGTGCAGGGCACTTCTAGTAAAATACGGCGAAATAAAATCAATTTTATGGAGAGCTGATGACCACACACGTAACCCCAAGCGTTCTGCCGCCAGATGTTTCATTCCACCATAACTAAGCCGATAATGACCCAAAACACAGGCCAATGAACCACAAGTTGACATTATACAAATATGGGTGTTTATAGCTAGCTTTATTTCCCAAAAATCCAGTTTCCTGGTTGTAATGCTGCTACTTCATCCTTGGTCAAAGATGTCCACCCATAGTAGAAGACAATTATGTTCAGGGAAGCACCTATGGGTCTGGACCTCATCCCCAAGAGCTGATGACCACACACGTAAGCCCAAACGTTGTGCGGCCAGATGTTTTATTCCACCATAACTAAGCCGATAATGTCGCAATACACAGGCCAATGAGCTACAAGGTAAAAGGAAAGTTGCTATTATACAAATATGGGTGTTTATGGCTGGCCTTATTTCTCGAAAATCCAGTTTCCTGGTTGCAATGCTGCTACTTCACCCTTGGTCAAAGATGTCCACCCATAGTAGAAGACAATTATGTTCAGGGAAGCACCTATGGATCTGGACCTCATCCCCAAGAGCTGATGACCACACACGTAAGCCCAAATGTTGTGCGGCCAGATGTTTTATTCCACCATAACTAAGCCGATAATGTCCCAATACACAGGCCAATGAGCTACAAGGTAAAAGGAAAGTTGCTATTATACAAATATGGGTGTTTATGGCTGGCCTTATTTCCCAAAAATCCAGTTTCCTGGTTGTAATGCTGCTACTTCACCCTTGGTCAAAGATGTCCACCCATAGTAGAAGACAATTATTTTCAGGGAAGCACCTATGGTTCTGGACCCCCCCCAAGAGCTGATGACCACACACGTAAGCCCAAGCATTGTGCTGCCAGATGTTTCATTCCACCATAACTAAGCCGATAATGACCCAATACACAGGCCAATGAACCACAAGTGAAAAGGAAATTAGCCATTATACAAATAAGGGTGTTTATAGCTGGCCTTATTTCCCAAAAATCCATTTTCCTGGTTGTCATGCTGCTACTTCACCCTTCGTCAAAGATGTTCACCCATAGTAGAAGACAATTATTTTCAGGGAAACACTAAGGATCTGGCCCCCCTCCCCCAGTCCTGGCACTCCTGAGCAAAGTATAGCTACTGGACCATGCCCCCCCCACTCCAAATGAAAATCAGCCAGGCAATGACTAATCACCCCCATTCAGCTATATATCTCCTGCCTTGTATTGATGAGGATGCAAAGGTCAGAAACACGTGTCCACAAGTGGAGTGGATTAGCTGTGTAAAATGTAGCTATACTAAAGCATTGAACAACCTGGCTGGGTTTTTCAGGAGCTTTGGACAAAGCCAAGAGGTGAAAAAATGTATTCGTGTGACTCTGCCTAGTGCAAAGTATCTGTTTTAAGAAATATCTCTGCCCTGTGCATTTAAAGCAGACCAAAACCCACATTTTTAACTAACATTCCTTGAATTGCTCCCCCCATGAGGCGCACATTTTGCTAATTTTACCGCTCCTAATGGCGCCTGTTTTAGCTGTAAAACTCTGCCTCCTTCATTCATTTCCATTGTTGTGCGTGGCAATGATGTTATTGACACACCTATGCAATGACTGGTCATCTGCCATCTTACAGAGAGGGACAGCCAAACAAATCCATGTTCCAGGACAATTCGAAAAGCAGAAATATCCATTTCTAGTTCTACACCCTATGAAGGGAGTATTGGCAGGAGCTTTTGGCCAAACGTATTTCACAAGTTTAGTGGCTTTTGGTCCACTTTAAATAAAGGGCTTTTTGGTTTCTTTAATCAGTTTATACAGCCTTACATGTGTCTTTCCCTAATCTGGCTTATGATGATGAGGAAATCACTAATTGGCAAGAGGAGGCGGGAGAGGGGACATGGGAGTAGGAAGTTCATGTGGCTCAGGACATATTCAAGTAGGAGAAGGCGTGGGCGTTCAGGAGGTGTGGGGAGTGGATGTCTGTCTACAAAGAGCTTAGGAGAACCCATGTCATGTAAAATACCCATCAATATTCCTGCAGCAGTCGCATCCTCATATTTACCACTGGGAAATGCAGAAGCCACACCCCATCTTTGCAACCCCCCTCCCCCCAGATAAAGTTCCTGGGTGCACCACTGGTTATTAGAGAGCAGATTCAGAGGTACATTTAAAAACTACCAGACTCAAACTTTTGCCTGGAGACTTGGATTCCTACAGGGCGTCCCAAATTGGGATTTCCTTTAGTTGGAATCACTAAATAACTCCTTGCCTAAGCCACACACTCACTTTGCCATGATCCAGCACTGTAGACAAATGTGGCACAGAAGTTACATGCAGCGGCATTCCCGCTGTGCATGCTCTACATGCCAGGCAGAATTTATAGTCTGCTTATGTAGGTTATGTAGTGATTCCGAGCGACCCCTGTGGGAATACACTCTAGGAATCCAACTATCTGGTTCAAAGCGTAATTTTGACCCTTGCTCTGGTTAATTAACAGACATGAATCTGTGATACAAATCCCTGCATGAGCCCAGGAATACTTCCAGAAATCATTGTCTGTCAACACAGTCCACCATGCAAATTAGAGCTGTAATATGCAAAGACTAAGCCATTTATTAATGCAATCCAAAAACGCTGCTATCAACTCCAAAGCTCATTTAAAAATGGAAGCAAAATGCAAGATGTAAGAAAAAGGGGAAGCTTTTTTGCATTCAGATGAATTAAAATGAAATGAAAGAAGCCAGGGATGCTGTGTCCTTCAGACTCAAGAAGAGAGGGGCCATCCAGCTTGTTATCAGCACACAGTTCCTGTAGCCTGCATTTCTGATGTTGTCGGGTCGCATCATTGCCTATGAAATGGCAGCTTACACTTCTTGACATTCACTATCAATGTTGAACAGGAGAGGTTTTGGAACAACATATGCTCCCATCCAGACAATATCTGTTTCAGTAAGGGCCTTGCGTATATCAGCAAACCTTTAAAGCCACGTACAATACTGCATCCATCACAACAGCATGGTTTTGCAGAGGAAGAGTCCGGGCGCTGTACTGGCCTGTATGCAGTCTAGCCCTTTAACCAATAATAAAACAAAAAATCCAGCAAAGGAGACTTTTGAGCAGCTAGAATCAGACAAGAATGCTACTACATTTTCTGTACCTTCTATGAGTGCTCTACTGCTCTGTGTCCAGCCTCTAAATAATAGAGGGATTGCAGAAATCAAAGTATGGGAAACAGAATGTCAGGGCTGTTTCTATGGAAGGGCGAGCAGGGTGATCGCCCCGGGTCACCAGAGCATCCCCTGCTCTGTGCACGCTCCTGTCTGCGCCCAACAAGAAAAAAAAACAAAGCTGCATCCCCTGCTCTGTGCACGCTCCTGTCTGCGCCCAACAAGAAAAAAAAACAAAGCTGCATCCCCTGATCTGTGCACGCTCCTGTCTGCGCCCAATAACAAAAAAAAAACAAAGCTGCATCCCCTGCTCTGTGCACGCTCCTGTCTGCGGCCAACAACAACAAAAAAACAAAGCTGCATCCCCTGATCTGTGCACGCTCCTGTCTGCGCCCAATAACAAAAAAAAAAACTAAGCTGCATCCCCTGATCTGTGCACGCTCCTGTCTGCGCCCAACAAGAAAAAAAAACAAAGCTGCATCCCCTGCTCTGTGCACGCTCCTGTCTGCGCCCAACAAGAAAAAAAAACAAAGCTGCATCCCCTGATCTGTGCACGCTCCTGTCTGTGCCCAATAACAAAAAAAAAACAAAGCTGCATCCCCTGCTCTGTGCACGCTCCTGTCTGCGCCCAACAACAACAAAAAAACAAAGTTGCATCACCTGCTCTGTGCACGCTCCTGTCTGCGTCCAACAACAAAAAAACAAAGCTGCATCCCCTGCTCTGTGCACGCTCCTGTCTGCGCCCAACAACAACAAAAAACAAAGCTGCATCACCTGATCTGTGCACGCTCCTGTCTGCGCCCAACAACAACAAAAAAACAAAGCTGCATCCCCTGCTCTGTGCACGCTCCTGTCTGCGCCCAACAACAACAAAAAAACAAAGCTGCATCCCCTGCTCTGTGCACGCTCCTGTCTGCGCCCAACAACAAAAAAAAACAAAGCCGCATCACCTGATCTGTGCACGCTCCTGTCTGCGCCCAACAACAACAAAAAAACAAAGCTGCATCCCCTGATCTGTGCACGCTCCTGTCTGCGGCCAACAACAACAAAAAAACAAAGCTGCATCCCCTGCTCTGTGCACGCTCCTGTCTGCGCCCAACAACAACAAAAAAACAAAGCTGCATCCCCTGCTCTGTGCACGCTCCTGTCTGCGCCCAACAACAAAAAAAAACAAAGCTGCATCCCCTGCTCTGTGCACGCTCCTGTCTGCGCCCAACAACAACAAAAAACAAAGCCGCATCACCTGATCTGTGCACGCTCCTGTCTGCGCCCAACAACAAAAAAAAAACAAAGCCGCATCCCATGCTCTGTGCACGCTCCTGTCTGCGCCCAACAACAACAAAAAAACAAAGCTGCACCCCCTGCTCTGTGCACGCTCCTGTCTGCGCCCAACAACAACAAAAAAGCAAAGCTGCATCCCCTGCTCTGTGCACGCTCCTGTCTGCGCCCAACAACAACAAAAAAACAAAGCTGCATCCCCTGCTCTGTGCACGCTCCTGTCTGCGCCCAACAACAAAAAAAACAAAGCCGCATCACCTGATCTGTGCACGCTCCTGTCTGCGCCCAACAACAACAAAAAAACAAAGCTGCATCCCCTGCTCTGTGCACGCTCCTGTCTGCGTCCAACAACAAAAAAAACAAAGCTGCATCCCCTGATCTGTGCACGCTCCTGTCTGCGCCCAACAACAAAAAAAAAACAAAGCTGCATCCCCTGATCTGTGCACGCTCCTGTCTGCGCCCAACAAAAAAAAAACAAAGCTGCATCCCCTGCTCTGTGCACGCTCCTGTCTGCGCCCAACAACAACAAAAAAACAAAGCTGCATCCCCTGATCTGTGCACGCTCCTGTCTGCAACCAACAACAAAAAAAAACAAAGCTGCATCCCCTGCTCTGTGCACGCTCCTGTCTGCCCATCCAGGCAATTTCACCAGGCGTTTATGTAAATGCTGCTACTGCAAGAATTTCCTACATTTCTGGTCCCTGTGGTGGAGGCCCTCTGGCTATATCAAGTGGTGGAGGTCCCTGGGTGTGTGCCCTTCAGGCAGAAACTTTAAAGGGGAACTAAACTTTAATAGTGAATTTGATTCTTTTTTTTTTTGTTCTTTGACCAAATACTTTAGTTCAGGGACCTCCTCTCCAGCTTTTAGAATCTAGGCTCACGTAGTAGCCCCTGGAATGGCAGGATTAGCCCTCCACTCTCTCCACTAGCTCCTATTAGTTATTCCCTGTGCAGTGCTGGTGAGGAAATTCTCTGGCGCTGGTCGGGGATCAGTCTTCGCTCGGTGTAACCGACACCGCAGCCCTTTCAGAAGTGGCTGGTGTCAGTATTAATAATCTCTGCGTGCTGTGATGTGGCGGAACGGCGAGCGGGGTGGATATCACCTTCGCCGGGCGCTTCGGAGTGAGAAATGAGAACTGTCAGGTGAAAAGCAGCCGAGTACTTTGCCAATTCGGCCTGGAAATTCCAAGTAATCCAATTTACAGAGACACACTGGTGGTAGGCGCAGATATAAAAAGACACTGTGATACTTGTACTAAACTTTATACTGTCCGAAATTATCCCCCCACCCCACCTAACCCAGATTACCATAATCTAATAACAAATATGCTCACCTAGTCTGGTCTGTTAGCAGTAACTACAGCTGTAGCTTTTTTTTGGTTGTGTAAAGGAGCCACAAGCTGCTGCCGCTGATCGCCCTCCAGTCCTTATTGCCTCCTCTATAGCTACCAATCGCCCTCCAGTCCTTATTGCCTTCCCTATAGCCACCAATTGCCCTCTAGTCCTTATTGCCTTCCCTATATCCACCATTTGTCCTCTAGTCCTTATTGCCTTCCCTATAGCCACCAATCATCCTCTAGTCCTTATTACCTTCCCTATAGCCACCAATCATCCTCTAGTCCTTATTGCCTTCCCTATAGCCACCAATCATCCTCTAGTCCTTATTGCCTTCCCTATATCCACCATTTGTCCTCTAGTCCTTATTGCCTTCCCTATAGCCACCAATCATCCTCTAGTCCTTATTGCCTTCCCTATATCCACCATTTGTCCTCTAGTCCTTATTGCCTTCCCTATAGCCACCAATCATCCTCTAGTCCTTATTGCCTTCCCTATAGCCACCAATCATCCTCTAGTCCTTATTGCCTTCCCTATAGCCACCAATCATCCTCTAGTCCTTATTGCCTTCCCTATAGCCACCAATCATCCTCTAGTCCTTATTGCCTTCCCTATAGCTACCAATAGTCCTCTAGTCCTTATTGCCTTCCCTATAGCCACCAATAGTCCTCTAGTCCTTATTGCCTTCCCCATAGCCACCAATAGTCCTCTAGTCCTTATTGCCTTCCCTATAGCCACCAATCGCCCTCTAGTCCTCATTGCCTTCCCTATATCCACCATTTGTCCTCTAGTCCTTATTGCCTTCCCTATAGCCACCAATCATCCTCCAGTCCTTATTGCCTTCCCTATAGCCACCAATCATCCTCTAGTCCTTATTGCCTTCCCTATATCCACCATTTGTCCTCTAGTCCTTATTGCCTTCCCTATAGCCACCAATCATCCTCTAGTCCTTATTGCCTTCCCTATATCCACCATTTGTCCTCTAGTCCTTATTGCCTTCCCTATAGCCACCAATCATCCTCTAGTCCTTATTGCCTTCCCTATAGCCACCAATCATCCTCTAGTCCTTATTGCCTTCCCTATAGCCACCAATCATCCTCTAGTCCTTATTGCCTTCCCTATAGCCACCAATCATCCTCTAGTCCTTATTGCCTTCCCTATAGCTACCAATAGTCCTCTAGTCCTTATTGCCTTCCCTATAGCCACCAATAGTCCTCTAGTCCTTATTGCCTTCCCTATAGCCACCAATAGTCCTCTAGTCCTTATTGCCTTCCCTATAGCCACCAATCGCCCTCTAGTCCTCATTGCCTTCCCTATATCCACCATTTGTCCTCTAGTCCTTATTGCCTTCCCTATAGCCACCAATCGCCCTCTAGTCCTTATTGCCTTCCCTATAGCCACCAATCACCCTCCCATCCTTATTGCCTTCCCTATATCCACCATTTGTCCTCTAGTCCTTATTGGCTTCCCTATAGCCACCAATCATCCTCTAGTCCTTATTGCTTTCCCTGTAGCCACCAATAGTCCTCTAGTCCTTATTGCCTTCCCTATAGCCACCAATCGTCCTCCCATCATTATTGTCTTCCCTATAGCCACCAATTGTCCTCTAGTCCTTATTGCCTTCCCTATAGCCACCAATCGTCCTCCCATCATTATTGTCTTCCCTATAGCCACCAATCGTCCTCCCATCATTATTGTCTTCCCTATAGCCACCAATAGTCCTCTAGTCCTTATTGCCTTCCCTATAGCCACCAATCGTCCTCCCATCATTATTGTCTTCCCTATAGCCACCAATCGTCCTCTAGTCCTTATTGCCTTCCCCTTTAGCCACCAATCACCCTCCCATCATTATTGCCTTCCCTATAGACAGTCCTCCAGTCCTTGTTGCTTTCGCTACTGTCACCAAGCATCCACTTGCTCCACCACTGCCACTAAAGACTCAATCATTGCTGTCAGTTGTCCCCTGGTTTTCGCCACCTTCTGAGCTTCCATCAATTGCCCTCCATTCCATGCCACGTTCTCCAATGTTGCTGATCATCCCTTGTTGCCAGCCATGAGCAGGTCTGCACACAACACCCGGCATTTGGTTCGGGTCCACTGTAAAATCATACTATGGCCAAGTGTGAGCCTGAGCCGGCCCCTGAAGATGCCAAGGGTCCTGGCAATTGCCCAGGTTTGCCCTGTGCTGGCGCCGGCACTGGAGCGACAGCACACAACCCTGTAAGGTGACATTCTCTTACTGCACTTATGCTCCAGTAAAGCCTGTTTCTGTTACACCACTCCCAAGTGTCCCTCATTTGGAGGGACTGTCCCTCTTTTGAGTCCATGTCCCCCTGTCCCTCATTGTTCTCCTTTGTCCCTCTTTGAGGTGTAACATGCAAATCTGCATTAATAAATAATTCATTTGCCTATTCAAAGTGTTTAGATTGTTACACCCTACCTCCTATCAATCCCTCAATGAGGGGGCGTGGCCTAATTTAAAAATTGGCCCCTCTTTCCCACCCTGAAAAGTTGGATGGTATGCACTAATGTCTATCTGGATTTGACTTTGCTCCACTCACATTCTGCCACATTGGGAGCCTTGGCATGCGCCGTGGGAGTGTGGCTTGAGGTAAGTGTATGGGGTAAATCTGGGGGTTTCACACACAGCTCAGGGAGGCTTTGCCTGCTTAAATTCTTTTATTGAGCCAATGGAGCATGAACACAAGCTGCAGCAATTACATCAGCATTGGAGATCATCATTTTAGTTGCAGCTGGCGGCATGCACACGGGCAGCCACTTAAAGTGGACTGAAACCGAGGCCCGATCCAGGCCGATCCGTTCCCTCCCCCCGGGGCATCCAAAATTATTATGCCCCGCTGTGTGAAACCCCCCAGGACGCCCGCTACACTTACCTTACTTCCCGGTCCAACGACGCATGTGCGGGCCCTCTAGCAGGGCTGTTGTGAATGGCCGGCACGGGCAAGCTTAGAGGGAAGCGTGTGATGCGGCTGCCAGCGTGCTCGGAGCCGCTGTGCTAAGATGTCAGTCAGACATGCATAGCTCAACGGCTCCGAGCGTGCTGATTGGAGGAGTGGCCGCGCATGCGCCCTAGGACCGCGGTGAGGTGAGTTGATGTGGGAGATCTGGGGGGTGCCCTTGGGGAAGGACCAAAACCCTGCACTAATAATGGTCCAATATTAAAAAGCAACATACATATGCTAAATAGCAACAGGAGGGGTCACTTATACACATGGCATGAAAAAAATCTAGGAAAGCTTATTCTATCTGTTAAAGCGGAACAAAACCCAAGTTATCCGGCGCTGGAATCTAAAAGATCACCCGCTGGCCCTCCCCTGGGGCATCCCGAACCCCAGCAAAACTCACCTTCTTCCTGGCTCCTTTGTTGATGTAAATATTGGCATCCCCATCCAGGGGCGGAGCTAGGGGGGAGCAGAGGGGGCACTTGCCCCAGGTGCAGCAAGCCAGGGGGGCGCCAAAGGGAGGCCTGAGCACAGGTGGGGGGCGCCATTTTGAATCTTTGCCTCAGATGCCAGAAAGTCTAGGTACTCCTCTGGCCCCACCCCCAGCATCTTTGGGCTGTGCTCCCACCTCCAGCCACTAAGGCCGGGAGCAGAGGCGCGCCCGCAGCTGGGGTTCCGACCGCTGACGTTCCCGATTGCCATAAAACAGAGCTATTTGTCAAGAAATAAATATGCACGGCAAATGGCTTTAATTGGACGAGAGCCCACGCATGTGCCGTCGGACCAGGGAAAGGTGAGTTTGTTTGGACGATTTGGGGGGTTTTGCACACAGGAGTACACCAAATCGGGATGCCCCGGGGGCAAAAAACAAGACCTAACATAGTCAAAATCCTGGGTTTCCTACCTACCAACTTTTCAGGGTGGGAAAGAGGGACATTTGTTAAATGAAGCCACGTCCCCTCATTGAGGGATGGATAGGAGATGTTACTGTAACAGTTTACAGTGTAACAACAATAGAAAAACTTTAATAGGCAAATGAATCATTAATTAATGCATGTTACACCTCAAAGAAGGACAAATGAGAACAACGAGGGGCAGGGTGACATGGACTCAAAAGAGGGACAGTCCCTCCAAATCAGGGACACTTAGGAGGTATGCCGGCTTTTGTTCTACCTTAAAGGCAGGAAGAAGAATCTGGAGTAACAGGTTTTGAATGTTCCATTTTGCTTTTACAGGGGAGATCTGCTCAACTCCCATGGCCTGTCCCCTCAGCCAGCCTGTGCTGGAATAACCGCTTGTTTATATTGCAATTCTTCTGATGGGTGGAGATGCTTTTACCCATCATGCAATGCACTGGGTAGATATTAGAGTGGTTAATGCTGCTGCTGCTGCTGCTGCCTACAGGCTGTCTCAGGAGACAGGCAATGAAATGGAGCAGATCACATAGAAACATAGAAACATAGAAGGTTGACGGCAGAAGGAGACCATACGGTCCATAGTCTGCCCTTATGTGTATACTGTATGTTCTCTTTATCTTAGGATAGATGTGTGCTTATCCCAGGCATGTTTAAATTCAGTGACTGATGATTTTTCAGCTACCTCTGCTGGAAGTTTGTCCAAGCATCTACTACTCTTTCTGTAAAATAATATTTTCTAACATTGCTCCTGATCTTCCCCCGACTAGCTTCAGGTTGGGCCCCCTTGTTCTATCATTAAGTTTCTTCTTAAAAACACTTCCCTCCTGAACCTTATTCAATCCTTTCACATATATAAAGGTCTCCATCATGTCCCCCCTCTCCCTTCTTTCCTCCAGACTGTACAAATTAAGTTCTTCAAGTCTCTCCTGATTTAAGTTTAGGTCCTTCCACCATTTTTGTTGCCGGCCTTTGGACACGTTCTATTTGAATAATGTCTTTTTGCAGGTAAGGTCTCCAGAACTGCACACAGTATTCTAGCTGTGGCCTCACCAGGGCTCTATACAGCGGCATCACAACCTCCCTCTTCCTACTGGTGATGCCTCGAGCTATGCAGCCGAGCATCCTGCTTGCTTTTCCCACTGCCTGGCTACACTGTCCACTCATCTTGCAGCTATCAGTAATCAGTATCCCTAAATCTCTCTCCTCCTAGGTCCTGGATAACACAGTGCTGCCCATACGGTACTCAGAGCAGGGATTCCCCTGTAAAAGTAGAATGGTACGGTAACGCTCTAAAACCTGATACCCCAGGATTTATTCCTCCCAAGAGAAGTAAACCACAAGCTCGGTGGGGGTGTTTTTTTCACTTGGGGTATATAAGTGGCCCCCTCCTCCCACTATCCAGCATGTTAGATTTTTAATATTGGATGACTCGGTGATACAATGCCTTTTAAGTGGACCAAAACCCAGGATTTTAAGTCCTTTTTCCCCGGGGACCCTGATCCCAATAGTGACCCCAATTCCAGGGAGTCGAGTGCCAGGCCCGCGAAGACGTCGCAGATCCAAAAGTCCAAGAAAAGCCAACACTCCAATAGCATAAAGAAGCCAGAATTTATTGTGCATGAAGCCCATAAGCAACAATGGTGTCATTAGCAACAACCCCAACGTTTCAGGGGTGCTGCACACTCCGACTTCAGGGCAAAATCAAAAGGCAAACATTGCAATGTGCAGCGCCCCAAATCATCAGAATTGTTTTGCTGATAACGCCATTGTTTTTATGTCTATCCAGTAACTGATGACAGATTGTCAATTCATTGCAGTGTTTTTTGACCTAAAAGTGGGTGTAGCACCCCGAAACGTCAGCAATTAACGCCATTGTTGCTTATGTCTATCTACTACCCGATGACGGAATGTCAATTAGGGTACGCGCGGAGTAGAGCCTTACCTTGTAATAGGTGGGGGTGGATGGGCTGATGAGCGGTGAGCACTGCGGTCATCTCGTCATGATCGGAAGGATGTATATACTCGTATATGCTGTTACCGGTCAGTTCCACCTGCAGGGCGACAAAACCGAGTGACACAACTAAATGTGACAGGGCTCCAGCGTGAACATGAAATGGGGCCCTTTCACGGTTCATTGTTTCATTGGATGCAGCTAGACAACTAAAGACTGAAACAGCAGAGATAAATGAAGTTTCCTTTTTTTCTTAATGATGCAAAGCAGGGCCGATGACAGCAATTGCCAGGGCCCCTGGAATCTTCAGGGGCCCACTCAGGCTCACACTTGGCCATGGTATTATTTAACAGTGGACCCAACCACTAAATGTTGGGTGCTATGGCAACAAGGTGGTGAGACCCAGGAGACAGCTGACAAGGACTGGAGGGCGATCAGCAGCAGGAGATGACCTATTTGTGGCAGCGGAGCTGAAAGGTGACATCATGTGACACACTACTTTGGGGCCCATTAACACTTTCTTGCCCAAGGGCCCCCACAAACCTGGAGCCAGCCCTGATGCCAAGTGGACATGCTTCAGCCACCATAAATGACACGAGGTTTAAGGCTACATCCTCTGCCTCTTTAGAGGGGCCAAAACCCACTTCTATAGGCCCTTTAGTCTAAATCATTCTAGGTCCTGATGGAAGCCCTCTCTAGGGGCATCCTAATTTTGGAATGTGCGGGCCACCTCCGACATGCTGTCTGAATGGCTGCCTGTAGCCAGGGCCGGATTATGAGGGGGGTGCCTTGGGGTGTGCACCTCGGGGCCTCCACCACTGCAAAGGGGGCCTCCACCAACCTTTGGGTTATGGTCTGGTCCAGTCTTTGGTCTGTGGGGCCAGCAACAAAGCTATCAGCGGCAGTGGGCCCTCTGCACCTGGGCAAGTCTTTTTTTGTTTTTGCAAACCTGCAGCCAAAGCCACCACAGGGCAGGACGGAGAGTCTAGAGCAGCAAAGCCGCCGCCAGCAACGCTACAGTGATGGGTGCAGAGCTGTCACTGCACATAAGCCACCAAGCACAGCCGCTGGCAGCTCAATGCAGGGAACCAGCCGGGCGACTACACTACCCCCCACCCAGAATGGCAAAGCAGGAGTTCCCGAGCAGCACGCACCCGCACAAGGGGGGCACAAGGGACTCCATCTGATGTTGCAGTAAGTAGGCGGGTGCCAGACAACCACCAATCAGTTACTTGGCTGGACTATTATTTTAAAGAAAAAAAAATACTGTATCTGGGGCCTCCACCAGATTATGTGCCCAGGAGCCTCCACCACAAAGTGGACCACTGGATTTTGACCATCCTGGGTTTTGGTGCACTCCCCCTCCATCTCCCTAATAAACTCACCTCACCCCGGTCCTATGGCGCATGCACGGCCGCTCGTCCAATCAACGCGCTTGGAGCCGCTGAGCTATGGACGTCCTTAGCTCAGCGGCTCCGAGCGTGCTAGTGGCCGCATCTCGCGCTTCCCTCTAACAGGAAGCGCGCCCGCCCGGCCTCCAATTCCATTGGACTGGAATTCAGGTAAGTGTAGCCGGCGACCTGGGGGGTTTCACACAGCGGGGCATCCCGATTTTGGATGCTCCGTGGGGAGGGGAGATTCCCGGGCTGATCCAGCAGGGTTTTGGTCCACTTTAATGCGGCCCTGCCCGTAGCTGCTGGGAGCGGGCGTCAGGAGGTGCAAGGCAATAAATGATTATTTGAGGCGGCACAGGCGGCCGCGTTCGAAGGTGTCCCTGCTGTCTATTCCCCACTCCTTACTTCACGTGATATACCCTATATATATGTTGCCTGGCTAAGTATACATATCTTGCCTCTTTATTTGCTTTGGTGATTGTGTGGGTCTATCTTGAGATGTTTTCTGTAATTAGTATTTGTATCCATGACTAGTATTATTGAACACTTGCTTTTGAACACTGTTTTAAAACACTGCTTACATGTTTAAAGCACTGTTTTAAAACACTGTCTTTTAGAAACACTGCTCATATTATTCCTTTATATATGTATATACATTCACTTTTATTATAGGTTATTGTGCACTTATTGATTGAATAATTATTCGTGAGTTTATATGGAATTCATGGTTATTGCTGCTATGCACTGTCACTTTAAAGTGGACCAACACCCAGGATTTTGACTATCCTGGGTTTTGGTCCACTTCGGCGGGGCACCCCGATCGGGGCCCCGCTGTGTGAAACCCCCCAGAAAGCCCCAAAATCTTACCTGTCCCCGCTCCCACGTGACTGGACGGTCCAATCCCCGCCAACGTCCAGGCGGGGATCAGGAACGTCTAAGCGGCTGCCGCCGCCGCCGCCGCCTCCCTCGCGTCACTTTCGGCGCGCGCGCGCCCCCGCCGGCCATTCGCAGACGGCCGGCGCGGGCGCGAGCACGCCTACAGGGCCGCGAGGGAGGCGGCGGCGGCCGGAGCACGCTCGGAGCCGCTGAGCTAAGGACGTCCATAGCTCAGCGGCTCCAAGCGCGTTGATTGGACGAGCGGCCGTGCATGCGCCATAGGACCGGGGTGAGGTGAGTTTATTAGGAAGATCAGGTAAGGTGTTTGGGGTTTTTTTGGGGGGTTTCACCCCGCGGGACATCCCGATCTCGGATGTCCCGCGGGGTGGGAGGTGATCGGCCCGGGAATCTTATAGATTTCCGGGCCGATCACCTCTCGGTGTTGGTCCACTTTAATATATTTTAGTAGTTAGTTGGAGGCTCCCCCCTCCTCTCTCTTTTTTTCTTCCCCCTTTTTGTGGGGCAGAGGAGGTGGGTGTTTTTTGTGCCGGCACAAAATTAGTAAATTTCGGGGATTTTTTACACGTATCTATATTTTAGGAGTTACCCAGATATTTGTTGCTGTGTATACAGCACTGGATGAATTTTGGGAATACACAGTAATTTTAATGTGTTTGTATTGTGTATTGTGTGTTATGTTGTTGTCTCGATTCATGTGACTTTCAATAAATGGTATTGTACTTTATTTGATTGAATTGGTGCTCCTGCTATTTGGGTTTCTGGGCTAGGTCCCATGAGCCTATTTCTTCTGCTGATTATTTGAGGGGGCATATGATGCACCATGGGAGCATGGGGCAAGGTGAGAAATCAGCCGTTTCATGAACCAGGGTATGCCAAATCAGGACGCCCCTGCGAGGCGGACCAGAGCTCAGGTTTAAAATCCCAGGTTTTAGTCCTTTTTAAGGAGGACCAAAACCCTGCATTCTACTTATTCATCATCATGATGAATAAATAAATAAATTGTCTAATCCGCAGGCTGCTACATCTGGCTTTGTGCACCAGCCGCCAGCCATTCATATGTGCCTGGTGCAGGTGTGTGCAGCTTATCCGGGGGTGCCGGAGGAGCCCCGCACATGTGCTGTGTTATCAACAGATTGGGGTGAGTATAGAGCAAACTGGGGGTGTCACCCAGCAATGCATCCCAAATCAGGAGGCCCCAGGGGAGGGCTTTCACTGGGCTGGGCATGATGGGTTTAGGTCTGCTTCAAAGCTCTGGTAACTCAGCTCTAGAGTCTGAAAGTCCCCAGGGTCAGGTTACAGCCCATCCCGGGGCATCCCGATTTGGCATACCCTGCTGTGCAAGACCCCTGGGATCACCTGTATACTTACCTATCATATGGCACATGTGCAGGCCTCCAGTAGCATCTCCCAGCTCTCCTGTAGCTTTTGTGAGCATATCTGCATGGCTGGCAGCGGGTGCGTGCAGCAGAGATAAGTGGCCAGTGGAAGGTGTCCATCAATCCTCCCATTCAGAACTCGGGCCTGAGTAGTCATAGCGGGAAGTTCTGATCGGACGAGACGTGAGAGCGTGGATCGAGGTAAGTAAACAGGTGATCCTGGTGGGTTTCACACGCCCTAGGTGGTTTAAGTGCTTGCGCCCCCTTTTGGGTCTCCGCCCATATAAAAAATAGTGTTGAGTGTAGAGGGTGCAATGGGTTACATGCAGAGACATACTAGCTTAAAGTGGATCCCAGGAATTTCACTTTCCTAGGTGTTTGGGATTCAGAATGCCCCTGTGCAGGGCTGTATTTCCCATTAGGCAACCCTAGGCACGTGCCTAGGGTGGCAAGCTGGAAGGGGGGTGCTGCCCTTATTACTGTAGTAAAGGAAAGAAATTAAAACTCCCACAGCCGGAATATTAATGCCTCCTAGCAAGCAACTGCCAGCAGTGTGAAAGGGGTTCAACACAGACCAGAGCATCTCCCCTCCACTGCTGTGGTCATGTGACTCCTCTATGTCATAATGCATGACTGCCTGTATGTCAGAATGCATGACTGCCTGCTCCTCAGCATTTCCCCTTATGAGCAGGCAGCCATGCATTCTGACATACAGTAGTCACATGACCACAGCAGTGGAGGGAGATGCTCTGGTCTATGATCCCCCCCTTGCACACTGCTGGCGGTTGCTTGCTAGGAGGCATTAATGTTCCTGTTATAGGAGTTTCAATTTCTTACCTTTACTACAGTAGTAAGGGCAGCACCCGCCTTCCAGGTTGCCACCCTAGGTACGTGCCTAGGGTTGCTTAATGGGAAATACAAGCCTGCACAGGGGCATTCTGAATCCCAAACACCTAGGGAAGTGAAATTCCTGGGTTTTGGTCCACTTTAAGCTGGTATTCATATGAAATTTTTGCTCCTCCTGTTGTATCTCCGGCACAGTTAATTACAGAGGGACATGAAAGGCTGCTGCTGGATCACGTGCTATATATCCCCCCCTGGGTCTGAGGAAGGGGAATTTACCAAGCGGAGCTTTATCTACACAATGTAATATCTGTGTGCTGACACGTGGAAAGATTGATCCCCCCTTGCGGATGGCTGGAGGTCAGGCTGGAGGTTTTACTGAACATGACAAATCGACACAGTGCGCCCCTTCCCCGAGCCGCAGGGAGGGGGAGCCCATCTTGCCTATTATCGGGGCGGCGTGCGCAGATTACCCGACAGGCTCCGAATGGCTTCCAGATGGGACGCGGTCGGGCTCCGTGTTGATATTCCCCCAGCACGCATGCAGCGCTTTCTGGCTTATGTCAGTCACATTTATATACTTACCTGTGGCTTGTGCAGAGCAGCACATACTCACCTGCCCCACCCTGTGTTACTCACCTGCGCTTTTCCCAATTTTTTTTTTCTTGATTGGTTTCAATCCTTTTGACTATCTCGGGTTTTGTTTCTTGCCCCCGGGACATCCCGATTTTGGATACCCCAATGTGTGAAACCCTACAAATCGCCCAGTAAATCTCACCTTTCCCCAGGCCAATGGGGCATTGGGAGGCTCTCATCCAATCAGAGCCATTTGCCGTTCATATTTAATGGCTCTGTTCCTGGCAATTGACAGTGCAAGCGGGGGGCGCTCTCCTGTCCCCAGTCCATCAGAATAGCTGGGAGCGTGCACAGCCTAAATATGCCGGGGGGGTTTAAGAAGCAGGGGAGTTTTGTGGCGCCCCGATGGGGGGGGGGGTTTACATAATGGAGCATGCCGATTTGGAAAGCTCCGGGAAGCATCCCGATTTAGGAATGGCTGGTGCGGGCAAGTGGTATAGCAGGGATGCGGCCGCACTCGCGCGTGTGCTGTTTGACTGGGAAGCAAGGTAAGTGAACGAGGCAACCTGGGGGGGGGGGTCACACAGCGGGGCATCCCAATTTTGGATGCCCTGGGGGGGGGAATTGATCGTCTCCAATCGCGCTGGGTTTTGGTCCACTTTAAAGTGATTGTCCAGGAACACTCAAGTGTATTACTGTTGTGTAGAGCTACACATGCCAATGTTTTCATGTTTTTTCTTTGTTAGAAATGAAGCTATGTTGCCAGAGTAATAATTATTTAAAGTTTCACCTCATGTTCTTCATGTCCTCAGTGATGGGAGTGTCGGGGATGAGTGGTGCAAGCACATTGTGTGCATTGCATTGAAGTGAACTGACATTGATTGTAGCACTACTAGAGGAGGTGTCAACTTAACACGAGCCTAAGGATTGTATTTGTGATCTGGATCGGGGGAGGAGCTGGAGGCAGAGGAAGAGGAAGAAGAAATGCCCCTTCCTTTCTGTGACCTTTCTGTGACCAGAGCAAAGAGGCAGAATGCATCGGGTAAGCTGCCAGTCATGTGATCTTAAAGTTTGACAGTTCAATACCTTTAAAATATGCTTTATTTATTTTTTGACAGATATTAAATGTATAAAATATAATATATTAAACTATAGCCTATATTTATATTCAGTTTCTATAGTAGTAGGTCTACACAATAATGTAGAATATACTCTTTGTCATCGATTTCCTAAAACATTGAAACTGTTCATATTTAATAAAGCTTGACGCGTTTCGCCAGTTATACTGACTTCTTCAGAAGCGTAAGCGTTACATGCAATTCTTGGATCAGCATAAATGCCTCCACCAATAGCAAACACTCCGTCCTCTGATGTGTAATTGTAGCTAATGGTTTTGCTTATTTGGGGAGAGAGGATGGGTCACCCAAATTCAACCAGATCTAATGATGGGACCAGGAAAAACAAAGAGGCATGTGGGTTACAGTGGCTGGCGTGATTCAGTGGCGTAACTAAATGTGATGGGGTCCCGGTGCAAACATTAAATGGGGCCCTTTCATGGGTCATACATCAAACTTTTAATTGGATACAGCTAGACAACTAATGACGCTAATGACTGAAACAGCAAAAATGACTGGAGCTTCCTTTCTCAAAATGATGCCAAATGAGCAAATATGATAAATAAGGTGGAGGAGAAGAATGATGGCGCTCGCCTGATCTTCTCGGCCCCAGTGCGGTTGTACCCCCTCTATTCTTTCCTTTAGGGAGATAAGTGGCACCTTAGTCACCTCCCAACTACAGGAGAAAATGAAGACGATTTGCTAGTAAGAAATTTTCATTAGCTTCTCGGCTAGTGCTCCCCCTAGTGTACAAAATGAGGCCACATTTTACATCTCTCTGCTCTAGTGTGGCCTAGATTCTCCCAGTTCAAACAAGAGAGGGTCATGGAGTAACAGAAACATACAAAAATGTATACTTAATTTGCAGAAATATTTTTCCCCCCCAATAGGACAATACCGAGGGCTTTCATTTTAATATACAAGCGACCACTAGGGGGGGGGGGGAGTAGGAGTTTTCCTTTAAAGTTGACCAAAACCCAGGTTTTTCACTAAAAATTCACCCTTCCCCCGCTCTTGCCTTGGGGGTGACCAGCTGTGTGAATCTACCTAGATTGCCCACTCCACTCACCTTTTCGCTGGGGGTATTTCCACCTGCGCTTCGCGATACTACAGCTCGCTTCTTGCTTGGGTGAGAAGCGAGCTGTAGTATCGCGAAGCGCAGGTGCAAATACCCCCTGTGTCCTGTCTTCCCTCCCCGGTGATGCCTGCTCTTATTGTATAGCTGAGTATTTTTTTTTTTTTGTTATGCATATTCACTCTTGTGTTCTGAGTGTGCTTTAATTTAGCACACGTGTCACTGTTTTTACTTGAATTGTTTTAATAAGGTTTAATTGAATATTTGGGTTTTTAGATTATCATCAGTTTTGCACAATGCACATTTCTAATTGATTTCTCACTAGGCTCAAAAGTTTTTGTCACTTTTGTTGTGTTTATTTGTTGATATTAATTGATTTTGTACATGAGTGATAGGGTTTCTTTGTGCCGGCACAAAGGGTTCATTTAGACACACATTAGAGGCCGATTCATTAATAGCGCCAGGTAGCGACAGATGAGCGCCAGTAGCGTGATTTTCACAGCGCCCGCTAGTATTCGCTGTGCTTGGCCGGGGTTTGCTTGTTGACAGCGACTCAGTCGGTGTGCGGTAATGTTGAATACGGGCTGGGGGGGTCGCTGTTTCACAGGTTCTGCGTTGTATGGGTGCGCCTGACAGCGAATGGCCAGAGCGAACGGCTTGCTGCAGATTCATTAACAAATCACGCTCAAAAATTTCTCGCGCTGTGAATTGCTTGTTTAAACCCCAGAGCGCTGGCGGCGATGTCTGTAAAGTAGTTTTTAACCCCCAAACAACCATTTTTTTTTTATGTAAAAATTATACAAGTTTTTCTAAACATTTTGTAATATGAATACATGAATATCAGACCTGTAATATCAATTCTGCACAATTTTTTTTTTTTTTTTTTTTACTTAAAAAAAAATCCTAACATTGCAGAAGTGGTCACAGAATTTTTGACATTAAAAAAAAATAAAAAAAAATAGCAATTAATTAGGATTATTTAAAGATTGCTCCATTGAAATGCATTGGACAACGCCAGGGAGCGCCAGGTCATACCTGTCGCTGTGATGGGATTATCAGCGGCGCTGTTCGTTGCAGTCGGCTACATAATGAATCCCGCGCTAGCTGACGCTCTCGCCGGCGCTAGCCTCATTTAGCGTGATAAATGCGTCATTGTGACCGCCGCCGGGCGTACTTGAGTCGGTAGCCGCCGTTAGCTGGCGGGACCTGGCGCTCGTCAGACACTACCTGGCGCTAGCCCTTGATAAATAAACCCCTTAGTATTGTTGTATGATATAGTTTTAATAAGCTGATAGTGTTTAGCAGGCCAGGAATATATACTATACGGGTTATTTATGAGGTTGATATATACAAGTGGACTTTTATTATAATACAGGACATGTAGCAGGCTGGGTTTTTTAATGTGTTTTATGGATGTCGTATTTGTATGTCATGTTGTGCTTTTTCTAAAATAAAATATTGTATATACTCTTATTGGTGGTGCTCCTTTAGTTTGTGGGCCCTGGGGAGGTCGTTACACCGCAGGCTCTACATTTTGTTGGCATAGGGAGTGGGAGTGGCCTTAGCCCCACATAGCCTATCCGATCGTCTGAGCGCAGGAGCAGGCAAAGCTGCAAGGACGTCGGTGATGCGACCGCGGCCCGTGAGTGCGGTGAGGGACTGGCGGAAATGGGGTCTGTGGGAGATCTGGGTTCACACAATGGGGAGTCCTGAATTCAGGGGCATCGGCTGCGGAGGTGAGTGGCCCACTTTAAGGCAAGGCCAAATGGGCAATTGCCTAGGGCCCCATGCTAAAGGAGGCCTCCCGCCCAGGTCCACTTTTTACCCTATTCTTAGTCTGTGTTATTTAATGGATTTGCTATTGCTGCGCGGGGGAGGAAAGGGAAAGAGGGGGCTCATTAATATAGAGGTAATGTTGCTGGGATGCCTCTTTCAGTACATTAGAAAAAGGGGAGGGGCAGTACTGAACCCTCCCCCACCCTTGGGCCTTTTTACAGTGGAACAAAAACCAATGCAGCCGGCCCCCGAATCTAAAAGATGGCCTTTCCTTGGGGCATCCCAAATTGTGATGCCTCGCTGTGTAATATCAGGTGGCCGCATCCCCGTAAATTTGGCCAGTGCGCGCGCTCTTGCCCCCAGCCAGGCTGCTGGGGATGCGGCTGCTTTCTCTCCCGATTGCCATAAACATGAGCCGTTTGCTGAGCATTAAATATGCACCACATGCGGCTCTGATTGGACGAGAACCCGTGCATGCTCTGTAGGGGTTTTACACAGCGGGGCATCCCAAATGAGGATGCCCTTGGTACAGGAAACAAAACCAGCATAGTCAAAATCCTGTGTTTTGTTCTGCTTTAAGAAACAGCCGTAGACAAAAAATCAAATTCCTGCATTCAAAAAGCCGCCCTTCAAATAATAAAATGTATTAATTTCTGACCGATTTAATTTGCTCCCCCAGGGGACATTTATGTACTGCAATGACAGCTCTGATCAAAGTCCTGTTGTAGCCAAAGTTTATAATAATAATAAAAATCAAACGTACTCTCAGTAATAAGTATAATAAGTATAAACGCTATGTAGTGTGGTGCGATAAGTATAAACGCTATGTAGTGTGGTGCGATAAGTATAAACGCTATGTAGTGTGGTGCGATAAGTATAAACGCTATGTAGTGTGGTGCGATAAGTATAAACGCTATGTAGTGTGGTGCGATAAGTATAAACGCTATGTAGTGTGGTGCGATAAGTATAAACGCTATGTAGTGTGGTGCGATAAGTATAAACGCTATGTAGTGTGGTGCGATAAGTATAAACGCTATGTAGTGTGGTGCGATAAGTATAAACGCTATGTAGTGTGGTGCGATAAGTATAAACGCTATGTAGTGTGGTGCGATAAGTATAAACGCTATGTAGTGTGGTGCGATAAGTATAAACGCTATGTAGTGTGGTGCGATAAGTATAAACGCTATGTAGTGTGGTGCGATAAGTATAAACGCTATGTAGTGTGGTGCGATAAGTATTAACGCTATGTAGTGTGGTGCGATAAGTATAAACGCTATGTAGTGTGGTGCGATAAGTATAAACGCTATGTAGTGTGGTGCGATAAGTATAAACGCTATGTAGTGTGGTGTGATAAGTATAAACGCTATGTAGTGTGGTGCGATAAGTATAAACGCTATGTAGTGTGGTGCGATAAGTATAAACGCTATGTAGTGTGGTGTGATAAGTATAAACGCTATGTAGTGTGGTGCGATAAGTATAAACGCTATGTAGTGTGGTGCGATAAGTATAAACGCTATGTAGTGTGGTGCGATAAGTATAAACGCTATGTAGTGTGGTGCGATAAGTATAAACGCTATGTAGTGTGGTGCGATAAGTATAAACGCTATGTAGTGTGGTGCGATAAGTATAAACGCTATGTAGTGTGGTGCGATGAGTATAAACGCTATGTAGTGTGGTGCGATGAGTATAAACGCTATGTAGTGTGGTGCGATAAGTATAAACGCTATGTAGTGTGGTGCGATAAGTATAAACGCTATGTAGTGTGGTGCGATGAGTATAAACGCTATGTAGTGTGGTGCGATAAGTATAAACGCTATGTAGTGTGGTGCGATAAGTATAAACGCTATGTAGTGTGGTGCGATGAGTATAAACGCTATGTAGTGTGGTGCGATAAGTATAAACGCTATGTAGTGTGGTGCGATGAGTATAAACGCTATGTAGTGTGGTGCGATAAGTATAAACGCTATGTAGTGTGGTGCGATAAGTATAAACGCTATGTAGTGTGGTGCGATAAGTATAAACGCTATGTAGTGTGGTGCGATGAGTATAAACGCTATGTAGTGTGATGCGATAAGTATAAACGCTATGTAGTGTGCTGCGAGAAGTATAAACGCTATGTAGTGTGGTGCGATAAGTATAAACGCTATGTAGTGTGGTGCGATAAGTATAAACGCTATGTAGTGTGGTGTGATAAGTATAAATGCTATGTAGTGTGGTGTGATAAGTATAAACGCTATGTAGTGTGCTGCGAGAAGTATAAACGCTATGTAGTGTGGTGCGATAAGTATAAACGCTATGTAGTGTGGTGCGATAAGTATAAACGCTATGTAGTGTGGTGTGATAAGTATAAACGCTATGTAGTGTGGTGCGATAAGTATAAACGCTGTGTAGTGTGGTGCGATAAGTATAAACGCTATGTAGTGTGGTGCGATAAGTATAAACGCTATGTAGTGTAGTGCGATGAGTATAAACGCTATGTAGTGTGGTGCGATAAGTATAAACGCTATGTAGTGTGGTGCGATAAGTATAAACGCTATGTAGTGTGGTGCGATAAGTATAAACGCTATGTAGTGTGGTGCGATAAGTATAAACGCTATGTGTTAGTGGTGCGATAAGTATAAACGCTATGTAGTGTGGTGCGATAAGTATAAACGCTATGTAGTGTGGTGCGATAAGTATAAACGCTATGTAGTGTGGTGCGATAAGTATAAACGCTATGTAGTGTGGTGCGATAAGTATAAACGCTATGTAGTGTGGTGCGATAAGTATAAACACTATGTAGTGTGGTGCGATAAGTATAAACGCTATGTAGTGTGGTGCGATAAGTATAAACGCTATGTAGTGTGGTGCGATAAGTATAAACGCTATGTAGTGTGGTGCGATAAGTATAAACGCTATGTAGTGTGGTGCGATGAGTATAAACGCTATGTAGTGTGGTGCGATAAGTATAAACGCTATGTAGTGTGGTGCGATAAGTATAAACGCTATGTAGTGTGGTGCGATAAGTATAAACGCTATGTAGTGTGGTGCGATAAGTATAAACGCTATGTAGTGTGGTGCGATAAGTATAAACGCTATGTAGTGTGGTGCGATAAGTATAAACGCTATGTAGTGTGGTGCGATAAGTATAAACGCTATGTAGTGTGGTGCGATGAGTATAAACGCTATGTAGTGTGGTGCGATAAGTATAAACGCTATGTAGTGTGGGGCGATAAGTATAAACGCTATGTAGTGTGGTGCGATAAGTATAAACGCTATGTAGTGTGGTGCGATAAGTATAAACGCTATGTAGTGTGGTGCGATAAGTATAAACGCTATGCAGTGTGGTGCGATAAGTATAAACGCTATGTAGTGTGGTGCGATAAGTATAAACGCTATGTAGTGTGGTGCGATAAGTATAAACGCTATGTAGTGTGGTGCGATAAGTATAAACGCTATGTAGTGTGTTGCGATAAGTATAAACGCTATGTAGTGTGGTGCGACAAGTATAAACGCTATGTAGTGTGGTGCGATAAGTATAAACGCTATGTAGTGTGGTGCGATAAGTATAAACGCTATGTAGTGTGGTGCGATAAGTATAAACGCTATGTAGTGTGGTGCGATAAGTATAAACGCTATGTAGTGTGGTGCGATAAGTATAAACGCTATGTAGTGTGCTGCGATAAGTATAAACGCTATGTAGTGTGGTGCGATCAAAGACCCATTAAAGAGAGAATCTAGGCCACACTGCAGCAGAGAGCTGTATACTGTGGCCGGATTTTGCCCACTAGGGGGAGCACTAGCTGAGATTAGATGAGTTTATCAGGAATAAAAAAATCTAAAAAAAACTAATGACATTGGTCCAGAATGGAAAGCTTGAAGGTATTTATTAAAAGTAAAATTCATGATTTTTCTTGCGGTTGCCCTTTAGGAAAGCAATGGCAGACTGTCACTTTAAAATGGCTTTTACCTGAGACAGCCCCAGATGCACAGACGCCGTCTCGGAGATGTACATGATCTTCCCATCAGAGGCCACAACAAACACAAAGCCGTCCAAGGTCTGCGGAGGAAAAAGGAAAACCTTTTAGGCACAACATGGAAAATGATTATATAGAAAATCCTATTTCACTCTAAAGATGCGGGGAGGCCGATTCATTAATAGCGCCAGGTAGCGACAGATGAGTGACAGTAGCCTTATTTTCAGAGCGCACGCTAGTATTCGCTGTGCTTGGCCGTTGTTCGGTTGTTGACAGCGACTCAGTCGGTGTGCGGTAATGTTGAATACGGGGTTAGGAGTCGCTGTTTGACAGGTTCCGCGCTGTATGGGAGCGCATGACAGCGAACGGCCATAGCGAACGGCTCCCAGCATATTCATTAACAAATCATGCTCAAAAAATTCTCGCGCTGTGAAATGCATGTTTAAACCCCAGAGCGCCGGCGGCGATGGGTTAAAAGTTTTTTAACCCCCAAACAACCATATTTTTTGAAAAAAAAAAAAAACATTTTTTTCAAAACATTTAGTAATATGAATACATTAATATCAGACCTGTAATATCAATTCTGCACAATTTTTTTTTTTTTTATCATAAAAAAAATATCTAACATGGCAGAAGTGGTCACAGAATTTTTGACATTTAAAAAAAAAAACATTAATAGCAATTAATTAAGAATATTTAAAGATTGCTCCATTGAAATGCATTGGAGAGCGCCAGGTAGCGAGAGGTCATACCTGTCGCTGTTCAAGGTCGCTCGCTGGCGCTGTGGGGTGAGGCTGGAATAATGATGAATGAGTCGCTATATGGCGCTATCTCAGTCGCTAAGCAGGATCGGCTTGATAAATGTGTGATTGTGGTGGGGAGCCGGCGTTCTCGTGGCGGGGCCCGTCATTACCGGCCGCTCACCAGTCGCTACCTGTCGCTATGCCTTCATAAATAAGGGCCTAAGCGGGGGGACCTGACCACGAGCAGCCTATCAGTGCTGCCAGCAGGTGAGCCTATCATTCTGATAAACTGCAGGAGAGGCCCAAAAGTGGTGAATATCCCGGCACCCGGTTTCTTATTTTAACGGCGGCATTTTCATTTTTGACTGTAGTTCCAGCTGTATACAGATGTTTTAATATAGTTAAAGAAAAAACAAATATGTGTTGGGTTTTTTTTTTTGCCTAGTGTGCTCGCACACACATAGGAACGTGTCCTCCACAGGCAATCCATCCGTGCAGAGAGAATGGGGAGGCCGATTCATTAATAGCGCCAGGTAGCGACAGATGAGCGCCAGTAGCTTGATTTTCACAGCGCCAGCTAGTATTCGCTGTGCTTGGCCGGGGTTTGCTTGTTGACAGCGATGTTGAATGTTGAATACGGGGTTAGGAGTCGCTGTTTCACAGGTTCTGCGTTGTATGGGTGCGCCTGACAGCGAATGTCCAGAGCGAACGGCTTGCTGCAGATTCATTAACCCCCCTGGCGTTATGATACAGGCAAATGTAATGGTAACGAAAGCGTTACTATTACATTTGTCTCTGACGCACGGCTCCGCCCCCATGAGCCTCTGCGGCTCACAGAGACGGAACCCGGAAGTGCGACGGACGCCGCAGCCGCGGCTCTCACCTGCGATCGCAGCGGGGACATCGCTGGATCGCAGGGAGAAGGTAAGGAGACTGCGCCGCCCTGCTCCTCGATCCCGAGCGTGACTCGGGGTTACCGCTACTTACAGCGCAAATTAACCCCGAGTCACGCTCGGGATCACAGCTAAGGAGGTTAACAAATCACGCTCAAAAATTTCTCGCGCTGTGAATTCCTTGTTTAAACCCCAGAGCGCTGGCGGCGATGTGTGTAAGGTAGTTTTTAACCCCCAAACAACCATTTTTTTTAAATGTAAAAATTATACAAGTTTTTCTAAACATTTTGTAATATGAATACATGAATATCAGACCTGTAATATCAATTCTGCACAATTTTTTTTTTTTTTTTTTTTTACCTTAAAAAAAATATCTAACATTGCAGAAGTGGTCACAGAATTTTTGACAGTTAAAAAAAACAAAAAAAACAAAAAATCAATTAATTATGCATATTAAAAGATTGCTCCATTGAAATGCATTGGAGAGCGCCAGGGAGCGACAGGTCATACCTGGCGCTGTGATGGGATTAGTAGCGGCGCTGTTCGTTGCAGTCGGCTACATGATGAATCCCGTGCTAGGTGACGCTCTCGCTGGCGCTAGCCTCATTTAGCGTGATAAATGCGTCATTGTGACCGCCACCGGGCGTACTTGAGTCGGTAGCCGCCGATAGCTGGCGGTACCTGACGCTCGTCAGACACTACCTGGCGCTAGCCCTTGATAAATAAGGCCCAAAGACAAACCCACCAAACACCAAGGCCCTTATTTATGAAGGAATAGCGACTGGTGAGCGGCCGGTAATGACGGGCCCCGCCACAAGAACGCCGGCTCCCCACCACAATCACACATTTATCAAGCCGATCCTGCTTAGCGACTGAGATAGCGCCATATAGCCACTCATTCATCATTATTCCAGCCTCAGCCCACAGCGCCAGCATCCGACCTTGAACAGCGACAGGTATGACCTCTCGCTACCTGGCGCTCTCCAATGCATTTCAATGGAACAATCTTTAAATATTAATAATTTATTGTTATTAATTTTTTTTTTTTTTTTTTTTTTTTTAAATGTGAAAAATTCTGTGACCACTTCTGCCATTTTAGATAATTTTTTTAAGGGAAAAAAAAATTGTACAGAATTGATATTACAGGTCTGATATTAATGTATTTATATTACTAAATTATTTACAAAACTTGTTTTTTTTGGTTTCCAAAAATAAGGTTGTTTGGGGGTTAAAAACCTACTTTTAACCCATCGCCGCCAGCGCTCTGGGGTTTAAACATGCATTTCACAGCGCGAGAATTTTTTGAGCGTGATTTTTTTAATGAATATGGTGGGAGCCGGTCGCTAGGCCTAGTTGCTATCATGCGCTCCCATACAGCGCGGAACCTGTCAAATAGCGACTCCTCACCCAATATTCAACATTACGGCAAACCGACTGAGTTGCTATCAACTACCGAACAACGGCCAAGCACAGCGACTACTAGCGGGCGCTCTGAAAATGCCGCTACAGTCGCTCAACTGTCGCTACCTGCCGCTATTAATGAATCGGCCTCCAACACATGCTCGGAGCAGTGGGCTGCCGCAAGCCAGAGCCATGTCCTGGCAGATATTCGAACCTGCAACCTTCAGATCATAAGTTCAGTCTCTTAGCCACTAGGCCATGACTGCCAGAAAGAAGCTATCCAAAGAATGCAGGGGAGAAGGAAACCTTTTACTGTATGCTGCCCATACATGTGGCAATCTCTGACCAATGGCAATTCGGTGACAATCATTTAACTCATTTAAATCATTATTTTGTTAAAGGGAAAATCTAGCAATATAACCAGATGTTTTACTATAGTGAAAAGGAGCTTCTTCTTCTTTAAACCGGACTTTCACCATGATTTAATGAAAAGCCCAAACCCTTAAAAAACTATCCCCAGCATCTAAGTTTATTAGGTCACTTACTTATTCTTCTTTCCCCCACTGGGCTGCAACTCTGTTCAGGACTCTTGACTCAGAAGCATCACGTACTGAGGAAAGGAGAGTGGGATAAAGTACAGGGGGTGGGGTTATAGCTGTGCTTTGCACAGAGCAGAGCTGGGGTCAGGGAAAGGACAACAATCCCAGAATGCAGAGTGACACAGTCAGAAGACACTTCCTGTTTGCAGGCTGCCTGATGCTCCATGAGCCACCATCTTGGAGGTTTAAAGGCTCATAACATGCAGTAGATGCAGGTAGGATGATTTTTAATGTGAGCAATCTGTATGTACAGGGTGTGGAAAACGTATAAGGTAGGCTCTTATTCAGCGTAAAGGTCCGGATTAATGTGAGCAATCTGTATGTACAGGTTGTGGGAAACATATAAGATAGACTTTTATTCAGGGTGAAGGTCCGGGTTAATGTGAGCAATCTGTATGTACAGGGTATGGGAAACATATAAGATAGGCTCTTATTCAGGGTGAAGGTCCGGATTAATGTGAGCAATCTGTATGTACAGGGTGTGGGAAACATATAAGATAGACTCTTATTCAGGGTGAAGGTCCGGGTTAATGTGGGCAATCTGTATGTACAGGGTGTGGGAAACATATAAGATAGACTCTTATTCAGGGTGAAGGTCCGGGTTAATGTGAGCAATCTGTATGTACAGGGTGTGGGAAACATATAAGATAGACTCTTATTCAGGGTGAAGGTCCGGGTTAATGTGGGCAATCTGTATGTACAGGGTGTGGGAAACATATAAGATAGACTCTTATTCAGGGTGAAGGTCCGGGTTAATGTGAGCAATCTGTATGTACAGGGTGTGGGAAACATATAAGATAGGCTCTTATTCAGGGTGAAGGTCCGGGTTAATGTGAGCAATCTGTATGTACAGGGTGTGGGAAACATATAAGATAGGCTCTTATTCAGCGTAAAGGGCCGGATTAATGTGAGCAATCTGTATGTACAGGGTGTGGGAAACGTATAAGATAGGCTCTTATTCAGCGTAAAGGTCCGGATTAATGTGAGCAATCTGTATGTACAGGGTGGGGGAAACATATAAGATAAGCTCTAATTCAGGGTGACGGTCCACTTTAACTCTAAAATAACTTTACTTCCTAAAGTGGACCCAGGATTTTCAATATCCCGCGCTTCGATCCTTGCCCCGGGGGCATCCCAATTTGGCGTGCCCTGCTATGTGAAGCCCCTCTGTTCACCCCAGAAACTCAGCGTGGCGCATGCACAGGCTCTCATCACATATGCCAGGCATGAGGCCCAATATAAAGGAGCAGGATCGGTCACATCGCCAGTTCCCTCTCTGAATGGCTGGACAAAGGAGCACACCTCAGCTACAGGGAGGACAGGGGCGTGGCCAAGGCTGGGCAGCGCGCCGCCGGACCCCCCCCCCCCCGCAAAGCAGGGCCGGCATTTGTGGTGTGCAAGGTGTGCGGCCGCACAAGGTTCCATCCCAAACTCTCTGTAAGGGGGCACCAGGAACTCAACTGGAACAGCGGGAATCTCCTTTTTTCAAAATACCCCATCTCTCTTTTTTGCACATTTCGGCCTCTCTTTTCAGCGTTTTCACATCTTCCTTTTTTTTGTTTCCTTCCCTCTCTCTTTTCCAGTTTCTTTCTTTCTATCTTTCTTTCTGTCTTTCACTCTCTCTCTCTCTATCTCTCTGTTTTTCCCTTTTTATTCTCTCTCTTCCTTTTGCTCTCTTTCTTTCACTGTCTCTTTTAATCTTTCTTTCTTTCTCTCTCATTTTCTGTCTTTCTTTCTTCCTATTCTTCTTTCTTTGTTTCTCTGCAATCTAATTCCACTCACCATGGCCCTTATTTAACAAGGGATAGCGCCAAGTAGCGACTGGTGAGCGAACGGTAATGACGGTCACCGCCACGAGAACGCCGGCTCCCCACCACAATCACACATTTATCAAGCCAATCCTGCTTAGCGACTGACAGAGCGCCAGATAGCGACTCATTCATCATTATTCCAGCCTCAGCCCACAGCGCCAGCGTCTGACCTTGAACGGCGACAGGTATGACCTCTCGCTACCTGGCGCTCTCCGAAGCATTTCAATGGAACAATCTTTAAATATTAATAATTAATTGTTATTAATGTTTGTTTTTGTTTTTTTTGTTTTTTTTAATGTCAAAAATTCTGTGACCACTTCTGCAATGTTAGATTTTTTTTTTAAGCTAAAAAAAAAAAAAAATTGTGCAGAATTGATATTACAGGTCTGATATTAATGTATTCATATTACAAAATGTTTTGAAAAACATGTTTTTTTTTGGTTTCTAAAAATATGGTTGTTTGGGGGTTAAAAAACTACTTTTAACCCATCGCCGCCAGCGCTCTGGGGTTTAAACAAGCATTTCACAGCGCGAGAATTTTTGGAGCGTGATTTGTTAATGAATATGGTGGGAGCCGGTCGCTATGGCCTTTCGCTGTCATGCGCTCCCATACAGCGCGGAATCTGTCAAACAGCGACTCATAACCCCATATTCAACATTACCGCACACCGACTGAGTCGCTGTCAACAGCCGAACAACGGCCAAGCACAGCGAATACTAGCGGGCGCTGTGAAAATAACGCTACTGTCGCTCATCTGTCGCTACCTGGCGCTATTAATGAATCAGCCTGCATGTTTCCCCTGTTAGTCGCTATCTTTGCTATTGTGTGTGTGTATGTCTCTAGGAGGCGCCATCCTGAAATCTTTGCATAGCTTTCCTCCAGGGCAATCACAGCTTTCCTCCAGGGGAATCCCGGATCGGGGTGCCCCATTGTGTGAACCCCCCCCCAGGGTACTGGTTAATCACTCACCATTCCCTGGTCCAACAGCACATGCACAGGCTTACGTCTAATCAGATCTATTTGCCTTTCGGGCAAGTGAGAGTGGCTGCATCCCTCGCATGCGCGTGCGCTGCCTTCCCAGCCATTCAGATGTCTTGGGTGGGAGCGCCCGCTCCACTGAAGATGCGACCGCTTTAGCTCCCTATTGAAGGCAACCAGAGCTCTATACTGAAGGATGCAAACACGGCAAGCGCTGAAAAGAGGTGAGTTTTACTGGGGCCCTTATTTAACAAGGGATAGCGACAGGTAGCGACTGGTGAGCGGCCGGTAATGACGGGCCCCGCCACGAGAACGCCGGCTCCCCACCACAATCACACATTTATCAAGCCAATCCTGCTTAGCGACTGAGATAGCGCCATATAGCCACTCATTCATCATTATTCCAGCCTCAGCCCACAGCGCCAGCGTCCGACCTTGAACAGCGACAGGTATGACCTCTCGCTACCTGGCGCTCTCCAATGCATTTCAATGCAAAAATTTTAAATATTCATAATTAATTGTTATTAATGTTTTTTTTTTTTTTAAATGTGAAAAATTCTGTGACCACTTCTGCCATGTTAGTTAATTTTTTTAAGGTAAAAAAAAAAAAAAAAAGTTTGTGCAGAATTGATATTACAGGTCTGATATTAATGTATTGATATTACTAAATTCTTAAAAAATTTTTTTTTTTTTGGTTTCCAAAAATATGGTGGTTTGGGGGTTAAAAAACTACTTTTAACCCATCGCCGCCAGCGCTCTGGGGTTTAAACATGCATTTCACAGCGCGAGAATTTTTTGAGCGTGATTTTTTGATGAATGTGGTGGGAGCCGGTCGCTCTGACCAGTCGCTCTCATGCGCACCCATACATTGCGGAACCTGTCAAATAGCGACTCGCCACTCCGTATTCAACATTACTGCACACCGACTGAGTCGCTATCAACAACTGAACAACGGCCAAGCACAGCGACTACTAGCGGGCGCTGCGAAAATACTGCTACAGTCGCTCAACCTGCCGCTATTAATGAATTGGCCTCTGGGTGAACAGCGGGTTTCACACAGCAGGGAATCCCAATTCAGGGTGCACGGAACAAAACCCGGGAAAATCAATTCCCGGGTTTTGTTCCACTTTAAAGGGGAGCATTAGCATTATATATCCAAGGTCCACAGAGGGAAAAGAAGATGCTTTATGTCGCCTACACACGTGGCAGTCTCTGGCTCATGGCAATTTAATGTAAATGATTGCATTGGAAATGCAATTTCACTCTAACAATGCATTTTGTAAAATGGTATTTCTAGCATTATAATGAGATATTATTGTAGCTGAAAGGGGGCTTCTTCTTTCACTCTAAAATGACATTACTTCTTAAAGGGGAGCAACGACAGTGTATATATATATATATATACTTTTTGTTCTGCCTATACATGTGTCCGTCACTGGCCGATGGCAATTTGATGCAAACGATTGCAATGGAAATGCCATGTCACTCTAGAAATACATTATTTTGTTAAAAGGGACTTCTAGTATTATAAACCCGATATTTTATTCTAAAATAACATTATTTCTCAAAGGGAAATGCTAGCATTAGATACAGATGTATTAATAATATTAAAGAAGCCATCCAAGGTCTGCCGAGGAAGAAGGAAAAGTTTTATGCATGTGACAGTCTCCGATCAATGACAATTGGATAAAAACGAAAAACAAAATGTTGCAGACAATACACTAATGTGACTTCTGATGGAATAAAATCTTGGCTGAAAAAGTTGCTTTAGGGTCCATACACATGACAGCATGATAAATTATCCAGCAGAAGTGATCACAGAATATTTAGCCTGGTCTGGTTTCTGGAAAGCAACAGGCAGGCTGATTCATTACTAGCGCCAGGTACCGGCAGATGAGCGTCTGTACAGTGGTGCAAAGGCCCTTATATATCAAGGGATAGCGCCAGGTAGTATCTCACTAGCGCCAGGTAGCGCCAGCTATCAGCGGCTACCGACTCCAGAACGCCAGGCGGCGGACACAATCACGCTAAATGAGGCTAGCGCCGGCGAGAGCATCAGCTAGCGCTGGATTCATCATGTAGCCAACTGCAACGAACAGCGCCGCTGCTAATCCCATCACAGCGCCAGGTATGACCTCTCGCTACCTGGCGCTCTCCAATGCATTTCAATGGAGCAATCTTTAAATATTCATAATTAATTGATATTAATGTTTGTTTGTTTTTTTAAAAATGCCAAAATTTCTGTGACCACTTCGGCAATGTTAGAATTTTTTTTTAAGGCTAAAAAAATAAAAAAATAAAAATTGTGCAGAATTGATCTTACAGGTCTGATATTAATGTATTCATATTACAAAATGTTTAGAAAAACTTGTTTAATTTTTAAATGAAAAAATATGGATGTTTGGGGGTTAAAAACTACTTTTAAGCCATCGCCGCCAGCGCTCTGGGGTTTAAACAAGCATTTCACTGCGCGAGAAGTTTTTGAGCGTGATTTGTTAATGAATATGGTGGGAGCTGTTCGCTATGACCATTCGCTGTCAGGCGCTCCCATACAGCGCGGACCCAGTCAAACAGCGACTCCTAACCCCGTATTCAACATTACCGCACACCGACTGAGTCGCTGTCAACAGCCGAACAACGCCCAAGCACAGCGAATATTAGCGGGCGCTGTGAAAATCACGCTACTGTCGCTCATCTGTCGCTACCTGGCGCTATTAATGAATCGGCCTCCTGGTCTGGTTTCTGGAAAGCAACAGGCAGGCTGATTCATTACTAGCGCCAGGTACCGGCAGATGAGCATCTGTACAGTGGTGCTAAGTCGCTCTGATTGCCCATGAGTCGCTATTACAGAGCGCCTCAGTCGCTGACCGGCATTGATAAATTTGATGTTTGAGTCGCTCTAACACCAGTACAGCACTATATGGGAGCGAACGGTAGCGACTGGTCAGAGAGAGCGACTCAAACCATATTCATCAGAAAAACAGCCTCACACAGCGCCGGCGCTCAAAATTGTGTCGCTGTAGCATAGAGCGCCAGAAGCTGTGTGATTAAAGTCTGTTTTTGAACACATATCCACCAGTAACAAAGCAAAAACACATGGAATGACATTGTTATTACATTGTGACATTAACACTTTAATACCATATCTGTAATGACAATTCTGCATAAAAAAAAAAAAGTTTTCAAAAATGGCTTTTAATAGGCCAGGAGAGGTCACACAATGATTTGATTAAAAAAAATAAATAAATAAAAGAAAACCCTGTTTAAAGAGAAGAAATGTAACATTAAAATGTATGGGAGAGCGACAGGTAGCGACAGGTAATACCAGGCGCTCCGGAAGCTAGAGCGCCGGCACTATACGCTGAGCCGTCTGTAATAATACATGTGGCGCTACATGACGCTGTTAGAGACGCTCACCAGATTCGCTTTCTTAAATGAGGTTTTGCGTACATCGCCCAGCGTTCACCAGACGCTGCCTGCCGCTATGAAGCACTACCTGCCGCGATCCGTTCTTAAATAACCCCGATAATGTTGCTGCAGATGGCAGTCGCAGTGACAGCGACAGCGGAAGACAGAATGGCTGCAGCAGCGAGCGCCAGAAGGTGATGCAAAGTTAGCAGAGGCTGGCAATGAAGACCAGGGGGTGGTGTAGAGTCAGAAGAGGCCAACAACCACATCATTAGAGGAGGCAGTGAGAACAGCCCATCAGAGGAGGCAGTGAGGACCGAAGACCCAGTAGAGGCAGCAGTGGAGGAGTTGGTGGTGAGAACTAAAAAAAGGAGAAGACCCAGTTGAGGAGGCGTTATGGATTATGAAGACATGGCAGCAGCAGAAGAATACCTGGTAAAAAAAAGGCAGTGGGACAGAGGAGCCAGCAGAGGAGGCACTGGGGACTGAAGACCTAGCAGAGAAGATGTTAGCAGTGGAAGAGTTAGTGGGGAGGACCGAAGATCAAGCTGAAGACCTAGCAAAGGAGTCAGAAAGGACCCAGTAGCAGCACAAGACCTGGTGGAGAATGAGGACTTAGGACTGAGGAGGCAGTAAGGACCAAAGATCTAACAGAGAAAATGGCAGCAGTGGAAGAATTGGTGATGAGAACAGAACAGAAGCAGAAGACCCAGTGGAGGAGGTAGTTTGGACCAAAGACCTAGCAGCAGCAGAAGATCTGTTGGAGAAGGAGGTGGAACTGAGGACACTGCAGAAGAGGTAGTGAGAACACCTAGCTGTGGAAATGGCAACAGTGGAAAACTGGATGGTGAGAATTGAATATCCAGCAGCCACAGGAGAACCTTGTGGAGAAGGCGATGGGACCAAGATCCCAGCAGCGGAGGCAGTGAAGACCAAAGACCTAGCAGAAGACATGGTAGCAGTGGAAGAGGTGGTGAAAACTGAAGACCAAAGCATCACAAGATACAGTGGAGGAGGAAGTAAGGACAAAAACCTAGCTGCAGCAGTGGGAGACCTGGTGGAGAAGGCAGTAGAACTGAGGACCCAAGAAGATAGACAGCTCAGAAATCCCCTGAGATATTTCACCTGGGAGCACGGACAGACCTATGTAAGTCCCAATTGTAATAATGTGCTGCAGGTCCAGCTCACCAAGTGTGATAAAACATAACATTTAATGTAACATTTTAAAATATAGCATGACCTGTGTGGAGTGAATATCCTGGGCTCCCCATTCAAAGGTAACGCGTTTCGGGGTTACCTCACCCCTTAATCCTACCTTAAAACAGATGGGAATCCATTGCTCCTTTTAAGAAAGATATCAGCATACTGAGCAGGTGGTGAAATAATGACACTTCCTGCTTAGATGCTGGAAACGAAGAAACCCCGCCCCCTGTCTGATGATTGGATGGAGGAGCATGCTGATATCTTTCTTAAAAGGAGCAATGGATCCCCATCTGTTTTAAGGTAGGATTAAGGGGTGAGGTAACCCCGAAACGCGTTACCTTTGAATGGGGAGCCCAGGATATTCACTCCACACAGGTCATGCTATATTTTAAAATGTTACATTAAATGTTATGTTTTATCACACTTGGTGAGCTGGACCTGCAGCACATTAGTAGAACTGAGGACCCTGCAGAGGAGGCAATAAAGACTGAAGACCTAGCAGAAGATATGGCAGCTTTGGAAGAGGTGGTGGTGAGAAATCAAGACCCAGCAGCAGAATATAGAGTGGAGAAGGCAGTAAGGACAAAGTCTAGGTGGGGAAGGCAATGGGACTGAGAACCCAGGGGAGAAAGCAAAACAAACTTAGTGGTGAGGACCAAAGATCCAGCAGAAGAAAACGCAGCAGAAGATCCAACAGAGGAGATGGTAAAGACCGAAGACCCAGCAGCAGTGGATTAACTGATAGAGAAGGCGATGAGACTGAAGATCTGGCAGAAGAGATGGCAGCAGGGAAAGACTTGGCAGTGAGGACCGAAGATCCTGCAGCAGTGGAAGACCCAGGGGGGAGATGAAAGACTCAATGGTGAAGACAATACAGACTCAACAGTGATATAATTATTGGTATCAATAATAACCAAAGGACCATGAGGAGGCAGTTGTGAGGACCAGGAGATCAGAGATGGGGAGGCCGATTCATTAATAGCGCCAGGTAGCGACAGATGAGCGCCAGTAGTGTTATTTTCACAGTGCACGCTAGTAGTCGCTGTGCTTGGCCGTTGTTCGGCTGTTGATAGCGACTCAGTCGGTGTGCGGTAATGTTGAATACGGGGTTAGGAGTCGCTGTTTGGCAGGTTCCGCGCTGTATGGGAGCGCATGACAGCGAACGGCCATAGCGAACGGCTCCCAGCATATTCATTAACAAATCACGCTAAAAAAATTCTCGCGCTGTAAAATGCTTGTTTAAACCCCAGAGCGCTGCCGGCGATGGGTTAAAAGTAGTTTTTTAACCCCCAAACAACCATATTTTTTGAAAAAAAAAAACATGTTTTTACAAACATTTTGTAATATGAATACATTAATATCAGACCTGTAATATCAATTCTGCACAAATTATTATTTTTTTTTTTTACCTTAAAAAAAAAATATCTAACATTGCAGAAGTGGTCACAGAATTTTTGCCATTTAAAAAAAAAAAAAACATTAATAGCAATTAATTATGAATATTTAAAGATTGTTCCATTGAAATGCATTGGAGAGCGCCAGGTAGCGAGAGGTCATACCTGTTGCTGTTCAAGGTCGGGCGCTGGCGCTGTGGGCTGAGGCTGGAATAATGATGAATGAGTGGCTATCTGGCGCTATCTCAGTCGCTAAGCAGGATTGGCTTGATAAATGTGTGATTGTGGTGGGGAGCCGGCGTTCTCGTGGCGGTGACCGTCATTACCGGCCGCTCACCAGTCGCTACCTGGCGCTATCCCTTGTTAAATAAGGGCCAAAGCCTGGAAGTGACATTGAGCACTAGGAGGCTGAACCATAATGCGGCGCAGGTAGACGGCAACACATGCGCTTT
Organism: Gastrophryne carolinensis; assembly: GCA_027917425.1. Taxonomy (NCBI): domain Eukaryota; kingdom Metazoa; phylum Chordata; class Amphibia; order Anura; family Microhylidae; genus Gastrophryne; species Gastrophryne carolinensis. The sequence continues at coordinate 492,107,679 of CM051236.1, read as the reverse complement.
GCCTGCACTGCTCCTAAATGCTGCGCCTACTGCATTGGTCAGTACACAGCACATAGCTGTGAAAGTGTCCATTGATACCAAGGAGGCGCTATTTTCTGTCTATTTTTGCTGGGTTGCAGTATTCCTGTTCAATCCAAGCAGACAGGAGTTAAGGGGCCTAAGGCTTTTATGTCATCATTACGGCCAGTGGAAGACCGGAGCCAAAATCAGCCCTGGACATTACCAGCGCCTGGGCGGCCCCCCAACCATGATGCAGGGGCTATAGCATTGGGGGCTGGGGTTCCTTGGCTTGTGGGTACAGGGGGCTGAGAAGGAGAATAAGGGGGCAGGGATGTAATATGGATATAAAAAGCAGCAGCCCAACTGGCTCCAAAGCAGTGCGGCCCACCGGGCATTGTCCCCGTCTCCCTATGGCCATTCCGCCCCTGATTACGACTGCTGTGAAGTGCTCCTCTGCAGTCAGCTCAGTGCTGGATCAGCTATGAGAAATATCTCCCTTGTGTTAGGAAAGTGAAGTATACTTAGGCCCTTATTTAACAAGGGATAGCGGCAGGTAGCGACTGGTGAGCGAATGGTAATGACGGGCACCGCCACGAGAACGCCGGCTCCCCACCACAATCACACATTTATCAAGCCAATCCTGCTTAGCGACTGAGATAGCGCCATATAGCGACTCATTCATCATTATTCCAGCCTCACCCCACAGCGCCAGCGAGCGACCTTGAACAGCGACAGGTATGACCTCTCGCTACCTGGCGCTCTCCAATGCATTTCAATGGAGCAATCTTTAAATATTCTTAATTAATTGCTATTAATGTTTTTTTTTTTTTAAATGTCAAAAATTCTGTGACCACTTCGGCAATGTTAGATATTTTTTTTAAGGTAAAAAAAAAAAAAAAAAAATTTGTGCAGAATTGATATTACAGGTCTGATATTAATGTATTCATATTACAAAATGTTTTTAAAAACATTTTTATTTTTGTTTCCAAAAATATGGTGGTTTGGGGGTTAAAAAACTACTTTTAACCCATCGCCGCCAGCGCTCTGGGGTTTAAACAAGCATTTCACAGCACGAGAATTTTTTGAGCGTGATTTGTTAATGAATATGCTTGGAGCCGTTCGCTATGGCCATTCGCTACCATGCGCTCCCATACAGCGCGGAACCTGTGAAACAGCGACTCCTAACCCCGTATTCAACATTACCGCACACCGACTGAGTCGCTGTCAACAACCGAACAACGGCCAAGCACAGCGACTACTAGCGGGCGCTGTGAAAATACCGCTACAGTCGCTCATCTGTCGCTACCTGGCGCTATTAATGAATCGGCCTCTTATATATGTACAGTACATATATACATGCGAATGTCTAATAAATGGGCCATCAGCGAAGCTGGCTGGTGATTGGATGAGGCCGGGGGAGCGCGTCAGGCTCCAGGCGCTGGAAGGCAGCGTGCGTTTATGAGAAGCACATTGCTCGGGGTGAGAGCACGCCGGCTTTGTGGGAGATTATTGAAGTCTGCTCCGTGTATTTCGGCAAATAATGGGAACATTGAATCGAGCGGCGCTGGGCTCGCAGCCACCAATGAAAAATAGCCGCGGATTAAACGCTGCTCTGCGCGGACGCACTCCGATGCAAAAACCCCATCAAATCCCCAGCGGGGGGGAGAAGAAAAATGACATGACAGTACATGAACTGGAAAAATGGAAAGCCAATCCGATCTCTGCTCATGCCCAGCTATGACAGCACACCTCTGTATTAATATAATAAATACGTGTATACATGCTGGCTTACTTATAATACGTTAAAGGGGGACTCCGGGCAGGACACGGCGCAGAAATACAATGACTCCTATGTGAACGCCGAACTCCAGCCAGGTAAGGACATAGAAAATGACTCCCATATAAAGATATAACCATGGATCACGAGGACCACCTTAAAGCGGACCTTCAGCATCATTTATTGAAAAGCCCAAACCCTTAAAAAACTGTTCCCCAGCATCTAAAATTAATATATTTTAAGTTTATAGTTGCTTACTTTTTATTCTTTCCTCCGCTGGGTTGCAACTCACTTCTCTAGGATACGGGCGCCGCCATCTTGCCTCAGAAACATCATACGCAGGAGAGGAGAGTGGGGTAAAGTGCAGAGGGGCAGGTTAAAGCTGTGCTTTGCACAGGCATAGCAGAGCTGGGGTCAGGTAAAGGACAGCAATCCCAGAATTGCATAGTTAAAAGACACTTCCTGTCTGCAAGCTGCCTGATGCTCCATTATTATTATTATTGTTTATTTATATAGCGCCATCAACTTCCGTAGCGCTTTACAAGTTAAACTCCATGAGCCGCAATCTTTTGTTTAAAGGTTTAGAATACGCACCAGGTGCAGGTAGGATGATTCTTAATGTGAGCAATCTGTATGTACAGGGCGGGGGAAAAATATAAGATAGGCTCTTATTCAGGGTGAAGGTCCGGATTAATGTGGGCAATCTGTATGTACAGGGCGGGGGAAAAATATAAGATAGGCTCTTATTCAGGGTGAAGGTCCGGATTAATGTGGGCAATCTGTATGTACAGGGCGGGGGAAAAATATAAGATAGGCTCTTATTCAGGGTGAAGGTCCGGATTAATGTGGGCAATCTGTATGTACAGGGCGGGGGAAAAATATAAGATAGGCTCTTATTCAGGGTGAAGGTCCGGATTAATGTGGGCAATCTGTATGTACAGGGCGGGGGAAATATATAAGATAGGCTCTTATTCAGGGTGAAGGTCCGGATTAATGTGAGCAATCTGTATGTACAGGGCGGGGGAAATATATAAGATAGGCTCTTATTCAGGGTGAGGGTCCGGATTAATGTGGGCAATCTGTATGTACAGGGTGTGGGAAATATATAAGATAGGCTCTTATTCAGGATGAGGGTCCGGATTAATGTGAGCAATCTGTATGTACAGGGTGTGGGAAATATATAAGATAGGCTCTTATTCAGGGTGAAGGTCCCCTTTAAGCAGGACCAGTCCAGGTATACTCTATCATACTTACCTGGTTCCAGGTCACTGCAAAACTGGAACTTCTTCCATTAGGAAGGAACCAAGGATTTACCACTCCCTTAAAATGATTAGAATTAACCACAGAATTGGAGGTCCACTTTAAGCATAAAGAGTCCCACCAGCCCTGCTATACTGGAATATACTTACCAAGTCCAGGTCAGAAGACTGGGAGCATGCACTACAATGCTGGAACGTCTTCCAATAAGAAGGGAAGAAGAATGTACGACTCTTTTATAAAGATCAGATTGTACCCTGGATCTGGAGGTCCACTTTAACGATAAATAATCCTAGCAGCCATGATATACTCCCCCCATACTCACTTGGTCCAGGTCGGTGGAGGGGGAGAATGCACTGCAATGCTGGAACTTCTTTCAATAAGAACTCTTTTATAAAGATCTGATTTTATCCTGGATCTGGAGGTCCACTTTAAGCATAAAGTATCCCAGTAGCCATGATATACTGCCCTATACTCACCTGGTCCAGGTCAGTAGAGTGGGAGCATGCACTGCGATGCCGGAACTGCTTCCAAATGGAGGGGAAGAAGGATTTACAGCTTCAAACAATCAGATTTAATCTGGATCTTGAGGTCCACTTTAAGGATAAAGCATACCTACCAACTTTTCAGGGTGGGAAAGAGGGACATTTGTTAAATTAGGCCACGCCCCCTCATTGAGGGATGGATAGGAGATAGGATGTAACCGTTACAACAATAGAAACAATAGGCAAATGAATAATTTATTGCTGCAGATCTGCATGTTACACCTCAAAGAGGGACTAATGGGAACAATGGGGGACAGGGGGACATGGACTCAAAAGGGGGACCGTCCCTTCAAATCAGGGACACTTGGGAGGTATGCATAAAGTCCCCCATCAGCCATGATATACTCCTTACATACTCATGTGGTTCAGGTCAGTAGACTTGGAGCACACAATAGGAAGGATTTATGACTCCCTTATAATGATCAGATTAAACCCCAGATCTGGAGGATCTTTAAGCATAAAGTACTTCACCAGCCCTGCTACAGACCACCAAGCTTACCTGGTCCAGGTTAGTGGACTGAGAGCACATTCTGCAAAGCTAGAACGTATTCCAATGGGACAATTGCTGCTGTGGGTGCCATGGATTACAAAAATGACTCTAGGGACCTTTTAATGGCCGCCCCAGGGCCTCTAATTAGTCATTAATCAGTTAATACTCACTGTTCAAGGTCGGACGCTGGCGCTGTGGGGTGAGGCTGGAATAATGATAAATGATTCGCTATCTGGCGCTCTGTCAGTCGCTAAGCAGGATCGGCTTGATAAATGTGTGATTGTGGAGGGGAGCCGGCGTTCTCGTGGCGGTGAGCGTCATTACCGTTCGCTCACCATTCGCTACCTGGCGCTATCACTTGTTAAATAAGGGCCTAAGTGAAAAAACTGGTATTCACTTTAAAGTGGACAAAAACCCAGGATTTTGACTATCCTAGGTTTTAGTCCTTGCCCCCGGGACACCCCCAATTTGGGGTGTGAAACCCCCCAGGTCGCCGAAACTAACTCACCTCTTCCCGGTCCTACGCCGCATGTGCAGCCGCTCGTCCAATCAGCCTGCTCGAACTGCTGGTGTCACATCTAAATTAATCAGTTAATACTCACTGAATTAATCAGTTAATACTCACCTCATGCAACAACTGCATGCACATGTCTCCCTCTCCACTGACCACCAGTAGGTTTTTCCAGGTGGGCATGCACTCCCATCTAGGGAATCCCCATCTGGTGGCTATATTGGGTGAAAGAGCGATGAATTGGAGGCTACATGGCGCTGTTAGAGTTAGTGTGATTTTGTGCACAGCCTTCGGCATTCACCGTTCGCTACCTGTCGCTAAGAGGCGCTACCTGCCGCTATCCCTTGATGAATAGACCCCCCACAGTGTTATCTGTAGAGCTAAATCAAGGCAACCGGACTTGCTGTTTTATTCTCATAATCTTCAATAGATTTAAACCGCAATTCCAGTTGCCTTGATTTATTCCTACAGATATCCCATGAACTGCAATAAGAACCTTCACAGACTGTTCACACGGGCAGGCTGATTCATTAATAGCGCCAGGTAGCGACAGATGAGCGACAGTAGCGTAATTTTCACAGCGCACGCTAGTATTCGCTGTGCTTGGCCGTTGTTCGGTTGTTGACAGCGACTCAGTCGGTGTACGGTAATGTTGAATACGGGGTTAGGAGTCGCTGTTTGACAGGTTCCGCGCTGTATGGGAGCGCATGACAGCGAACGGCCATAGAGAACGGCTCCCAGCATATTCATTAACAAATCACGCTCCAAAAATTCTGGCGCTGTGAAATGCTTGTTTAAACCCCAGAGCGCTGGAGGCGATGGGTTGAAAGTAGTTTTTTAACCCCCAAACAACCATATTTTTAGAAAAAAAAAAAAAACATGTTTTTCAAAACATTTTGTAATATGAATACATTAATATCAGACCTGTAATATCAATTCTGCACAAAGTTTTTTTTTTTTTTTTTTTTACCTTAAAAAAAATATCTAACATGGCAGAAGTGGTCACAGAATTTTTGACATTTATAAAAAATAAAAAAAAAATTTAATAGCAATTAATTATGAATATTTAAAGATTGCTCCATTGAAATGCATTGGAGAGCGCCAGGTAGCGAGAGGTCATACCTGTCGCTGTTCAAGGTCGCTCGCTGGCGCTGTGGGGTGAGGCTGGAATAATGATAAATGATTCGCTATCTGGCGCTCTGTCAGTCGCTAAGCAGGATCGGCTTGATAAATGTGTGATTGCGGAGGGGAGCCGGCGTTCTCGTGGCGGTGAGCGTCATTACCGTTCGCTCACCATTCGCTACCTGGCGCTATCACTTGTTAAATAAGGGCCTAAGTGAAAAAACTGGTATTCACTTTAAAGTGGACAAAAACCCAGGATTTTGACTATCCTAGGTTTTAGTCCTTGCCCCCGGGACACCCCCAATTTGGGGTGTGAAACCCCCCAGGTCGCCGAAACTAACTCACCTCTTCCCGGTCCTACGGCGCATGTGCGGCCGCTCGTCCAATCAGCCTGCTCGAACTGCTGGTGTCACATCATCTAAGCTTTGTCTAAGGCCAGTGGCTCGGAGCGTGCTGACGGCCGCAGCCCCCTACCCCCCAACAGGGAGCGTGCCCGCTGGCCATTCACAAATGCCTGGCATGGGCACGCGCCCTGCCAGAGGGATAGCGGGGATGGGTCCGCGGCTCACGCATGCGCCGTTGGAGCGGGACAGAATGTAAGTGTATGGGGCGACCTGGGGGGTTTCACACAGCGGGGCATCCTGATTTTGGATGCCCCGGGGGAGGGAATTGATCGGCCCGGGAATCTTCCCCAGGCTGATCGTTGTGGGTTTTGGTCCACTTTAAAGTGGACTTACAGCACCGTATGGGGTAGTCATTTTTTTTTTAAGGGGCTGTTATTTACAAAGGTGTAAAATAAATCTCTCACTTATGGGAAATACAGGAGTGGGAGATTTTATTTTTTATTTTATTTTATTTTGCACTTGCACAATATTTATGTATATAGATTTGGACAGACTCTACACATCACAGCACAAAGTTCCCCTATAAAGTGTATTAAAACCCAGGATTTTGACTAACCCATGGTATTGGTCCTTGCCCCCAGAGCACCCCGATCCGGGATGACCCGCTGTATGAGACCCCCCAGGTTGCCCAGTCTAACTTACTTTTCACTGGTCCTATGGTGCATGCGCGCTCTCTCAATCCAATCAGCGCACTCCGATCCGCTCACGTAAGCTTGTCTGATACTAGTTCAGCTGACCCGAGTTGGCACCCGCATCCATGCTACCCTCTTACAGGCCAGTCGAAAATCCCTGGTGCGGGCCTATAGCTATAGCTGACGATGGCCACTGCTCGTACATGCGCCTTTCGATCGAGGGAGAAGTGAGTTTACCAGGCAATCTGGGGGGTTTCACACAGTGGATCTGGATGCCCCAGTGGGAGTGAATCAAGCTGGCCTGGAATATTCACCCAGCGAAGCGGCACGGGCGGCCGCGAACGTAGGTGTTCCCCCTGCTAGGCCCCACTCCTCATTTTTCACGTGATTTACCCTTTGTTATTTCTATTTTATGTTGCCATTGTTTGCCTTATTTTGATATTGATTTTGTGTCATAATTTTCAGTGATAGGGTTTGATTGATATCACTGTTTGCTGATTCACAGTGTCCATGACCATGCTTGTTGGTTTATTATTCATCCCCTTTTTTTGCACGTAGCCATTCTTTTACCCTACACTGTTAAAGGGTTATTAGATACTTAGAGGCCGATTCATTAATAGCGCCAGGTAGCGACAGATGAGCGCCAGTAGCGTGATTTTCACAGCGCCAGCTAGTATTCGCTGTGCTTGGCCGGCGTTTGCTTGATGACAGCGACTCAGTCGGTGTGCGGTAATGTTGAATACGGGCTTAGGGGTCGCTGTTTCACAGGTTCAGCGTTGTATGTGAGCGCCTGACAGCGAATGGCCAGAGCGAACGGCTTGCTTCATATTCATTAAAAAATGACGCTCCGAATGTGCTGTCGCTGTCCATTCCTTGTTTAAACCCCAGAGCGCTGGCGGCGATGGGTGTTAACTAGTTTTTAACCCCTAAACAACCATATTTTTTGATTGTAACGTTATACATGTTTTTGGAATCATTTTGTAATATGAATACATTAATATCAGACCTGTAAGATCATTTCTGCACAAATTTTTTTTTTTTTTTTTTTTTTACTTTAAAAAAAAAACCTAACATTGCAGAAGTGGCCTCAGAATTTTTGACATTAAAAAAAAAAAAAAAAAAAAAATAATAATACCAATTAATTATGATTAATTAAACATTGCTCCATTGAAATGCATTGGACATCGCCAGGGAGCGACAGGTCATACCTGGCGCTGTGAAGGAATTTGCAGCGGCGCTGGTCGTTCCAGGCGGCTTCATGATGAATCCCGCGCTAGCCGTCGCTCTCGCCGGCGCTAGCCTCATTTAGCTTGATAAATGCGTCATTGTGACCGCCGCCGGGCGTACTTGAGTCGGTAGCCTCCGATAGTTGGCGGTACCTGGCGCTCGTCAGACACTACCTGGCGCTAGCCCGTGATAAATAAGGCCCTTATTGTTGTTAGTTCTTCATGGTGTGTATCATGGTTTTATTCGTGCACTGTCACTTTATTTGTACATATTGATTACTTTTTTGTATAGGGGTATATTGTGCCAGCACAATAGATTGTTTAGTATTAGGGGTTTGTATACGTGTTGATACTAGGAGTTATCCCAGGAATTTTTATGCTGTGATATTCAGCACTGGAGGAAATTTGGGGTGCTAAGCAGTGTTAGTCATGTCTTGCATGTACTGTATGTTTTGCACTGTATGTCTTATGTTGATTCTTAAATAAATGATATTGCTTTAATTTGATTATTGTTTGGTGCTCCTGTTCTTTAGACCTATGGGATATTTCCCATGAGCCGGGGAGGCCGATTCATTAATAGCGCCAGGTAGCGACAGATGAGCGACTGTAGCGTGATTTTTTCAGCGCCAGCCAGTATTCGCTGTGCTTGGCCGGCGTTAGCTTGATGACAGCGACTCAGTCGGTGTGCGGTAATGTTGAATACGGGCTGGGGGTCGCTGTTTCACAGGTCCAGCGTTGTATGTGAGCGCCTGACAACGAATGGCCAGAGCGAACGGCTAGCTTCATATTCATCAACAAATCACGCTCCGAATGTGCTGTCGCTGTCCATTCCTTGTTTAAACCCCAGAGCGCTGGCGGCGATCTGTATTAACTAGTTTTTAACCCCTAAACAACCATATTTTTTGAATGTAACATTATACATGTGTTTAGAATCATTTTGTAATATGAATACATTAATCTCAGACCTGTTAGATCAATTCTGCACATATTTTTTTTATTTTTTTTTTTGACTTAAAAATAAATCCTAACATTGCAGAAGTGGTCTCCGATTTTTTGACATTAAAAAAAAAAAAAAAAAAATTAATACCAATTAATTATGAATAATTATAGATTGCTCCATTGAAATGCATTGGACATCGCCAGGGAGCGACAGGTCATACCTGGCGCTGTGAGGGAATTTGCAGCGGCGCTGTTCGGTCCAGGCGGCTTCATGATGAATGCCGCGCTAGCCGTCGCTCTCGCCGGCGCTAGCCTCATTTAGCTTGATAAATGCGTCATTGTGACCGCCGCCGGGCGTACTTGAGTCGTTAGTCGCCGTTAGCTGCCGCTACCTGGCGCTCGTCAGACACTACCTGGCGCTATCGCTTGATGAATAAGGGCCACAGTGTAGCACAGTTTCATTGTAATATGTGGTGCACCACTTTGGTTTATTATCAAGCTGCCCTTGAATCTTATAGATTCCATGGCTGTCGGCCGTGGATTTTGGGCCACTTTAAAAAAATAATGTATTTCCTCCAACTATAGCAAAATATAACTTTTAAAGTGGACCTCTGGTCAAAAAATTAATATTTAGCAAATTGCTCCCCTAAAGCCCCCCTCTCGCAATCGGTGAAGCTATTTGGGAGGGCTTAACTCCATGCAAATATTGTGGAATAGCAGGCAGATTTTGCACTCCTGAACGACAAGGGAGTTGCCATCTTGGTTTATACCTTAGAGCCCTGCTTCTGAAAAGGTTAATATTTCTTTGCAATCATCCCTTATTTCTAGCCAGATGTAGCAAACCATCAGTTGTAATGGCTGGCCATTGCTCTGCTCACAGCTGAGAGCACCTAGATACATTTTAGATAGATAAATTACACTGTCTGAATTCTCTGCAGCTGCTGCACGATTGGCATAACATGAAGAAACAATGGCCCTTATTTAACAAGGGATAGCGCCAGGTAGCGAATGGTGAGCGAACGGTAATGACGCTCACCGCCACGAGAACGCCGGCTCCCCTCCGCAATCACACATTTATCAAGCCGATCCTGCTTAGCGACTGAGATAGCGCCAGATAGCGAATCATTCATCATTATTCCAGCCTCACCCCACAGCGCCAGCGAGCGACCTTGAACAGCGACAGGTATGACCTCTCGCTACCTGGCGCTCTCCAATGCATTTCAATGGAGCAATCTTTAAATATTCTTAATTATTTGCTATTAATTTTTTTTTTTTTTTTTTTTTTTTTTTTTTTTAAATGTCAAAAATTCTGTGACCACTTCTGCAATGTTAGATATTTTTTTTAAGGTAAAAAAAAAAATAATAATACATTTGTGCAGAATTGATATTACAGGTCTGATATTAATGTATTCATATTACAAAATGTTTTGAAAAAACATGTTTTTTTTTTCTAAAAATATGGTTGTTTGGGGGTTAAAAAACTACTTTTAACCCATCGCCGCCAGCGCTCTGGGGTTTAAACAAGCATTTCACAGCGCAAGAATTTTTGGAGCGTGATTTGTTAATGAATATGGTGGGAGCCGTTCGCTATGGCCGTTCGCTGTCATGCGCTCCCATACAGCGCGGAACCTGTCAAACAGCGACTCCTAACCCCGTATTCAACATTACCGCACACCGACTGAGTCGCTGTCAACAGCCGAGCAACGGCCAAGCACAGCGAATACTAGCGTGCGCTGTGAAAATAACGCTACTGGCGCTCATCTGTCGCTACCTGGTGCTATTAATGAATCGTCCTCAATGTAACAGATCCCCCCTCACACAGATTTCCTCCAGCAGCTGTTTATTCACAGTGTGTGCAGAATGATAGATAAGCTTTCATGTGTTTCCAAGGCTGCTGCTGGCACAGCTCCCCTCTCATGCTCATGTGTGTAAGAGATATCTCAAAGATTCCAGGGCTCTCCACTGGCCTTCCCTGGGGCATCCCAAATTGCACCGCCTGGGGGAGTTTCACACAACGGGGCATTCCAATTCGTATTTCAGGATAGTTGAAGTCCTGTGTTTTGTTCCACTTTAAATATATTAAGTGGGGCTCCTACCTATTTTGGCTGCAGGGGACATCTTTAGGGGATTTGCGACCCAATCAACAAGCTGTCCTGACTTTTGTTAGAGAAAGCATGGTAATTTATGCAAATTTTCTGAGGGGGTGGGGTCTGCAGAGCATGGCCTCTTTTTTTTGGAGGGTCAGATTTGGTGCCTCTGACTATTGTTCTGATATCTGAGAAAGAGGAGAGACAAAGGCAACTCCGGCATTATATACGGATGCTTTAAACTAGACCAAAACCCACCCTGGAGTCTATGAGACTCCAGGGCAGGCTTACTCCCTACTCCCGGGGCATCCTGATTCGGGATGCCCTGCTTTGTAAAAAACCCCAGATTGCCCAGTATACTCACCTTCTCCTCTATCCAAAGGCCCATACGCAAGCAGCAGCCACTGCCTGCTTTAGCTTTAGCAGGGTGCTTCCTGTTACCGTAGATATGACTGGCGGAATGCTTAGCTAGACTCGGCTGGTGACAAGTCTGAGGGCTTTATTCATCAAGGGATAGCGGCAGGTAACGCCTCGTAGCGACAGGTAGCGAACGCTGAAAACCGGGCGCTGTACACAGTACCACATTTATCAAAGCGATTCCGGTGAGCGACTCTAACAGCGCCATGTAGCGTCCGATTCATCATCACAAACGGTTCAGCGGCTCTAGCTTCCAGAACGCCAGGAATTACCTGTCACTACCTGTCGCTCTCCCATACATTTCAATAGACGTTACTTTTCTTCTCTTTAAACAGGGTTTTCTTTTAATTTGTTTTTGTTTGTTTTTTTTTTGTTTTTTAATGAAATAATTGTGTGACCTCTCCTGGCCTATTAAATGTCATTTTTGAAAACTTTTTGATGTTTTTATATTTTTATGCAGAATTGTCATTACAGGTCTAGTATTAAAGTGGACCATCACCCTCGGGTGATCGGCCCGGGAATCTATAAGATTCCCGGGCCGATCACCTCCCTCTCACATCCCGATCTCGGATGTCCCGCGGGGTGAAACCCCCCCAAACACCCCCAAACCCCCTTACCTTAGTTTCGGCGGCGGCCGGCCGCCGCCGCCTCCCTCGCGCCCCTCTAGGCGTGCGCGCCCCCGCGCCGGCCGTCTGTGAATGGCCGGCGCGGGGGTGCGCACGTCAAGAGGGACGCGCGGGAGGCGGCGGCGGAGGAGCCACGGACAAGCGGCTGTCAAATCGCTTGTCCGTCGGCGCTGGGAGCGGGGAGAGGTGAGTTTTTAGGGTGTTCGGGGGGGTTTCACACAGCGGGGTACCCCGATCGGGGGTGCCCCACCGAAGTGGACCAAGACCCAGGATAGTCAAAATCCTGGGTGTTGGTCCACTTTAAAGTGTTAATGTCACAATGTTATAACAATGTCATTCCTTATGTTTTCGCTTTGTTACTAGTGGATATGTGTTCAAAAACGGACTTTAATCACACAGCGTCTGGCGCTCTGGGCTACAGCGACAAAATTTTGAGCGCCGGCGCTGTGTGAGGCTGTTTTTTTGATGAATATGGTTTGAGTCGCTCACACTGACCAGTCGCTACCGTTCGCTCCCAAATCACTCTGTACTGGGCCCTTATTTATGAAGGAATAGCGCCAGGTAGCGACTGGTGAGCGGCCGGTAATGACGGGCCCCGCCACGAGAACGCCGGCTCCCCACCACAATCACACATTTATCAAGCCAATCCTGCTTAGCGACTGAGATAGCGCCATATAGCCACTCATTCATCATTATTCCAGCCTCAGCCCACAGCGCCAGCGTCCGACCTTGAACAGCGACAGGTATGACCTCTCGCTACCTGGCGCTCTCCAATGCATTTCAATGGAACAATCTTTAAATATTAATAATTAATTCTTATTAATGTTTTTTTTTTTTTTAAATGTGAAAAATTCTGTGACCACTTCTGCCATGTTAGATCATTTTTTTAAGGTAAAAAAAAAAAAAAAAAAAATTGTACAGAATTGATATTACAGGTCTGATATTATTGTATTCATATTACTAAATTCTTTTAAAATTGTTTTTTTTTTGGTTTCCAAAAATATGGTTGTTTGGGGGATAAAAAACTACTTTTAACCCATCGCCTCCAGCGCTCTGGGGTTTAAACATGCATTTCACAGCGCTTGAATTTTTTGAGCGTGATTTTTTGATGAATATGGTGGGAGCCGTTCGCTCTGACCAGTCGCTATCATGCGCTTCCATACAGCGTGGAACCTGTCAAATAGCGACTCGTCACCCCGTATTCAACATTACGCCACACCGACTGAGTCGCTGTCAACAACCGAACAACGGCCAAGCACAGCGACTACTAGCGGGCGCTGTGAAAATACTGCTACAGTCGCTCAACTGTTGCTACCTGCCGCTATTAATGAATCGGCCTCAATGTCATTCCGTATGTTTTCACTTTGTTGCTAGTGGATATGTGTTCAAAAACGGACTTTAATCACACAGCGTCTGGCGCTCTGGGCTACAGCGACACAATTTTGAGCGCCGGCGCTGTGTGAGGCTGTTTTTTTCATGAATATGGTTTGAGTCGCTCACACTAACCATTCGCTACCCATATCACTCTGTACTGGTGTTATAACGTCTCACACATCAAATTCATCAATGCCGGCAATGTTACTATAGCGACTGAGGCGCTCTGTAATAGCGACTCGCGGCCGTTCAGAGAGACCACTTGCGGTTGCTCTTAGCGCCGCTGTGCAGACGCTCATCTGCCGTTACCTGGCGCTAGTAATGAATCAGCCTGACTGACTATTTGACATAAGCGCAGATGAGCGCGCTGATTGGATGAGAGGCTGCGCATGCGCCGTAGGACAGGGGAAAGGTGAGTTTCCTTCATCTTAATCTGTTGCTCATTTTTTCCTCCATCTTTTTACCTTTTTCCTCATTCTACTTCTATTTCCCACATTTCCTTTTTATCCCTCTATATCCACATTCCCTCATTCTACCTTTCTATTTCTTTTCCACACTCCCTCCATCTTTGTCTCCTATCCCCAATCTATTTGTCTTACTAGTTTTTCCATATTTCTCTCCCTTACCCATTTTCTTTGTCTTACTACCGTTCCCACATTGCCTCCTTCTTTCTGCTTTTTCTCTCCATCTTTCTTTCCTTCCTCATGCTTTCTCCTCTCTTTTCCACACTACCTCCATTTCTCTCTCTTTTACACAGTCCTGCCTTCTTTCTGTTATTTTCACGGTCTCACCACCGTTCTTTCTTTTCCACATTCACTCCTTCCCCTTCTCTTTTCTACAGTTCTTACTCCATCGATATTCCCTTTGTCTTTCTCCCTTTTCCACATTCACTCCATTTTTATCTCCTTTCCACCCATACTTCACCTTTTTATATCCTCTCCATATTCACTTTGGCTTTCTTCCTTTTTCACATTCCCTCCTTCCGCCTCTCATTATTACATTCCCCCCATCTTTCTGCCTTTTCCATATTCCCTTCTTATTCCTCTATTTTCCACATTCCCTCTTTCCCCTTTTCATTTTCGTGTCCACATTCCCTTCTTCTTTCACTCCTACCCAGTTTCTTCCCTCTTCCACAATCCATCCCTCTCGCTCTCTTTTCCACAATATCTTTATCTCGCTTTCTCTATTTCACACTCCCTCCTTCTTTCTCTTATGTCCACAATATCTCCATCTTTCCCATACAGATTCTCTACATCTTTCTCCTTCCACATTCCCTTCTTATTCCTCTATTTCCATACAGATTCTCTACATCTTTCTTCCTTTCCCACATTCAATCCTTCTTCCTCTCTTTTCTCCTAATCCCTCTATTTTCCACATTCCCTCAGTCTCCCTTCTTTTTTCACATTTCTTTTATCTCTTATTCTTTTTTCGTCCCTCCCACCATATTTCTCACCTGTCCATATTCTCTCCAACATTCTCCTTTTTCACATTCACTCTTTCCCCCTCCCTTTCAACAGTCGCTCAATCATTTTCCCTTTTCCACGTTCCCTACTAATCCCGTAATTTTCCACATTCCCTCTTTCGCCCTTTCTTTTCCCCAATCCCTCCGTGGTTCTCTTATTTCTACACTCCCGCCATCTTTCTCTACTTTGTATTTCTCTGTTTTCCACATTCCCTTCCTCTCCCTTCCCCCAAAAAAATGACCATGTGGGTGTTAGGGGCCACATTTATGGCCCATTGTCACTATTAAAGTGGACCAACACCCAGGATTTTGACTATCCTGGGTTTTGGTCCACTTCGGTGGGGCACCCCGATCGCCCCGCTGTGTGAAACCCCCCAGAAAGCCCCGAAAAACTCACCTGTCCCCGCTCCCAGCGCCGACGGACAAGGGATTTGACAGCCGCTTGTCCATGGCTCCTCCTCCGCCGCCTCCCGCTCGTCCCTCTTGACGCGCGCGCGCCCGCACCGGCCATTCACAGACGGCCGGCGCGGGGGCTTGCACGCCTAGAGGGGCGCGAGGGAGGCGGCGGCGACCGGCAGCCGCCGAAACTAAGGTAAGGGGGTTTGGGGGTTTTGGGGGGGGGTTTCACCCCGCGGGACATCCCGATCTCGGATGTCCCGCGGGGAGGGAGGTGATCGGCCCGGGAATCTTATAGATCACCCCTGGGTGATGGTCCACTTTAAAGCGGACCTTCAGCGTGATTTAATGAAAAGCTCAAACCCTTAAAAAACGATTCCCCAGCACCTAACATTAATACATTTTAAGTTTTTAGTCCCTTATTATTATTTCCCCCACTGGGCTGCAACTCTGTTTAGGACTCTAGGATACGGGCGCCGTCACTTGACTCAGAAGCATCACACATACTGAGGAGATTCAGGGTGAGGGTCCGGATTAATGTGAGCAATCTGTATGTACAGGGTGTGTGAAACATATAAGATAGGCTCTTATTCAGGGTGAAGGTCCGGATTAATGTGAGCAATCTGTATGTACAGGGTGTGGGAAACATATAAGATGTGCTCTTATTCAGGGTGAGGGTCCGGATTAATGTGAGCAATCTGTATGTACAGGGTGTGGGAAACATATAAGATAGGCTCTTATTCAGGGTGAAGGTCCGGATTAATGTGAGCAATCTGTATGTACAGGGTGTGGGAAACATATAAGATAGGCTCTTATTCAGGGCGAAGGTCCGGATTAATGTGAGCAATCTGTATGTACAGGGTGTGGGAAACATATAAGATGTGCTCTTATTCAGGGTGAGGGTCCGGATAAATGTGAGCAATCTGTATGTACAGGGTGTGGGAAACATATAAGATAGGCTCTTATTCAGGGTGAAGGTCCGGATTAATGTGAGCAATCTGTATGTACAGGGTGTGGGAAACATATAAGATGTGCTCTTATTCAGGGTGAAGATCCGGATTAATGTGGGCACCCTGTATGTACAAGGTGTGGGAAACATATAAGATGTGCTCTTATTCAGGGTGAAGGTCCGGATTAATGTGAGCAATCTGTATGTACAGGGTGTGGGAAACATATAAGATAGGCTCTTATTCAGGGTGAAGATCCGGATTAATGTGGGCACCCTGTATGTACAAGGTGTGGGAAACATATAAGATGTGCTCTTATTCAGGGTGAAGGTCCGGATTAATGTGAGCAATCTGTATGTACAGGGTGTGGGAAACATATAAGATAGGCTCTTATTCAGGGTGAAGGTCCGGATTAATGTGAGCAATCTGTATGTACAGGGTGTGGGAAACATATAAGATAGGCTCTTATTCAGGGTGAAGGTCCGCTTTAAGTTGCCCCCAGAGGTTTAGACAAATGAATACCTGCAGCAGATGGGATCCCAGCTCCTTAGCCACATTGTCCAGTGGTCCCATTCTTGTAGGGTGACCCCACGCGTCGCCCAATCCTAAACAGAAAATGAAGAGGAGTCAGTATGTGGATTTGATCACCTGTGTCGTTTTTGTTTTAGTGAACCTACACAAAAAGCAGCCGCGCAGCGCAGCGCAGGGGGAGCGAGCGCATCAGGTGAGGTTAAATGAATGCAGCAAAATACAGGGAAATCCTGGACAAATCGGATTCGCTCGGCAACATCTGAGCCTTTAGGAGGAGATTGATTTTCAGTCGCCAAATCAGAGCTGCCGCCTCTTCTGTGCTGATAGCTGCTGGGCAGCCGAAAAGTCCAGTGGGGAGGGGGCAAGGAAACTAGCTGTGAGAAGGGGACTGGCAAGGTGGCCCTAATGGCAGCCATGACCTGCTAGGTGGCACGCTATTGCTAAGAGCACTGATCAAAAAGGAGCCACAGCGCTCAACCCTGTTAGCTTGCAGACCAACCTAAAATCTGTCTCTAAACTGGGGCTCTTATTTATGAGGGAATAGCGACAGGTAGCGACTGGTGAGCGGCCGGTAATGACGGGCCCCGCCACGAGAACGCCGGCTCCCCACCACAATCACACATTTATCAAGCCAATCCTGCTTAGCGACTGAGATAGCGCCATATAGCCACTCATTCATCATTATTCCAGCCTCAGCCCACAGCGCCAGCGTCCGACCTTGAACAGCGACAGGTATGACCTCTCGCTACCTGGCGCTCTCCAATGCATTTCAATGGAACAATCTTTAAATATTCATAATTAATTGTTATTAATGTTTTTTTTAAATGTGAAAAATTCTGTGACCACTTCTGCCATTTTAGATTTTTTTTTAAGGTAAAAAAAAAAAAAAAAAATTGTGCAGAATTAATATTACAGGTCTGATATTAATGTATTCATATTACTAAATTCTTAAAAAAATTTTTTTTTTGGTTTCCAAAAATATGGTGGTTTTGGGGTTAAAAAACAACTTTTAACACATCGCCTCCAGCGCTCTGGGGTTTAAACATGCATTTCACAGCGCGAGAATTTTTTGAGCGTGATTTTTTGATGAATATGGTGGGAGCCGGTCGCTCTGACCAGTCGCTATCATGCGCACCCATACAGCGCGGAACCTGTCAAATAGCGACTCGTCACCCCGTATTCAACATTACGCCACACCGACTGAGTCGCTATCAACAACCGAACAACGGCCAAGCACAGCGACTACTAGCGGGCGCTGTGAAAATACCGCTACAGTCGCTCAACTGTCGCTACCTGCCGCTATTAATGAATCGACCTCCCCGTTAAAAACAGAGGACTCAGTCACACACATCTGCAGAAGTAGCAGAAGCGCCAAGGTGCCTCTGTGGGGTGCAGTCCTAACTCTAATCTCTGAGAGCCCATCTGGGACATACAATGCAAACGGACAGATTTTAGGTTGGTCTGCAAGCTAACAGGGTTGAGTGCTGTGGCTCCTTTAAAGTGGACCAACACCCAGGATTTTGACTATCCTGGGTTTTGGTCCACTTCGGTGGGGTGCCCCGCTGTCTGAAACCCCCCAGAAAGCCCCAAAAAACTCACCTCTCCCCGCTCCCACGTGACCGCGCCAGCCAATCACAGCGCTCAGAGCCGCTGTGGTATGCGCATCCAAGGCCGCCTGGACGCGCATACCAGCTCAGCTGGCTCTGAGCGCTGGAGGCCGCGTCTCGCGCTTCCCTCTAACAGGGAGCGCGCCTGCACCGGCCATTCACAAACGGCCGGCGTGGGTGCGCGCCCTGCTAGAGGGAAGCGCGAGACGCGCCCGCGGCTCGCGCATGCGCCAATGGAACGGGGCTGAGGTAAGCTTTGTGGGCCTCCTGGGGGGTTCCTCCCCGCGGAACATCCCGATTTCGGATGCCCCGCGGGGAGGGATCTGATCGGTCCGGGAATCTTATAGATTTCCGGGCCGATCCCCCCTGGGTGTTGGTCCACTTTAAGGTTAGTTATAAAATGGTCTGAGCGGCTGCCATTCCTCCTTTGTTTCTTCTGAATTTGTGCAAGCACATGGGGTGTGGGGTCTAGGCTGTACTGCGAGGTCTTCGACCCTTCCACCCCATGGGCTGCACACGAGGTTATAGGGCAACCTCAGGTAAGCCTGCTCCCAATGTATCTACTGCATTGTATGTCCCAAATAGGGCTCTCAGAGATTAGAGTTAGGACTGCACCTCACAGAGGCACCTTGGCGCTTGGTGGTGCAGCTTCAGCTACTTCTACAGATGTGTGTGACCGAGTCCTCTGTTTTTAACCAAGTTTAGAGACAGATTGTAGGTTGGTCCTTTAAGACTTTTGTATCCTAATTGCCCTGCTAACGTGCACCTCCCAGGTTAGTTATAAGATGGTCTGAGCGGCTGCCACCCCTCCTTTGTTTCTAATAGCACTGACCATATATGAGGATTCCCCCCCCCCCCCCGCGCAGGGCTGGTTTGGCTTGGGGCCAATATTAAACTAGGGGACTAGCCATCACATATAGGTTATGGCGGGGTGCATTCCCATAACCTATAATGGAATGAATTGGCCCCTTGCTTGAACTTTAAACCAAGCAGGGTCCGCCGGCACTCAACTTCATAAGTAATGTCATTTATTACATCAAAGATCCAATGTTTCAAGACCATTTGGGGCCCCTTCATCTGAGTACAAGCTACACGTGCAAAAAGTGATAAATGGGAAGAAAAACCATATATACAAGTAAACAAGCAATGAGAGGGTGCCATTGCTATCTTACTTGCTTGAACTATATAGTAGGAGTATTGAGGTCCAGCTCGGTCCAGCCCAAGCCATCACATATAGGTTACAGAGAGGCCCAGACTCTAAGGAGGCTATATTGTGTCTGGGGCCCGCTTGGCTTTTTTTTTGGATGGCCAGGCCCCTAGTCTGCTTTTCAGTTCCAAATTTGATCCAACTAATGAGGTAGGCCTGGCTGTCTTGGGACCAATTTAAACTAGGGGGGTTATTTCAAGTGGATCAACACCCAGGGGTGATCGGCCCGGGAATCTATAAGATCACCTCCCTCACCGCGGGGCATCCAAGATCGGGATGTCCCACGGGGTGAAACCCCCCCTCCCCAAAAGCCCCAAAAAACCTTACCTTATCGGCGACGGATCAGCCGCCACCGCCTCCCGCGCGCCCCTCTAGCAGTGCGTGCGCCCGTGCCGGCCGTTTGTGCATGGCCGGCGCAGGTGCGCGCCCTGTAAGAGGGACGCGCGGGAGGCGGCAGCGGCGGCTTGTTTGTCGCTTGTCTGTCGCCGAAAAGGTAAGTTTTTTGGGGGGGGGTTTCACACAGCGGGGCATCCTGATCTCGGATGCCCCGCTGAAGTGGACCAACACCCAGGATAGTGAAAATCCTGGGTGTTGGTCCACTTTAAGAAGGGATAGCGTCAGGTAACTTCGTAGCGACAGGCAGCGCCTGGTGAACGCCGGGCGCTATACGGGAAACCACATTTATGAAAGCAAATCTAATGAGCGACTCTAACAGCGCCATGTAGCGTCACATGTATTACTACAGGCGGCTCAGCATATAGCGCCGGCGCTCTACGCTCAGGAGCACCATGTAGTACCTGTCGCTCTGTAGCGCTCTCCCATACATTTCAATGGCTGTTCATTAGTCGTGTATAATTAGCGTGTTATGCAGTTTTTTTTTTTGCTCAAATCATTGTGTGACCTCTCCTGGCTGCAAACAAACACTTTAATTTTTTTTTTTTTTAAATGTAATATTTTTATGCAGAATTGTCATTACAGGTCTGGTACTAAAGTGTTAATGTCACAATGTTACAACAATGTCATTCCATGTGTTTTCGCCTTGTTACAGGTGGATATGTGTTCTATGCTACAGCGCCCAGATTTAGAGCGCTGGCGGTGTGTGTGTAGTTTTTTCCTAATTATGGTGTGGAGCGCCGAGTGCCGGACACACTGAGCTGGCGCTACCTCTCGCTCTCTGCTGGCCAGGTTGATACAGTAACCGAGATGCTACAGCGCCTGATACCCGCTTACAGCAGTGTCCTGCAAAGCTGTAGGTTCTGTGGGGCCAAAAAGTTCCTGTTTTTTCCCAGTGCCCAATAGGATTTGTGGGGTGGGGTAAGCAGACTTTTTTTTACCTTGGCGCTTGGTGGTGCAGCTTCAGCTACTTCTGCAGATGTGTGTGACCGAGCCTCTGTTTTTACCAGATTTAGAGACAGATTTTAGGTTGTCTGCAAGCTAACAGGGTTGAGTGTTGTGGCTCCTTTAAGCCTTTAGTAACCTAATTGCCCTGCTAACGTGCACCTCCCAGGTTAGTTATAAAATGGTCTGAGCGGCTGCCACCCCTCCTTTGTTCATTTTGAATTTGTGCAAGCACATGGTGTGTGGGGTCTAGGCTGTATTGCACGGT
The DNA here is from genome assembly GCA_027917425.1 of Gastrophryne carolinensis. Lineage (NCBI taxonomy): Eukaryota > Metazoa > Chordata > Amphibia > Anura > Microhylidae > Gastrophryne > Gastrophryne carolinensis. Next base: position 492,086,516 of record CM051236.1, on the reverse strand, counting down.
CTTGACCCTTCCACCCCATGGCTTGCACATGAGGTTTAGGGCAACCTCAGGTAAGCTGCTCCCATTTTATCTCTTGCATTGTATGTCCCAAATGGGGTGCTCATAGATTAGTTAGGACTGCACCTCACAGAGGCACCTTGGCGCTTGGTGGTGCAGCTTAGCATACTTCTGCAGATGTGTGTGACCGAGTCCTCTGTTTTTACCAGATTTAGAGACAGATTATAGGCTGGTCTGCAAGCTAACAGGGTTGAGTGCTGCAGCTCCTTTAAGACTTTAGACTTTTTTTTAGTTTTGCCTGAGGAATATAACCCCCTGCCCCAGTGTGCTGTTTTCTTAGGGGTTTATTCATCAAGCCATAGTGCCAGGTAACAACTGCCAGCGACAGCTAACAACAGGTAGCAAACGGTGACTGCTGACCACATTTATCAAAGCAATTCCGGTGAGCGACACGTAGCGTCTGATTCATCGTCACAGGCGGCTCAGCGTTTACTGCCGGCGCTCTGGCTTCCAGTGCACCTGGTATTACCTGTCGCTACCTGTCGCTCTCCCGTACATTTCAATGGACGTTCCTTTTCTTCTGTTTAAACAGGGTTTTTTTTTTATTTTTTTTTTTAATTATCAAATAATTGTGTGACTTCTCCTGGCCTAGAAAAAGTCATTTCTGAAAACTTTTTTGATTTATAATATTATTTTTTATGCAGAATTGTCCTTGCATGTCTGGTATTAAAGTGTTAATGTCACAATGTTACAACAATGTAATTCCATATGTTTTCACTTTGTTACTAGTGGATACATGTTCAAAAACAGACTTTAATCACACAGCGCCTGGCGCTCTGGGCTACAGCAAACTGATTTTCAGCGCCGGTGCTGTGTGAGGCTTTTTTTCTATGAATATGGTGTGAGTCGGTCGCACTGAGCTGGCGCTACCATTTGCTCCCATGCAGCGCTGTACTGGTGTTAGAGTGACTCACACAATATATTCATCAATGCCGGCCAGCGACTGAGACGCTCTGAAACAGCGAACCATGGCCGAGCACAGAGACTACTAAAATGCCTCAATGCCTCGCTACAGACGCTCATCTGTCGGTACCTGGCGCTAGTAATGAATCAGCCTGTTATTATCCACCCACCGCGACAGCCCTACGCTCGGACCTTCACCTCTCATCGGATGCCTTTAAATGGAACTTCACAAGAAGTGGTTGAGAACCTCTTTAGGCTGTTTTGAAAGCAAGGAAAACCACAGTGTTCAGAGATGCAGACCTGATAGACACCTATCCACACAGACTCAAGCATGTTATTGCTGCCGTGCAATCAGTTTGTCTTTGGTTCCTTTCTCATTTTTAATTTCTCCAATCACTGAAATGTGTTTGTTAAAGTGGAGCAAAACCTAGGATTTTGACTATCCTGGGTTTTGGCACTTGCCCTATTCTTTTCCCAAATCTTATAGATTCCAGGGCTGTCCGGCCTGGGTTTTAGTTCATTTTAACACTAATTAGATCCAGAAATAGAAACATAGACATAGAAGGGTGACGGCAGAGGGAGACCATACTGTCCATCTAGTCTGCCCTTATGTATATACTGTATGTTCTCTGTATCTTATGTATATACTGTATGTTCTCTTTATCTTCGGATAGCTGTGTGCTTATCCCAGGCATTTTTAAATATACTGACGATTTTTCAGCTATGTCTGCTGGAAGTTTGTTCCCGGCATCTACTACTCTTTCTGTAAAATAATATTTTCTAACATTGCTCCTGATCTTCCCCCCGACTAGCTTCAGGTTGGGCCCCTTGTTCTGTCATTAAGTTTCTTCTTAAAAACACTTCCCTCCTGAACCTTATTGAATCCTTTCACATATATAAAGGTCTCCATCATGTCCTCTCTCCCTTCTTTCCTCCAGACTGTACAAATTAAGTTCTTTAAGTCTCTCCTGATAAGTTTTAAGTTTAAGTCCTTCCACCATTTTTGTTGCCGGCCTTTGGACACGTTCTATTTGAATAATGTATTTTTGCAGGTAAGGTCTCCAGAACTGCACACAGTATTCTAGCTGTGGCCTCACCAGGGCTCTATACAGCGGCATCACAACCTCCCTCTTCCTACTGGTGATGCCCCGAGCTATGCAGCCCAGCATCCTGCTTGCTTTTCCCACTGCCTGGTGTGGTAAATTGTATCAAAATGTCTATTTCTCCCCTGCTTGGCTGTATAAAGCACAATCCGGGCCTGGTTTTCAGGACCCAGGTCACTTCCCCAATTCCCTTACGGGTTGTTACATGTCCTAAGGCCCTCCACAAGTGTGCACGCTGATTACAGGAGAAGCCTGTATAAGAAGAGAGCACACGGCCTTTCCTTTGTCTATGACCAGCCTGTTGGAGTGAGCCCAGGCTGAGCTGCACCGTGGTGAAGGATAGCACTGGACATTGAGCAGAGGGCTGATACGCCCTGTAAAGTGGACTGGAATTGATCAGCTTGCTGGAGGACCCAGCCCAGGACTATTTGGTTGGTGAAGTAACCCTTTTTGCTTACTGCATTTATGCTGCAATCTTTTGGACTATCTACTGAACTTTGCTGAATAAAAGCCGTTTTTGCCGTTCAAATCCGTTGCCCGTCACTGCTGATTGTTTGCCCGCTTACACTGGCTACACTGTCCAATCATCTTGCAGCTATCAGTAATCAGTGTCTCTAAATCTCTCTCCGCCGAGGTCCTGGTAACACAGTGCTGCCCATACGGTGCTCAGAGCAGGGATTCCTTCTACCCAAGAGCAGGATTTTACATTTAGAGACATTAAACTCTAGTTTCCACAGTTTTATCCAGTAAGTTTGACCATCTATCCAGTAAATCAATCAACATTTAAAGGGGGTTGAAAAGTTTTTTCTAGATATGTTGGGAGGCTTCTCCCCTAATGAGGAGCAGCTGACACTCTTCCTCTCCTTAATCGCCCCAAATGAAGAAACTATTTGAGCTCCTCAGCTTCTAAACAACTTTCACAGCAATGTCACGATGATCTAAACCACCCCGACATCCCCCCAGGAACCTGGATTTTATAGTAATGGTTTATTGCTTGATACGGCGATATTAAAAATCCACCTAATAAATATGATCTGGAGGCCACGCTGGGCCCGGGGAGCCCCCCGAATGGGAAGCCTTCTGCACAGCGTGTCTATAAAATCCGTCTGGTAACTACTCGCGCTAAAAAGCCAGCGGGGCTGTACAAAAAGTTTACTTTGCCGAGTTTATTGGCAGCTGCGCAGATGTTTTCCTGAAATACAACAGAGGCCTGACCCCGCGCACACATTGCTGCAATCACTGTGAACACCACGGGCAATTTTCTCCCCAAGCTTGACAGGAGCTGATCTACAAAAGAAACAATGCTGAATGGATAACAGCTATTCCTGCCGTATGATCCAACAAGATCGAGTCTGAGACTCTGGCCACGCCAGTGACCCACATAAACATTATTTTATTATTTAGAGGGTTTAGGTTATTTTACTTTAGGGGGGGGGGGGGCTTCTCCACTCACTTGAAGAACTTCACTTTACCTAAAACAGAAAAAAACCCAACAGGACCAGCCTTGGAGTCTAAAAGGAAGCGTTGGAATCAACCCCCCCCCCCTTCCCCGGGTCACCGCAAAGCTTACCTTCTTCCTGGCTCCCCCACCAATGTAAATATCAGCGGATGCATCCGCAGCATCTCTGGGATGTGGTGCGCTCCCGCAACTAGTTATTTAGATAGGCTGAGACCCGTCTGCGTCTGGGGAAGCAGCCGCTCTCGCTCCCAAGTGCAATGCACAGAGCTGTTTGCTGAGCATTAATCTGCATGGCAAATAGCTCTGATTGGACGAGAGCCCATGCATGCACTGTAGGATCAGGGAATGGTGAGTTTTTATGGGCATCCCATATCAGGGTGGCCCCCGGGGCACCTGGGCTAGTCAAAATCCCGGGTTTTGTTCCGCTTTAAGGCACACACTTACTTCCTCCCATCTTATCCCACCTAGGAACAGAGTAAAATGAGCTCAAAGCATCGCAAAATCTTGACTATATATAAATACCTTATGTATCCTAAGCAAAGCCACTTTCTTCGCTTCAATTTCTGGGTCGAGTCTAAACTGGAAAGGGCTTGTCATGGTGCAGTATTATAAGTCATGAACATGCTGTGCTGTGGCCAGAGACTGCTGTTGGACCATTGTCACTTGCCAGCCAGGCTGGCTCATGCTCAGAGCACAAAGGGACGGAGTGGCTGAGCACTTTTTTTGCGTGGTCCTGAAGGAATGAAACTGAAAGGAAGGCAAACTTTGGAGCCCTGCTACAGCTTCTACCCAACTCTGCAGGAAACAGAGGAGCGGGACATGGGGCATGCATCAGATCAGCTGCTTGTTACCTTATTATTGCCTTCGGGTTTACAGCCCCTTTAAGGATTTCATTGGAGAGCATCTGAACATTTACTATGCAAGGCAAACTGCTCTGAATGGATGAGAGCCCTCGCATGTGCCGTAAGATAGGGGAAGAGGCGAGTTGTTCTGGTCAAACTGGGGGTTTCACAAAGTGGAGCATCCCAGTTAGGAAAAGTCAAAATCCTGGGTTTTATTTTGCTTTAAACATGAACATAACACTTCGCCAGACTTCTACACCTCACCTAAATGTACTTCTCACTTGAAGAACTTCACTGATTTGATTCACCTCTCTACCGCGCTCATAACAGTTTTTCAGGGTTTTGACAAGCTTCTCAACTTCACTTGAACAACTTCTCTAATTCACTCAAACTTCCTCACTCATTGGAGGTACCCATCCCCTTCCCCTGAATAACCTTTCCACTTCATCTAAAGAACTTCCTCACTCATTGGAGGTACCCATCCCCTTCTCCTGAATAACCTTTCCACTTCATCTAAAGTACTTCCTCACTCATTGGAGGTACCCATCCCCTTCCCCTGAATAACCTTTCCACTTCATCTAAAGAACTTCCTCACTCATTGGAGGTACCCATCCCCTTCCCCTGAATAACCTTTCCACTTCATCTAAAGAACTTCCTCACTCATTGGAGGTACCCATCCCCTTCTCCTGAATAACCTTTCCACTTCATCTAAAGAACTTCCTCACTCATTGGAGGTACCCATCCCCTTCTCCTGAATAACCTTTCCACTTCATCTAAAGTACTTCCTCACTCATTGGAGGTACCCATCCCCTTCCCCTGAATAACCTTTCCACTTCATCTAAAGAACTTCCTCACTCATTGGAGGTACCCATCCCCTTCCCCTGAATAACCTTTCCACTTCATCTAAAGAACTTCCTCACTCATTGGAGGTACCCATCCCCTTCTCCTGAATAACCTTTCCACTTCATCTAAAGAACTTCCTCACTCATTTCGAGGTACCCATCCCCTTCCCCTGAATAACCTTTCCACTTCATCTAAAGAACTTCCTCACTCATTGGAGGTACCCATCCCCTTCTTCTGAATAACTTTTCCACTTCATCTAAAGAACTTCCTCACTCATTGGAGGTACCCATCCCCTTCCCCTGAATAACCTTTCCACTTCATCTAAAGAACTTCCTCACTCATTGGAGGTACCCATCCCCTTCTCCTGAATAACCTTTCCACTTCATCTAAAGAACGTCCTCACTCATTGGAGGTAGCCATCCCCTTCTCCTGAATAACCTTTCCACTTCATCTAAAGAACTTCCTCACTCATTGGAGGTACCCATCCCCTTCTCCTGAATAACCTTTCCACTTCATCTAAAGAACGTCCTCACTCATTGGAGGTACCCATCCCCTTCTCCTGAATAACCTTTCCACTTCATCTAAAGAACGTCCTCACTCATTGGAGGTACCCATCCCCTTCTCCTGAATAACCTTTCCACTTCATCTAAAGTACTTCCTCACTCATTGGAGGTACCCATCCCCTTCCCCGGGAATAACCTTTCCACTTCATCTAAAGAACGTCCTCACTCATTGGAGGTACCCATCCCCTTCCCCGGGAATAACCTTTCCACTTCATCTAAAGTACTTCCTCACTCATTGGAGGTACCCATCCCCTTCCCCTGAATAACCTTTCCACTTCATCTAAAGAACTTCCTCACTCATTGGAGGTACCCATCCCCTTCCCCTGAATAACCTTTCCACTTCATCTAAAGAACTTCCTCACTCATTGGAGGTACCCATCCCCTTCTCCTGAATAACCTTTCCACCTCATCTAAAGAACTTCCTCACTCATTGGAGGTACCCATCCCCTTCCCCTGAATAACCTTTCCACCTCATCTAAAGAACTTCCTCACTCATTGGAGGTACCCACCCCCTTCTCCTGAATAACCTTTCCACTTCATCTAAAGAACTTCCTCACTCATTGGAGGTACCCATCCCCTTCCCCGGGAATAACCTTTCCACTTCATCTAAGGTACTTCCTCACTCATTGGAGGTACCCATCCCCTTCCCCTGAATAACCTTTCCACTTCACCTAAAGAACTTCCTCACTCATTGGAGGTACCCATCCCCTTCCCCTGAATAACCTTTCCACTTCATCTAAAGAACTTCCTCACTCATTGGAGGTACCCATCCCCTTCCCCTGAATAACCTTTCCACTTCATCTAAAGAACGTCCTCACTCATTGGAGGTACCCATCCCCTTCCCCTGAATAACCTTTCCACCTCATCTAAAGAACTTCCTCACTCATTGGAGGTACCCATCCCCTTCCCCTGAATAACCTTTCCACTTCATCTAAAGAACTTCCTCATAACCTGAATAACCTTTCCACAAGAGCATCTTTACCTCACTCAAGGAACGTCTCTACCTAACTGAAACTTCTTCACTTAATTGAGGAACATATTCACTTCACGTCAAGAATGTCTCCACCTTTCCTAAAGTGGACCAAAAGCTGATTCCCTCCCCATGGAGCATCCAGATTTGGGATGCCCCGCTGTATGAAACACCCCTGTAAAAATTACCCTGCCCCTTGTAAAAATCACCTTCTCCCTGATGCAACGGCACATGCACGAGTTGCATTTGTGAATGGCCGATGCAGACACGCACTCTTAGAGGGTAGAGGGGATGTGGCCACTGATTGGACGAGATGCCCCGAGGGCAAGGACTTATCAAAATCAAAATCCTGGGTTTTGGTCCACTTTAAAAGTGAACAAAACTCAAAAATGCCACCTTTCAGAGTTCTGTTTCTCCTGCCTGAGGCATCCTGATTTGCGATGCCCTGCTGTTTGTATCCCCCAGGATCCCCAAAAAACTCAGAGCAGCAAAAAAAAGCTTGATAAAGCAGGCCGCTGGCCGCATCCCCGCTCCTCCGCATAACATCTATTCAGAAATGCCTAGTGCGGGTACACGACTAGGCTAAAGGTATAGCTGGGATGTGGTGTACGTAATCAAACTTACAGACACAAGGGAGGTGTTGCCCCTCTTTAACTTAATTGATTTGAGGAACTTTTCCACTTCACTTTAAGAAACTTTCTACTTCACTTTAACTTTTTCTCTCATTAGCTAAACTTCTCCATTTCACGTGAAGAACTTATGCAACACTTTCCACCTAATTTGAAAAATTCTCTACCTCACTTAAATAACTTTTTCACTCATTTGACTTGTGCACGTCTCTACCTCTCGTGAACATATTTACTCACTGGAGGAAGCTCTCTGACTCCCAGAGCTTTTTTACTCATCTATTGTAGTTGTTTACATGGTGCTTCTCCATTTCAAGAACTTCTTTACCTAACTTAAATAACTTTCTCATTAGTTTGATGAACTTCTCAACTTCACTTAAAGAACTTATTTGCCTTTGCCTTGGAATTCTTCACTGTTTTGGCAAACCTCTCCACTCTACATGAAGAACTTTTTTACCACACTTGAAGCACTTCTTAAAGCGGTCCTTCACTCTGAATAAGAGTCTATCTTATATGTTTCCCACATCCTGCACATACAGATTGCTGACATTAAAAATCATCCTACCTGCATCTACTGCATGTTATGAGCCTTTAAACATCCAAGATGGCGCCCCCCTGTACTTTATCCTACTCGCCTCTGCTCAGTAAGTGTGATGCTTCTGAGTCAAGATGGCGGCGCCCGTATCCTAAAGTCCTTAACAGAGTTGCAGCCCAGTGGGGGGAAGAATAATAAGTAAGTGACTAAAAACTTAAAGCGTACCAACACCCAGGATTTTGAATATCCTGGGTTTTGGTCCACTTCGGTGGGGCACCCCGATCGGGGGTGCCCCGCTGTCTGAAACCCCCCAGAAAGCCCCAAAAAACTCACCTCTCCCCGCTCCCACGTGACCGCGGCAGCCAATCACAGCGCTCAGAGCCGCTGTGGTATGCGCGTCCAAGGCCGCCTGGACGCGCATACCAGCTCAGCTGGCTCTGAGCGCTGGAGGCCGCGTCTCGCGCTTCCCTCTAACAGGGAGCGCGCCTGCACCGGCCATTCACAAACGGCCGGCGTGGGTGCGCGCCCTGCTAGAGGGAAGCGCGAGACGCGGCTCGCGCATGCGCCAATGGAACGGGGCTGAGGTAAGGTTTGTGGGCCTCCTGGGGGGTTCCTCCCCGCGGGACATCCCGATTTCGGATAGTATAATAGTATAGTATAGTAATTTTAGATGCTGGGGAATAGTTTTTTATGGGTTTGGGCTTTTCAATAAATCATGGTGAAGGTCCGGTTTAACTCATTTGAAAAACTTTGCCTCAATATAATACGTCTTCAATGTCCTGACAGCCTCTCTTCTCCGCCTGAAGTACTTCTCTACCTCACTTGCAGAACTTCTTCACTTCACTTAAGGAGCTCCACTAACTCACTTGAAAACTTCTTTTTGAGGAACTTTTGTGCTTCACTCTAGAACTTGTCTATCTTGACTTCATTTGAATAGCGTCTTCACTTAACTTGGAGAACTTCTCCATCTCACTTGAAGAATGTATCTAACTCACTCAAGAAACATCTTCCCTTTTCTGAAGAAGGGAACACCAATACTTTCAAAGGACATCAACCTCAGTTAAAGAGTTCATCCACCTCTCTTCCAGAATGTCTACTGGGAGGAGGTCTCCATCTGATTTGAACCATCCCACCTTAGTTCAAACTTTTTCCACCTCACCTGGCAAATGTATCAACCAGGTCAATAACTTGGGTATTTAACAGTTGATTTTCGCTGGTATCCGAAAATAGCACTGTGATTGGCCGTTGGTGATCACATAGTCTAGAGTGGTCTAGACTCCAGACCACAAGACCACCTACAGCCAATCTCGGGCGTGGTTTTGCACAGGGAGGGCAGAGCATCAAGTACAATAAAACCAGGTTTGCTGGTGGTGTATGCTCAATACAAAGATATACAGGTGACACACTACTGGCCAGTGCTGCTGAACAGGATCATGAGCAGTAGGTGCCCCTGCATGGGGCAGGATTCATCCAAAACCATCTTTTGAATTCATCTAAGACACGCCCTTGGAAGGACAGCAACCGACTTGTTTAGTAGGTCTGCCCAATTGCCTTTCCCTTCTCAACACCTAAATTGCTGCTGAACACACCATTTCCCTATATTCCATTCCCTTCATCTTTCTCTAATTTTTTGCATTCCCTCCTTCTTTAACGCTTTTCCAAATTATTCTTCTCTTCTACTCATCTCCTCCTTCAGGTTTCCTTTTTTATTCCCATTTTTCATCTCCTTTATGCTTTTTTACCTTCTCCCTCTTGTTTCCACATTCCCTGAAACTTTCTCTCTTTTCCATCTTTCCTTCGTCTTTCTCATTTTCCACATTCATGCCTTCTTTCTCACATTTCCATATTCTCTCCTTCTGTTCTTTTTTCCCATTCCCATCATCTTTCTCTATTTTCCCTTAATATTTCTCTCTTTTCCACACTACCTTCCTCTTTCTCTCTTTGTCACATTCCCTCCCTCTTTACCTCTTCTCCACATTTTCTTCATCATACTCTTTTTTCTACATTCCCATCCTCTTTATTCCTTTTTCCGATTCCCTTCCTCTTTCTTTCCTTATCACATTACCTTCCTCTTTACCCCTTTTCTACATTCCTTTCATCTTTCTCTCTCCTCCACATTCCCTGTATCCCTGTCTCTTTCTCTCCTTATCACATTCCCTCCTTCTTTATCTCTTCTCCACATTCTCTTTATCATACTCCCTATTACACTTTCCCTTCCTCTTTATCCATTTTCCACACCTCCTTCCTTTTTCTCTCCTTATCATATATCCTTCATCTTTATCCCATTTCTATTTCACTTTTTCTACTTATCATATTCCCTATCTCTTTATCTCTATTCCACATACCCTCCAGAATTCTCTCGTCTTTCTTTTTCCTTTTTTCTCCCCTTTCTAGCTTCCTTTCCTCTTACCTGAAATGGTGTCATGCTATGGGTTAGCCTGCCCCGATTAAGAATCAATACCATATTCGATATGGGAGCCATGGATGAGATTTGCCTGGCCTGGCGAACCCCCATGGAGGTTGTAGCAACCATGCATGTTGGCTGGTGGAGTGCGGGAGCCCCTTGACCCTTCCCCCCCCCCCCGACCTCCCCTCCTCCCTCCAACTTTTCTCCTCCCCCCCAGTTCTTTGTTTCTCCTCTCTTTAGACTACGATCCCAAAAGGCTTTCATTAACCCTTTCCCATCAACGCGTTTGACCAAGTCTGCAAATCCTGTGGGCTCGCTTGGGGCGGTGCGGATCGTGGGGGCCGGGACCCCCCCCCCCGGCATGCATGGCCCCGGAGGGGGTATAAACATGTCTCAGGTCAAGTGGGTCGCGCGAAGACGTTGAATGTTCTTTACGTTGTCATTTGCTTCCTCGCTTTGTATGCATTGTAAATTATTAAAACATCAACGTGATCTATGTAAAATCCTATGCAATTTAGAATGTTAGCTTTTCCTTTCACCTCCCCTGCGCGGGATGGCAATATAATGCATAAGCTCCAAATATCTGTAATGTTGAAAACCCAAAACTTTAATAAAAATATTGAAACAAAAAAAAAAGAATCAATACCATAAATCTTTGGATCCCTACCCTGACTTGCATTCTTTTTTCTGTCCTCTTCCCTGAAGGATCGGTAACATCCAGTGCCCAAGACTGAGGGGGCGACATGTGAGGGGGAATCAGTGACAGGCCAGTGGACCTCTTGTGCAAACCATGTGGTATCCTACATCTTGGAGATAAGGGCAGCCAAGTAGGCCGGTCAAACCTTAAAATTCAAGTTAGAGGGTCAGGCCGTGCTGTTACAGCTCCACATCAATGTGGACAGACTGTTCAGGACAGATTTGGATGACAAAGAATGATCCTTGAATCAGTAAGTTCCTGACGATCCCGGAGAAGTGGGGGTTTGCCCAAGTGGATTTATTCGCAACTCCAATAAATGCAAAGACACCAATATTCTCCCCCATGACTCCTTCTCAGATGGCTCAAGGGATGGAAGCTCTGACTCCGAAATGGGGCTTTCAGCCCAACTCCGACTCCAACTCATTCATTTATGGCCAATAATTAGTAATACATGGACCCATCAGGCTTTTTCTCTGCATTATGTAATCATGCTACTTAGAACACAAAGCATTTTTATTGGAATAGAATTACTGAACAAATACCTTAAAGGGACATTCCAGGCACAGGGTTAAATAAATGAATGATAAAAGCTGCCTGGCTGTTTGGTTCTAGGTGTTGTAGACAAATGCTGATTGCAACAGTGATAATTAACGATTTACATTTCAAATATAGAGGTTTGTACAGAATTTTTATATTATCATTAAGTATTATGATTGAGAACCACTCGTTAAATTGTACAGAAGAAAAATAATAACTGGGCTTGTAATACTCTTAAAGGAGCAGTATTGCAAATTTTTCTTGGTGACATATTTAAATGATACTTTGAATATAGGTAAGTGTTGGAGTAAGAATTACAAATTTAGAAAAAAAATTATGTGTGTATTGAGCAGCTGGAGACTAATAGCTCATGTTTATGTCTGCTGAGTGTCGGGCCGACACTCTGGCCTGTTCCATGCTGAGGAGAGGGGGGAAACAATGTATCAAAGTATCAGCTGTTCAGTGCTGGCAGCCGTCCAGCATAAGATAACAACATTGCCCGGCCAGAACTCATATATCTAAAACAGAGAGAAAAGCTCTTGAAGTCATTTAGCTGATTTTGACAGTTTTCCCTTCATGTCGGCTCTGCTGCAGAATCTTTCAGTTTACCATTTTCTCTTTCATATTCTTATTTTTTATTTTTCCATATGATCTTTCTTTCAGCTTTGTGTGTTTTGAGCAAAGCCCAACCCAGGATTTTCACTATCTGGAGTTTTGTTTTGTGCCCCTAGGGGCATCCAGACTTGGGATGCCCTGATATGTGAAATCCCCAAGTTCGCCTGTGAAAACGTACCTTTCCCTGTCCCATAGTGCATGCGCGGGCTCTCATCCAATCAGCTCTGTTTGCACGCAGATGGGGAGCCTGAGCAGTAACCTTCCTGGCCGCCCGGCCTGTCTAAATGACTATTTGCGTGAGCGCGCCAGAAAAATGGGGGGATCTGTGGTTATCCAGGGGTCGCTTCACACAGTGGGCATCCTTATTTAGAATGCCCAAGAGGGAAGGTCAATGGCCGGGTCTTATAGACTTCAGGGTCGGCAACTTAAGGTTTTGTTCCACTTTAATACCTTTAGATTTTCCTGCACAGTTATTCAAAGAAGAATTTCAGTCATTTTCAGTCAGTTTAGTTTATTTTGTATAGATTTTACACATTTGAGTCACCTGGTCTCATAACAAAAGCAGCACCTCACACACACACAGCCGTTACCACTGATTACAGTGTCAGCCTCTGAGGTAAAGTGTTGCTAGGAGACCAGTGGGCTAAATGAAGCAGCTCACTAAATACAACCCAGCAGATCCCCCTATTCAGCAAATGGACTGAGCCATTGTCATTATACAATTTAAAAAAAAGGCAGATATTTTTTCCTTTTTCTATCGCCACATTATTTATACACATGTTAGAAGCTATTGTGTGGCTATTTAATTATTTTATTTTCTATCTTTTTTAATGCAAATTTCACGATACTGCTCCTTTAAGGTAAGTCCAGTGTTAGAGAGGAGGGGTCCTCAGTTCCATTACTGGGGCATGTTTCTCCCTGTTATGAAACATCCAGTTGCTCTCACTGCCCTGATGCATTTCGCCAATATGCATCATCAGAGGGTGGAAGGATTCATTCCGCTGGGCTGAATAAGTGGTTTTATGACTGCTTAAATATGACATATTCTGCCATTGAGGTGTAAGCCAGACAAAGATGGGAACTGCTTGTCAATAAAATTGTAAAACCTTAGAGTCCATGTTGTAGTTAGGTGAGCATTGCTGTCTCTTCAGATTGAAAACACATTAGGGTTGGTTCAGAGCCCCTTTCTCAACATTTTTTTGGAGGTATTGCTACCAAACAAAAAATCACACAAAAAAGAAAACATTTCACATGAAAAAATTCTTGCAGAAAAAAGGCTTTGCCGAATCAGATGAGGTGGAAAAATGCACGAGAACAGAAGTTTTCACACAAAAAAACGATGAGAAAGGGACTCTGAACCAACCCTATACTGTAGGGAGCAGTGGTAAACTGGGGCCAAAATTCAGCCTAGGATTTTACCAGCACCTGGCCTGCCCATGGCCAGCCAGTGGCATCTCTGCTGCTTCCTGGTCAGTCAACCAGAGTGCTCCAAAGCTGAGGCTATATGATCAGGGTGAGGCTGGGGTTGTTGGGGTGAGGGGATAGAGGGGTGAAGGGGAAGGGGGGCTGCGATTGGATGAGAGTGTAGTAAAGGTAGCAGCCCAGACTGCCCCAAAGCAATGTTATGCCAGGTCTCCCAATGGTCAGTCCACCCCTGGTAGGTAGGAGAGGAGCGGAGCTCATGTGAAGACTTGTCAGGTAGATGGAATCCCCTCCCCTAACACTGGACTTACCTTGGGACTATTACAAACCCAGTTATTATTTTCCTACTGTACAATGTAACAAGCAGTTCTCATATTACTGGATGATAATATGAAAAGTTTGTACACACCTTTGCTCTATACTTGAAATGTAAATATCATGTCTGTTTAATTATCACTATTGCAATCAGCATTTCTCTACAACACCTATAACCAGATGGCAGGGTCACATCTTTTATCCCTAATTTGTTCCAAGTGCCTCTCTCCGAGGTGCTCTGCCTGGAGTTTAGACACATCCAAAACATTTGACCTGCCTTCCTAAAAGTATTTAAATTAGTTGATTTCTGCTTGTCCCATGCTGACTGTTGGGGGCTGAATCTTTCATCACCAGCACTTTTCCCTGCATTTCCTGATGAGCCTGCTGAACTTGCTCCTCTATGCTGACTCTTCTTTCTCCGTCCCAAAATGAATGCACTTCAGAGAGAACTGCCACACTGAAATATGCATGGATAAGGCATCCTCTGCTGCTGAGGAGGCTAAATAGAAGGGAGGAAGTTCAAGGAAGAAATCCTCCTCTGATAAAGAGGCATTTGAAGTTAATGAAATCTTGGAGTTCCTCCAGTTGGGCCTAGCAAAAGGACTGGGCTTTAGAACTCTTAGGGGTCAAGTTTCGGTCATCTCAGCCATTGATGGCAAAACATGTGGCCAATGGATCCGCTAGTGGTTTAATTTATGAAGCAGTACTTTAAAGTGGACCAACACCCAGGGGGGATCGGCCCGGAAATCTATAAGATTCCCGGACCGATCAGATCCCTCCCCGTGGGGCACCCGAAATCGGGATGTCCCGCGGGGAGGAACCCCCCAGGAGGCCCACAAACCTTACCTCAGCCCCGTTCCATCGGCGCATGTCTCGCGCTTCCCTCTAGCAGGGCGCGCACCCGCGCCGGCCGTTTGTGAATGGCCGGTGCAGGCGCGCTCCCTGTTAGAGGGAAGCGCGAGACGCGGCCTCCAGCGCTCAGAGCCAGCTGAGCTGGTATGCGCGTCCAGGCGGCCTTGGACGCGCATACCACAGCGGCTCTGAGCGCTGTGATTGGCTGGCGCGGTCACGTGGGAGCGGGGAGAGGTGAGTTTTTTGGGGCTTTCTGGGGGGTTTCAGACAGCGGGGCACCCCCAATCGGGGTGCCCCACCGAAGTGGACCAAAACCCAGGATAGTCAAAATCCTGGGTGTTGGTCCACTTTAAATACCTCCTCCTAGATACAAGACTATCACTCAATGGGAGATAGCAGTATTTTTAGACCAGTGATGGCAAACACATGGCACCCGCACCAGAGGCAGCACTATCTATCTATCTATCTATCTATCTCGCATCCGCCATTTCTTTCAGTGCAGGACTGCTCTTTATGGAATCAAACTTTGAAGACTGCCTTCCTCATAGCAATTACTTCACGGATGTGTCAGAACTGAGAGCGTTAGGGGCCAAAGAGCCGTACATTACCTTCTTTCCCGATAGAGTTCAATTACTATCTCTTAATGATTTCATCCCCAAAGTTTCTTCAACTTTCCAAGTGCAAAAAATACCATTTTGTGAAATACTCACCTGTAAAATGGGTATGTCACACACCCCGCTTCAAGATATCTATAACATGAGGGTAATACCGACCTGAAGGGGCGTTCCTGCAGAGATGATAGCAAAAAAGAAAGCCCCTCCCTGATCCATAAATACCTGGGACCTCCCACTCATTACCCAGTATATAGAAGCAGTAAGGTAAGGGACCAGGAAGAGGCAAATATAAGTCATAACAACGCAAAGTTCACAAAATAAAGGATCCAGAATACAAGAAGGGCGGGTGAAGCTGGGTGTGTGACATACTTATAATACCCATTTTACAGGTGAGTATTTCACAAAATGGTATTATTCTAAGTATGTCACACACCTCGCTTCAAGATATCCATAACATGTGGGACATCCAATAGCAGTGTCCATAAAAGGGCGGGGATCCAAAACAAGGCAACAATGCACAACTTAAACCACAACAGCTTGCAGAACTTTGCGGCCAAAAACAGCATCCGCTGAGGCCCGAACATCAACCTTGTAAAACTTGGAAAAAGTGTGAACAGAGGACCAAGTAGCGGCCTTACAAACTTGCTCAACAGAGGCCTGGTGCTGGAAAGCCCAGGACGCTCCAACCGCACGAGTAGAATGAGCAGTAACACGAAAAGGGGGACTCCTCCCCTTGGCAGAATAGGCCCCAATGATGGCCTGACGAATCCATTTACTAATGGAAGATTTGGCAGGAGCCAAACCTTTCCTAGGCCCAAAAGGCACCACAAAAAAAGCATCAGTCTTACGAAAGGAAGACGTAACCACCAGATAATATTTCACAACACGAACCACATCCAAGGAATGCAGCGCCCTTTCCTTGTCGTTGCTGGGATTAGGACATAGAGAAGGCAGAACAATGTCCTGATTCAGATGAAAAGCAGAGACCACCTTAGGAAGAAAATCCGGCTTGAAACGAAAGACAACCTTATCCTGATGCCTTTCGAAGTACGGAGCTTTAATGGATAAAGCTGCCAACTCAGAAACACGCCGAACTGAAGTGATAGCCACCAAAAAGGCCACCTTTTGAGTAAGTGAAGACAAAGCAACCTCATTCAAGGGCTCAAACGGAGGACCCTGAAGAGCAGAAAGAACCAGGTTCAAATCCCAAACTGGAACAAAAGGCTTCCTAGGAGGCCGTACATGCGTAACTCCTTGGAAAAAAGTCTTGACTAATGGATGAAGTGCAAAGGACCTTTGAAAGAACACCGCCAGGGCAGAAACCTGCCCCTTCAAGGTACTAAGTTGAAGCCCCAGATCCAGACCATGTTGAAGAAACTCCAGGATCCTGGAAATGGAAAACTCCCGACAAGGGAAGGACCTACCTTCACACCAGTCAATATAGGACCTTCAAGTCCTATAGTAAATAGTAGAGGAAGAGCGCTTCCTGGCGCTAATGAGAGTCTGAACCACCGCGTCAGAAAGACCTTCCTCCTTCAAGATGGCGGTTTCAGCAACCACGCCGTCAAAGCCAGCGAAGGTAAATTGGGATAGCGCAGCCGACCCTGGGTGAGCAGGTCCGGCAGTAGAGGCAGAACGAACTGATCCTCTGCCAGTCTTACCAGGTCTGCGAACCAAACCTGCCTTGGCCACCTTGGTGCCACCAGAATCGCCGACGCGCCCTCCAGAGTCAGCTTGCGCACCACTCTGGCTACCATTGGAAACGGAGGGAACAGGTAAAGAAACCCCAGATCTCTCCAGTTCAGAGACATGGCATCCACTGCCAGAGCCAGAGGATCCTGCGAGAGAGACACAAAGGCTGGAAGCTTGTGACGAGAGGCAAAGAGGTCCACCGCTGGGAACCCCCACCTGAGACATATCGAACGAAACACCGTGGGACTGAGAGACCACTCCCCCTGACGAGAGGAGGCTCTGCTCAGCGAGTCCGCCTCCGTGTTCTCCACTCCCGGAATGTAGACTGCTGAGATACACGGGACGTGACTCTCCGCCCAGTCCAGAATCAAAGACACTTCCCTGAGGGCACTCCTGCTGCGAGTCCCCCCCTGGTGATTGATGTAAGCAACCGCCGTCCTGTTGTCCGACCGGACCTGAACTGGTAGGCCCCGCAACTGATGAGTCAAACGAAACAGAACCAACCTGATGGCTCTCAATTCCAGAACATTGATGGGCTCGTGAGCCTCCTGCGGGCCCCACAGACCCTGAAACTGGAGGTCCTTCCAAACACCCCCCCAACCTGACAGACTGGCATCCGTGGTGACTGTTTCCCAACACGGGGCCAGAAAAGATCTGCCCTTCAACAGATTGACCGATCCCAGCCACCATTGCAGGGATCGACGAACTCGGGGAGTCATCAGGAAGGACTGATCCAACGATAGAGGGGACTTGTCCCAAACCTTCAACAGATGAAGCTGAAGCGTCCTTGTATGAAACTGCGCAAAAGGAACTGCCTCGAATGAGGCCACCATTAACCCCACCAGCCTCATCCCTAGCCGGATGGCCGGACGAGGGGCCGACAAGAGAAGCCGAACTAATTCCTGAATCAAAAGAATCTTGGCCTGGGGCAGAAACACCCTGGCCTGCGAAGTGTCCAGAGACATTCCCAGAAAGGTCACTACTCTGGACGGAGAAAGAGAAGACTTGGGGTGGTTGACCACCCAACCGAACCTCTCCAGAGTGGACACCAACACTCTGGTATCCAACTCCGCTTGGTTGAAAGAGGAGGCCATGATCAGAAGATCGTCCAAATAGGGCACAATGCGGATACCCTGAACCCTCAGCAGAGCCATCACCCCCGCTAGCACCTTGGTGAACACCCGAGGAGCCGAGGTGAGACCGAAGGGGAGTGCCACAAACTGAAAATGCCGATCCTCCACCACGAACCTGAGAAACCTCTGGTGTGCTGGAAAAATTGGAACGTGTAGATAAGCATCCTTGATGTCTATGGACGTCAAAAAGTCTCCCTGACGAAGAGAGTGAATGGCCGAACGCAGCGTTTCCATGCGGAATTTCCGTGGCCGGATGAACCTGTTTGGAAACTTCAGATCCAAGATGGGTCGGACCGATCCGTCCTTCTTGGGTACCGTGAACAGATTGGAATAAAAACCCCTGCCCTGATCCGAAGGGGGCACTGGGCAAATGACAGCCATGTCCAGAAGGTTCTGCACTGCCAACAGGAGCCCCTGCGCCGCTAGAGGTTCCGAAGGCATCCGAGACCTGAAAAATCTGGAAGGGGGGCGGAGCTCGAACTCCAGCTTGTAACCGGAAGACACCACTTCCCGGATCCATCGGTCCGAGACCTCTTGATCCCAGACCTGGGAGAAGAGTCGCAGCCGTCCCCCCACCCGCAAGGGTGAGGGCGCCCCCTCATTGCTGAGCCGGCTTGGCAGCCGGCTTGGGCTTAGAGCCCCAACTGAATCCTGGACGGGCACGTCCTCTGCCCCTGCTCCCAGAATCTCCTCTGGAAGAGGGGAATGCAAATCCCCTGCCAGATCTGGCCCCACGAAAAGAGGGGGTAAAGGAAGGCGCCCCCCGAAAGGGACGGCGTTGTTTCTTGCGTTGAGGTAACCTACCACCTTTGGTAACAGAGTCCAATGTCTCTCCAAAAAGCCGTAATCCAACAAAGGGTAGAGCCGTTAGTGACTTCTTGGACATAAAATCTGCCGCCCACTGGCGCAGCCACACCGAGCGCCGAATAGTGACCAGCAGCGCCGATGTCCTACCACACATCATCAAAGTGTCATCCAAGGCTGTTAACACAAAGGATAAAAACAACTCACACCGTTTAAGGCTAAGGAACTCAGCACTACCAGGAAGAAGTCAACAGGTCCCTGACCACGGACCTGGCAGCCAACACCATTAGTGCCGATGCGCAAACGGGCCGCATGGCTGACCCAACGCTAGCAAAACCATGACAAGCCATCTGGTCAATACGTTTATCCTCTCCATCCTTGAGAATGGAACAATCAGGTCTATTTAAAACCGAGGAATTGGACAACCCCAAAACCGGTGCATCCACCTCGGGGGGAGATGCCCAGCGCTTAACCGCCTCCGAAGGGAAGGGATATTTCCTATCCCATCCCTGAGGGATGCCAGGGAGCCGAGCCGGCCTGTCCCATTCCTTGGCAATAATTTTGTCAAAATGCCTTTGTGTAGGGAATTCCAAGCGCGGCCTGGATTCCTCAAACAATTCACCCTTCTGCTGTGACACCTCCTCAGGAGGGGAAATATTCAGGACCTCTAACATCAGAGCCAGAGCGTGGGGAGTATCAGAGGATCTCCCCAAGTCACCAAGCTCGGCTTCAGCGCCAAAGGACTGCTCATCGTCCGAAAAATCAGAATCCTCATAAACTTCCCCTTCCTCTAGCTGGGAATAATCAGACCAATCCAGATTATTAACATCCTCCTGGTCCTCCACCAGCGGAGCCGGCGACAAATGCTTTCTCTTAGTCGGAGCCTTACGGGCGACCGAGCTGGAGATAATTTTTTTCAAGGTTAGCCGATCTGGCGCACATCTCAGATTGCAGCTCCCTGCCCATGACGACGTCACACGGGGTGCGTGTCAAGGCGGGAGGGGGAGATGAAGCTACTGGCGGTGCTGACCCAGACGCCTGGGGTTCGGACTGCCGCGTGATGGTCTGCTGTGCACATGGTATACACAGAAGTACATCGTCCCCAGAAATGGATACCCCACACAACATACACTTTCGGGGATGCCCCGAAGGGGCCCCGAGCCCAGTATCCGGGGATGCCTCCATAAGGTGAACATTATTAGGAATAGTCGCTATGACCCAGGGAATTACGCCGCTAGACAACCCGGGATGCCCCTTTAATGTCCCGAGTGGGAGGATTTATAAACAATAATGAACCCAGTGATAAAGGATCGGGAGGGACCCCCTAAATGCTAATGGAGATCCTCCTAAACCACCACCTGGAAGACACAGAAGGACCAATAAGGCAATGGCTAAAAATACCCTACAGCACAAATACAGTGAAGAAGGAAAAGGGGGCCATAGGCCACTCACGGAACCGCGGAGCTGGAATGGCGACCAGAAGAATCCTCCTGATGCTGCTGAGAGAAGAGGCGAAGAGGAGAAGAGGAGAAGGGGGGCGTGGCCAGCGCGGGACGCGCGCAACGCCGAACCACGCCCCCCCCCTCCCTCCCACACCATGCAGAGCTCCGCAGCGGCGCCAGGGACAGATGGGGGCGGGCAGCGGTGACGCGCGACGCACCGGCCCCGCCCCCCGAACATCGTGAGGAGAAATCTCCTCAGATTAAAAAAGGCGCCAAGAACCGGCCGGCGCCGCAGCATGAAGTGCGGCCGCCGGCCGGTACAGTCACACAAGCACACACACACACAGGCAAACAGCAGGGACGGGTCCCGGCCCCGCGCCGACGGACCGGCCCCGCCCCCCCCCCACCAATGTAGTATATGGCGTGAGGGAGCTGCCTCCGCCATAGAAGACAGAGGCAAGATGGGGGGGAGATAAGAAACGGAGACAGAGACACTCAAAAGTATGCTGCCCTGTGACAGGAATGATATTCAGCTACAGTGAAACATTTAAAGGAACACTCACACACAATATGAGAGAGATACTTCCACATAAACCCCTGGAACTAATAAAGGAGGGACCCACACTCCCCATCCCCACTGATGAAAAGGGAAATGGGAAGGGCCAGTGAAAATTAATTCAAGGGACAGGGCATCCCAAACCGGGGTCACCAACCCGGTATTACCGCCTACCCTCTCATATAGGGTCTCACGGTGGAGCATAGCTCCTGAGCACCTAAGGTGCTGATATACCCTCGCCTGGACCCTCAGCCGAGGCTGGGAGGCATATGGATTTCTGGGGAAAAAAAGGGTCCAAACGGAAATAAATAAATAGCGGGCCGGGAGTCATCCCGGCTACCTGAAATCCCCCTGTGCAAGGAGGAGCCATCATCTTCTGACTTGCTCGCCGTCTGCAGAGATGGAAAAACTGGGTAATGAGTGGGAGGTCCCAGGTATTTATGGATCAGGGAGGGGCTTTCTTTTTTGCTATCATCTCTGCAGGAACGCCCCTTCAGGTCAGTATTACCCACATGTTATGGATTCTTGAAGTGGGGTGTGTGACATACTTAGAATAGGACTGCACCTTCAGACATTTGGGAAAAATAAGGGCTCAGTGCCTACTGTTAAAACTATTTCCAGTTGATTGTTACCACTATAAAGAAGGCTTATAAAGCTAGAGGGAAACAGTTACTCGAGAGACTCTCAGCCCATTCCACTAGGGCTATGGCTAAATTCTTGGGCAGCATACGCTGACTCGTATATAGAGAGTATCTGGTTGCCCTGGTGGTCTTCCAACATGTTAAGTAGACTTTGCTAGACATCACTGCAATTTGCAAGAAGAAGGGACCCAAAGATTTATAGTATTAGTCCTATCGGGGTGAAGTGGGGAACATTAACCTATTATATTATGCCGCCATGGAGATGAACCAGGAAAGGCAAATCTCGGAAGGTGGGTATTGATTTTCCTAATTTCTTTGTTTACCACATTTCCTCAGTCTTTCTCTTTTTTCCATAATACCTCCTCCCTTCTTTCTGTTCTTCCTTCTTCTCCACATTACATTGCTCTTTCTTTTTTAAATGTTTCCTCTGCTTCCCGCCTTTTGGGGAATCCTCTCCATCTCTTTCTTCATCCACTGTTCTTTCTTGCTATTTGCCTCCATCGCTCTATTTTTTTCACATTCTCCCTATCTTTTTCTTCTACTTTTCCGCTATCCATCCTCTTTCTCTCCCTCTGTCCTTATTTGTCACACATTGAGTGAACGTGTGTGTGTTTGGGGGCACCAGCCTGAAATCTTGCACAGGGCTGGCCCTGGTGGTGATGTCCTTGCGTAATCTGGTAGGGGGGGTTCTCGAATGGTTAGAATGAGGGTATGTTATATATTAAGAAGCATTTATCTTGGCTGGCCTGAGAACATTTTGGAATATACAAATCTGAAGTGTTCCCGTGGACAACAGTAGTTACCCCTTTGAGTAAATGTGTTGTCCTATGGATTCCTTGCCCCCCACTGTTAATGGGAGCCCAAGACGTGATTTGCCCTCTTTAGCTCAGATTATCATCCTAATACCCCTTTACGCATTAGTACATTTCTGACGCTCAGAAGAACACCTTTCTGCAATCGGATCCAAAAGAACAGTTCCAGGACGGGGAGTGATCCCAGGGTTTTCTGATCCTTCCATAGCTCTATAGATGACTGATACTGTTACACCTCCAGGAGCCAGCGAGTAACAGGAGCCAGAGCGGCTGGAAGTGGATTACAATAGCGGATGGCTCTGATTTATATTTGCACGCTTAAAGGGGGAATTACAACCCCGGCTGATACCCCTTAAAGGGTTTTATGCACAGTGGTTAAGGGCTTGATTTACTAAGGTCAGCCCTGGGTTTTATACTATAGCTAATGTCTAGAGTTGTTGTTGAGCTGGGACAAAATTACTGTACACTTCAACATTTAATTGTGACAATATATTTCTTCTTTCCGACCAATCAGAAGTATGTTTGGCGGAATTATGGTGAAACTAATTCATCACAATTAAACAAAACGTAAAACCATCTTAAATGAGGGGATTGAAGGGGGAATTTGAGGGGAATATAGAAAGCTTTAAAAAATATTGTAGAGAAAAATGCCATAACATAAAAGAGGCTTTACATTGATAAAGGTGGGAAAAGAAAATTAAAGTAGTAGTTTAGCTTTAAAAAGAATAGGAGAGAAGGGGAAGGGGAGATTGCATCAATGCATTACTATGCATTGCTCCCATATTCCAGCAGTCTCGAAAACTAAAATAAATGAATAATAATCCTAAAAGGTATAGGACCACACAAAAAGTGAAGACTGTAAGTAAAAAATATGTACATACCATATATTAAAAAACATTAAATTTATGGACTTGTGAATTAATGTGTTTTTAAACAAGAGTGGATAGAATAAACTGCAAAAAAATATATGTTATTAGTTATAGAGCTGAGTGTGTTCCTCCCTGAGGAAGTGTTTTCTTCAGATGAAACGCGTTGGAGGAATCTGATTTTTTTTGTGTACATCCACCAGCTATGTATTGTATGTATATCCACAAATATCCATATATAAGGATGTAAATAACATTTGATACAGTAAACAAATACATTTTTGCTAAAGCTGAATTGTCAATAATAATAATCTGTGGTAGTGTGCGATTATAATTGACTAGTGAGGTGGTGGTGGGTTATCCCATTCTAATTGTTTACATTTAATAAAAAATAAAACCCTTTTAATACCAGTAACTCATCTGTGTAATATGTAACAGGTCTTCTCCAGCCAGTTTTATTTTTGGAATAAAAGAAGATATAATCATCTCTATTTAAATAATAATAGAACAATGATAATAAGAATAATTTACTTTAGTAAAACATATTTATAAGGGTTCCCTTATGTGACAGCGGCCAACACACATCACATTAATCAATGCTGGCCAGGTTACTACAGCGACCAATACGCTCAGTTACAGCGCCCGATACCCGCTTACAGCGTCTATTAGCGGTCGCTGTAAGCACCGCTTGTGTTTAAACAGTGTGTTGACAATTATTTATTTTTTTTTTTTTTTTTGCTCAAGTCATTGTGTGACGTCTTCTGGCTGCAAAGAAACTTTTTATATTTTTATGCAGAATTGTCATTACAGGTCTGGCACTAAAGTATTAATGTCCCAGTGTTAAAACAATGTCATTCCATGTGTTTTCGCTTTGTTACCGGTGGATATGTGTTCAAAAACAGACTTTAATCACACAGCGTCTGGCGCTCTATGCTATAGCGACCAGATTTAGCCCTGAAGAAGTGCAAGCTCACCGAGCACTGGCAGCTGCTGCAGGAAACAAAGGTGAGTACCCTTTTTTCTTGGGGTTTGCTGTCCCTTTTCCAAAAAACGAAGTAAACTTTAGTAACTTTTGCTGAAATATTAGTTAGTTTTAAAAATTAGTGTATCAGACAGTTGTAACAGTTATTGATACAAATGTTCCAAGTTAAAAGTTGAACAGTTTTTTTATTATAAATGAAAATGGTTACTAACATCTACTGTTTTCTTAATAAAATATTTTATTTGGTTAAAGGGGACCTCTAGAATTATATAAGAGGTTGATTCATTACTTGGTACCGGCAGATGAGCGTCCGTAGCGAGGCGTTTAGAGCGACCACTAGTAGTCGCTGTGATCGGCTGTGGTTCGCTGTTACCGAGCACCTCAGTCTCTGGCTGCCGTTGATGAATTTGATGTGTGAGTTATAACACCAGTACAGCGCTATATGGGAGCGAACGGTAGCGACCGGTCGGTGTGAGTGACTCAAACCATATTCATGAAAAAAACAGCCTAACACAGCGCCGGCGCTCAAAATTGGGTCGCTGTAGCCCAGAGCGCCAGAAGCTGTGTGATTAAAGTCAGTTTTTGAACACATATCCACTAGTAACAAAGCGAAAACATATGGAATT
The DNA here is from genome assembly GCA_027917425.1 of Gastrophryne carolinensis. Taxonomy (NCBI): domain Eukaryota; kingdom Metazoa; phylum Chordata; class Amphibia; order Anura; family Microhylidae; genus Gastrophryne; species Gastrophryne carolinensis. The sequence continues at coordinate 492,061,602 of CM051236.1, read as the reverse complement.
ACATTGTTAATACATTAACACTTAGTGCCAGACCTGTAATGACAATTCTGCATAAAAATATAAAAAATCAAGTTTTCAAAAATGACTTTTTCTAGGCCAGGAGAGGTGACTTTTATTATTTGATAAAAAAAATAAAAATAAAAAAATGAAAGAAAACCCTGTTTAAAGAGAAGAAAAGTAACGTCCATTGAAATGTATGGGACAGTGACAGGTAGCGACAGGTAATACCAGGCCAGAGCGCCGGCGGTATACGCTGAGCCGCCTGTAATGATGAATCGGTCGCTACGTGATGCTGTAAGTCGCTCACCAGAATCGCTTTGATAAATGTGGTATTGCGTACAGCGCCCGGTGTTCACCGTTCACTACCTGCCGCTGCCAGACGCTACCTGGCGCTATGGCTTGATGAATAACCCCCTAAGTATGTTTCACAATATTTAAATGGGCCGTCTTCCATCCATATTTTATCTCTCAAAATACTTACTGTAAGTTATCTAAAAGGGACCCCTTTGGGGTAATGTATTTTCCCACATTTTCTGATGAGAAAATATGTGAAAGTACCCCTGCCATCTTACTTGCGTACTTTAATCTCGCACAAGTGAATAAAATACACAAAAAGTGGAACGTTTCGTGAAAACACTCATTGCTATAAAATTGCGTGATTCAGAATGTCCTGTTACATGTTTTTTTTTCAGCAGACTTTTCACTCCTGCCAAGAGAAAGAGTAAAAAGTCTGCCTGGAATTATTGCATGCTTTTTATTTATTAAAAAAGTGTGTCCCCCCCCCCCCTCCCCATGGGCTACAAGCCCAGGAACCAAGCATACTGTAATGCAGGGATCCCAAACTTGAAGAGCAGAACACTACTAGCCAGATATCTAGAACACTCTTGAGGCTGGGAGGAGGGTACCTGGCGCCCAAGACTGCATTGTGCATGACGGTAATGCAAAATTGTTAATAAAGTTCTCTCCTTTTCAAGCTAAAAATAGGTTATTTAACATTGTTCATTTTCGTTTTTTTAAGGAGAGCTCTAGCTTTAAATACAGATGCTGTACTAAAATAAAAGAGAATAGACATTTTGTGGCAGCCATGCGGGCGGTTATTCCACGGCATTGGAGGTCACAAAACCCCCCCACGCTGATGGAATGGGTGCAGGAGCTGGAACAGATTCGCTACATGGAAAGTCTGATTGCTAGGGACAAAGAGACCACCGACAGCTACTTGATGATCTGGGCGGGTTGGTTAACCTACCGAGACTCGCATCTCCCTTCCCTGATACAAACCACTGTATAGCCCCTAATACACAAGGGGCAACCACCGGGCTGGACCAGATTTAGAACTCGGTTGTTTGCCTCCGTCAACGCCTGGCTACCATGATACGTAGAACCTGCTCGCTCGCGTCTGACCTTGGGGCCCTCCTCCCCCCTCCTTTCCTACATCCCATTACTCCCATTCGCCTGGGTAGGAAAGACAAAAAGAATAAAGTGCTACCATTAGGACCCAATTGTAGTTAGTAGCAGGATGGGGTCGCGATCCTGCCGGGAGAGAGAATACCACTGTTCCCCTTGAAGTAACAGTAAAGGTTCCAAGACCCCTGCAACAAGGAAACTATAAATATCCTAGGTTGGTACATGTTTTGAGTGGACGTGGCGGTCCTTTGTTAAGGCGAACGGGTAGTAAAATCGGTCATTGTGTTTAATTGTGAAACTATAATTGTTGTAACCCCCTCCTCCCCCCACCCACCCCCTTTTTTGTCTTCTGTATCCCTCCCCCCTATTCTCCTACAAAACCAATAAAATTTGATTATACTAAAATAAAAGAGAAACTCTACCACTCTAAAATTATATTATTCTGTTTAACAGAAATGCTAGCTTTACAAGGAGTTAAAGAGGACCAAAACTCACCCTGGCGTCTATGAGACTCCAGGGCAGGCATACTCCTTCCCCCTGGGACATCCAGATTCAGGATGCCACACTGTGCCAAACCCTGCAGGTCACCCAGTAAATTTACTTTCTTCCCAATCCAACACTGCATACGCAGCTCTGGACCCCTTACCAATTCGCCAACAGTAGTAGTAAAAAAGAAACACCACTAAAGACATTTCCTGGGGTATCCTTCCCTAAGCCCCCTCAAGGTATTGCTCCTAGCTGGAAGTCAGGGTGGAAGGAGGGAGGATCTGTGTCCCTCAGTGGTCTGAAAGTCAGGGAGGAAGGAGGGAGGATCTGTGTCCCCCAGTGGTCTGAAAGTCAGGGTGGAAGGAGGGAGGATCTGTGTCCCCCAGTGGTCTGGAAGTCAGGGTGAAAGGAGTGAGGATCTGTGTTCCTCAGTGGTCTGGAAGTCAGGGTGGAAGGAGGGAGGATCTGTGTCCCTCAGTGGTCTGGAAGTCAGGGTGGAAGGAGGGAGGATCTGTGTCCCCCAGTGGTCTGGAAGTTAGGGTGGAAGGAGGGAGGATCTGTGTCCCCCAGTGGTCTGGAAGTCAGGGTGGAGGGAGGGAGGATCTGTGTCCCTCAGTGATCTGGAAGTCAGGGTGGAAGGAGGGAGGATCTGTGTCCCCCAGTGGTCTGGAAGTCAGGGTGGAAGGAGGGAGGATCTGTGTCCCCCAGTGGTCTGGAAGTCAGGGTGGAAGGAGGGAGGATCTGTGTTCCCCAGTGGTCTGGAAGTCAGGGTGGAAGGAGGGAGGATCTGTGTTCCCTAGTGGTCTGGAAGTCAGGGTGGAAGGAGGGAGGATCTGTGTCCCCCAGTGGTCTGGAAGTCAGGGTGGAAGAAGGGAGGATCTGTGTTCCCTAGTGGTCTGGAAGTCAGGGTGGAAGGAGGGAGGATCTGTGTCCCCCAGTGGTCTGGAAGTCAGGGTGGAAGGAGGGAGGATCTGTGTCCCCCAGTGGTCTGGAAGTCAGGGTGGAAGAAGGGAGGATCTGTGTTCCCTAGTGGTCTGGAAGTCAGGGTGGAAGGAGGGAGGATCTGTGTCCCCCAGTGGTCTGGAAGTCAGGGTGGAAGGAGGGAGGATCTGTGTCCCCCAGTGGTCTGGAAGTCAGGGTGGAAGGAGGGAGGATCTGTGTCCCCCAGTGGTCTGGAAGTCAGGGTGGAAGGAGGGAGGATCTGTGTCCCCCAGTGGTCTGGAAGTCAGGGTGGAAGGAGGGAGGATCTGTGTCCCCCAGTGGTCTGGAAGTCAGGGTGGAAGAAGGGAGGATCTGTGTTCCCCAGTGGTCTGGAAGTCAGGGTGGAAGGAGGGAGGATCTGTGTCCCCCAGTGGTCTGGAAGTCAGGGTGGAAGGAGGGAGGATCTGTGTTCCCCAGTGGTCTGGAAGTCAGGGTGGAGGGAGGGAGGATCTGTGTCCCCCAGTGGTCTGGAAGTCAGGATGCAAGGAGGGAGGATCTGTGTCCCCCAGTGGTCTGGAAGTCAGGGTGGAGGAAGGGAGGATCTGTGTCCCCCAGTGGTCTGGAAGACAGGGTGGAGGGAGGGAGGATCTGTGTCCCCCAGTGGTCTGGAAGTCAGGGTGGAAGGAGGGAGGATCTGTGTCCCCCAGTGGTCTGGAAGTCAGGGTGGAAGAAGGGAGGATCTGTGTCCCCCAGTGGTCTGGAAGTCAGGGTGGAAGGAGGGAGGATCTGTGTCCCCCAGTGGTCTGGAAGTCAGGGTGGAAGAAGGGAGGATCTGTATCACCCAGTGGTCTGGAAGTCAGGGTGGAGGGAGGGAGGATCTGTGTCCCCCAGTGGTCTGGAAGTCAGGGTGGAGGGAGGGAGGATCTGTGTCCTCCAGAGCTGCTCTCTGCTATATCTTTAGCAAGGTGCACGCCCGCAACAGGCATTCGTGAATACCTATCAAGGACATGCTAACTGTTAGAGGGTAGTGGGGATGTATCCGCCAGCACACTCAGCTGCGCTAGGCTAGATTCAGGTAGACGTGGCCAGATGAGTTTCTGTCAGCACAGTCGAGTGCGCTGATTGGACAGGAGGCTCTGCATGCACTGTAGGACTGGGGAAAGGTGAGTTGGAGTGGGTGACCTGGGGGGTTTCACACAGCAGAGCATCGGAGTACACAGGAGGCAAGGACCAAAACCTTGGATAGTAAAAATCCTGGGGTTTGGTCCACTTTAAAAGGAGCTGATGTTTCCTGTTTCAAAAATACATTTTTTTTATTATTATTATTTTACATTATTAACTAAAGGGACCTCTTATGTTTTTGTTTCAATTAGAACAATGTGCCCCAGAGTTTATGGTCTTCCCATAGTGCAGTTTGGGGGAATGTGGCTGTTTTACTTGCTCTCCAGAGATCCAAAAGTACATTCTATATTTTAACTCTATAGACTTTAATGGGACTTGGATGGGGGTGATGTAGAACCAGAGCTGCACAAGAACAAAATAGAAGCAAACTCGGCTTACAACTAATTATTACCCGCACCAGCTTTTGGGGCACCGGGTTTAGAAAAGAGGTAGTGCCAGTTGTAATGGGCCCGGCTGTTCTTCTGGTGATGCCCCTAGGTCCCCTGGAAGAGCACTGGCTCTGTACTGAAGGGCATAGGAGCTGGTTAAGTGGCAGGACCAGGGGATGGCTAGCTGTTTTCTGAGCCCTGGATTACCATCCCTGTGCCTGGTGCTCAGGCTGGTTTACCCAGGGATTTATTTTTAAATAATAAAAAACACAGACTTTTTCATTGAATAACTTGCGTGCTGTCATTTCTCTTACTCTGGCAGATGCAGGAGTAAAATAACAATCTCACCCTGCCGTCTCACCCAGGTGGAAAATATTTAGCTGTTTCTCTGAATCACCTGACATTTTCTACATGCCAAATGGCAAAATATTGAGTTGAAATGAAAACTACCAGAATGCTCCCACTCCGAACAGGTGAGTTCTTCAGCTGCTTTGGCAAAATCAAGCAGCTGTAATGACCTCCCCGGGTGGGAAAGCTTCCAGTAACCCTTTAGCTATCGAAACACAAGATTGTGATCCCCTCGTCTGAAGAGGCTGAATTAGAGCCAGATACACCAAACACGCCCTTTGGTTTATGCTGCTAAGGTAAATACATTGTTGCTAAACAAATAAAACAAAGAAAAAATAAAATAAACAGATAAGCTCAGCATATTGAGCTTGTTATTTTGGAACACAAAAATGCCATCGAAAGTGTACTATTCTTTCAAGTGGACCAACACCCTGGGGTGATCGGCCCGGGAATCTATAAGATTCCCGGGCCGATCACCCCCCTCACCGCGGGACATCCGAGATCGGGATGTCCCGCGGTGAGGAACCCCCCCGAAAACCCCCCAAAAACTCACCGTTTGTGAATGGCCGGCGCGGGCGCGCGCGCTGTCAGAGGGACGTGCGGGAGGCGGCGGCGGACGCGCTGGTTGTCCGTCGCTGTCAGCGCTTGTCCGTCGCTGTCACCCGGCCACGTGGGAGCGTTTTGAGGTGAGTATTGGGGGGTTTCTGGGGGGTTTTACACAGCGGGGCACCCCTAATCGGGGTGCCCCCCTGAAGTGGACCAAAACCCAGGATAGTCAAAATCCTGGGTGTTGGTCCACTTTAACATTGCACCCAATCCGAAGCCAAACCCACAAGCTGCTCAATCACAGAGCGCCGTATGGGGATGCCAGGAGAGGTGTAAGGAGCTTGTCCTGGACACACAATATTTTCCAGTGTTAGGACACTGCCATGTGCAGAGTGATGCTGGAATTTCCACATTTAGGAACATCTAGCGACTTAAAGTAGATCTATTATGAAAAACAGTCTAATAGATGCTTATGCAGCACACAGCCGTCAATAGTCAGCTGAGCTTTCCTAGCTGCTTTCCATGCTACGTGAACCAGTATGAAGCTGCAGACCACAAGCAGTCCACAGCTACTTGCCCTGAGATCCCACACTGTGATGCTGCTGCGCTGCTGACCTCGCTACCCGCTGAATGAAGAAAAACTGACCGCTCTCTGTGAGGGGCCGGCACTAGGTCAAAGGCTGCACCCGGTAGGATTATGGAATACCTATTCCGGGGTGTAGCAAGATGGCAGTAGGGAGCAAGGTGTCGGGAGTCGGCAATGGTAAGGTGCATAGGTAATTAAAGTGGACCAAAACCCATCGTAATCTATAAGATTCCCATGCTGATCAATTCCATCCCCCCGGGACAACCAAAATCGGGATGCCCTGCTGTGTGAAACCCCCGAGGTCGCCCCATACACTTACCTTGTTTCCCGGTCCAACGGCGCATGCGCATCCCCGCTATCCCTCTAGCAGGGTGCGTGCCCGCGCCAGGCATTTGTGACTGGCCGGTGCGAGCACGCTCCCTCTTAGAGGGAAGCGGGGGATGCGGTCGCCAGTGCACTCGGAGCCGCTTGTCTTAGATGAAGGCTTAGATGACGTGACATCAGCAGCTCGGACCACACTGATTGGACGAGCGGCCGCGCATGCGCTGTAGGACCTGTAAAAGGTGAGTTGGCATCGGCGATCTGGGGGGTTTCACAGAGCGGGGTAAGCCCGATCTGGGTGCCCTGGGCGAAAGGCCCACTTTAATAAGCATGCTGAGGTTTGCATGCATAATAATGACCATTTTTTTAGTTTTACCTTTAGGAGTAAAAAAAAATGCTGAATCTGCATGCTTGGGGACTGGACAGCCCAAAGATACAGGGATGCAGCTGCTTGCACTCACAATTGCAGAACCATTTGCTGAATGGCATATGCACGGTGAACGGCTCTGATTGGACACTTGCTGTAGGACCAGGAAGAGGTGTCCCCAGTAAACTCAGCTTTCCCCCAAGTCCACGGCCCCCCTTCTCGGATGTGCACAGCCCCGCCCACCACAACTGAATGGCTGTGTGTGGCCGAAGGGAGAGGAACTGAAACTGATACCATGTGCCGCTGGTACATGCGGCTCGGGAATCCATTCAACCTCTCTAGCCGCACATGAATATGTGGCACATGTGGCTCATTCTTTACCATAAGAACTATAAATCTGTGGAATAGCCTTCCACAATAGCTTGTTACAGCATCAACCGCTGACAGCTTCAAAAAAGGAGTAGATGCCTATTTAGAAGAAAATAACATTTACAGTTACTATTAACTCTAATCAGTAAATATATAAATAAATAAATAACCCCAACACCCTTGGTTGAACTTGATGGACATAAGTTTTATTTCAATCGTATTAACTATGCAACTATGTAACTATGTGGTGGACCTTGTCATACTGCTTGATATTTTTTTTTTTTTTTTGGGGGGGGAGGGCATAGCTGACCATTGTATGCTTGCACACATAGGAATTCTTCCTCCACATTCACCAACCCGTGCAGTGCATGCCGGGAGTAGTGGGGGGTGGGGTAGATGCCTTGCACTAGAACACTTCAGTCATGTTCCATGGCTGGGATTCAAACTTGTGGTCACAAGTCTGCTCCCTTACCTCTAGGCCACACCTGGCCCTTAAAGTGGACCAACACCCAGGATTTTGACTATCCTGGGTTTTGGTCCACTTCGGTGGGGCACCCCGATCGGGGCCCCGCTGTCTGAAACCCCCCAGAAAGCCCAAAAAAACTCACCTATCCCCGCTCCCACGTGACCGCGCCAGCCAATCACAGCGCTCAGAGCCGCTGTGGTATGCGCGTCCAAGGCCGCCCGGACGCGCATACCAGCTCAGCTGGCTCTGAGCGCTGGAGGCCGCGTCTCGCGCTTCCCTCTAACAGGGAGCGCGCCTGCACCGGCCATTCACAAACGGCCGGCGCGGGTGCGCGCCCTGCTAGAGGGAAGCGCGAGACGCGGCCGCGGCTCGCGCATGCGCCGATGGAACGGGGCTGAGGTAAGGTTTGTGGGCCTCCTGGGGGGTTCCTCCCCGCGGGACATCCCGATTTCGGATGCCCCGCGGGGAGGGATCTGATCGGTCCGGGAATCTTATAGATTTCCAGGCCGATCCCCCCTGGGTGTTGGTCCACTTTAAATCAAGGCCCAAAATGTTTATATATATATATATATATATATATTCCTTGTTAAGGTGGAGATATTCTCCGGGTGATGTGTAGCCCTGCAGGTGAGGGCATTTCTATAGTTTAATAGTACTAACAACCTAGGAATGTGGTAAATGTCTCCACACCAAAAAATTATCTTATTATAGCCCAAAAAAACTCCCTGAGTGTTAAAGTAGGTAAGCTCTCTGCATGAAATCACATCCAAAGTCTTAGCTCGCAAACAGCATGTCCAGTAGCTCCCCCAGTTTGCCCCCTACCCCTCCCCATATAGCCCCTGTCTGATGCCTGGGCTGACTTCTGGGGCTCCTGGTAGAAGGGAAGTTTCTAGGCAAAATGGAAAACATTCTGCTCCCTCCTGACCCATCCTATGGTGCTTTTGCAGTCCCATACAGGAATGTGCCATGCTGTGCCTCTACCATAGCAGCAGGCAGTGCCCCCACCCCGTGATTGAGCCCAATATGGGGGGGTGAGGGGCTGCACCACTAACAGTGGCCCCTACTCATCAGTAGAAAACAGGATGGCAGGGATAAAGGTGCTTCCAAAGGCCTTTGCACCCTGGGGATCACCCTGCTAGCCCTCCTTATCATGCCTAGATTCTCTGCTGTGTGAATTGCAAAATCAAGTGTACAGTTCAATTTCAACAGCTTTAAAATATGTTTTTGTGTTGGCATATAACAGTTGTGACTTAATAAATACAAGGGTCATAATAATAATAATAATAATAATAAACGTAATTTGAGTAATGGCTCTGACGGCTTAAGATGTGCTGCCGGTATTCTCAAAACAATCATTCTGTAAATAGGCCAGATTTGAGTACCTCTTCCCAACAGATTATTATTATTTATAATTATTATTATTACTACTGCTATTACAACTGCTATTACAAATAAGATAATAATCAACAATGACTAGAATAATAAAAGCTTCTATGTACCGCTTAAATACAGAATGTGTTGGCGCTATATAAACATAAAGCAACCTTATTATTATAAGTAGTAGTTCAAATAATGAACAACAATAAATAACATGATTTTGAGTCGGATAATAAATACTCAGCGAAGTGCTTCTGTGTACCAGGTAAAGTGTTACGTATTTGTGTTATAAATGTTTTTGGTATTATTATAAAAATAATTAAGACTCAATTAAGTTCTTCAGTGTATGATGCAACGTGCTGCAGATTATGTTGGTGCTATATAAGTGGGCAACATTATTATTATTAGCAGTAGTACTAATAATAACAGTAATAATTAACATTCTAATTATATTTATAATAGGATAGGACACACTCATGGAAGTTCTTTTTGTGTACCATGTAAATTGCTACGTGTTTTATAAATGTTTTGTTGTTATTAGTAGTACTATAATAATAAGAATCAATCAAGTCTAGAATAATAAATAAGTGCTTCTATGTACTATTAGGTACCTATATACTATGTACTATGTACTATGTACTAGTACTATGTACTACCAGTAAGTGCTGCAACATATGTTAGCACTATTAAAGTAGACATTAGTAGTTGTAGTAGTAGTAACGGTATAAAAAGTAGTACTAATAACAACTATAATTAACATTATAATGACTAGCATAATGAACAGTCCCATAAACTGCTACGTGTTACTGCTTTAAATGCTATTTACAATAAGTGCTTCTATGCGCCATGTAACGTGCTGCAGAATATGTTGGTGCTATACAAATGGTTATTATTAGTATTATTATCATCATCATTATTATTATTATTACTATTAATAATAATAATAGTAGTAGTAGTCATAATAACAAAAATTATCAGCCATAAAAGTATTACAATAATAAATAGGCATGTAAGTGTTGGAAGGTTCTATGGAATACGCTGTATGTTGATGGTGCTATTATGAAGGTGATGATGATGATAATTATTATTAGAAGTACAATGCGTTTTATATAAGTGGTGGGATTGTTGGTTTTCAATGCACACAATGGCCCCAAGGTTCTCTGATTATTGGGGGGGGGGGGGGGGGGGGGCAGCTCCTTATCCTGGTAGCTAATAAATCGTATTGGGTGAGTGAGAGCGATAGATTGCAAACTACGATGTAGAGCGTTGTGGGAGAATATATATATATATATATATATATATATATATATATATATATATATATATATATATCTCAATCGCTTTACAACTATAGCTAGCAGAAGTAGCTGTAGAAGCTTCTGATCACATTGTGCGCTAGTGGCAGCTATTAGATCGCGATATACATTATCAACCACCCACTAATCCCACTAATGCGAAACATGTTACTAGCCATTATTTTTGCTACTTCTGATAAGCGTTTTGTGTAGCGATGTAAACATGTTATACATGACCACGTGACCTCGTTACATATAGATACATGACTTGCTATTTAGGACTAGAAATCTTCTCACGTCTCGCTATTTTGTGACCGGCCCCAGGGGAGCGAACTGTCCAACCAGCGGTCTAGATATCCGCGTAACTATATTAACATTAACTGTGTCATAAATATCATCAGCAGCAGCAGTATGATGACTAATAGCAGCTATAACCATTAATCATTATTGATTATCTGGATAATTATTAAGAACATCATCGATATTACTACTAATATATATAATTATTAGTTTTTAAATTTCCAACAATTGCCATAGTCAGTACTATTACAGGAGCTGTGTAATAATTATTATCTAGACGATTTTAATCAGTAGCAGTCGTTTTTTAATTGTGTAATTTGTTATTGTTATTCTTAATAGTTGTACTAGTAGCAGTAGGAGAAGTAATAGTAGTAGTCGTAGTAGTAATAATAATAATAATATAGTAGTAGTATTAGTAGAAATAGTGGAAAAAAAGAATACAGTAGTAGTAGTAGTAATAATAATAAATATAATATAGTAGTAGTAATAAAAATAGTGCAGTAGTCGTCGTAGTAGTAGTAGCAGTAAAAATAATTTTAATAATAGTATAGCAGTAATAGCAGTAGCAATATTAATTATAATAGTATAGTATTAGTAGTTCTAGTCTAATTACACGCTATATTTTTCTTACCAATGTAGTTAATTTTAGCAACTCTCTTTAATTATTATTTTTATTACTTTATTGCTGCTTTTATCATAGGTATTATGTTATCATCATCTATCTTATTACGAATATATATCCGAGGAGATATTATCATCATTGTCAGTATTGTCAGTAATTATTATTACCATCACATTTTTTTTATTTTTATGAATAGTGAATAATGAATAGTGGTATTATCCGAATTGTTAATAGTACCATAGTAATTACTATTGTTTTATCTGTGCAATCCTATTTATGATATGTATTATTAATCTGTGCTATTATCCGACCTCAGCATTATTATCTGTGCAGTATATGAATAATGTCTCCTCGGTATATGTGAGCTGTGCTGTCCCCAATCACCGGAGCTTTCTGTAGTGGGTCTGGATATATATATATTTATATACCCACATAATTATTACCATTCCCTTTCATATATTTAATGTTATTATCCCTGTATTATTTCTCTCGATTTAGATGCGATGAACTAAACTCCATATTTTTGATCGTAGTGTTTACTCACACATTACACATTACAGTCCAATCCACGGATTGATCTGTTTTCCAATTTCATCCAGTAGAGCCCACATGGTTAATTTTACTTTTCAGATCATTTGTTAATAATAAAAATATTATATGATAAAACAACATTAATAGTATAATAATACATGGCCTGTGAGGTACACAACTCCAGTGTTCAGATACCCGGAGCTGTGCATAATGTAACCATTCTCTACTGTAATAAACAGCTCATTAAACTCGTCATAATCTGGACCCACTATCGCGATTGTCATTATCGGTAATGATAATGAAATTAATGACTGTAATGTGATATCTAGATGGGTGGTCGTAGCTCTCGGCGATGTCGAGGGTCTCTTTCAAGTGTCAACCCATTCTCCTTGCTTTATTTCAAGATAGCATGGGCCGCTTTTAGATTTATCGCGATTTTTGTTCACAATCAAAACGTAATTCCATTTTAAACCATAGCCTCGCTAAAATGTCAGTTTTGGGAAAAAAAGTAAAATATCCTATCAAAGTTACCGGTGAGCGGGTTGCGTTCTGTCGTTTATTGCAAATAAACTATTATACACGACCCCGGGGGGGGGGGGGGGGGGGGGGGGTCTGCAAAAACCATAACATTGCTGATGCTAATTTATTACAATATAAAGTTAAAGGTATATTTTATCCATAACTTTGAATAATTACACTACCGGTATAGTCAAGTATAAAATTAAAATGTACTTTATGAGATCATACATGAAGTCTCAGCTCATAATAAAGATCATAATGAAATAATAATAATAATAATAATGATAATGATTATTGTATAGTTTTATGGAAAATAAACTGCATGCCATGTTAATACATTGTCTAGGCCACCGTTTCCCAACCTGTGGTACATGTACCCCAGGGGGTAAGCGGCAGTGTTCTGGGACAAACCTTCAGGGGGGGTCTTACTGGTCTGGTATATTATTTTACAAGTGAAACCTAATCCCACCTTGCATTAAAAGTGCCAGGAGGCCTTTAGTTTAATTATTTTGATACTGTTTATAATTAATAATCCTCTTTGAGGTGTAAAAAGGTTGAGAACCACTGGCCTAGGTATAATATTATTCTGCATATCATATAAATACAATTAATCATTAGAAGAGAGGTAATATTATTTCCTATAGTAGTGATTTTTTTTTTGTTTCAATATTAATTTGAATTGAAACAGTGTAAGACCTCACAGGCAGCAAGCCAAAAGGTCAGCTATTAGTTAAGTGGGCCAAACCCATGCCCATCGGCCCTGGAATCTATACGTTTCCAGGGCCTCTTGATTACCTACCCCCGGGGCATCCAGAATCAGGATGCTTTGCTGCGTGAAACACCCCTGGTCGCCCGCTATACTCACCTTCTCTCCCAGTCCAATGGCGCATGCATGAGCCACGCTGCATCCCGCTATCATTTTAGCAGAGCATGTGTGTGGCAAGCATTTGAGAATGGCGCCAGTGCACTCGGCGCAGCTCGCTAGACTCAGCTCCTAAGACGAGCCAAGCCGAGATTGCATCAGCCCAGTCGAGCGCACTGATTGGACGGGAGGCCATGCATGCGTTGTAGGACTGGGGAAGGGTGAGTCAGATCGGGTGACCTGGGGAGTTTAACACAGCAGGGCATCCCGAGTAGAGGTGCCCGGGGGGCAAGGACCAATTCTGTTTTTTGTTCCACTTTAAGCAATAATAAAGCAATAGTAACATTGAAGTCACATCGGAGTGTGACTTCAGAGTAATATGGGAAAAAAGTGTTGCGTTATTAACCGTTATTACTTTTTGGCTAAATTAATGTGGCCCAGAAAGCTCTGCAGTTTCTATAAGTCTCCAGGGCTCCGCCAGCAGATTCGAGAACAGCCAATTGGTCGTATCGAATCTGCCAAGTGGTTGTGGTTACGGCACTGAAAACAAAATCTTTTTTAAACCAATCCACCAGTCAGCAGCGTCACCTAAGGTACTTGGGAGGGGGGCATGGAGGATATAAGGTTATACTATATTATTTTAACTACATAATATTATATTAATGATATTGATCTAATTATTAGCCTAGTAGGTTTAGAGTAGTAAAATAATAAAATAAATATTCAGAACCAAATGGTCTGCTAAAATCCACCCTCATAATTACCCCATAGTAAGTGGCATCCCCCATTACAGGCAGTGTGCGGCATCCCCTATTACAGGCAGTGTGTGGCATCCCCTATTACAGGCAGTAAGTGGGATCCCTTATTACAGGCAGGGTGCGGTATACCCCATTACAGACAGTAAGCGGCATCCCCCATTACAGGCAGTGTGCGGCATCCCCTATTACAGGCAGTGTGTGGCATCCCCTATTACAGGCAGTAAGTGGGATTGCTTATTACAGGCAGCGTGCGGTATACCCCATTACAGACAGTAAGTGGCATCCCCCATTACAGGCAGTGTGCGGCATCCTCTATTACAGGCAGTGTGTGGCATCCCCTATTACAGGCAGTAAGTGGGATCCCTTATTACAGGCAGCGTGCGGTATACCCCATTACAGACAGTAAGCGGCATCTCTCATTACAGGCAGTGTGCGGCATCCTCCATTACAGACAGTAAGCGGCATCACTCATTACAGGCATTATGCACAATGGAGAACCGGTAGGTAGGAAGCAGATAAACTTACACTTGCTGCCTGCCGGTCCAACAATGTCCCAGTGCTCCCCACACACATACATGCACGCACACATAATGCATGCACACACAATACGCCATACCTTACAGCATTGCTGATCAGGTTTCTGCTTCGCTTTTTAATATACATGAGTTTAATTTTTGCGAAGTGTGTTTAATAAAATAAATATTGAATGTATATTGAAGGTATTTTTCTGATAAATCAATTAAATAATACAGGGGCCATTATATTTAAACTCCATTCAGCCATGTGCCTTATGTCTATACAAATAGGGATCATTAATCCCATATAAGAATGTGGATCCTATGGAGTTAATTGGGTGATCCTGGGTGTTACGCCCAGGACAGAAAAATTATCCTGATTGACCACAGGTTATCCAGAGAGCGCATGACTGATGGGAGTGTCCCCTTTATGGAATCAGATAAAAAGGTTTCTACTCAGTTTTACCATTAGATGTCATGATTAAGGACCTATTGTCCAAAACGCGTTGGCGTTAGGGCCCATCTTGTACATATATATCATTTTGAACCTGTTGGATTACTGATTTTAATGGAAGAAAATAAAAGCACAAGATTTTACGACATTTTTGGGCTGGCTCAACATTTCTTATTTCTGCTTCAAGTAGCTGGGCATGGCCTATTTATGCCGGAGTCTGTGAATGGACACCGCCTTTGCATAGGCTATGGCCACTCACCAAAGCTAAGAATGCGATTAGCGGCACAGCAGTGATATAAGATATTACGTTTTTGTGTATGTCTGTTTAAATGTGTGTGTCTGCATATATGTGTATTTGTGCATGCGGAGCACACTCTCTTTTTTTTTGGGGGGGGGGGTGTGCATCATATAGAGCAAAATGCAGTATATATAAAATATTATCTATAATATATTTACATTATATATATAAAATCTTATATATTCGCAGCAATAGCACAAATAATAATAATCTTGGTAGCCTCATATCTCATATGTGTGATAATAAAATTACATTTTTATTATAGGTGTGTTTCATTTGTATAGATAGATTAATATATAGGGTTAGTGTAAATGGCTTCTGACCTAGTGCCTAATATTTTTAAACCACTACTATGGTTTAACTTCACTTTGAGATGCACGGTGCACTGGTTTTGTGTGCAAACTGCATTTATCAAAGTTTTTTTTACATAAGTGCAAGTCAGCGCAGTGACAAGCAGGAATTTACGGGGAGGCCGATTCATCAATAGCGCCAGGTAGCGACAGATGAGCGACTGTAGCGTGATTTTTTCAGCGCCAGCCAGTATTCGCTGTGCTTGGCCGGCATTAGCTTGATGACAGCGACTCAGTCGGTGTGCGGTAATGTTGAATACGGGCTGGGGGGTCGCTGTTTCACAGGTCCAGCGTTGTATGTGAGCGCCTGACAATGAATGGCCAGAGCGAACGGCTAGCTTCATATTCATCAACAAATCACGCTCCGAATGTGCTGTCGCTGTCCATTCCTTGTTTAAACCCCAGAGCGCTGGCGGCGATGTGTATTAACTAGTTTTTAACCCCTAAACAACCATATTTTTTGAATGTAACATTATACATGTTTTTAGAATCATTTTGTAATATGAATACATTAATCTCAGACCTGTTAGATCAATTCTGCACATATTTTTTTTTTTTTTACTTAAAAATAAATCCTAACATTGCAGAAGTGGTCTCCGAAAAAAAAAAAAAAAAAAAAATACCAATTATTTATGAATAATTATAGATTGCTCCATTGAAATGCATTGGACATCGCCAGGGAGCGACAGCTCATACCTGGCGCTGTGAGGGAATTTGCAGCGGCGCTGTTCGGTCCAGGCGCCTTCATGATGAATGCCGCGCTAGCCATCGCTCTCGCCGGCGCTAGCCTCATTTTGCTTGATAAATGCGTCATTGTGACCGCCGCCGGGCGTACTTGAGTCGGTAGTTGCCGTTAGCTGCCGCTACCTGGCGCTCGTCAGACACTACCTGGCGCTATCGCTTGATGAATAAGGGCCTAATACATTAGTGTACAGAATCAGCCTTTTTTCAGTGTGCCTGCTTTTTCTGGTGCACACATTACTTGCTACTACCATAGGATATAATGGGCAGATGATTCAGCATGTTGTTTAACCAGTTTTATAAACACAAGACAGGGGTGCACTGCGTAATTAAATGAGCTTGTGCTGCACTGCACCTAAACAACCTTGGCATAACAACTCTACATCTACAGGGTTCGGAGAGATATAGAGTCCCTCTTCCCCCTAAAGGCAGGAGCACCAAAAATCACAACACTGATATCAAGTACAAAGATTACGTAATCCAGACAACAACATTTAACGAGACTAACACATTAAAAACACTGCACTTCCCCTAATGCTTCCAGTGCTGACAATAATCAAGCAGACCATAAATGACTGGGAAGCTCCCTAATATGAGGCGTACAGGGACTGGAGAAACTATCAAATATTTTTTTGTGCCGGCACAAAGAATTGCAATCTGCTCTAAAGAAGCACAATGACTAACAATCATAAAGTGACGGTGCATAATTAATGCTGATTCATCATTAGCGGCAGGTAGCGACAGATGAGCGTCTGTAGCAGGCATTTTCAGAGCGCCCGCTAGTAGTCACAGTGCTCGGCCGTGAGTCGCTACTTTACTTTATACTGTTCAGTAATGTTGAATACATTGTGAGGAGTCGCTATTTGACCAGTACAGCGCTGTATGGGAGCACATGTTAACGACTGTTAATAGCGACCGACTCACACCATATTCAGCAAAAAAACAGCCTCACAAATCTCTGGCGCTGTAAAATACTTGTTTGAAGCCCAGTGCGCAGGAGGCGGTGTGTTTAAAGTGTGTTTACAAGCTCTATCAACTAGTAACAAGGCAAAAACATATGGAATTACATTGTAACAACATTGTAACATGAACACTTTAATGGCAGACCTGTAATGTCATTTCTTAGGAAATATATAAAAAATGACAAAATTATGAAAAAACTGCTATTTCAATGCCAGAAGAGGTCAAATAATTATTTGTGATTTTTTTGAAAAAAACAAAACAAAAAAAAAACGTTTAAAGAGAAGAAAAGGATCGTCCATTGAAATGTATGGGAGAGCAACAGGTAGCGAGAGGTCATACCTGGCGCTGTGCAAGGCTGAACGCTGGCGCTGTTCGCTGAGGCTGTGAAATGGTGAATCAGATGCTACATGGCGCTATCTCAGTCGCTAAACAGATTCTGCTTGATAAATGTGTAATTGCATGCCGTGTCCACCAGTCGCTACCTGTCATTAACCAGCCACTACCTGACGCTATCCCTTCTTAAATAAGGGCCAAAGTGTGATAAAAATTCATCCAAAAGTGCATAGAGGATCAGTAATGATGTATACATGTGAATGGAATAAGACTTACAATGATTCAATTAATAAAAAAAAAAAAAGACAATTAGTAAGCATACAAGATGTGCACAATACTCTAGCAGTATTTAGTAAAGAAGTCTTAGAAACCTATTGGTCATGGACACCTGTAGGTGCGAAATCGCAGACACAAATAACCATATCAAACATTAAATACACAAAGAAAAAAGTATGTAAAGAAAAGGTATATAGAACCAAGAGCCCGGCAACAGAGTCCACAACACGCCGTATGGAGAAGGGGACTAGCAGGTGGGACACCTACGTGCGCGGCCACCCGTGCCGCTTCGTTGGGTGAAGAGATGGTTTAACCAGTTTTAGTTTTTTTGTTTTTCGCTCTAAATCAAATTTTGCCCTTGCCTTTCGGGACATGATAGGAGTAAAAAATAGGTGCAATGAAGTTTATGGCGATTTTTCTTTTAAACTTCTCGAAAAATATGTATTTTTAAGTCCACCTTTAATGGAATTAAAATGGAATTAATGGAAGTATCTATTATTATGTGACAAAATGATGCACTCAAGCAGATCATTACTACTGCGTGGTTTAGCCAAAGCTGCTGATGAGCTCATCTGTTACAGTGGAAGTATTCTGGGGCTTGTAGCCAGTAGTTTTAACTAAAGGCCAAGAAAGCCATGCCCAATGAAGCAACACATAGCCACAGGAATATAAGAATTACAGTTATGGGGGGCAATCCTAACACACATGAAGCAGGTCACCCCTGAAAACGTGGAATGGTACACTCAATAAACTGTCACCCTGGGATCTTATTCCTACCAGGAGGAGAAAACCACAAGCTTGGTGGGAGCTTTTTTTTTGTTGGATGTGTAAGTGACTCCTCCTTACATTATCCAGCATGTTCATTTGGATTTTCAATATCAGACGATTTGTAATGCAGCTCCATTAAAGTGGAACAAAACCCAGGGCAGCTGCTAACCTTCCCTGGGGCTTCCTGAATTAGGATGCCCCGCTGTGTGAAACCCCAATATCGCCAGTAAATGCTTACCTTTTTCCGGTCCAACGGTGCATGCGCGGACTCTTGTCCAAACATAATTGAGTAACTGAATGTAGCTATGTAATTCGGCAAACGGCTCTGATTGTTTACTATGGGGAGCAAGAGAAGCTAGAGTGGCAGGATCCCCAGCATCTTCTGTCTGTACACGCACTTCCGCCCCAGCCATACAGATAGACTGCGGCAGGAGCATGAACACCGCTGAGGATTACCCCAATTGGATGCAGCTAGATAATTTATAATTGAAACGCCAGAAACAAATGAAGATTCCTTTCTCTAAATGTCAAGTGAGCACAGATATGATAAATAAAGTTGAGGAGCAACAATAATGGAGCCCCCTGACCCTCTGGGTCCCGGGCGGTCACCCCCTGCACCCCCTCAAGTTACACCCTGTTTCTGTTCATTAATGATATCTTTATATTATTTCTGATGTTCCTTCTATTCTTATTGTATGTGTATTTCTTCTTTCTATTCTTTTTTGCTTCATATTTTTTTATTCATTCTTCAATTTTTTAAAAATTTTTTCGTCTTTTTTTTTGTTTATTTATTCTTCCTTTTTATTCTTTTTTGTCTTTCTTTTTATTTAATTGATATTTCTATTCCTTCTTTTTTAATTTTTTAAAATATTAAATTTTTTTTCTGTTAACTCTTTCTTTCTTATTCTACAATTTTTTTCTACAATTTTTATCTTTTTCTGTCTATTCATTCTTTATATTTTCATTCTTTATTGCTGTCTTTCTTTTATTATCCTGAAGATCTGTTCAAAGCAGGATTGTATGCTATGCAACAAAATGCACGGCACACAGCGTTGATGCGCACGCGCATGGGCTATATGGATATTGGGGAGATTGTAAGCTTTCAAGGGCAGGGCCCTCTCTCCTAACGTACTCCAGTAATAATGTGTTTTGTTGCATTTGACTAATAATACTGTATGCATTACATACATTGTCATGCTTCTGTTATATATGACTCATAACGCCCTGTGTATTTTAAAGCGGACCAACAGTCAAAAATGACTTAAACAAGACCAACACAACAAGCAGTGCTCATATGCATCACTCACCAGGACAATATAGATTGCTGCACATAAAAATTCTTTTACCTTTTTCTAACTCCAAAATGGTGGCTCATGCATTAACTAACAGTAAGTGCTGCTGGCCTTCCTGTTACTGTGCATTGTCGTTATGTCAGTTAAATCCAGACAGCAGCATGGCTGAGATGCTGAGAGAGGAAGCTCCAAAATGGCCACTACCTTTCTTTTCTAACTGTGCCAGGCTGTTGGTCCGGCTTAAGTTAGGTCCTTCGTCCTACCCTCCAGTATACTCTGTACAGCACCACGAAATATGATGGTGCTTTATAAATAAACAGTAATAATAAATAATAATAAAAGAATATTAAAATACCGCGCTAAAAAAAACAAATCAGATTTTAAATCACTAATGTAACACATTAATTAGAGAAAAAGCACAAATCTTAAAAGGAAGACTCAACGTGTGTAACCCTTTGTCCACAGAGTTCAATCAATCATGTAAAAATAAACACAGAGCTTCCTTAGTTACCAAACGGTTATCCCAAAGTCCATGTGCAAGCGCTTCCTTCACAGATCAGCTTAGATGCACTCTTCTTTCCATCCGTGATTAATTTCTCCCAAAAGAGACTTGCAAGCGTATCTACTCCACCTTTCTATGAAAACCCCTCAACGTAGGTCCCAAAAGGAGGATATCACGCCCAGGAGTGCAGCATGAAAACAAAAAACACTCATATAGTGTAATTCCGTATGACACACGTTATTTTAATGAAGAAAGGTAATGCACTCACATAGAAGAAAAACTTTAAAAGCATGTAAAATCAGAGGATGGTTCTCACCAGCTCCCCACACACAATATGATCTGGCCAGATCAATCGAATATGTATGCCGCCTTCAGGCAGTTGATCTGGCCAGATCATATTGTGTGTGGGGAGCTGGTGAGAACCATCCTCTGATTTTACATGCTTTTAAAGTTTTTCTTCTATGTGAGTGCATTACCTTTCTTCATTAAAATAACGTGTGTCATACGGAATTACACTATATGAGTGTTTTTTGTTTTCATGCTGCACTCCTGGGCGTGATATCCTCCTTTTGGGACCTACGTTGAGGGGTTTTCATAGAAAGGTGGAGTAGATACGCTTGCAAGTCTCTTTTGGGAGAAATTAATCACGGATGGAAAGAAGAGTGCATCTAAGCTGATCTGTGAAGAAAGCGCTTGCACATGGACTTTGGGATAACCGTTTGGTAACTAAGGAAGCTCTGTGTTTATTTTTAAATAATAAATAATAATAATCGGGGAGATACATTTTGGGGTTTTAGACAGCAAAGCCTCCAAAATTGGGATGCCCCAGGGACAAGAACCAATTCTCAGGATAGTGAATTTCCTGGGTTTAGTCCAATCAAATTTGCCGACACCTTCTCCTAGATAGAAACTTTCTCTGAAGTCCTATCTGATGGTTGTGTTGTGTTGGACATGCTCTTAAACTTCAGCGCACAGAGATTCAGAAACATTTTAAGAGGCACTTAAGAGTGTGGAGATCCTCTTCAAATCTAAACGCATTGCCCCTAATGTATGCTTTGCTGTAGCTCTTACTATCTCAAGTGCCTCCTGACAAACATCTATGTATTTGCTGTCGCTCGTGGCAATATTGGAATGTTTTTTTGTTTTTTAATCTGAATTTAAAAGAACTAAATACCCACAGCCCGTTTTATATGTGATTTTATTTGTTTCACTTTTACTGTTAATTTGATAAGCGATATCCATCTATCACATATCTAATGTACACTTTGTTGAGAAAAACATACTCAACTGAGGACCTGTGGTATAGAGTGGTGTCTATAAATCTCACTATACTATACGCCTTCTTACATCACATAGGAAGTAATTGATTAAAGTGAACCAGAAATGGCCCTGTAGTCAATAGGACTCCATGGCAGCCTGATTCCCAGCCCACGGGGCTTCCAGATTCGGGATACACGCTGTATGACATCCCAAAGTCCCCTGGAAAACCTACCTTCTCCCCATTCCAACACCACGTGCATGAGCCCTGTTAAAGGCTAGTGGGAGTGCGGCCACTGCGCATTCGGGTGCTTTTGGCTATATTTGGCCCTTAGCCAAGCCTTAGCCTTAGGCTAAATGACGGGCAAGCTGTGAGGATGACACCAGGAAAGGTGAGTTTTACTGGACGACCTGGGGGTTTTAAAATCCCTAATCAGGGTGTCCCAGGGGCAAGAACCAAAAACCGGGATAGATAAAATCCAGAGTTTTGATCCACTTTAAAGTGAACCAACACCCAGGATTTTGACTATCCTGGGTGTTGGTCCACTTAGGTGGGGGGTGCCCCGCTGTGTGAAACCCCCCCCGATCGCCGCAAAAACTCACCTCTCCCCGCTCCAACGTGACCTCGTCCGGCCAATGACAGCGCTCAGAGCCGCTCTGGTACCAGAGCGCTGTCATTGGCTGCGTCTCTCGCTTCCCTCTAACAGGGAGCGCGCCTGCGCCGGCCATTCACAAAACGGCCGGCGCGGGAGCGCGCCCTGCTAGAGGGAAGCGAGAGACGCAGCCGCGTCTCGCGCATGCGCCGTTGGATCGCCGGTAAGGTAAGGATTGTGGGCCTCCTGGGGGGTTCCTCCCCGCGGGACATCCCGATTTTGGATGCCCCGCGGGGAGGGACTGATCGGTCCGGGAATCTTATAGATTTCCGGGCCGATCCCCCCTGGGTGTTGGTCCACTTTAAGATGTGGATATATGTGGCATATTGCATACCTGTTTTGGCAGCCTCTCGACTCACAAATAACAAACCACAAAAAAAATCTTGCATCTCGTTGGGCATTGTAATGAGAGTTTCATAATGTGACATTTTTATTTATTTATAAGTAATAGCACCCTAAGGGGTATTTATTGAAAGGCAATTTTTTATGAATACCCCCATAGGAAAGGTAATTCAAAAATAACATCAAATCATATCAGTCAAATATTATACTAAATATAATATATAAATAATATAAATATAATATATTCTATTGGAAATTGCATTACAACACCCTCTAAGACAGAAATTGGACAGTTTGCTATTCAGGACAGAGCGCATTGCTGTCATAATAGCAAGAAAGTGTCGAAATAGACCGTTACAACCCTTAGAAGTGTAGGTTTGTCCTACTGAAAAATTATTTAGAAAGTCAAGGTGGCAGTCACAGGCAGGCTGATTCATCATTAGCGGCAGGTAGCGACAGATGAGCGTCTGTAGCGGCATTTTCAGAGCGCCCGCTAGTAGTCACTATGCTCAGCCGTGGGTCGCTACTTTACAGCGACTCAGTCGCTGTTCAGTAATGTTGAATACATTGTGAGGAGTCGCTATTTGACTAGTACAGCGCAGTATGAGAGTGCATGTTAGCGACTGCTCATAGCGACCGACTCACACCATATTCAGCAAAAAAACAGGCTCCCAAATCTCTGGCGCTGAAAAATACTTGTTTGAAGCCCAGAGTGCAGGAGGCGGTGTGTTTAAAGTGTGTTTTCAAGCATCTATCAACTAGTAACAAAGCGAAAACATATGGAATTACATTGTAACATGAACACTTTAATTGCAGACCTGTCATTTCTAAGGAAATATATAAAAAATGAAAAAATTATGAAAAAACTGCTATTTCAATGCCAGGAGAGGTCACAGAATTATTTGTGATTTTTTGAAAGAAAAAAAAAAAAAACAAATACCCCATTTAAAGAGAAGAAAAGGTTCATCCATTGAAATGTATGGCAGAGCGACAGGTAGCGAGAGGTCATACCTGGTGCTGTGCAAGGCTGAACGCCGGAGCTGTTCACTGAGGCTGTGAAAATGATGAATCAGACGCTACATGGCGCTATCCCAGTCGCTAAACAGATTCTGCTTGATAAATGTGTAATTGCGTGCCGTGTCCGGCGTTCACCAGTCGCTACCTGTCGCTACCTGTCATTAACCAGCCACTACCTGACGCTATCCCTTCTTAAATAAGGGCCTAAGTTTCTTTACCACCAAGAGGCAATTGGGACCCGGAGGAAGCACTGACAATAGATCTGATGGACCAAAGGCCACCGCAAAATCAGATGACATGTTTCTGATCATCGCCTCACAGCACAGAACATGATTTTCATTTTCAACTGCGACGAGAAGACTTCTATCTCCAGGGTTGACAGGTCAAGTAACAGCAAGAAAGCCTCTGCTAAGATTGCAATATACAATTAAAAGATTTAACTGCATTTTTGTTATTATGAGAATCATATTCACGCAGCTTGTTTCATGTGTGATGTTTTTTGTTTCACTTGTACTATTTAATTTGATAAACGACAGCGCCCCCCCCTCCCCACATGTCCCCCAGCATTTAATGTATTCCTGAGGACCTGTGGTATAGAGAGGTGTCTATAAATCTCACTGTCTAACTCTCTTCCTCTCTCTAACATGACTATCTCTGTTAAAGTGGATTTTCACTATCCTGGGTGTTGGTCCACTTCAGCGGGGCATCCGAGATCAGGATGCCCCGCTGTGTGAAACTCCCCCAAAAAACGTACCTTTTCGGCGACGGGCAAGCCGCCGCCTCCCGCACGTCCCTCTTACAGGGCGCGCGCCCGCGCCGGCCATTCACAAACGGCCGGCGCGGGCGCGCACAGTGCTAGAGGGGTGCGCGGGAGGCGGCTGATTTGTCGCCGATAAGGTAAGGTTTTTTGGGCCTTTTGGGGACATCCTGATCTTTTAGATTCCAGGGCCAGCAGATCTGGTTGTCTTATCGCAAATACCGAGCTGCCGATCGTCCTTGCGCTGCCCCGGGTTTATGGAGCCGAGAGCTGCTTTTCCAGGCTCTGGCTGGCAGGTGGATGCTGCCTCTGTACGATTGGCTCCCATGAAGAGCAATTGGTGCCTCCATAAGTACCCGTTTCTGAAGTATGGAGGCCCCCATTGTTTTCAATGGGAGCGGACTGTACCCAGACCACGCCCACTTCCCCGCCAAAACCCCTGGGACAGCACCCGGTTTTGTAAATTGGGGCTGTGGAATGAAAATTGGTGGTGCAGTTTCTGCTAAAAGGTAAGCGAATCTGCTAGTTTCTTCTGGTGCTGACGGACGCAAGAGTCATAGGCCCTTATTTATGAAGGGATAGCGACAGGTAGCGACTGGTGAGCGGCCGGTAATGACGGGCCCCGCCACGAGAACGCCGGCTCCCCACCACAATCACACATTTATCAAGCCAATCCTGCTTAGCGACTGAGATAGCGCCATATAGCGACTCATTCATCATTATTCCTGCCTCAGCCCACAGCGCCAGCGTCCGACCTTGAACAGCGACAGGTATGACCTCTCGCTACCTGGCGCGCTCCAATGCATTTCAATGGAACAATCTTTAAATATTAATAATTAATTATTAATTTTTTTTTTTTTTTTTTTTAATGTGAAAAATTCTGTGACCACTTCTGCCATTTTAGATAATTTTTTTAAGGGAAAAAAAATAAAAAAAATAATTTGTACAGAATTGATATTACAGGTCTGATATTAATGTATTCATATTACTAAATTATTTTAAAAACTTTTTTTTTGGTTTCCAAAAATATGGTTGTTTGGGGGTTAACCCTTTAAATGCCAAGCACGTAGTTTCTACGTGGTTGCTTCTCCTACCGTTAAGTGCCAAGCACGTAGAAACTACGTGCCTGGCATTTCCCCCAAACAGTTAAAAAATAGAAAAAAAAAATCACTTACCTCCGGTATCCCTGTGAAGCCTGGGGTCCCCTCTTCCTTGGGGGGGCATCCGATCGCCCCCCCGTCGTCCTCCGTCTTCGGGGGGGGGGCCCGAAACCAGCCGCCCCCCCCCCCCCCGTTTCCAGCGCTGATCGCCGCTGTAAAAAAAAAAAAATAAATAAAACTGTCATTTACTCACCTCCGCGCCCGAGCCTTCTGTCCGGGTCTCCTCTTCACCAGGGGGGGGTCCGATCCCCCCCCTGGGCTGCGCAGTCTTCAGGTGAGGACCCTCTTCCGGGTCCTCACCTCTTGTAATGGCGGCGATGGCCGCCGCCGCTTAGCCCCGCCCATTGTGGGAGGAGCGGGATGACGTCATCCCGCTCCTCCTATACCCCCTCCGAGCTCCGGCATCTGTCAGATGCCGGTGGTGATCGGAGCAGAGCGGGTGTCAGGTGAGGAGGCTCCGATCGGAGCCCCCTCGCCTGTCACCCGCCCTGCGCCGATCACCACCGGCATCTGTCAGTGAAGTGACAGCGGCGAGGGACAGCGGCGAGGGACGTCGGATCGGAGGTGAGTATTGTGTAAAAAAGAAAAATAAAGATTTTTTTTTCTTTGTGTCAGTGTCATTTTTTTTACTATTAACCCCTTGTGAACTGGTAAGGGGTCCATGACCCCTATACCAGTTCACAAGGCTGGGGAGATGGCAAGCCACCTGCGCTAGCGGGTGGCTTGCCATTAACCCCTGGCACCCCCATTACCTGCCTCCCCAAAGGCCAGGGGGGGGCAGAAGAGCCCGGGCCCACATGGGCTATGTGGGCTCGTAGGCTGCAGGGTGGGGGGGCCACATAAGCTGGCCCCCCCACTCTGTGCCTACAAGCCCCCATAGCTGGTCCCGGGCTGGTTACTGTGGGTAAGGGGGACCCCACGTCAATTTTTTTTTTGATTTTTAAGGGTTTTTAACCCTTAAAAATCAAAAAAAAATGGGGTCCGCCCCCCCTGGGAGGGGGGACCCTATGTCATTTTTTTTTTTGATTAACCCTTTGTAATCTGTCATCCAGCAGCTATAAAAGGCTTCTAGCAAGTGAGCAGAAGCCAGTGATCGCCGAGGGGCAGAGTGCTCCAGGATGGATGGGAGGTGAGTACAGTGTAAAAAAAAAAAAAATTAATAAAATATTTTTTTCTTTATGTGTGTCTGTGTCATTATTTACTTTTAACCCCTTGTGAACTGGTAAGGGGTCCATGACCCCTATACCAGTTCACAAGGCTGGGGGGATGGCAAGCCACCTGCGCTAGCGGGTGGCTTGCCATTAACCCCCGGCACCCCCATTACCTGCCTCCCCAAAGGCCAGGGGGGGGCAGAAGAGCCCGGGCCCACATGGGCTATGTGGGCTCGTAGGCTGCAGGGTGGGGGGGCCACAAAAGCTGGCCCCCCCACTCTGTGCCTACAAGCCCCCATAGCTGGTCCCGGGCTGGTTACTTTGGGTAAGGGGGACCCCACGTCAATTTTTTTTTTTATTTTTAAGGGTTTTTAACCCTTAAAAATCAAAAAAAAAATGGGTCTCCCTCCCCTGGGAGGGGGGACCCTATGTCATTTTTTTTCCCGATTTAACCCTTTGTAGTGTGGATGGTTTTTGTATTTTTTTTGTGAATGTTATAAAATACTTGTTTCAGTTAGGGGGGTCTCCTGGGCAGGAACGGGGGGCTACCGATAAATATGTGGTACCGTTCTAATCGGTAGAAATGGGGCTTTCACATGCAATATGATTTTCCTTAATAAAATACATTTTTTATTTAAAATAAAGGAGTCAATTTTCTAAAAAAAAATTTTTATTTATTTTTTTTTTTTTCACTTAATAATATTGTAAAAAAAAAAAAAAAAATTACAAACAAGACATTTCATGTTAAAGTCTAAACTCTGCTGCAAAAAATATATATATAATTTTTCTGAAAGTTACAGCAAAAATGGCGCAAAACATGTCGCAAAACATGACGCAAAATGGGGAAAATGGCCTGTCAACAGAGGGTGACAAAATCTCAAGTAGGCTGGCAATTAAAAGGGTTAATAGTACCTCTGCATGTTGGGTATTGTTCTGTTCGGGGGACCTTGCGCTTTCAGACTTAGCTTGTTTTTTCTGGTTTGCATATTTATATTTTAGGAAAAGGTGTTTTTTATTCAGCTTTTTTATAAATTTTTTAGGGAAACCCTGCGCAACCAAAGAATTCTTTGAGGAATTAATTCCAGAAAGATGAGCCCACTACAACAAGCTGGGTACCCTTAAAAAGCTTAACGTGTGTACTTTCAGGGAATATATGGTTTATGGGGGATATTCCAAATGTAAAGGGTTGTTTTGGTTGAAAAATCGCAAGGTGCGCACTTTGTCTGCAGAGCTGAAATTTTCAAGTAAAATTACCGTTATGCGCATGCTTTACTTTGGGGTGTTTGGCAACTCTTCCCTTGACAGAACCTATGCATGTTGGGTGTTGTTCTGTTCGGGGGATGTTGCGTTTTCAGATTAAACTTGTTTTTTCTTGTTTGTATATAGTTTTTTTAGGAAAATGTGGCTTTGATTCTGCTTTTTTATCCTTTTTTTAGGGAAACTCTTTGCAACCAAAGATTACGTTGAGGGATTACTTCCAGAAAACTATGGCCACATCCACAAGCTTGGTACGCCTAGAAAGCCTGAGGTGTGTACTTCCAGAGAATATATAGTTTGTTGGGGGTATTTCAAATGTAAAGGGTTGTTTTTCTGGAAAAACCGCAAGGTGCGCATATTGCATAGCATAGTTGTATTTTATCTGAAAATCTCCTAAAGCGCTGTTTGAGTTTGGGGGAGTCTCCTGGGCAGGAAAGGGTGTCTACCTATACATATGTGGTACCGCTGTAACCGGGAGAAATTGGGATTTCACACGCAATAAGATTTTATTGACAAACTTACATTTTTTATTCCAAAAAAAACTACAATATGTAAAAATTTTATTTATTTTTTTTTTTTTTGCACATATTTCACCCAAAAATATTAAGAATACACCTAACAAATGACAAACAAGACATTTCATGTTAAAGCCCAGACTCTGCTGAAAAAAACAATATATCATTTTCCTGGGAAATCCCTGGAAATCCCTTCAAAAATCACATTTGAACATGGGGAGCGCAAAATAGTGCAAAATGGTCTGGCAACAAAGTGTGACAAAAACTCCAGGTAGGCTGGCACTTAAAGGGTTAAAAAACTACTTTTAACCCATCGCCGCCAGCGCTCTGGGGTTTAAACAAGCATTTCACAGCACGAGAATTTTTTTAGCGTGACTTTTTAATGAATATGGTGGGAGCCGGTCGCTAGGGCCAGTCGCTATCATGCGCTCCCATGCAGCGCGGAACCTGTCGACTCCTCACTCAATATTCAACATTACGGCAGACCGACTGAGTCGTTATCAACTACCGAACAACGGCCAAGCACAGCGACTACTAGCGGGCGCTCTGAAAATGCCGCTACAGTCGCTCAACTGTCGCTACCTGCCGCCATTAATGAATCGGCCTCCCCGTAACAGTCCACATAAGTCCACATAAAACCTTCAAGGCTTTAAACCTGTGTTTTGTTGTCTGTGATCCATTGTAGCTGATGAAGTGAAATGACGACTTTGAAACATTGTAAATTCACAATAAAGAAGAGAAATTCCATGAAAGAGATTCGGAGAGGCTGATTTATTACTAGCGCCAGCTATCGGCAGATGAGCATCTGTATAGAGGTGCTAAGAGCGACCGCTAGTATACGCTGTGATCGGCTATCGGGTGCTGTAACAGAGCGCCTCAGTCGCTGTAGTAACCTGGCCAGCATTGATGAATGACATGTATGTTGGGCGTTCTAACACCAGTACAGCGTTGCGGGGAGAGAAAGGTAGCGCCAGCTCATTGCGACCTACTCTCCGCGACTCACACCATATTCAACAAAAAATCAGACTCACACAGCGTCGGCGCTCAAATTTGGTTCGCTGTAGCATAGAGCGCCAGATGCTGAGTGATTTTTTTGGACACATTTTCATCAGTAACAAAGTGAAAACATATGGAATGACATTGTTGTAACACTGTGACATTAACACGTTAGTGCCAGACCTGTAATGACAATTCTGCATAAAATTGAAAGATAATTCCAGGCCAGGGGAGATCTAATAATTTTTTGAAAGAAAAAAAAATATTAAAAATGGGATCAGGAAAGGGATTAGAAGGAACGTCCTTTGAAATGTATGGGAGAGCGAACCGTAGCGACAGGTCTTACCGGTCACTCTGGACGCTAGAGCACCGGCTCTATAAGCTGAGTCATCTGTAATGATGAATCATATGGTACACGGCGCTGCTCCAGTCGCTTAAAGGAAACGCTTTCATACATGTGGTATTGTGTACAGCGCCCAGCGTTCAGCAGGCACTGCCTGCCACTATGAAGCACTACCTGGCGCTACAGCTTCATGAATAAACCCCCTAGTGTGCTGGTGGATGTTATTTAAAGTTGAGTTGGAGGCACCTTAATGAACCTTAGTGAACTGACCCAATAGTTGGCCAGTGCTTTACCTGTTAAAGTGGACCAACACCCAGGATTTTGACTATCCTGGGTTTTGGTCCACTTCGGCGGGTGCCCCGCTGTGAGAAACCTCCCAGAAACCCCGAAAAACTCACCTCTCCTCGCTCCCACGTGACCACCGCTGCCAATCCCCGCTGACGGACAAGCGGGAGGCAGCAACGGACAAGAGACCGTGCCCGCCGCCGCCTCCCGCGCGTCACTCCTACGGGGCGTGCGCCTGCGCCGCCCATTCACAAACGGCGGGTGCGCGTCCTGCCAGAGGGACGCGCGGGAGGAGGCGGCGGGCGCCGCTGGATCGTGGATAAGGTAGCGATTTAGGGGGTGCCCCGCAGTCAGGGGTCTGATCGGTCGGAAATCTTATAGATTCCCGGGCCGATCATGGGAGGGTGTTGGTCCACTTTAATATGGTCCAGAGGAAATGTGGAGCACATTTTTTTGTTTTTTAGTTTTGTTCCTAAGATCAGACCTGATTGGTTGCTGAGGGAAATCAAACAGTGCTCCCCTGATCATACTGTTATATTATAAAAATCCAGCTGGCTTAGAGGACAAGTCCACTTTCGATGGAATTTTGAAATTGTATATTACATGTGCCAAAATGATGTCCTCAAGGTGCTAAGAAGATTTAATATTTTTTTTCTTATAGTAGAAGTTAGAATAAGTTAGATGTTGTTCCTGATTTATCAGGCAGTACGACGCGGTGCGCATATAGATGAAAAACATATTTAGTAATTTTTGTGACCCTCAGCCCATGCAAAACTGACACTTACTAACTGATCAAGTACAGCAATGCAGCAACTGGCAGTGTGCTGGTGTGTACTGGCACAGGGCTCTCAGTTCCCATAGGATATAATGGGAATATAAGCAGGTGCATAGTACTACTTTCCTCAAAGAAAGTCAATCTTTGCCCTGTTAAAATGCTAAGGCAGACAAAGGTAATTGTTACTCCATTGTGTCAGGCTACTTTTTACATTGAAGAAGAATTGAGGTTTACAGTTTTACCTCATGATTTCTCTTCTGAAAACAGTGGGCGTGGCCCATGGATCTGTGATGCTGCATAATAATCTGCTTAATGGGTGGGGTCTGTAACATTCCCAGAACTTGCATAAGACACCCTGGTTGTGCTTCTCCCCCTGTTGCTAGGCACCATTGGAGGCTAGAACAGCCCTCCCAGACACACCCCCAAAGTGCATGTGCACACTTCCAAAAGCCCATGCGCACACCCCCAAATGTCCATATTTGCACTCCCAAGGTACATGCGTGCACTCCCAAATGCATGCATGCACTCCCAAAGTGCATGCACACACTGCCAAAGTGTCGCGCTGCTTCCTCCCGGCATCGGCCAGGGGTTAGAGGAGGAGGTGGGGTGGCAGGCACCGCACATGTTTCCTTTGAACAGGAGCAGAGCGGACAGGTAGGAATGGCAGTGTAGTTCTGCTGGCCAGCAGGGAGGGGAAAGGAGCTGTGTGTCCCCGTTGACGTTTGCCCTGGGCATGATTTTTCTCCCCCCACCGCTCACACATGCAGCGGGGGGGGGGGGAGATGATGCCATCCTGGCCGAGTGAGGGGAGGCTGTGAAGATGATGGAGGCAGAGGAGAGGCGGCAGGGGACAAGCAATTCTGTCCTGCTCTGCTTAGCTGATTGGAGGGATGGCATGTAAGGGGGTATGGCATTGCTGAACCCAGGGGTGGACTGGCCATAGGGAGACCCGGGACAATGCCCGGTGGGCCGCTCTGCTTTAGGGACAGTTGGGCTGTTGCTTTTAACACCCACATCCAATCCCTACCCCCTTAGTCTCCTTATCACCCTCATGTACCCAGCCCCACTGTACCCAAGGAATCCCAGCTCCAATGCTATAGCCCCGGCATCATGTTCGGGGGGCCTCAGCATAGATGTCTTGAGCTGGCCAGGGGCTGGTAAAATCTATGGCTGTTTTTTGGCCCCAGTCCGGCACTGGCTGAACCTGTAAACCTCGATATCTCATCTATTTCTTCTTCAATTTAAAAATGGAAAACAGTTTAGGGCGGTGCCAAATGTAGCCCGACACAATGGTGTAACAATTACCTTTGCCTGCAGTAGCACTTTAAAGTGGACCAAAACCCAGGATTTTGACTAACCTGGGTTTTGGTCCACTCCTGCCCAGCTATGTGAAACCCCCCAGATCGCTCGCATCAACTCACCTCACTGCGGTCCTATGGTGCATGTGTGGCCGCTCGTCCAATCAGCGTGCTGGGAACTGCTGAGCTATGCACATCTAAACGATGTCTTAGCTCAGCGGCTCCCAGCGCGCTGGCACCGCATCTCAAGGTTCCCTCTAACAGGGAGCGTGCCCTGCTAGAGGGATAGTGGGGATGCAGCCGCGCATGCGCCATTGGACCGGTTGGACCAGCTGGGTTTTGGTCCACTTTAAACCGGACCTTCACCATGATTTAATGAAAAGCTCAAACTCTTAAAAAACGGTTCCCCAGCATCTAAAATTAATATATTTTACATTTTTAGTCACTAACTTATTATTCTTTCCCCCACTGGGCTGCAACTCTGTTCAGGAATTTAGGATACGGGCGCCGCCATCTTGACTCAGAAGCATCACACTTACTGAGGAGAGGAGAGTGGGATAAGGTACAGGGGGGCGGGTTATAGCTGTGCTTTGCTCAGACAGAGCAGAGCTGGGGTCAGGGAAAGGTCAGCAGTCCCAGAATGCAGAGCAGCACAGTCACTTCCTGTTTGCAGGCACTTCCTGTTTGCAGGCTGCCTGATAAAATGGCGGCTTCCATAAGCCGCCATCTTGGATGTTTAAAGGCTCATAACATGCAGTAGATGCAGGTAGGATGATTTTTAATGTGAGCAATCTGTACGTACAGTGTGGGGGAAACATATAAGATAGACTCTTATTCAGAGTGAAGGTCCGCTTTAAGTGTATGTGTTATGTGCGCCTGGGTAAGGTAGCTGCTAAAATAATGATAAATATATTTTACAATTGTAGGCGAAGCACCCTGGCATAGCATATGTAGCAACAATGTTAAAAGGCAGATTGCTACTAGTTAGCAACACTACGCAGGAGGGCTTTACACTGAGGTGTGCTCATGATGGAGCTCACCCAGACGAGCTCTGCGCTGTCTAGAAGGGCACACTGTCAAAATAATAGTGAATCGTAAATAATAAAAGCTCCCTGACCTCTACAGCGGCCATAGCAAAAGTTTTCAGGGTGTACAGGGCTCACTTCTCTTATCTTGGTGTACAGACTTGGTGGACCCTGCCAATGGCAACAGATTGCAGACAGTGAAAACTGCTTCCATAAAACAATTTCTAACATAGGAAAAATAAGAGCAGCTCAGCACCTTGAGGACATCCTTTTGGCACAAAAAAATATACACTTTCAAAAATGCAATGGAAAGTGAACTTTAATAACTTGCAACCTAACCTCTATCTTTTAAGTAGGTTTCCAAAACACAGTTTTTTTTCTTTGGGGGGGGGGGTTATCAAACAACAAGGCGTACCCCTTACTTCTGCCTGCCTACATCCAAGTGTGACGCTAGTCTCTGGCCACTGAGTAAACAGTGATTACATGTATTAGAAGCACAACATGATGGTTGCTAACCCGCCAAGGAACTAAAAAGAAAAAAAAACATGTCTACTAGAGATAAGTGAATCTGTTAAAAATAGATTCAGACAATTTTAAAGCAGACCTTCAGCATCATTTAATGAAAAGCCCAAACACTTAAAAGACGATTCCCCAGCATCTAAAATTAATATATTTAAAGTTTTTAATCACTTACTTTTTATTCTCACTTCACTGGCCTGCAACTCTGTTCAGCACTCTAGGTACGGACGCGGCCATCTTGGCTCAGTAGCATCACATACTGAGGGGTCACAATTGCAGGGGAACAGGGTTATAGCTGTACTTTGCACAGACAGAGCAGAGCTGGGGGTCAGGAAAAGGTCAGCAATCCCAGAATGCAGAGCGACACAGTCAGAAGACACTTCCTGTTTGCAGGCTGCCTGCACCTCCATGGGCCGTCATCTTGGATGTTTAAAGTCTCAGAAAATGCAATAGATTCAGGTAGGATGATTTTTAATGCAGGGGAACAGGGTTATAGCTGTACTTTGCACAGACAGAGCAGAGCTGGGGGTCAGGAAAAGGTCAGCAATCCCAGAATGCAGAGCGACACAGTCAGAAGACACTTCCTGTTTGCAGGCTGCCTGCACCTCCATGGGCCGTCATCTTGGATGTTTAAAGTCTCAGAAAATGCAATAGATTCAGGTAGGATGATTTTTAATGTGGGCAATCTGTATGTACAATGTGGGGGAAACATATAAGATAGACTCTCATTTAGGGTGAAGGTCCGTTTTAAGTTTGCCCGAATCGCTTTTAGAAAAGCTCACCTCCGTTCTCATTGCCTGGCGGGCCTATGCTTCCCCAGTGGGAATGGAAGATAGGAACCCACCATAATGCACTGGGCTCCCGCCTCTCAAGCCCCACTGCAGGGAGTGGCTATTTGTGGGCGGGGAGCGAGCCAACTCACTCCTCTCCTATAAATAGCTCCTCCCGGTGGCAGGGAGCGAGGTGGCAGTAGCCCAGTGCAGGGCTCAGGATCTGAGTTCTCCATCCAAATCCAGGACAGCGTGGGACACCCTCACTGCAGAAGTAGGTTAGTATCTATTTACCTACACATCAGCTCCCCCGTCGCGTCGGTCCAGAGGCCGCGGCAGGCACTGTCTCAGCAGCCCCTGAAACTGACTTGTTCAGCTAATAGTGCAGCCGGCTTTCCCCACTCCCCTCCCTGCAGGGAAACAGGGGAAGCCTATCAGTGCCCGCCGCCAACCTTCCGCCACTGGACCCAAGTGACGGGGCAGCTGGCGTGCAGGTAAGTGACAGTGAGTTTCAGAGAAAATTCGATCAGCACGAATCCCAAGACTTTGGACTGATCTGTTCTCTCATCTCTGAGATCAATATATTTATATATATATATATATATATATATATATATATGTATATGTATATATATTATATGGATTATTTAGGTGATTTTCACTTGAATCATTTAAAGAGGAAAAAACACATGATTTTGACTATCCAGGGTTTTTTTATGTGCTCACGGAGCATCCTGTATTGGGATGCCCTGCTGTGTGCAACCCTTAGATCGCCCATAATAACTCACTATTTAATTCGGCAAACCGCTCTAATGTGCACTAGAGGGCGCATCTCCGCTTGCACTCCCCACTGAAGATATGCAGAGTCTTTAGCCAAATGATATAGTCAAGGCAAACAGCTCAGACTGGACGAGGGCCTGCGCAGGACCAGGGAGAGGTGAGTTATTATGGGCAATCTGAGGGATTTCGGACAGCAGGGCATCCACTGTCCCCGGGGAAGACCAGTGGCCGGACCTGGAATCTTTTGGATTCCAGGGTCAGCCGCTTATGGTTTTGCTTAAGTGATATATATATATATATATATATATATATATATATATATATATTAGGGAATAATCATTTGGCAAAGCCATAATAGATTCTAAGTATTATGGGTTCTAGATCTAATCAGGCAGTTACATTTGCGTGATAACTATTAACCACTTGTGGTCTGTCATACAAATTGTTTTATTATTACGCTCATACATTTTGATCATTATTAGCATACATTAATAAATATGTGATGCTTTGATTTGGAATTGTTTAAACCAGACCTTCACCATGATTTATTGAAAAGCCCAAACTCTTAAAAAACGATTCCCCAGCATCTAAAATTAATATATTTTACATTTTTAGTCACTTATTATTCTTTCCCCCACTGGGCTGCCACTCTGTTCAGGACTCTAGGATACGGGCGCTGCCATCTTTACTCAGAAGCATCACACTTACTGAGGAGAGGAGAGTGGGATAAAGTACAGGGGGGCGGGTTATAGATGTGCTTTGCTCAGACATATCAGAGCTGGGGTCAAGAAAAGGTCAGCAATCCCAGAATGCAGAGCAGCACAGTCAGAATGCACTTCCTGTTTGCAGGCTGGGCTGGGAGTCGCCATTTTGGATGTTTAAAGGCTCATAACATGCAGTAGATGCAGGTAGGATGATTTTTAATGTGAATAATCTGTATGTACAGGGTGTGGGAAACATATAAGATAGACTCTTATTCAGAGTGAAGGACCGCTTTAAGTTGAAGACTTGGGACAACGTTATAATGTAGATTATTGTGACTGAGCCAGGGAGCCTGATATATGAAATGACAGCGGCATTCAGCGTACTATTTAAAAGCTAAAAAACACTAACGCCAATGCGGCCGTCACCTAGGGTCTTATTTAACACAATTGCTGAAAAGGATGCAGGGCCCGGCGCTGTGGTTGAAGCTGTGCTGTTGCTCAAGATCCAATAGACCACAATGGGCAGAACTGAACTGAGGTGTTTAATGCTTATAATTATTTTTTTTGACACATTTATTTTTACTTGAATTGACTTGTCAATAATTGACATGCAAATGCAAATATGCAAAGGTCTTTTTTGTTTTGAGTTATTAAAATTGATTTTAATGGCTTCTTTTGCTTAACAATGTGTAATTTGGAAACAACAACTAAAACACAGCTGAAATGCACTGAAAGGTTTGTCCCCAGCATTGATTTCTTGTAATTGTAATGATGAAACGCTGGCCAGCACTGGAAAAATACAGCGCAAAGATTTCAAGGAAGAAAAAGTCATAAATATGATGTTGACCGCCGGAGTAGTGGCAGTACAAAGTGGCGCTCACTGGAACTGGGATAATCGGCAGGTGGGTCCAACAGACGCTGACATAGGCCACCTAATACCTTTGTATGTGCAACAATCAAAGCTAATTAGTAGCGTGCGGCGCAGCGACTGCTAGCGCCAATGTAATGAACAGCAAAGCGCCAGATAAGATGGAAATGCAGGTGCCCTAAAGCTGGTACTATAGTCACAAAAATAATGCTAAAAATTATGCTCCTTTGGGACAGCTGTGCCACCAATGATTAAATGTATTTAACAAAAAAAAAAACACGTCAGTATTCACCAATTATTTTTGATATACAGGTAGTCTACTAGTTGAGGTGGGGGAAGTTCATCTCAGGCAGCAGAGAGGCTAGCTTTACCCCTTGTCTACAACATTTTATTATTAAGATAAATAAAAGTGAAAAAGCCATTAGTCAGAGTTAACATTTATTTTAGAACAGCAACTTTACACTTTTTATGATTTATTTTCAAGACTGATCAAGTACTTTTATGTCATAATTCAATGTAACGTTTACATTTTAAGCTGTACATTTACATTAGAACTGTCATTGTCGACATAATTTAATGTTCCTATTGTAAAATATGCGGCACATGTGCATTTATAAGCTTGAATAGCTTCCAACTGATGAGGCGGCTCTTTGGGGCAGGGCACATTGCTAGCATGATGAAAATATCAATTAACAAAAGAAGACAGACAATTATAACCCTTAGGAGTGTAGGCCTGTCCTACAGAGCAATGGCCAAGAAAGTCAAGGTCATTACAGTTTATTATACCCTCATAAGGCTTCCTGATTTCTACTAAAGTGCTGTAAAAAAAAAAAGCTTGAGGGCTACCTCTCTATGGGAAAGAAAGTAATATTACAGTTTGAAATAGGATGTAAACAATACCTAAAAGCATCTCAACATTCAGAGATTACTTTCAAACCCTCTGATTCTATAACTAGCGTTGGAACAGACTGCATTACAACACCATCTAGGACAGAAATTAGACACGTTGTGGCTGATTCACTACTAGCGCCACATATTGCCAGGTGAGCATCTGTATAGCAGCGCTTAGAGTGACCGCTAGTAGATGCTGTAAGCAGGTATCGTGCGCTGTAACCCAGCGTTACGGTCGCTGTAGTAACCTGGCCGGCATTGATGAATGCGATGTGTTGGGCGCTCTAACAACAGTATAACGCTGCAGCGAGCGATGCTCTAAGGCTGGGCGCTGTGTGATTAAAGTCTGTCTTTGACAATAACACTTTAGTGCCAGACCAATTCTGCATAAAAATATAAGTGTTTGTTTGCAGGCCAGGAGAGGTCACACAATTATTTGAGCAAAAAAATAAATTGCCAAACACGCTATTTAAACACGAACAAATGAAAGCCCATTGAAATGTATGGGAGAGCGACACTGAGCGAAAGGTAATACGTGGCACTATTGAACCTAGAGCGCCGGTGCTATATGCTGAGCCGCCTCTGGTAATACATGTGACGCTACATAACACTGTTAGAGGCCCTCACCAGATTCACTAAATGTGGTTTTGCGTACAGCACCTAGCGTTCACCAGATGGTGCCTGCCGCTACGAGGCACTACCTGGCACTATCCCTTTTTAAATAACCCCCTTAAGCTTTTCAGGGCGGAGCACATTGCTATCATAATGGCAAGAAATATCAATTAATACAAGAAGACAAACAGACAGTTATACCCCTTATGATGGTAGGCCTGTTCTACAGAGAAATGGCCAAAAACATGGCAGTCAGTACTTTTCACTATATTATCAAAAGGCACATGGACACTGGAGGAAACTGTGACAAACAAAAAGCCCGGGGAAAGGCAACCACAAAAATCAGATGAGAATATTCTGAACTGTTTGCCCAACAGCATCTTCAAGCATAGCTTATTACAGCAAAACACTCAACTGTGAAGAGAAGACTTCTACTTGCTGGGTTGAAAGGTCAATAATGAGTGAGCAAGCCACTGCTAAGATCACACAATAACATTAAAATATTTCATTTGATGAAGCAAGAGTTCTCTTTTAAATAAATCCTAACTTGTTTAATTCGTGCTGTATATTTGAGAAATTAAACTGTGTGAATACTGAATATATATATATATATATATATATATATATATATATATATATATATATTTTAGGCGCATAGATGGACAATGTATTGAACTTTTCTATATATATATATATATATATATATATATATATATGGCCTGATTTATCAAGCACTATCTGACACAATACGACATATCGTTTAAAATTAGAGTGGTAAAAAAATTATATATAATATTATATATATATCACATTTCAACAAAGATAACATTTGTTAAAATATAATATAAGGAAAAACGGAATAAAAGGAAACACGTACTATAGCAAATAAGAAACAGAATAAACAATTGCTGTTTTCTGAGCAGCCCATTATTCATGGATGAAATAGCTGTTACAGATTAACAATTACACACACACATTCATCTCACTCACGTTATCGGCTAAGTACACATTTTAAATGCCCCTCCGATTAATCGCTGGAGATTTAAAAACTCTTGTATAGCACAGTTAAAGGGACACACAACTAACCAGGTACCACAACGAACAGTAGCACAACTCACCTGGCACACACCAGGAACACAATTAATTAAAGGAGGAAAGGCAAAGCACAACTAAACAGAAGCACAAGTATACCAGTGTGTCTGTTGTCTGCAAGTAGTCTCACAGCTAGGATTAGAACAACACAGCTAAATATGAACAAAAAAAGTGACAGGTAAAACATGAACACAACTAAAAGAGAACACAGCTACAGTTGCGTAGAACAGGTAATAGACAAAACAGACAAACTGAGGGAGAACACAGCTACATCCAAAACTAGCATTAAAAAACAGGCAGAAAATCAAACAGCAACACAAGTTACCAAGAAGACTGCAAAATCATACACACAACTTAAGAGGAACACAACTTTAAGAGAAAACCTGTGGCACGACTAAAGGAAAACACAGCTACAGTTGCGCACAATGAAATAGGT